>CM069143.1:37836556-39036556 GCA_035221665.1 Okamejei kenojei
CCTTTTATTGTCATTAGACCTTTCGGTATGAATAATATTTCGTTCCTGGCAATCATAATTTAATAATAACCAAAACCAATTAAACACAAATTAACTATGACCACAGTTCATCCAGCACTCCTCACTATGGTGGAAGCAAAAGTCTTAAGTCTTTGTGTTCTTCCCTCCTTGCTCTCCCTCTGCGCTTGAGGCTATCCAGGCCTCGATGTTGTGACCCCACCGGGGGTGATGGTATGTAAGTCAGTCCGCGGCTGAATCCGAGCTCGCGAAGGGGCCGGTTCAAACTCGCGGCCCGGGTTGGTTGAAGCTGCCGAAGCTGCCGCCCTTCCAGTCAGCGGAACGAATGTGTTGTAGCCAGAGCTCCGGAAAGGGAAATACAGGTCACCAGCCTGTGGACTGCGAGCTCCAGTCGTTTTCGTCTGCTGGGCCCTGCGTCGAACCTCCAAGGTGGGCCGTCACCGCCGGGACATTCCTCAGTCCCGAGTCAGGCCGCGTACCGCCGGGACATCTCCTCAGCCCCGAGTCAGACTGTCACCGCATACGGAGGGCCGTCACAGCCCCGAAGTCGGCCAGCCTCGCAACTCGCGCTTGTAAGTCCTTGGCGGGCTCTGCCGCCGGATGTCTCGGGTTGGTCGCCAGTTGGAAGCCGCAGTTCCGCCATAAGCCTCAACGCAGTGCGGAGATGGGGATACGACAAAAAAAGTCGCATCCCCCTGAAAGAGAGACTAAAAAACAAGTTTCTCCCCCCCCCCCCCCCCGCCCCACACACACTCAAACTAAACAACTCATTTAACTGGCTAAACAGGGACCAAGGCAACAAACAAAAAGAAAAAAACAGACCACTGCTGGCGAGTCGCAGCTGCTGGACAGCGCCGCCACTTCCCTACAAAGTGGGGATAGCCACTTCCAAAACATGGGTAAAGTTGCACCGTTCACAAGTTGTAAAATTTACATTTGTTGTCAACACAAAAGGATAAAAACATCTGTTGAGGAACAATATTAGCATTTCCATGCAAGGTTTGGATTAATGGCAGGATTATCTTTGAAGATAAGGTTCGAATAATCGGGCCCAAAGTTCTCATGCCAAAACCCATGGAATAAGGCAAGGGTGGCATGTTTATTATGAAAAATGGAGAGTGTCGAGGCATTTGAGCTTTCGACTATTGAAAACTTATTTTCCTGACTAACAACGATTCATAAAGGTCTCAAAGATCTATTGTATGCAATTCCCAGTACAGAGGTTATCAAAGACTTATAACTGTACTAATAACAGTAAAAAACATTGATGGAATAGGATAAACTGTTCGTTGGGCACTGGGATGTACTTTAACTATTAATTAGCCTATGACTCCGCCCTGTGGCAAGAGAGTGGAAGTAAAGCAACCTATTACAAAACTGACTTTTATTTCATCAATTGGCAATATAGTAGTGTGGTTCAGATGAGCAAATCAATGGACAGATATCGTGCAAAGTTGCAACCTCTCAATTGGACATGTATAGCATTGGTAAAACCTTATGCTATTATCAGTTGAAAGCTCCTCAGTCACAATGATGAAAAAAAACAGTATCAGACTTGCTGAACATGACAATAACTCACTTGAACTTAAACTTGAAACCTGATCCAGTAGTTTGGACGGTCTTCGAAGTAGATATTACCAATCTGATGCAAGGACTTGAGAAGTTTGAATACACAACTCTAGTTGGAGGTATGGTGGATTTGCTTTGAGTTACCAATTCATCACATTGTGGGTATCAAATTAAATATATTTACACTAGATTGCACCCATGGGGTATGGGTAAGGGGCTATTGAGCGAATATAATATTTTCATGCTCAACTTCAAGTAGCCACACTATGATGGTGACATATGTTAGTTCACATGGCAATCAAGTAAAAGTATCTGTAATAATTGAACCTTTCTCCTAGCCACGGTGTATCATCGTTCAGATCGATGGACAACACAGAATAGATAATGGATCAAGTATTGTGAAAGTATGGTTCAATGTTACATCGAATATCGACAGTGGTTCATGTTTAATTCACTGATTGCCAAAAATATGTGCACAACAGTGCGGAGAAATCATTTTCGCTACAAAAGGAAGGGATGTTCTTTTATGTTTCCTCCATTCTTGCCTCATTAGTGTGGTCTTAAACAGTAGTAAGACTCGCTTGGGTTGTATGTTCGGATGGCTAAGTAGCCATTTTGCCTGCTTTTATCAGGGCATATATTATACAACGGTATACGGTTATTCAAAAAACGTAAAAAAACTTGCTTGTTCAAAACTGTGGTTCAGGAGGACTGGCCTTTGCATAATAAACACTATATTGACTTACACATTTTGAATGGAGTGACTATGGCTAGGTTTTCACATCAAGCCATGGATGTGTCATGGCAGAGTGGCAGGGATAGTACCACAAAAGCAGTATCATCCTACTTGGAAGGATTGGAAGCGATTTTTGTTTAAATGTAATGTTACATTATTACGGTACAGGATTACTGACATCCCTTCAGTCATTTTAAATGGTATTTGACATTAATTCGTTATAGAGAATACAGCATGCAACAAACGGGAGAACCACTCTGTGGGTTTCAACCCGGATATCGATGGTTGTTAAAGTGCTCTTGACACAGTTTCGTTACAAGATATGCAGTTGGTATTGAAATTTGTTAACATTTACATCACCAGGGGTTGCAGTCATCATAGTTATGACACTAATATCAGCACAACGACGGCAAACATTGCAAATGCGTGTGGTAGATAGGATGGAATTGGTGCTGTGCCATTAAATTTTACATTATGATCTACTCAATGCAGTGCAGACCAGGGGTGACAGGATTTAAGATATTTTTTCGGATACCCCGGTTCCCACGTCTATGTGGGAGGGCAGCTTGCTATATTATTTTATCGGCGGCCTCCAGAATCCCCGTAAGACGTGTTGGATTCAGCATGTTTACTAATGTAAGATTAATGAGAAAATTCCCGTTCTGAAGTTTGAACTTGATTTATGGGGAGTTACGATGAGCGATTACGTGAAGAAAGGCCGTCAGTCTGCTGAGGCGCGTCAATCTTCAAAGCAGAGTTGTGTAATCACAGCTAACAGTTGTTGAACTGAATCTAGTACGATTAACGAAGAGTAGAAACTACCAGAGGACCTTAAGTAATATGAGGGTTGGAGCGGGGGGACGTATCACTCATCGGAACTTTCATAAATCAAGATCAACTTCAAACTGGTAAGTTCTCACGTAATTCTTACTGTTTTACTTTTTGGGAGTCACGTGGTGATGCGTGAAGATTTCCTTAGCTCTTTGTGATTATTTCACGTGGTTCGAGTCTGGCGGCACACACTGAATGGATTGACCTGGATGAGTGAAAAAAAAAATAATGCATACAGACATGGACTTAACTTGTTAAAATGTGATGCTTTACTCATCCAAGAAACATAATCTGTGACCTCTTTCATCAAGGGAGAAGCTAATAAAACAGAGTTTAAACGGAGTTGGCAAATACCCATGGTTTGCAAGGGAGTTATTTAAAATGTTGGGTAAAGTATGTTTGTTTGACCATCCTGCAGTGTTAGGCTGTGGTCCTGTGGAACGTCATTTCCTTGGAGCTGGGTTAGTAGCAGCCCAAGCGGCGTGCGTGTGGTATTAATATTCAGTATAAACACACATTAGCAAAACCATGGAGATGGTGCTGGAACTAATCTTCTATGAAGTTTTTGTAACCCAACAAACATTGCTAGGGCGGCCCGACCGTGTGTGTCCACTGCTGCAGCAAATTTGATGAGGAAGAACGTTGCATAGTGATGACTTTCCTTAATTTATTGTTCATTTGATCCAATGTTGTTTTTTGTGAATGAAAGGAAGAATCAGTATCCGTTTTTTGCTGTGGGCCTTTTTTTTGGTGTGTACGTAACATGTTTCTTGGAATAATACGGTTTCATTTCCTGATGTGGAAGTGTGGTGCCTCCCTGCACTATGCAGTGTGCATACATGGTTCATCCAGACGACGCAGCCGTAGGCATAGCTCAGGTCGGCAGCACATTATTGATTTTCTTGCAGTGGTTTGGTTTCCATGTCACGAGCAGAACCAGCAAGGTTATGTTTAGATGAACCATATTAGGTTTATACAATTTCCAACAGTAGCGGGCACCGGGGCTGCGTATGACACGTTAGGCCATTTGACTCCTGAGCGGTGTTTGCTGTTAATTGCAAGACCGATGAAGTGGCAGAATGAGGAAGGACTTGCAAGAAAACCCATCTCCCAGTGTGGCGGTAGTGTATTCTTTGCCACTGTAGGCCATGTATATAACAACCAGATAAAGAGCCCTGGATATAAACATATCAATATTCGGTGTTCATCGATTCATTGATGACGTTAAAACACTTAGTGATCCAACCTTCATCTGTGTTATCATTGAGTTAACTTAATGACACAATAGGCCTCAAATGAGGTAGGTAAAAAATCATGGGATAGTTTACCTTTAGTGCACCCATAGTGGACTAACATAATGCACCACCATGGTATATCCAACTTGGAGTTTGAGCATGCATAGTATGCATATTCGCACAATAACCTTATCCTATAGGATGTATCTAGTGTTGGTAGTGCTACCAAAACTGAAAATTGGTGACTGATGCAAACCGTATCACCTACATAACTGGGATGGCAGTCGTAATTTTTTATCTTTGAGGACTAGCAGCAGTTTGTAATTACTGAGGATAACTGGACCAAACTTACTGGAGCAATGCTGAATACTGCCTCCATGTGACTTCGGTTAGCTTCAGCGGGGATTGGCTGGGTCTATTAATGAAGAACTACATGGTACTGAGGGCGTTAATTCTTTGCACGTAGAGGTACTGATATGCAAAGGCCCAATTTGCACAGCTGGAACACAGCTGCTATATTGCAATTACACTTAATGGAGCAGATTAGTGCTTATAACAACGAGGTGTTACAGGCGCTGATTTCCACCTCCTGCCCAGGGCGGACTGTCCCTGTTAAATTGTTAGTAAAATGATAATCCTAACAGTCCAATTGTTTGATCGGTATCAAACTTAAATTTAAATGGGATTGGATTAAAGGACCCAATCCTCAAGAATATAGTTTGGGCTGCAAAGTTAATTTAGTAAAATACCGCATTTTAAAAAACATTATCCAGATAGGTGATCAAACAATGTTCTAGAGCTCTGAGCAGCCCATGCACGCGTTTAACTAATTTGGTAAATAAACCTGGGAGCTGAAGTAGCCCATTTGCTACGGTTTTGCTGTTGCATTGAACCATCAGATACATTTCAAATATCTCCATTTTGGAAAGTCTATTATTGCACATAGGAGTTAAATTTGGATGCAGAGACATCATGCATCTTTCATCCTATCCTGAAAGGAATCCAGCCCATTATACTGGGCCCTG
This sequence comes from Okamejei kenojei, assembly GCA_035221665.1. NCBI lineage: Eukaryota > Metazoa > Chordata > Chondrichthyes > Rajiformes > Rajidae > Okamejei > Okamejei kenojei. The sequence goes on from CM069143.1 coordinate 37,841,971, forward strand.
TCTCGAAGACAACTCTGGCCCCCAATTCCAAGCTGCTTGGAACTAGTATGTTGTGCAGTATAAAGTAATCCATGTTATAATAGTGTATTAAAAACCCAGATCTAATGTCATGAAGCCTGGTACTTGTAGAAAAAACAAGTGTAATATTTAACAACATGTAATGGTCCAAACACCATGTACCCCTTGGAGAACAAGGCCACCTACCCCCCCCTCATGGCTACGGTGGTCGTATGCTAAGCAGTTAGGCTGGTTCTTGGAAAAATCTCGTACCCGAGCCTGCCTCGTAAGAGAGCTCTGGCCACAATTCTGAGCCTGCCGCGAAAGACAAAGCTGGCCATATGTGTCGTGCACCGCTTTCAGCTGCACGGCGTCAGTGAACTGCTGCCCCCGATGGAGGCGTGGGGTGTATTGGTGTCAACGCCTGCGGTTGCAAGCTTTGTCGTCATGGCCTTGAATAGTCCGACAGCTTTGCTTCCAAATCCTGGTCTTATTGTGGGGAAAAGTCTCACCTGACAGAGAGGATTCGGCGGCACTGGTCTTTCTTTCTTCGATTTAATGCTCTCCAATGTCACCCGTGTGCGCTGTTCACTGCGGCTCTTGTAGCTTTTGCAAGTATCTCTTGAAGTCCATACGGCATGTGCTTCAGTATGTTCCCAGACATACTTCAGTATTTGAAGTCTAGGTTCCCTACTGATTCTCTCGCCACACCCCTTCATTAGAGAGGGGAGATTCGTAGGCAGCCTGAAAAGCAGGTGCAGCTAAGGCCCCCCCCTGAGGATACCTGCGCTGACATTGTCCCTCAGCGGCCCTATGTCAGATTTTTGCTCTGGGTCAGACTGAACCTGACCTGTATGCTCCCCTCCTCAGAGAGGAACAATGTTTGCAGCCCTGGAAAAACAGGTGCGCTGCCTGCCGGGTTCTGCATAATACCCGGGCTGATAACTCCCTTCTTTGGTGTATATCATTGTGGAGCACCTCACCCTTCAGGTGCTCCTGTGGGTTTGAAACGTTTGAAAAACCGCTTACCCATGTAGGAGGGGATCATCTCATCAGGAAACCTCCTGGCCTGGACTACATAGTCACCAGGCATGACCATCTTACCTTAGAGTTTGACCCCCTTTTGGGGACCCACATTCGGTCTGGACGTGGCTGAACGCTATATGTGGGTGGGGTCCTCCTGGCCTGATTCCACAGGCCTGCCCCTCTGCTGTATGTTTTCCCCTACGTGAGGAACACAGACGGTTGGATATAGCGGGCCCCTGTATGTGTTGGGGGACCCTCCTTGCCTGACTTCCTAGACCTTTCCAGCTGTGAGTTCCTGTACCCCCTACGTGGGGTCACAGCCGGGGCTGGAAGAGGGTCCCCTGTTGCGGGTGAGTGGATTCACTCCTGGCCTGGCTTGCAGACCTTGACGGCGTGTGGTTGGTTTAACCCTCTTCCGGAGAATCACTGCCGGTCTGGAGCAGATGTCCCCTGTGTGTCGGGGAGCTCCCCTGGCCAGGCTACAGACCTTGCCGGCGTGTGGTTGTTTAACCCCCTTCCGGGGAGCCACAGCCGGTCTGGAAAGCACTGACTGCGATGTCAGTGTCTTTCGGGGGCGTCCGACGGCCGCCGGCTACCCGCACTTCCGCGGGCTCTGTAGCCGGTTTCTCCTCTGTCTCGGTATTCGTGGCCGAGTCAGGATTCCCCCGTGGTCATGGACCGGTTCGAGGCCGTCCGGACTTGCCCCCGTCATGCAGGTACCTCTCTGAACAGGAGTTGCAAAAGAAAAAAAGAAGAAACTGGCAAACAAAGTAACTTAGTCGAGTTGAACTTACCGCTGGACAGAGCGGAGCTGCCGCCAGTCGGCTCGTTCACGCTGAGCTTGTAACGTAATGCCGCGCTCAGCGGACTGACAGCCTTCTTCACGTAGTCACTCACGTGACTCTGAAGTAAAATCAACAAACAACTACACAAAGGAAGGTCGGTTCAGACTATTTCAAGGTGGCTGCAGCAGGTTCTGGGTTATGCAGGTATTAACACTGACGATTGAATATCTCTCGCCACCAGGTCAGCATCAACCAGTTTGAAGTTTGATCTTGATTTCATGAGGAGTTGGTGATTACGTGCCCTCCACGCCCAACCCTCTCTCATAAAGATCATCTGGTAGTTCTCGAGTCACGCATCTTACTATGTCACTTCGGTGTTTGTTATTTGTGAATTCATACCGCTGCTTTGAAGATTGACGTGCATGCGGCCTAGACGGGCTTCTTCACGTAATCACCAACGTAACTCCTCATAAAATCAAGATCAAACTTCAAACTGGTAAGTTCTCATTTACTCTTACTATTCTACTCCAATTCCTTATGACCTTATGACCTGGGTTTGATTCTAACCCCGGGTGCTGTTTGTGTGGATATTGTACGTTCTTTCAGTGACCGTGTGGGTTTAATCCAGATGTTCTGGTTTCCTCCCACATCCCATGGACATGTTTGTGGGTTAATCTGCCTAGGTAAATTCCCCCGAGTGTGCAGGGAATATAGAAGGGGTGTGAATGGGTGATCGATGGTCGGCGTGGACTCGGTGGGTCGAAGAGCTTGTTTCCATGCTGGATATCTAAACTAAACTAATTTAGATCTAACTGGAATTTGCCCAAGCTCTGAGCTAGTGAGGAAGCAACCCAAGACAGAGCAACCCTCCAGTGTCACACTGGTTCCCGATTAGATGCCTCAGGAGCCTCGGTAGTTGCGCCATGAGGAGAACAAGAATAACGCCAAGCCACTCTGCCTCTTGCTGCAAAACCCTTTGCAAGTCAAGTTTATCAAGTCAAGTCAAGTTTATTCGTCACATACACATACTGGACCTGCAGTGAAATGAAAAGTGGCAGTGCCTGCGGACTTTGTGCAAAAAACAAACAAACAAACAACCAACAAAACTACAAACAGAATCACATGTCTTTTTCATATTAAATATTGTGGCAGTACAGTATTGTCGGTACAGTAAGTTAGTAGGTAGTCCTGGAGATAGGAATTTACAGCCGAATGGCCTCTGGAAGAAATCCTTCTCAAAGATGACAAGCAGCTGTGCATGTTTCAGTGAGTTCCATTGGCGTGGGAAACAGGCCCTTCAGCGCAAATACCATAATAACTAAACAAGTCCCATTTACACTAGTCCCACCTGCTGTCTTGCCCTATTTTCCTCTAAACTTTCAAGCCATGTACCTGTCTAAATGTTTTTTTTTAAAGTTGTGATAGAACCTGCTTCAACTACCTCCTCCAGCAGCTCGTTCCATACAACCACCACGCTTTGTGCAAAAAATGTTGACTCTCAGGTTCCTATTAAATCTTTCTCCCCCTCACCCTAACCTTGGTTCTTGATTCCCCTTCTCTGGGTAAAAGACTCTGTGCATTCACCCAATCTATTCGTCTCATGATCATATACAGCTCTATAAGATCACTCCTCATCCTCCTGCGCTCCAAGGAATAAAGTCATAGCCTGCTCAACCTCTCCCTATTGCCCGTGTCCTCGGGTCCTGGCAACATCCTCGCAAATGTAAACCATTCCCAGTCTAGTAATCACCACCACCATATTCCGATTGCCTTCCTCCGCGTAATCATGTAACACGGAAACAGGCCCTTCAATCCAACCCGTCCACATCAACCATCAGACACCCATTGAGAGAATCCTTGTGGACATGCTGAATCTTCACAGGTGCCTCAGAAAGTAAATCCAGAAAGTAAACCTCCTCCCGCCTTGATTACTGCAACTCCCTTTACACTGCCATCAGCCAATCATCCCTAATCGGCCGACGGGATTATTGACCATCCCGCGGTCTAGGCATAAGCTCAGGTGCGACCGCGATTTTGCGGTTGCAGCCCCTAGACTATGGAACAGCATCCCTCTTCCCATCAGAACTGCCCCCACCATCACCTCTTTTAAGTCTAGACTTAAAACTTATTTCTACTCTCAAGCCTTATTTGAGGTCCTCTGAGGGAGCGCTGGATGTATGTATCAATGTATGTATTGTTGATTCATGTACCACTGTTTTGTTGCACGTTAGTATACCTGCACCAATGAAAGCACTTTGGTCAACGAGAGTTGTAATTTGAAATGTGCTATAGAAATAAAATTGACTTGACTTGACTTGAACACGTTCTTGATTGCTTCATCAGTGTGGAAAGGGACCAGGTTAGGTTGCAGGTGATGTGATTGCCTGGGACGATGTAGTGGGCCATTAAGAGTCTTTTCAAAAGCGGCACAGCGGTAGAGCTAAGCTTTATGATGGTCGTCTGCGAACCCTGGTTCAACATGTCTACAGGTGCTGTCAGTTCCTGTTTGTATGTTCTCCCTGTAACCACATGAGTTTTCTCCGGGTGCTCCAGTAGACTCCAACACTCGAAAGACTTACAGGTTTGTAGGTAAAATGTTAAAGAAGGAACTGCAGATGCTGAAAAATCGAAGGTAGACAAAAATGCTGGAGAAACTCAGGCCGAAACGTTGCCTATTTCCTTCGTTCCATAGATGCTGCCTCACCCGCTGAGTTTCTCCAGCATTTTTGTCTACCTCAGGTTTGTAGGTAATCTGGCTTGGGTAAGTTTGCAAATTGTCCCTAGTGTGTAAGATAGTGTTAGTGTACGGGGAGATCACTGGTCGACGTGGACTCGATGAGCCAAAGGGCCTGCTTCCGCACTGTATCTCTAAAGTTAAAAGTAGTTGCCTCATTATGGTTGACATTGGAACTACTGGGCGGTAGTCATTGAGACGGTTTGTTTGCCAAGTGTTAGATGTGTAGCGATGAGTTGAACTAATGTTAAGAAACTTAACATTAAGAGCAGTGGGTCAGTGGGGACAAAGGGAAGTGTTGGGGAGTAGGTAAATGAGTGGTGTTGTTGTGAGGTAATTGACTGAGCACAGATTGTTAGCTTTAGGTGAGGCCTTGAAACCTTTTTCTGTTCAGACAGCTGCAAACCAACAACTAAACTACTGGGACCAACCTCCTCAGTGTCTCCTTTCATTGTAGGTTGTTCTTCCTCCCTGTAGTATAGTCATGCATATTCATGTATATGTTAATGAGTTGGTGTTGTATATAAGCATGGAATGTTGGGTAATAAAACTCTCTCGTGATCCAGGCAGCCTGCGTGTAAGCTGTTATTCATTCTGCCGTCCGGAATATAACACTCCCTGTCACTGACTGCTTCACCAACTCCCATGCAGCATCAGATTGGATAACTGGCAGGTTTGGATCTCTTGTACAAAACACAAAGTGCTGAAGAAACTCAGCGGCTCAGGCAGCAACTTTGGAGGGATTGGACAGGCGACGTTTTGGGTCGGGACTGTGCTTCAGATTGATTAGTTAGTCAGTTTGGTTTATTGTCACGTGCACCAAAGTACAGTGAAAAGCTTTTGTTGCGTGCTGACCAGTCAGGGGAAAGACAATATATAATTACAATCAAGCCATCCACAGTGTACAGATATACAACAAAGGGAGTACCGTCAATAACGTTTAGTGCAAGATAAAGTCTCATAAAGTCCGATCAAAGATAGGCCAAGGGTTTCCAATGAGGTAGATAGTAGCTCAGGACTGTTTTCTAGTTGTTGGTTGGATTGTTCAGTTGCCTGATAATAGCCGGGAAGAAACTGTCCCTGAATCTGGAGGTGTGCGTTTTCACACTTCTGTAACTCTTTCCTGATGGGAGAAGGGAGAAGAGGGAGTGGCCAAGGTGGGACTAGTCCTTGATTATGCTGCTGGCCTTGTGGAGGCAGCGTGAAGTGCAAAGGGAGTCAATGGTCTGGGCTGCGATTTAATCCCTTGCACAACATACCCTGGTGTCTGCTTTTATAAAACCTCCTTCTATACCTGGTCCCTCATGCCTGCTCACTCTCACTTTAATGTCATGTGAAGTCTGACACCAGTCGTGGGTCAGGACTGTGGGAGCCAAGCCCCATAGAATCCAAGAAGAGGATTTGTGAGCAGGAATTTCTGGACCTTGAGGAAGGGACTGATTTTCACAGTCCCGTGGATAACTATGATACTTAGCAAAGGAAAACCATCCTATGTTTACATTGAGCAAAATTAATCCTGGGATATTCTTGATATATCTTTCTCAGCATCCCACCAAACTCAATTTTTTTCATTACATCCCAAATATTTCTAATAAGAAAAAGACCTTGCAATTTTCCTGCACCTCTATCCACCTCCTATTATCTGCATGTGTTTAACAGCCAATTGCATTCCCTTGAAAGTGGTACAGTCTTTGCAGCAATGTGGAATATGCACCAACCAATGTTGTGCACGGCAAGGTTCTGTACTGCATGATGTGACCAGGGCAAGATTAGCTGTTCCCCAGGTGATGCTGCTTGAAGGGTAATTATTGGCCAGGAAACCCCTCTGGGGAACACCGTAATGGGATCCTTTATGTCTTCTGGAGAGCAGAAAGAGCAAGAATGTAACACTTCACCTGAAAGCCAGCACATTACTATAATGCAGCTTGATGCAGACACTACATTGAAGTGTCAGTTTGAATTTTGTATTAAAATTTCCTGGATTTAAAACAACTATTTGCCAAGGTGCAGCTGATAGCGCTACCCAGCAGGTCTTTAATATACATAACACATCCTACAACATTGACCAGTGAATTCACTCACCCCCTGAACCAGAGTCACCGCGTAACAACACAGATACACAGAGTCCATCGGTCCACCACATTTACGCTGGCCTATTTATACCAATCCCACTTGCTTGCATTAATTCTATATCATTGAAAGCCTTGCTCATTCACGTACCTGTCCAGATGCCTTTCAAATGTTGTCATTGTTCCTGCCTCCACTAGCTCCTCTGGCAGCTCTTTCCAGATGACAACTACTCTTTGCGTGAAAAATATGCTTCTCAGACCTTCTCCCTCTCATCTTGAACCTGTGCATGGAGAAACGAGGAACTGCAGGTGCTGAAGCCTGGAGCAAAGCACAAAGGGCTGGAGAGGAGTGGGTCAGGCAGCATCTCTGGAGGGTTTGGCTGGGCAACATTTTTGGTTGGACATTTCTTCAAACTAGACATGAATTGGTGATATTACCTGTCGGGACTCTCTTTAGACTCTGAAGAAGGGCCCCGACTTGAAACGTCACTTATCCATTTCCTCCACAGATGCTGCCTGACCCAGTGAGTTACTCCAGCTCATTGGCTTTGAACATTCTTGATCGATATTTGTGCATTCTAGTTTTAGACACCCGTACCATGCAAAACAGATTCTGGTTATCTGTCCTCTCTATGCCTCTTATAATTTGATGTACCTCCATCAAGTTACCTTTCTGCCTCCTTCTTTCCAGGGTAAACAGACTTAGCCCATACGATCTCTCCTTATAACTCAAACTCTGCAATCTAGGCAACATATTTGTCAATCTCATCTCTCCTGTGGAGCGGTGACCAGAACTGCACTAAATACTCCAGCCGTACAGACCAACCAATGATTTATAAGACATTTTGCATCGTTGTAACTGTGAGTTGCAGCTAAAAATTTAATCAGACTCACCAGAAAGCCATTGCTTAAGCCCATTGCACACTGATGAGGAAACTGAGCATCGAAAAAGGATACGGCCTAGGGGAGGCCATTTATATTCATGCCAGCCAGAATGGAGAAAATGAGACTATTCTATGATTTATTGTTGATCCCACTCCACTGCTAACTGAAATTTGGTCCGGCACATCTGCCCTAGCAGGATCTGTCATCATTCTATACCTTGATTAAATCTCTTCTCAGCCTCCATGTTCAAATCAAAACCACTCACTTCAGCCAACGTTCCCTGGTAATTTGATTTCACAGATTCTGGCTGCAGTCTTGTAACTTTTTAAGCACCATCTCCAGTGGAATCACATGATTCACAGTGCGGGGAATGGAAGTGCAGGCAGTGGTCTAGCTGTGGCCCTACTGGTGTGTTATACAGTATGTTTGCATGTTGGTGACTCAGTGGAAAGCCATGCTGTATGGCATCCAACTTATGATATGAACCAGCAAGGTCCCGGCTTTGAGACCTGGCAAGTGCTGTGTGGACTGACCTCAGCCCGGTCGGAATGTGGATGAAGTTATAAGTTGACATGAGGACTAGTCAGTCTTGGCTAGGCTAACATCTTCCAATTAACTGCTCACACACAACCTCTGCAGGAGTGCGTGCTGAGGGGCGCACTAAAGCTTGGTGCAGCCAACGCCAAGACTCGGTGGGGGAGGACCACAGTTTAGGGTCCTTCCGCTGCTGGACATGGGGGCACGGTATGGTGGAGACGCCCCTCAAAATAAGGGAAGGGATTCCACACCAGTGGGCCACATGAGTGGCAAGGATGGGGGATAAATTTGTGTAATTTGTGTAAACAGTATTGAATGTATATGTATAGCCTCCGAGAATGTTGGATGGAGTCTTGTAAGGATCATGTATTGGATATACTTATTTCTCGAATAAAGTATATTTTGAAAATTAAAAAAAAACAACCTCTCTGGTTTATGTTGAAGCCAATGCTTGCAGGTGTTGCTGGAAAGCTATATCTGCCCAGGGAGTCTCACTCCAGTACACATCACCATCTTATTAAGGCACAGGACTTGGAAGTTATACAATTACCTTCACTAAAAAGGAAGCTCACACATAACATCCCAGTTATTTTAAATCCACTTTACTCCACACCAGGACAGTGTTTCTATATTTGGATTACATTCCTAATCATTGCAGGCTGACCCTGTTTTGGCCGATGTTCTCATTAGTTCTAGTGTGGTGATCAGAAGCTTCAAACTATATGGCAGTGTTGGTGGAGGTCCTGCCACACAGCACCAGAGACCCGGGTTTGATCCTGACCTCGGGTGTTGTCTGTGTGGAATTTGCTTGTTCTCCCTGTGATCACAGAGGTTTTCCCTGGGCACTTCCCTCCCACAAACCAAAGATGTGTGGAGTTTTAGGTTATTTTGCTGCGTGGGCTTTCTCCCACATCCAAAAGATGTGCTGGTTTGTCGGTTAATTGGCCTCTGTTTAAAAAAGAATGCCAGAAGTGTGTAGGGAGGTCACAAGGAATAGGAGTAGAATTAGGCCATTCGGCCCATCAAGTCTACTCTGCCATTCAATATTGGCTGATCTATCACTCCCCTTTCTCCAGCCTTCTCCCCATAACCCCTGACACCCTTACTAATCAACAATCTATCTATCTCTGCCTTAAAAATATCCACTGACTTGGCCTTCACAGCCTCTGTGGCAAAGAATTCCATAGATTCACCACCCTCTGACTAAAGACATTTCTCCTCACCTCCTTCCTAAAAGAACGTCCTTTAATCTGAGTGGATGAGAAAGCGGGATAACACCCATGTGAATGGGTGATTGATGCTTGGCTTGGACCCGGTGGGCCGAAGGAGCTGTTTCCATGCCGTATCTCTAAAGCAATGTAGAGTAAAGATATGCTTCAGGGTCCTTGTCCATGAGCCCAGGAAGGGTCTCAACAATGATTGGCAATGAAAGGTGGAAATTTCATTCATCTTTTTTTTATTTCTCCATGTGGTAAATGAAAGCCCGTTCACAGGAGGTTTTTTTTTTATTTTTATTTTTTTTAATATTTTATTTATTGGAGGTAAATACATCAATGTACTTCACATATATCTTGTTACAATCATTGTACCCCATAATTTTATGGCTTTTAAAGAAAAAGAATAGAAAGAAAGGGAGTGAAATAGGTGAAAAGAGTTGTGATAGTGAAAGAACATGCCAAAAGGAGAAGAACCCTTGGTCTTAGAGGAAAAGATAGTTAAAAAAAAAGCCCAGTTACTCTGGGATGGGCACCCTATCTTTGTAGCAGTTCTATAAATGCAGACCACGTCTGAAGGACCACCGTTTCTGATTTTCCTGCAGCGAGTCTATATCTTCCAGATGTAGGGTTTCACAAACATAATTGAAATCCACATTTTTAATGTTGGTAAAGGACAGAATTTAAGATGATTTTTTTCCTATTGTTAAGAGAAGCCGTAATCAAATAAAGATACGCATTTAAGAAAAAATAAAAATTTTTATTTAAACACCTTGATTGCAATCTGAATGAGTTGCTCTTGTAGACAGGCATTTATCACAAATTGGTGAAACGTTGGAAAAATTTAGTTTTTGAGGAATCTAGAGTGTTCTACATAATTGAGCATTTATGCACATTTAATAAGTATTCTTTCCACCGTTCATGAAAATTGCTTAGTTCGTTTTCCCCCACGTTCCGTTGGAACTGCATTAGTATAATATTATATATAGAAATTAAATTTGGTGAGCCATCATTTCTTCATTAGTGTCTAATGGCTGTGCCCATAATATCTTTGGAATTATTTAAAATAGTGATTGTTACCATTTTTAATGATAATGTTTTTCCCGTATCATACAAATCTCCCACAATGAATGCCCACCAATAGGAGATAGGAGAGATAAGTTTCTTAATTTAAAATTGTATTTTAATTTTGTTTCAATTCCATAGACCACCTAATCCCCCTATTACAAGGTGTGGCCCGAGTAATATGTTTCTACAATTTCCTTTTGTAGATATAATGGGATTGATTGAGAACAATCTTTCCAAATTTTAATAAATTCTGTAATTTCTTAAGTACAGGGTTATAGTTTGCTTTAAACATGTCTTGATTATCTTCTAGTAATTTCAATGCCCAAGTAATTTAAATTTCCCCCCAGCTATTTTAAAAGGAAATTGTACGAGATGTATAGCATCTTTCAGTTTTTATTGACATGATTTCAGTTTTATTCCAATTTATTCTGTAAACTGAAAAAGAACCGAAATCCTCAAATTAAATTTAAAATATTGGGGATAGTGGATATGAGGCTTTTTTGGATGTACAAAAGTACATCATCAGCGTATAATGATATTTTATTTTGTTGGAATATTTTGTCTTATATCCGTGGATATTCGGATATGAGTTCTAATACTTTCCGCTAGTGGTTCAATTATGAGGGCAAAAATAAACAATGGTGATAATGAACAACCTTGTCTATTACCCCTGTGACAGTTGAAATTTCATGGATATTTCAAATATTATTAGTTAATATCTGGCCGTTGGCTTATTATATATTAATTTTAATCCATTGAATGAAATTCTCTCCCAGTTGAAATTTTTGCAATACCTTAACCATATACTTCCATTCAACCTGATCGAATGCTTTCTCTGCATCCAGCAAAATAATTGCGAGATTTGGATCTTTAGTTTGGTGTGAGTGCATTATATTAAGCAGACGTCTCAAATTATTAAATGAATGTCTCTTAGGGATAAAGCCCGTTTGATCCAGATGTATTAGTTTAATGGCGTACTTAATCTTCTTGCTAATATTTTTGTTCACAGGAGGTTTAATTGTTGCTGTATCCACACAGTGTTTGCTCCTGTGTCACATTCCATCCTCAAAGCAATCAGAATTGGTTTCAATACCCTGTCAATCAAAAAACGAAACAAAACTATACATGGTAGAAATCTAAAATAAAAACGGATGAATCTGGAAATATGCAGCAGGCCGGGCGGCATCTGTGGGAGGAGACAGAGGCTTTGACCTGAAATGTTAATTTTGTTTCTCAGGTGCAGCCTGACTCAGTACTTCCAGCATTTCTTGAAAGTACAAACCTCCGCCAAAATGGAAGTGGATTTTGTTTTGGTTGAACACATCTTAAAACCCACAAGTGTAGGAAGGAAGTGCAGATGCTGGTTTACACCAAAGATAGACACAAAATGCTGGAGTAACTCAGCGACACTGACAGCATCTCCGGAGAGAAGGAATGGGTGGCGTTTCAGGTCGTGACCCTTCTTCAGGCTGAGAGTCAGGGGAGATGTAATCTAGAGATATGGATGGGTAAGGTGTGAAAACGACAGATTAAAGCAGATGATTATAAAGAAATGTAAAATGGTTCATTGTTAGCTGAGGTGACAACGAGGCACACAATCAGTAATGTGTAATCAGTAATCATAATCAATAAAGTCAAGTGTGGCGGGGGGGGGGGTGGAGGGGGGGGGGGGGGAAAGGGGGGGTGGGGGGGGGGGGGGGGGGGGGGGGGGGGGGGGGGGGGGAACCGTTAGTCTCTTCCCTGTACGGGGACACAACTTTTTCCCTGTCGGGTCTCCGGTGTCATTGGGCCTAACATCGTGGAGCCGGCAGCGGCCTCCAACCGGAACCAACCTGAGGGCTCCAGTCGCGGAGCTGGCCGTCTTCGGAGCGGGGAGAGCTGTGGTGGCGCGCGGCTGCAACCCGACTTCGGAGCTTCGGAGGCTCCGGCCGCAGGCCCGGTGGACAGGAACATCGGGAGCTCGCAGGTCCCTGGTGGGAGACCGCTTTTCAGAGCTCCCACAACGGCAACTTCTCCTGCTGGAATCGCGGGGTTTAAAGGACTCTGAGCACGGCCTCCTTCCCTACCTAACATCGCCCCGCGTGGCTTAAACGGCCACAGGACCTACCATTGCCCGCCGGGGGCTTTAACATCGGGAGCCCCAGTTCGCCTCGACGCTGCAGTTGGACTGCTGGACCACGGGAGAAGAACAAAGGGAAGAGATAAAACTTTGCCTTCCATCACAGTGAGGAGGTGTTGGAGATCCACTGTGATGGATGTTTAAGTAAACTGTGTTAACCATATAATAATTACAGCACGGAAACAGGCCCTCTCGGCCCTTCCAGTTCATGCCGACCAAAGTGTGGGTCTTGGGTTTTTTTTGTAATGTAAGACTGTAGAAAATGCAACAAACTGTTTGAATGACAATAAAAGGCATTCTATTCTATTCTATTCTAATTCTATTCTATTCTAATTTTTAATCAGGAGGGCAGTAGAACTTGGATAGGGGAGGAACGGAGAAAGAGGAAAAGCAAGGATTACTTGAAGTTAGATAAATCAATATTCATCCCACTGGTGCGTAAGCTGCCCAAGCAAAATATCAGTGCTGTTCCTCAAATTTGCATTGGGCCTCACTCTGACAGTGGAGGAGGCTGAGGACAGAAAGGTCAGTGTGGGAACGGGAGGGGGAGTTAAAGTGTTTAGCAACCGGGAGATCACGTAAGCATAGATGAACTGAGCGGAAATGTTCAGCGGAACGATCCGTGCTTGGTCTCACCGGAATGTAGGAGTCCACACCTGGAACAGCAGATACACTAGAAGAGGTTGGAGGAGGTGCAAGCGAACCTCTGCCTCACCTGACGGGTCCATGGATGTAGTTGAGGGGGGAGGTAAAGGGACAAGTGTTGCAGCTCCTGCAGTTGCAGGGGAAAGTACCTGGGGACGGGGTGGGAAGGGACAAGTTGACCAGGGAGTTGCAGAGGGAACAGTCTCAGCGGAAAGCGGAAAGGGGTGGAGATGGGAAGATGTGGCTAGTGGTGGGATCCCGTTGGACCACCTGATGGATCCACTTGGAGTGTAAACAGTGATCTTATACTTCAGTCTTACTGAATATAGGACACTTCAGCACAGCCAGAAGTTGAGAAAGAGACTGCTGAATAATCAATAATTCTTTTCTTGGGAGAGTTGTGACTTTCTTCCAGTTTTAATTTATTTCACTATTGAACAGTTTGACTCTTTTTTTTACAAATCTTCAACCTGTATTGATGAAACCACCCACTTATAAAAAAATAAAAAATGTAGTCAATAACTGGAGAGGGAACGAGAAACAGTAAAAAAGCTTAACATTTTAAAGTGGATTTAAAGCTTAAAGTGGATTGCTGATGGCAAGAATCCAAGAGGTTAAAAAAACTAAGAACTCCAGTGTAGATTGGGGAATAAATGTACAGCTGGCATTACCAGGATAATGTGGAATTCATGATAATGAAGCATTGCCGTTGTGTGCAGCTGTTAATGACATTTTAAACACATTCTCTCTCCTGCAGGACTGCATGATGATGCAATGTCAGTTAATGGTGAAAGTCTGCAGAAGGCAAACAGAAAGTGCCAAGTGTTCAATCTCGCACAGTGAGGAAACACTGGATATTGATGCTGCTTGCTTTCTTTTAATGCACTTATTGTGCTCACGTAGTAACCTAACCACACTTGTGCTTTAGATTTGTTTAGTTTATAGATACAGCGCGGAAACAAGCTCTTCGGCCCTGTGCGGGGATCACCTAACCGGCGATCCCCGCACATTAACACTATCCTACTTACACTATGGACAATTTACATTTATACCAAGCCAATTAACCTGTAAACTTGTACGTCTTTGGAGTGTGGGAGGTAACTGGAGATCTCGGAGAAAACCCAAGGAGAAAGCAGAGACACTGTAGATGGGATCGAACCCAGGTCTCTGGCGCTGTAGACGCTGTAAGGCAGCAACTCTACCACTGTGCCACCGTGTCGCCCTTCTCTCAGTTCTCAAACTTCTCTCAGTTTGTTTGTAAAGAAGCAGGCCTGCTTAATTAAAAATGACATCTAGGTGCATGTTAAGACAAAGGAGTTGTCCAGGCCGTTTCATTGACTGCTAGAGAGGTAGAGATTGTGTGCAAATCTAAATTTTCCATCAATGCCTGGTAGAATTATTATTCTTATCAAAGTTGCTGTACTTATAATCAATCCAGCAATCATCACTTAGATGTGGTTTGGAAAGGATTAAATCATAAAGATTGTGCAAAGTGGAAGTGTTCCTCTTTCATCTCATTTTTCTCATTGCTAAGATGAATTTATCTGATCGTGACATTTGCTTTTATATAGATCTAAAAAAATCGAATTTTGTTCTGGTTACAGCCTCCCCTCCCATCCAAGCCCCACCATTTCTGCACCTCTAGTTTCCACCCCTAGCAATGCAAAAAGGTTCTAAGAAATCCTTGCTTTTAATTAGTTCCACATGCTGGTAAACTTCCAAGTGAGTACTAAATGTGTGCGTCTGCAGGTTATTCCACCTTGGGGGAACAGGCTGGATATTCAGCAGTGAATGCAACTCATGTGTTACCTGCCCTCTATACATGTTCTTACCACTGAGTCTTGTGATCACGAGGAGCAACACTCTCACGGAGTGACTCCCCTCAAATGTGATACAAACCACAATGATTTTTGAAGCCGGTTGCTCGGCAAGACATAGATTAGCTTGAACCTTTTATTGGCCTCTGTGCGTGGCTGAGTAATGATCTATTGTCCCCTATGCTTCCAGAGCAAGTTGGATCTTTCAACAATGGTGTGAAATTCATCAGTGTTTTTGAGGCAAAAGTGCTGGGATCACGAACTGAGTTTATAGCAGGACACGGAACCAACAGAGGCAGAAGGAGTTAAAACATCAACCATTATTGAATTGGATGGCAAAATAACTCTGAGGGACTGAATGGTCCACTTGTGTTCCAAAGATGCACATGATCCATCTCCGCTTCCTCCTGAGATCCCTATCATCACAGAAGCAAGTCTTCAGCCAAATCGGCCAATTTGATTCACTCCACATGATAACTAGAATTGGCCGAGAGCTAAGGCGAAAGTAGTGGAGAGGAAGTGCACTGAAGGTTTACCAGTCTGCATTTCTGGAATGATGTGAGCTCTATTTCAAGAGAGATTAGATTGACTTGGCTTGTATTCACCAGAGTATAGAAGAATGAGAGGGAATTTGATTGAAAGAAAGAAAATTCTGATGTGTTGGAAAGATGTGACGCGAAAATGTGACATGTGTCCTAGAATGAGGGGTCACAGTTTCAGGGTACAGCACAAGGGATTTAGGACTTACCTGAGGATAATATTTTTCACTCACAGGGGTGGTGAACACTACTACAGAGAGCTATAGAGATCATGTTGCTGAAAAAGTTTCAGTAGATAGATGAAACATCTAGATGCAATAAAGCTTCAAGTTCCTCAGCATAAATATTGCCAACAATTTGTTCTACTCCAACCACATTGACACCACAACCAAGGAACAAACCAATCTCTCTGAACACTGCAGACAACTATGTATAGCTAAGTTCTTATGTATAGTAATTCTTGTACTGACCTGTATAAAATGAAATTAGACAAAAATGCTGGAGAAACTCAGCGGGTGAGGTAACATCTATGGATCGAAGGGATAGATGATGTTTCGGGTCGATACCCTTCTTCAGACTTCAGACTGTATAAATGAATTTCACTTTACCTCAGTACATGACAAGTAAAGGACTATTGAACCATTGAAAGATTGAAATTCAGCATGTCTCCAATGACTCTTCCAAACCTCTGCAGATGCACCATGTCTTTGGGATGCGTCATGCGTCTTGGATGTGCAACCTCTTTGCCTGTCACCTCAAGAAACTGCAGAAGTGTGGTTGCAGAAGTCTCACATACAAACCAACCCCCCTTCCCAACACCCCGTTAACTCCATCTGCACTTCATGCTGCCTTGGGAAAGCAGTGAACATAATCGAGGATCATTCCCACCCTGGTCATTCCTCTTCTACCCTCTCCCGTCAGGGCTGAGATACAAATCTTGAAAGCATGTACCATCAGATTCAACAGCTTCTCCCTGTTTAAGTTCAGTTTAGTTTAGTTTAAAGATACAACTCAGAAATAGGCCCTTCGGCCCACCGAGTCCGCACCGACCAGCGATTCCTGCACTTTAATACTATCCTACACACACTGGGGACAGTTTACACATTCACCAAGCCAACTAACCTACACACCTGTACGTCTTTGGAGTGTGGGAAGAAACCAAAGATCTCGGAGAAAACCCATGCGGTCACGGGGAGAACGTACAAACTCCGTACAGACAGCACCCGTAGTCGGGATCAAACCCAGGTCGCTGGCGCTGCAAGTGCTGTAATGCAGCAACTCTACTGCGGCGCCAACGTGGCCAAGGTTGAATGAACTTTTCATAAATTAAGGACGTATTCCTGATATCACAAAGAATATCAATTCCTGATATCCTCAGTACAACCCTTCCAATTTTTAAATTCTCTTTCTTTGTAGCTGTGCACTCTGTCTCTTTTCTTTATTGTACTATCTGTACTACATTTGTGCAGTATCATTTGTCTGGATAGATGCAAAGCAAAGTTTCCCACTAAATCTTGCTGTACATGATAATAATGAGCCAAAACCAAAAGCAATGATGGAAATAGAAATTAAACTGATATCTTAATCAGGTCCATGCCTCAGTATGGAGGGCAGTTTTGTTAAGCTTTAAGATCGCTGTGTTTTAATGCTGCAGTGTTTTGCTTGGTGTGAAATATAATAGACATTGTCAAACACACTTTGGTATAATATTTATATTTCTTACATACTGAACTAGATTATCATTTGAGTTAATACTTACCTTAACCATACTTTGCACACATGTCTTCCTGCTACTTTGGACCTTTGAGCCAAAGTTGTTGTGTTTGTCAGTGGGCAGCCTGCATCCTAAATGTAATTGTAATGCTGGGGATCTAGATTAAAAATGGCCATCGTGTTTTTTCTACAACTCATTCTGACAAAACATCTGGCTCCGGGTTCTGAGAATTCAGCTTCCAACCTACATCAGAGAGGTCAAGGTCAAGGTTGTGCTAAGTTTGCTGTGAATAGCAGGTTTCTTCTGAGGGAGGAAAGATCACGTGTACAATTGGACAAACTTGGCATTTCAGTTTGTGGTGAATGAAGCCTGGACAAACTTCCATTTATGTCAAAGGAAACATTTGGAATAATTGTACAAGCACTGTAAATTGTTCATTTTAAAGTCCAATATTCTCAAGTAAATTCATAAAACTTCTTTGACAAACTACTGCTTGGTTGGGTATATTCTTCCTAAATAAAAGAAAAAAAAAAGTAAGATTAAACGAGAACTTACCAGTTCGAAGTTTGATCGTTATTTTATGAGGAGTTACGATGAGGGATTACGTGAAGAGCCCGCCTCACGCTGGCAAACGGCATATTTCAAAGCAGCGGCATGAAAAACACAGAACACCAAATAGCCGAAGTAACATAGTAAGGCTCATAATAGACTTAGAACTACCAGATGATCATTTATTTTATGAGGGTGGGAGTGGGGAGGGCACGTAATCCCTCATCGTAACTCCTCATAAAATAACGATCAAACTTCGAACTGGTAAGTTCTCGTTAATCTTACTATTTTATTTCGGAGTCACGTGAGTGACTACGTGAAGATTTTAAAAGCTTTCTGTTGTTTTTATGTCGTAGAATTAATCAGTACGACAGTCCGGCTAAGTAAATACATACATGAGAAACCAGACTAATATTAGTTCTTTCCATAATTAACTTTTAATGGTTTAAAGAACATAATAATAACCCTCCTTATATCCGAGGGAATGAATTACAAGTGATAAAAGATATAAGTGACTACATAACTGGTTATAGTAATCAATAGATATACAAAGCAGTGACTATATTGATCCCAACACCGCGTGGCCAAAGCTTGTCATAGTTGAACAGGTTTTATTGTAAGAACTTTGAAAAAGTTTCTGTCTTTACTCCACCCTGCGATTTTTTTAAAATATGCTCGAGTGGTACGTCCCGCACCTTCGCCGCGGACGTAGCTGCAGCCCTGGTGGAGTGAGATTTGAACACATCATGTCTACTCCTGCTAACAGTAACACCTGTTTCAACCACTTTGAGATAGTTTGAACTGAAGCTTTAGTGTGTGGTTTTTTATGCGCAATCTTAACGTTATTTCATTTCCTCGAAGAGTTTTTGGTAACTTTTTATATATTGGTTCAAATGTCTAACCACACATAAAGTAGGATCAATTAGGATAAGCTATGAAAGATTACCTTTGCTCCAGTTTCTTCCTGGTCTGCTTTGTTTGATCAGATCGTAAACATAGAACACAATGTTATCTGTAAGTCACATGCATACAGTCTAAACGCAACATTTGTAAAGTTTGCACTCTTTGAGCTGAAACCAATGATATTAACATTATTAATTTGAATGTTAATCTTTCCAATGACAATCCTTCAATTGGAGGTCCACTGTCTAAGTAAGGTAAGTACAATGCTCACAATCCCAAATCTCTGTGTAATCTAGGTTTGGGTGGATTAATGTTAAAGATTCCTTTCATGAATCTAGAATATTAGTGGATGTGATCCAATTGAATTTCTGGTCAGACATAAGTCCTAAATAAGATGATAAGGCACTGCGTGCAGTGTTAATGGCACTGTAACTTAAATGTTGCTCAAAATGCAATTTAGCAAGGAACTCCAATACATTTTGCAATATTCACAGTATCATAAGAAATATTTGACTGTGTGCAAAATTCTTCCCATTTCTTAATATGTGTCCATATATTGTTTTTTGTGTGTTATCTCGCCATGAATGCACTATAACTTCCATAGTTTTTTGTCCGACAAATCCCAGCTCCTGTAGTGGTCTGGTCAAAACCTGCAGATTAATAAATTCATATATGCATATAATGGATAAATTTCTTTGGTTACTGGATTAATCAAAATATCACTACAGTTAGGAATTGACATATATGGTTCTTTAAATCATATTCAGCATTAATGGGAACCAAGGTTGTGTTGGCCAATTTGGAACTACCAACAATCCTGTGGCAGAATCTTGTTCTATTTCCTTCAGACATTGCTGAACCAAAGCAAAAGGTGGAAAAGCCATAAAAGAACATATTCCCCCAGTTCAATGAAAAAGCATCTACTGCTACTGCATCTGGATCGTGTTCCCAAGACACATATTTAGGCAATTGATGATTAAAGCCTTGATGCAAACAAATCAATTTCTGGTAAACCAAATTGAGTTACAATATTTCTTAAATATTGCTGGATTAAGCATCCATTCTGTGTTATCTTTAAATATCCTGAATCTTTTATCTGCCACCACATTGTCTTTACCTGGAATGTAGTTTGCTGAAATCCAAATTTGGCGATCAATACACCATTGCCATATTTCATTGACCAGACAATCACATGATACTGATCTGACACCCCCCATGTGATTAATATATGCAACAGCCGTTTTATTGTCTAACTGTATTAATACATGTAGACCCTTTTTTGAACAGCAATATGCTTTTAGAACATAGAAAGCACCCAATAACTCTAAATAGTTAATAACATAAGTTTGAAAGAAACGTTTTCTCTCTGGACTTTCCATCTACCTCCACAACTGGAGATGAATCTGTTATCCCCCCCCCCCCCCCCCCCCCCCCCCCCCCCATCCGAGAGCATTAGCATCTATTTATAAACAATTTCAGGCTGTTTAATCAGAATGTTTTTAGCAGCTTGTGGGACATTTTTAACCCACCATGGTAATTCCAACAAAGCTTCTTTTGTTAATTGCATAGGCCTATCAAAGTGGCCTGCCTTCTCTTTGAGAGCTCTTATTTTGTCCCTTTGAAGATTTTGATAATGTAATGGACCAAATTCTACTGCAGGAAATGCTGCTACTAGTTTACCAATGGTTTTCGCTACTTCTCGGATGGAAGGATAAGGTTTGTGAATGAGATTATTACAAGTTACCAAAATATCATCAACTTTATCTGTTGGTAAAGTTATTAACATAGTCACTGAGTTAATTACAAACCCCAAAAAGTTAATTGATTGTGCTGGCTGCAGCTGGGATTTAATTGGATGAATCAAGAACCCTAGCTTTTCAAACAAAGCTTTAGTAACTGAAACTGAGTTCTCACCTGACTCTTGATTATCATTAATGATTAGAATGTCATCGAGATAAGCCATAACGATGTGTTTTTGTGCTCTTAATTGGGCTAAAACTGGTTTTCAACAGTTTTGTAAAGAGCCTGGGAGCTGAACTCAGTCCATTTGGCAAAGCTTTTAAACTGCCATAATTGTCCCAGCCAATTAAATTTTAAGTACCTCCGGAAAAACTGATGTATAGGTACAGAATAATAAGCGTCTTTTAAATCAATCTTAGCCATATAACAACCTGCTGAAATTAAATATCTTGCAGTATTAAATGTTTCCATTTTAAAATGTTTGTATTCTACAAACTTATTTAGATCTGTAAGGTCCAGAATAATTCTGCAACCACCATCTTTTTTATTTCTCCGAAAAATATTAGAGACAAATTGATGCTCGTGTTCATAAGTTTTTTCAATTACCCCTTTTACAGATAATTTGTCAATTTCCACATTAATCTCTGCTTTATCAATAGCAGTAAACACGAAAGCATAAGCAGGTTTATTCTGTACAGGCGGATTAACCCCTTCTTTAAATGTAATAGTAGCTCCTGAAACTGCTTGTAATATAAATCGATCAGAAGTAATAGTAAGCCAGTTTTTATAAAAACTTTTGTAATCTCCCTCCAACTGGAGATTTATCCGCAGTTTCTTTAAGGATAAAACAAGACTTTAATACCTCTCCATATGAGCGTGGTGGTCTCCTTCTCCCTGAATACGGGTAAGCATTGGGCTGTGCAGGACGATAATACTTCCTTGACAAATTTCTGCCTCTATTTCCAAAGTCAAAACCCCTTCGGGGCGAAAAATATCTTTTTTGTCCAAAGACGAAAGGTTTCACACCGCTAAAATATTTAGCTTCTTCATCCAACTCTTTCAGTTGTTTAGGCAGATTTTTCTCCAAACAGATACCCAGGAGCTTGAACGCCACTTGCTCGACACAGGCTTGCAAATCTAGGGTGAAATATGGGCCGAATCGCCATTTTCCTCATACAGTTAATTTCATAGAAAGAATTGCACAATAAGCCCAAAGTATCTTTTTGAATCTTATCCATCTCCAATCTCTCCATTTGTCTCCCATAGGCCGTAACGGCAGCAGAAATTAGTTTGAGGATTTTTTGAAATCTCACTTCTTGAGCTCTCATACTTGGAGTCATGGATGTCCATATCAACGGATTAACCGTAGGCACTTCCAATGAGGCACAATTTCCTGGTGTTTTATATAATTCTGATGTTTCAATCATCACAGAATCTTGAAGTTGGTGAGATACCATATAATTAATACTGGCAGCTAGGTTTTCTTCCATAGCCTCACCACTTCCTTCAGGTATAGCAAATTCTTTTGCTATCCCAGGCACATTTGGCCTTTTCTTTTTACTTTGTGGTGTGCATTCAAAATCCAAATCACCACCAGCAGGGTCTGCCTTCTGCAGCCCTAAATCAATTGGGATTTCACCCCATGAGACTTCTTCCAGCCCAAATCCTGGGTCCGGAGTTTCAAACTCCCAACTTGGCCCACAGCCATATTCAGAATAATCAAACCCCTCAGGGCTTTTTTGGGATCCTTCTGGGTACTGTGACCCTTGTCTCATGATTTTTTGGAGAACTTTCTCCATATGCTCCATTCTTAACCACATAGTTTTATTATCTGGAGGACTTTCAGTATCAGAGTCATCAGAAACCACGGGCCTCTCAGATTTCTTTTTACATTTTTTAGGAGCATTTCCCTCCGTGGTTATTATTGCTGGAGAATCTAGAAACTCGCTATCGGGTATATCAGCGGCCACCGGTATCGGAACCGGATCCGCACTAGCTTCTTGTCCCGTATTTTTATTTTCACCCCGGGAAGATCTTTTTACCCCACGAATTTTTCTTTGTCGATTTCTCCATTTTCTTTATTATCAGTGCTAAATCAGCACGTTACGCGACTCTGAATTTTTACTTTTACTTTCGCTTGCTGGACCCACCCAGCGTACGCTAAAAAACATCCCGACTTTGCTGCACTTACCTGCGGGGCCGTTCCGACCGCTGCGAGGAGCTGCTCCTTACTGCAGCTCCTCCTTCCGCCGTCAGCGTCGACGTAATGCCGTTTGCCAGCGTGAGGCGGGCTCTTCACGTAGTCACTCACGTGACTCCGAAGTAAAATGTATTTTCTCGTGGAAGGGGCTTTTCAACCTTGGCAAAGATCGGAAATGTTTCGAGCAGGTTTCATCATCCACATGATACTAGCATGCACGGGATGTGACTCTGCAGGAATCCACACTATCAAACTAACATTCAGCAGTGGACCCCCTGATAAAGGATATGGGAAACATGTCATTCACTCATTTCCTTGAAGAATCACAGTGGCGCAGCAGTAGAGCTGCTGCCTTACAGCGCCGGAGTCCCGGGTTTGATCCTGACCACGGGTGTTGTCTGTACTGAGTTTGTACGTTCTCCCAGTGACCTGTGTAGGCTTTCTCCTGGATCTTTGGTTTCCTCCCATACTCCAAAGACGTAGAGGTTTGTAGGTTAATTGGTTCAGTATAAATATAAATTGTCCCTAGTGTGTGTTGGACAGTGTTAGTGTGCAGGGATCGCTGGTCCAAGCGCACTGGGCGGGCCGAAGGTCCTGTTTCAACGCTGTATCTGGAAAACTAAAAATCAAAGACTAAACTGTTGCAAATCTCTTGATCAATATTGTATGATTTACACAATAGAGTACTTTTGTATTGTTTACAATGTTTCAGCTTGGCATCAACCACTTGACAACAAATGAATCAAAAATGCCCAATAATAACGTTATTCTCAGCTGACTTCCTTTTGGTTTGTTCTTCATTGAAGACACAGCTTGAAAAGAACTGCCGTGACCGTTGAACTTATGGCTTTTTATTTATTTTCTTATTTTGCGAGACTTGTGCGGTAAAGCATCCTGTACAATGGAAGTAAATACACTCTTCGCAGCCGAGCCTCCCAAGTTCCAGCAGTGATTACACTTCATTGACCATATACAGCCTTAGGGTGACTCCAGTTTGTGAAGGGATCATCTGGAAGACAGGTTTATAAATTGTGAATGCAGCGCAGAATGAGTTACTACCTCGGCTGCAGAACTCACATAATCCTCTTGCACAAAATTAAATCCACTGTCATCCCAAAGAATACCATTTCCCACATTGTGCCTTGTACTCCAATCCTTAACGGCAGACAATCAGCCATCAATGAAACGCCCATTCGAGCAGCATAACATTTCAATCATTTCTAAGTCACCCCCAGTTACTTGCTTGTACAAAGAAACAGTGCTCAGCACAAGGGCGTTCTGATGGTGGATCGTATGCACGAGAACAGTTATGTTAATAACCAAATCGCTTGCTGCTTTCGCAGTTTATTGAAGGAATTTACTCGTGGCAGGCAAAGAATGTGAAGGGTTCAAGATGGATTCCTTTTGTGCCCTTCTCAGTTCATAGTATTATTTGGCTGAGATTAGTGTCTCTAAACACTGCTTAGAGGTGATAGAAAAATAAATCAATATCTGCAGTAGACAAAAATGCTGGAGAAACTCAGCGGGTGAGGCAGCATCTTTGGAGCGAAGGAAATAGGCAACGTTTCTGGCCGAAACACTTCTTCAGACTGATGTGAGGGTGAGAGGGGGGCGGAAGGAGAAAGGAAGAGGTGGAGCCAGTGGGCTGAGGGAGAGCTGAGAAGGGGAGGAGATAGTAAGGACTACCTGAAAATAGAGGTCAATGTTCATACCGCTGGGGTGCAAACTGCCCAAGCGAAATATGAGGTGCTGCTCCTCCAATTTACGATGGTCCTCACTCTGGCTATGGAGGAGGCCCAGGACAGAAAGGTCTGATTCGGAATGGGATGGGGAGTTGAGACTGAGCCACCGGGAGATCAGGTTGGTTATTGTGAACCGAGCGGAGGTGTTTGGCGAAGTGATCGCCAAGCCTGCGCTTGGTCTCACCGATGTAGAGCAGCTGACATCTAGAGCAGCGGATGCAATAGATGAGGTTGGAGGAGGTGCAGGTGAACCTCTGCCGCACCTGGAACGACTGCTTGGGTCCTTGAATGGAGTCCAGGGGGGAGGTAAAGCGACAAGTGTAGCATTTCTACCAGAGAGGGGGTGGTTCGGGTGGAAAGGGATGAATTGACCTGGGAGTTACGGAGGGAGCGGTCTCTGCGGAAAGCAGACAGGGGAGAAGATGGGAAGATGTGGCCAGTGGTGGGATCACGTTACAGGTGGTGGAAATGACAGAGGATTATTTGTTGGGTGGTTGCAAGGGCATCCGCTGCTCTAGATGTCAGCTGCTCTACATCGGTGAGACCAAGCGTAGGCTTGGCGATCGCTTCGCCGAACACCTCCGCTCCGTTCGCAATAACTAACCCGATCTTCTGGTGGCTCAGCACTTCAACTCCCCCTCCCATTCCGAATCTGACCTTTCTGTCCTGGGCCTCCTCCATGGCCAGAGTGAGGACCACCGTAAATTGGAGGAGCAGCAATTTATGTCTGCAGTGGTGGCTTGAACCCAATACCATTGACCATATGCATGAAGATTGATTAAGACCTGCAAAGCCTTAATGTTCAAGTTCTAAACCATTACTCATCTGGTCTTAAGACACTTATCATTTGTCATAGTTATTGTGTGTCAGAAGAGGCTTTTGGATTAAGTGGCATTTAAGAGGCTTTTGGATAGACACATGGATATTCAGGGAATGGACGGATATAGATCACATGCAGGTAGGGGAGACTTGTTTATTTTGGCATCATGTTTGGCGTGGATATTGTGGGTCAAAGAGTCCGTTTCTGTGTTGTACTGCTCTATATTGTATGGAGCACAGAAACGGGTGATTCAGCCCACTGCATCCATGCGGACCATTGAGTGTCCATCTGTACTCAGGCAGTGCATTCTGGATTACAATCACCTTCTGGCTGAAAACATTCTTCCGCAGAACCCCTCTAAACCTTTAAAACATATACCCTCGAGTTTTAGATATCTCTGTAGTGGTTAAAAAAAGTTTCTGACTATCTAGATTATCTATGACCATTATAAGTTTGCGCGTGGTAAATGGGAATGAAATTAGGCTTCATTGCGATCATTTTCTGAAGTTCCACTTTGCTTGTTAATAGTCAACAACAGTGTTTAAAAAAACGATTATCTCGTACTGTTTGGAATTACGCTGTGGGAAATCTATACAAAGTGGTTTGCACTCATGCGCTTAACAACTTCTGGCAGCAAGTAGAGCAGAACAGGCAACTAAATCACACAGTCCAAATAGGCCATTCATGAACATGATCCTTTGCCCATATTAATCCAACACAGTTGGAAAAAAAAATGGTAGAAAAAGAGAAGGTGCTGAAAATAGCCAACAGATGAGGTAGCATCTAAAGAGAGAGAAGCAGAACTGACATTTCAGGTCCATGGCCCTTATTTCCCACATCTGTAGATTTTGATGTTCAAGCTTAGTGACATGAAGTTTACCCCTAACCAACACTACTTAAAGAGATCATAAAATAATTGGATTATTTCTGAGTGCTGGCTTTTAGAACTTCCCTGCACTTGGCCTAAGTTTGTTGACTCTGCAGGGCTAGGATCTGGCCAATGCTGAAGGATATTTTTGTTAATTTAAAGCTTGTTCAGATCAGGACAAGCTGTTGGAGGAGGAGGAGGAGGAAATGTGAGGTTAACCACTTCGGTAGGAAGCATGGAAAAACACAACTTATATTTAAATGGTGTGAGACTATTGCAAACCGGAGCAATCTGGGTGTCCTGGTACAAAAACACAAAGTTAGCACGCGGTCACATTGTGTTATTACAAAGCAGAATGGATTGTTGGCCTTCACTGGAAGGGAGTATAATAGTACGAAAGTCTCACAAACAGCACTCCAAGAGTGGTAACGAGCCCCAGGGTGTTGGCGAGACCACATCTGGAGTATTTCATGCAAATTTGGTCTTCTCACATAAGGGAAGGCTAAATTGCCTTTAAGGCAGCACAGAAAAGGTTCACTAGTTGATTCCTGGGATGAGGGATTGTCTTGTGAAGAATTATTGACTAAATTGGATCTGTGCTCTTTGGAATTTGGAAGAATGTGAGATTCATACAGAATCATGCACTATTCTGAGAGGCGATGGGAGGTGTTGACAAGAATTTATCGTGTATCCCAAATATTATACCAAACTGGTAGGGTAAACTAATGTAGTCATGGCTTAGGGATGAAAGCTGAGATGAGGAGGTCTGATGAAAGGTCATTGACCCCTCTGTGAATGTAGTTTGTCTCTCAAGAGATGTCATCCCAACTCATTTGTAATTTCCAATAACATGTTTTTATTCAAGATTATGAGAAATTACGTCTCTTAGAGGGTATTGAACCTATTGAACTTTTTATCCCAGAAAGCTGCGGATGTTAATTTAGTAGATTAAATATTTATAAGGATTATTATATCCTAGAAAAAATCAAGGACTGTGGGGCTCCAGCAGAAAATGGAGTTGACCACGTCTGCCATGATCTCCCATGGAATGGGTTTAAAATTATGGGTGGTTCCTGCCCTTGTTTCTTATGTTCTTACAGGTGGGCTCTTAGCAGGAGGCCATATCTCTGAGGGTATTTAGAAATAAATTAATTTCTTTAGAAATAAATTATTTCACCGATTTTGGCAACAATACATTCTTTCCATGTATTTACTTCATTAGTACTCGCACCATTAATGAAATCTGCAATGGTTACACTGAGGGTAATCACAAAGCAAGCCAGCGCCTTCGAGGCTGCTGCTCAAAGTTTAATGGAAATCTTGCTGCACTCTGCCGCAGAGCTGATGTCACTGAGGCATCCAGTAGCCAAGGTGGAGACTCTCACTGAATGCACTAACTCGGCCTTCTATATGGCTCAGGTGAACTCAGCAATTTTCCACATTCAAAAGAGATTTGCTTGCCTCAACAAGCAGTGATTCATTAATTGTAGATAAACACAAAAAGCTGGAGTAACCCAACAGGACAGGCAGCATCTCTGGAGAGAAGGAATGGGTGACATTTCAGGTCAAGACCCTTCTTCAGTCTGGTTAGGGATAAGGGAAGCGAGGAATTATAGACGGTGATGTGGAGAGATAAAGAACAATGAATGAAAGATATGCAAAAAAGTAACAATGATAAGGGAAACAGGCCATTGTTACCTTCTATATGGCTCAGGTGAACTCAGCAATTTTCCACATTCAAAAGAGATTTGCTTGCCTCAACAAGCAGTGATTAATTAATTGTAGATAGACACAAAAAGCTGGAGTAACTCAACAGGACAGGTAGCATCTCTGGAGATGCTGTTAGCTGTTTGTAGGGTGAAAACGAGAAGCTAGTGCAACTTGGGTGGGGGAGGGATAGAGAGAGATGGATTGCCGGGGCTACCTAAAGTGAGGGAAATCATTATTCCACAAATACCACTGTGCTGTAAGCTTCCCAAGTGAAATATGAGATACTGTTCCTCCAATTTGTGTTTAGCCTCATTTTGGCAATGATGGATATCGAGGACAGAAAGGTCTGTGTAAGAATGGGAAGGAGAATTAAAGTATCCAGCAACCGGAAGATCAGGTTGGCTCAGGCGAGCTGAGTGAAGGTGTTCCGCAAAATGATCGCACAGTCTACGTTTGGTCTCGCCGATGTATAAGAGTCCACATCTTGAACAATGGATACAGTAGATGAGGTTGGAGGAGGTACGTGAACCTCTGCCTATCCTGAAAGGACTGTCGGGGTTCCTGGACAGAGTTGAGGAAGGAGGTATGGGGACAGGTGTTGCATCTTCTCCGGTTGCAGGGGAAGATGAGTAAACCAGGGAGTCGTGGAGGCAACTGTCTCTGCGGAAGGCGGGAAGGGGTGGAGATGGGAAAATGTGGCTGATGGTAGGATCCCATTGGATTGACTGTAGTTGGGCATCATTTGGGCCAGTCTACCACAATGCTACCGCTGCTCCATCATGTTGCCCTGATGTTCTTATGTTTTATTTAAAGTGAGCTCTGTAAGTGTGATGGTGGCAACCACTCATCCTACTTTGGAATGAATAGACTTCAAGCTCTGTGCAAAGGCTTGTGTCGAATTGGTGTCTAATAAAATTAAAGGTTATATAACAGTGGTTTTTCAGGCTCCCCTGAAGCAGTTGAGAAGTGAAGTATAATGGAGTTTCGGCAAGCATTTTAAGAAGGATGGGTGATTATAATGGAATGCAGCTAAACCCTGTGATCCAAAAATAAGTAATTAAAAAAGATTGGGTACAATGACATAAAATCAGTGGGAGGTTTTCACAAATATTAATATGTCACTATGATAGATGATCAATTTATGTTCAAATGAAGAAATGAGGAAAAACTTTCTTCTCTTTTTCCAGCAAATCAATATCTATCAAGTTCCAAACTTGCCACCACCCAACCAATGTAAAAGAACAGTTTGGATATCTGTAGATCCAGTGATGGTAGTATATGAGGAAATAATTTTATTTCTCAATAAATATGTAATAATTCAATTTCTCAGAATTTCAATTGGACCGTCACTGAAGAGAGGTAGGACAAGTATTTTTGCAGGGAATAAAATATTGCAATCTAGTCGCTCATGATATATAAATGCGTAGCCATGTAATTATTGCAATGCAGGCCGAAGAGGTCATTTAGATAAACAGAACAAAGAGACTGAGTCACCCATTTGTACTAATCTTCCTCCCTACTGTTATCTGAACACTCCTCCCATAAACTAGACCACTGTCCGATTAGCCTCTTCCCCATTGCAGACGTTGGACTTTGTCTAACGAACTAGGATGAGATCTATATTCTGCGTTCAGTATCTTCATATTTGCTCAATCTATTGTGCTTCACTTTGACGATTGTATTTATGTACAGTATTATCTCATTTGTTTGGATTGCATGCAAAACAAAGCTTTTCACTATATCTTGGTATGTGACAATAATAAAGTGTGAATAGTCCCAAGGGTGCAGGATAGTGTTAGTGTGTGGGGATCACTGGTCGGTGCGGACTTGGTAGACCTAAGGGCTTTTTTCCGTGCTTTATCTCTAAACTAAACTAAATTAAAATTGCTCCACCATTGCTGGGTGTAAATTGTGGAAATGCCTGTCTAAGGCACTTTATCATATCTTTCTCACAGAAAATTGGGTATATGCATTGAATGGTATCCTTGCTAACAATGCTCACATGCCAAGAACGTTAGAAAAAACTTATTTCTAAAATGCACTTAACGCAAAATATTTATACTGTCTTACAGATATATAAATCAGAGAACAGGTGACATAAAGCCTCAAAATGATATACTGTATTAGAAGATGCAACCACAAGTTTGATCAAAGAGATATCTTTAATGGAGTGCCTTAAAGGAAGAAAAAGATCAGGGAGTCAAAATGGTTTAGGAAGAGAATTCCAGTGGCTGGAACTCACAAAGCAGAGTATGTACCGATGAAAGTTCAAATTCACTAACAACTTAATTGATTAATTGGATTGAATTAATTAAAAGATGCAGCATGGAAACAGGCCCTTTGACCCACTGAGTCCATGCCGACCATCATTCAGCCATTCACACATGTTCTATATTATTCAATTTTCGTATCCACTCCCTACACACTAATGGAAATTTACAGAGACCGATTAACGTACAAACCCGCATGTCTTTGGGATGTGGGAGTAAACCCGAGGAAACCCACACAGTGGAAACATGCAAATTCCTCACAGGCAGCACCTGCGGTCAGGATGGAACCCGGGTCTCTGGTGCAATGAGGCAGCAGCTCCACCAGTTGTGCCACCTTGCCGCCCTGAGTTTTAGAGTAAATATAAACAGAAAGTTATACAGATTTTCAGCATGTCAGGCAGCATCAGTGGTGGGAGGCATAGACTTACTGTTTTAGGTCTATGACCTTTTATCAGCTAGTACTGACATGCTGAGGATTTCCAGCAAATTTGTTTTTATTTCAGATTTCCATAATCTGCAGTTTATGTTTTTGCTTTTTGAATTAAGTCATATACTAGTGGGCTCAAAGGAATTCATCAATGTTTCAATTTTTGTAAGAAATTAGGTACCTAAATTTTTTAGTATACGAAATGTATTTGACTCAGGGCTACACACACTGCAGGGCAAAAGTGTACTTACATAACATGTTCTCAAGTCTCTGTCAATATTACTTTGAATTAATTGCCAGAGTGAATGCAAGACCAACTCTGGTGTATGTCCTTAGTTTCTGATGGGGATTATATTCAGTACCTTAAAAAAGCAAGAAGTAGTGAGAATCTCAGCTGATCAGTGGTTTAAATCTGCATCACATTGTGATATTACAAAATAGCGCTCTGCTGTCCTGCTTTTGTGTGTTCAGATGAAGACTTTGGCTCAAAGAAGTGTGACGAACATGGAATTTGCCAAGATCCAAGAACATAATTGTTGCAAAATCCATTTCCAGCAATGACAACTGAATAGGTTGCAGTATTTTCCTACTTTTCCAACCCATCATCAGCGCTAGGCAGTCCTCTGAAAGATGTGGTTTAGTTTGGAAATTAAAAATGGCTGCAGCAAAAGTTACCTCTTCTAGCTGCTATTTGAGTGGGAAATCCTTCTTATGGACAGAAATAAGTTTCAATCTCACTGTCAAAGCTCTGAAAAATACTTCCCCAAAACTAGTGAGAATTCCAAAATGTCAGAGTGTGGTGTCCCGAGTTCTGGAGATGCTCCACGGTGGATTTGCCTGAAGTGTGGAGCTAGAGAGGCTGGAACACTGAGTTAGGTCTGCAACAATAAAAATCCATCTACTGATTGCGAGGTTTCCACTTTCCCCATCAATACCATTACAACTATTGTAAAAAAAAGTACCAATATAACATCTGCTCATTAAAGCAGTGGGGTTTAAACAAAAAAAAACTAAATATAGCATATCATTGAACTCAGCTGTGTGTTGTGATTGGGTTTCACATCCCAGGGTACTTTTTCGTGCCTATCATCTGTAACTGTAGATTTCATTTGGTACTAACCCTCAGCATTGATATTTATCTTTCATGATTTGCTAAAGTCTTGTAATTTTACTCAAACACATGGCTGTGATGGAATGTGCAGCTGTGAATTGTGGTTTTTGGGACTGGCTTAAGTGTTCATTAAATAAAAGTACTGCTTCCAGTGTTCGCTTAATGTCTGCTAACGCTTTCACCAACACTAAGCCTGGAGAGCATGAAAGTCACATTTTAGCTCTTTTCCAAATGAAACAATACCATGTTAGAGTCTGGAAATCAGTTTGTAAATACCATGGTGGGGATTCCAAAGCAAAAGCCATAACCAACTGTGGAAGTGGCTGCACAGTAATATCTTTCCTTATTTTGGATAGAATGTGAGCATACACAAACCCTGTCTGCCATGTTCTGGCTTGTGGCATCCTTCAACACAGCACCAGCAACTTCAAAAGAAAAGTTGTGGTAACGCAAAGAAAACGGGCTGCTAATTCTCTGGCAGTGCCTCAGCTCGAATGCTCATTGATGGTTCATGTCTTGAGACTTGAAGGGCAGCATAGTGGCGCAGCGGTAGAGTTGCTGCCTTACAGCGACAGAGACCTAGGTTCGATCCTGACTATGGCTGCTGTCTGTACGGAGTTTGTACGTTCTGCCCGTGACCAGCGCGGGTTTTCCCCAGGTGCTCCGATTTCCTCCCGCACTCCAAAGACGTACAGGCATGTAGGTTAATCGGCTTTGGTAAAAATTGTAAATTGTCCCTAGTGTGTAGGCTAGTGTTAGTGTATGGGGATCGCTGGTCAGGGCCGGCTCGGTGGGCCAAAGGGCCTGTTTCCATGCTGTATCTCTAAAATAAACAACTAAAATTTGCTTTGGAGCTGCTTTGGAAAGAGAGACTTTGGACTTTGATTGACATATGACTCAAAACATTCTGCTCTGGCAATTCCCTCCATTTCGTTCTTTAAGTATTTCTATCATAACCTGAACTACCAAGAGGGGAAGGGAGAGGAAGAAGCAATTTTCAGATTATATAGGAATGCAACGTTTACCGCTAACGCCCTTTGCATTTTGCACCAAGTAAGATTTTTTCCTAGCTTTGAGAGAGGAAGTATAAAATTCTAAAGGGTCTTGCTGAGAGGGATGATATAGATGGATCTATGCAACACTTGCAACTGTAATCCACGCAAATGCCACCAGTGGCTACTAAATGCCTTCACCATTTTATTTTGTCTTCCTGGGTCATTCTGCATGTCAGAAAACTTCAGAATGTTCTGGATTTTAACAGATTATGAAACATAAATTATAAAACCTAACAAGTTCCCAGGGATTCAAAATATTCTTTCACTTGAACTTGGAGTTGCATGTGTGGGTCTGCACTTGAATTTCACAGGCTTCAAAGGGTCACGGGTATCTGATATTGGAGACAAAGAACCTGAATGTCTCAGGATCAACTCCATCACTGTGTCAGTAATAACAATTTTCCTTCCTGGTATCATCTGATAAAAGTCTATATTAGTATGTTTACCCATAACAAGTAAAGAAGGTACAGGAAGGCCAAAAGACAATAGTGGACCAATCTTGAGTTCATGTAATCACCCTCCGTCGGTGGCAAGGCTTGAATACTCTAATACAAAGTGAATACTCTGAATACAAAGTGAAGTCAGGCAGCATTGTTGGCAATAGTGTGGCCGTCCCCGCTGAACAATGCATTCAGCAGAAGTCCAACAGGGTGATGATATTCGTCCCAACAGACTCCAATGTGCTTGTTCCCAGGATCACTGTTGGCCTTCCTGAAGGTGAACCCACAGAAAGCAACAGGCTGGAACTCTGGCCGCGTCCTTAGTAACTGTGTTAGACCAACTAGCGGGAGTATTCACGGACAACTTTAATCTCTCTCTACTCTGTCCTGAGGTACGCATCTGCTTCAAAAAGACTACTTATCATCCAAAGAAATGCAAGATCTCATGCCTTAATGACTACCGTTCAATGGCCTTGACATTCACCAGGACGTTTGGCATCAACTTCTACAGATGCAGTGTAGAAAGCATCTTATTGGGATGCATCACAACCTGGTTTGGGAACAGCTCCATCCAAGACTGCATGAGAGTTGTGGACGTAGCCTAGACCATCCCATATAAAATTCCACCATTCCATTGACATATAAAATGATTAAAGGGCCTGTCCCACCAGCATGCGAATCCATGCGGTGAGCGCGACCTAACGTGGTCGCTTGAGCCGTCCGGCCTCGCGGGGCCGGTCCCACTTCGATCGCCGGAGCCGTATGGAGTTGTGCGGAGCTGGTTCCGACATCACGCGGGGCTCTGAAAAACTGACCGTGTTCATAAATTCCGCGCGGCAACGGCCTGTCGGCCCGCAGCCGCCTCGACGCATTATGCACCGCCTCAACGTCATGCCTCCGTGTCCCTCTCTATATGTGCCTCCGTGCCCCTCTCTCTGTGCCTCCGTGACCCTCTCTCTGTGCCTCCGTGACCCTCTCTCTGTGCCTCCGTGCCCCTCTCTCTGTGTGCCTCCGTGACCCTCTCTCTGTGCCTCCGTGACCCTCTCTCTGTGTGCCTCCGTGACCCTCTCTCTGTGTGCCTCCGTGACCCTCTCTCTGTGTGCCTCCGTGACCCTCTCTCTGTGTGCCTCCGTGACCCTCTCTCTGTGTGCCTCCGTGACCCTCTCTCTGTGTGCCTCCGTGACCTCTCTCTCTGTGCCTCCGTGACCCTCTCTCTGTGCCTCCGTGACCCTCTCTGTGTGCCTCCGTGTCCCTCTCTATATGTGCCTCCATGACCCTCTCTGTGTGCCTCTATGACCCTCTCTCTGTGCCTTCGTGTCCCTCTCTGTGTGTCCCTCTCTGTCCTTGAGAACTTACCGCGGATTTCGCTCCAACTTCGCTCCAACTTCGTGCCATGTCTCGCCACTCACCCGACCTCCGCACGGCACCCGCTGCCGGTTTGGTCGTGCTCGCCGCATGCAGGCGCATGCTGGTGGGACCGGCCCTTTAGGGATTGGACAAGCTAAATGCAGGAAAGATGTTCTCAATGTTGGAGGAGTCCAGAACCAGGGGCAACAGTTTAAGACTAAGGGATAGGCCATTTGGAACAGATGAGGAAAAACATTTTCACCCAGAGAGTTGTGAATTTGTGGAATTCTCTACCTCAGAAGACAGTGGAGGCCAATTCACTGGACGCATTCAAAAGAGAGTTAAATAGAGCTCTTAGGGCTAACGGAATCAAAGGATTTGGGGAGAAGGAACGGGGTACTGATTGTGGATGATCAGCCATGATCACATTGAATGGCGGTGCTGGCACGATAGACACAATGGCCTCTCCTGCACCTATTTTCTATGCATCTATATGTATCTACACCAAATATTGATGAGGTATTCATTATAATTTTACATCCAATTTTATGTCTTAAGGAAATATATTGAGGAGATGCAAATATTATAATAATTAACAGAGTTTTAGTGCAATTACCTGTCTTCAACACTAAAAAATGTACCTTTGAAAATAAAAGGGAATATGTATTTGTAAACATGAAAAGGTAGATGAACAAAATTAGATGTAAAGCTCTCAGAAAACCAGAATTCGCACCATAACCAAATGGTCTCAGTGTCGTAACTTTCAATGGCCTCTCAATTTTGTGCAGACCATATTTCGACACATGCATTGCCTCTCCCATGAATCACAAGGCCTTTAATTCCATTGGCATCTAGTTTACGTGTGTCAGAGATTGGATGAATAAGCGGTAAATTTTGCCTCTTGGCCAGAATGGAAATTAAAGAATATTGGGGTAGGGTGAAAAGGTGGAGTGGATGTAAAATTTCAGTCATGATATTGAGTACTAGAGCAGCTCAAGACTCAGTTTTTGGCTAGCGAGCTGTGTTGAAGTCATTGTTTGGTATCCATAGCTTAGTGCACACTAATTAAGAGGTGGATGACCAAGATAGTGATAATAACTCAACATTCTGGCTCTCTTTAGCTAAAATGTAACAAGGACATTGTCTGTTATTTGGACAATTGTATCTGCCCATTGGGGACTTCTTGACCCCAAACTAAGTTACAGAGGCTGAGCTGGGACTGACCAAAGTAAACTACTTTGCACATAGTAATAGGACAGTTCAGTCCTCTCAGTTAGTCTCTGGTTAAGCTATTTAAAGAGCAGGTCAGATACAGCGCAGAAGTACGTACATGCACTGGTGTTGCAGCGACCCATTGCTCAGTCACATGAATTGACAGCCAACTCTCTCCCCAGAGCCTTTTTTTGAGCAGAGATTGGGATAAATTGTCCTCAGATCTGTCATTCTGTAATGCCTTGGAATTGGACTCCACCCCCTACCCTCTCCCTTCCCAATCTTTGCGCATTCCCAATCCTTTCCACTCGTCACTTGAACTTCATGTTTCTTTTGTCTTGTGACTGTTGGCAGATCAATTTCCCTCCTGGGATAAATAAAGTTCTATTGTATCATATCGTATGTATCTCTACAGTGTAAATGGATCAATTGTAATCATGTATTGTCTTTCTGCTGACTGATAGCACAAAAGCTTTTCACTGTACCTCAGCACACGTGACAATAAACCGAACTGAAACTGAAGCAAAATGAAACTAACGTTACACTTCTGAGGCTGTCTGTGTTTATTAATGAGGACTCAAGGTGTTTGTAGAGGGCAGGATTGAGTTGAAAGGAGGGAGGTTAATTAGAGCTTCAGGTAAAAAAAGGTCTGGCATAAAACGTGAAAAAAATAATTTAAGTATTGACCCTCAGTGCCCCAGGCCAACCGTACTATCTCCTGCAATCATTCCATAACTTGGTCTTACAATGTGATCCTTTGAAGAGTACAACATGCACCTGGAATACCATACTTTGCTCAGCCCCTTCTGGCCTAATAAGATAATCCGATGGTCTTTCCAATGACCTGCCTGGTGAAGGTTTGGCTTTTTTTCAAGCCAAGATCTGCTGCTGGGATTGCATTTTGAAATGGTGCCAGGATCATGGAAGCTATTCTGACAATTCATTGTGTTCCATGAATAAATATGGGAAATTGGAATTTCCTACAACAAGCATACTGTAACAACCTCTTCTTATTTTTGCTGAAGGATTTCTATTAGTAGATCTGATTTTTGTTGTGTTGAATTATGAGAGGATATCATTCCTATCTACTGACGAAATCATTGGTTGTGCATTACAGTGTGGATGACATCTCTGTGACCTTTGAAAACACTTAATATATTAGCCTTGTCTTGCTGCCATTTGGGAACTAACTTCAAATGGCTGAAGTGATAATGGACCATTATGCACAAAATGTCTCCTTGGCTCGTTGTAGAAAAATAAATCTTATTCAGTGGGTGACTATGACTGGAAGTTAACAGCAGTGTTGACTTTGGTGGTTACAGCCATACTTGTTCATTTGATTGAAAATTGAAAATGTCACCCACATTGCCTAGCACCTTGGTGCATCCTTGATGAAGCAAGGTTACTCCATGCTGAGGTTCTATCACTGGCTTTGAAGGTAACGACAGCCTTGAAATTTAATGATGACAAATTATCTCGGTCACCTCAGATACATCAGTTGTCATAGTTACAGCATCACATTGAGGTAGCACTTGCAAACTTCATGCAGCTATTTAATGCAACACTTCTCAACTGTGTGAATCAAGCAAGCAGTGCACTTATCTTCAGTGTGTGGCAGGGAGCAACAGTCCCGTTTCTTTGCTCATCATCCACTATTCCTCCTCAAGAGCAGCGGGATGATTCCGGCAAGATGTTGCCCTTGAGAGGAGAAGGGACAACGTGCTATCTTCACGAATGGTCAGCATCAAATGTAAAGGAACTTGTAAAAAGGTTAACCCATGATGAACGTTTGTCGGCACTGGGCCTATACTTGCTGGAGTTTAGAAGAATGAGGAGGGACATCATTGAAACATACAGAATAGTTAAAGGCTTGGATAGAATGGATGTGGAGAGGATGAATCCACTAGTGGGAGAGTCTAGGACTAGAGGTCATAGCCTCAGAACTAAAGGACATTTTTTTTAGGAAGGAGATGAGGAGACATTTCTTTAGTCAGAGGGTGGTGAATCTGTGGAATTCTTTGCCACAGAAGGCTGTGGAGGCCAAGTCAGTGGATATTTTTAAGGCAGAGATAGATAGATTCTTGATTAGCACAGCTGTCAGAGGTTATGGGGAGAAGACAGCAGAATGGGGTTAGGAGGGAGAGATAGTTCAGCCATGATTGAATGGCAGAGTAGACTTGATGGGCTGAATGGCCTAATTCTGTTCCTATCACGGTAGGCTGCCATGGTGCTTCACCAGGGGGATGGTAGCGAGATGGTGCCGGGTTCCCCCGGGGGCATCTCGACACGCAGTCCGCCCGATAGTTAGGATTTATCAAAGATAAATCATGTCTGACGAATCTTATAGAATTTTTCGAGGATGTAACTAGTAGAGTGGATATGGGAGAACCCGTGGATGCGTTATATCTGGACTTTCAGAAGGCTTTCGACAAGGTCCCACATAAGAGATTAGCGTACAAACTTAAAGCACACGGTATTGGGGGTTCAGTATTGATGTGGATAGAGAACTGGCTGGCAGACAGGAAGCAAAGCGTAGGAGTAAACGGGTCATTTTCAGAATGGCAGGCAGTGTTTAGTGGGGTACCGCAAGGCTCAGTGCTGCTGGGAAACCAGCTATTTACAATATATATTAATGATCTGGATGAGGGAATTGAATGCAACATCTCCAAGTTTGCGGATGACACGAAGCTGGGGGGCAGTGTTAGCTGTGAGGAGGATGCTAGGAGGCTGCAAGATGACTTGGATAGGTTGGGTGAGTGGGCAAATGCATGGCAGATGCAGTATAATGTGGATAAATGTGAGGTTATCCACTTTGGGGGCAAAAACAGGAAAGTAGACTATTATCTGAATGGTGGCCGATCAGGAAAAGGGGAGATGCAACGAGACCTGGGTGTCATGGTACACCAGTCATTGAAAGTAGGCATGCAGGTGCAGCTGGCAGTGAAGAAAGCGAATGGTAAGTTGGCATTCATAGCAAAAGGATTTGAGTACAAGAGCAGGGAGGTGCTACTGCAGTTGTACAGGGTCTTGGTGAGGCCACACCTGGAGTATTGCGTACAGTTTTGGTCTCCTAATCTGAGGAAAGACATTCTTGCCAAAGAGGGAGTATAGAGAAGGTTCACCAGACTGATTCCTGGGATGGCAGGACTTCCATATGAAGAAAGACTGGATTGACTCGGCTTGTACTCGCAGAAATTTAGAAGATTGAGGGGGGATCTTATAGAGACTTACAAAATTCTTAAGGGGTTGGACAGGCTAGATGCAGGACGATTGTCCCCGATGTTGGGGAAGTCCAGAACAAGGGGTCACAGTTTAAGGATAAGGAGGAAGTCTTTTAGGATCGAGATGAGAAAATCATTTTTTACACAGAGAGTGGTGAATCTGTGGAATTCTCTGCCACAGAAGGTAGTTGTGGCCAGTTCATTGGCGATATTTAAGAGGGAGTTAGATGTGGCCCTTGTGGCTAAAAGGATCAGGGGGTATGGAGAGAAGGCAGGTACAGGATATTGAGTTGGATGATCAGCTATGATCATATTGAATGGCAGTGCAGGCTCGAAGGGCCGAGTGACCAACTCCTGCACCTATTTTCTATGTTTCTCTTCCTATGTTTCTATCACTTATGGCCTTATGAACAGAATGGTAGTTCAGTGGATTTCAGATTTTAAAGCTGTTGTGGAATTTCCTAAGCTTCCCATATGGGAACAAACGCAGGCAACTGTGAAAAAGATTGAGGCGATGACTAGCGGAGACATTGAACAGATTAGGCA
Source organism: Okamejei kenojei (assembly GCA_035221665.1). Taxonomy (NCBI): domain Eukaryota; kingdom Metazoa; phylum Chordata; class Chondrichthyes; order Rajiformes; family Rajidae; genus Okamejei; species Okamejei kenojei. The sequence goes on from CM069143.1 coordinate 37,881,281, forward strand.
GCATTTGTGGAAAGAAAGGCAGAGTTCATATGCCAGGTTGAAGGATCTTTATCAAATGGGAACGAGAGAAAGATTGCAGAGAGGCTGGGTGGGGTTGTGTGAGCTGGATGGTTAGCATTAAGGGAATAGTAATGATCATCCACGTAAGCTTGTGGGTGACATCAAAATTGGTGGTGTGAGGGATAAAGTGATTAAACCCTATTAAAGAAAGGAGCTTTAAAGAGAATTCAAACAGAGAGGGGCTGGAGAGAGGATTCTGACACAGCAGTGTCTGAAGGTTGCCAGACCCATCCTTGAGTCCTTGAGTAAGAAGTGATAGCATTGTATAGCGGTAGAAGGGAGTGATGTAGAGAGATCCCTATCAGTGGAAGGGAGTGATAGATGGGACCCTTGTCATTATAGCTTAGCTTTAGTACTGATATAGGAAAACTGAGAGGGTTCACTAGGAGGTGAGTAAAACTGGGCCAGGTCATGAGCAACTGAGCATGCTTAATAGAATAAATGAATATTACAACACACCCCTGGTCAAGAAATTGCTCATTACCATGAACATGTTTGAACATGCAATGTATGATATGGGAGGTGCGAGGGGATGTACGGTGGGATGTACCTACAGATTGTGCACCTCCGACCCTGATTGGAGAAGGGTCCGGAGGGGAGGTTGAATGTAAGATTCTGTGTATAAAGGGGGATGATTGCTCTGGCTTCGGTGTGTCTCGACTTGGAGAGGCACCCGGTCTGCAGACTCGTAAAATAAAGAAATCTCTTGCTTCCAAGATTTAGTCTTTGAGTATTAATTGTGAGCATAAAGGGTATCTCACAAATTGGGGGCTCGTCCGGGATCGCCACTCCGGCTGCTTGGTGGAGGCAAAGAAGGAGGGGAAGGTGCACCCTGCTGATTTCAGCAGTCTCTGATCTCCTTGCTTGCCATCAGCAGTTTGAGCGAGTGATATCCGGTGGAAAAGACTCTGGAAGCAAGAGGGTGTGTAAGGTAAATACGTACGGGACGGTCGAGCGATTCTTGTGCACAGGACCCAGGTAAGAAAAACGACTATTAAGTATTACCTGGGCGACCGGGGTCTGTCGGACGGGAATAGTCCGACGAGATAATGGGAAACCGGAACGGGAGAAGTAAGGGTCCGGGGAACCGGGATGAGGCTCATACTGATATGGAGCCTAACATTCCGCCCGATAGTCCGTTGGGGCGAATGTTGGATGGGGTGAAGGGAACACCCGGGGTAAGACTAAGGAAACTATGATAAAGTTTTGTTACTTTGATTTAAAAAGGAGATGAAAAGTTTATTGGAAGACCCCTTGAGACTGGCTGAACAAATAGATCAGTTCCTAGGGCCAAAAAAAAAATGTTTTTATGAAAAATATTGAGTTGTTTCAAACAATCTCATTGAAGTAAGAATGGAACTAATGTGATGTGTGTAAAAACCGGTTTTGTATGAATGAGGAAGTTTGTATATGTGATAGGTTTGTTTGCTGTGGGCCACATGTTGTAAGGGTATGTGTGTGTGTTCCTTTAAGAAATTGTAAGCAATGGGGGAGGTTATTTGATTTGATTTGATTTGATTTGATTTTGATTTGATTTTATTACTTGTCATTCGAACCTCAGAGAGGCTCGAACGAAACTCCGTTTCTACAAGCCATACAAACAAACAAACAGAACAATTCATAAAAAAACACGCAAACAATTAAATTCACACAAACATCCATCACAGTGGATCTCCTCCTCACTGTGATGGAGGCAAAGTTCTTCTCTCTCCCCCGCACCATCTCTCTCCCGATGTCGAAGCCCCAGGCGGGCGGTGTTAAGTCCCATGTCCATTGAGGCCGCGCCGGGCGATGTACGGCCCCGCTCCAGGCCCAAAGTCACAAAGTTGGAGCCCCCGGCGGGCACTGGAATGTCCCGCAGCCACTAAAGCCGCGCCGGGCGATGCTTGGCCCCGCTCCGGGTCGTTCCAACCCCGCGACACGGGCTGGAGAAGTTGTGTTGCGGAGCTCCGGAGAGCGGTCTCCCACCCAGACCCGCGAGCTCCCGACACCCCAACAGTCCACCGTCAGCAATCTGCAGCTGGAGCCGGAGCCGGAGCCCCGGAGTCGGGCCGCAGCTGGAGCCGGAGCTGGAGCTGGAGCTGGAGCTGGAGCTCCGGAGTCGGGCCGGAGCTGGAGCCCCGGAGTCGGGCCGCAGCCGGAGCCGGAGCTGGAGCCGGAGCTGGAGCCGGAGCCGGAGCTGGAGCCGGAGCTGGAGCCCCGGAGTTGGGCCGGAGCCGGAGCCGGAGCTGGAGCCGGAGCTGGAGCCGGAGCTGGAGCCCCGGAGTCGGGCCGGAGCTGGAGCCCCGGAGTCGGGCCGGAGCCGGAGCCGGAGCTGGAGCCGGAGCTGGAGCCCCGGAGTCGGGCCGGAGCCGGAGCTGGAGCTGGAGCCGGAGCCGGAGCTGGAGCTGGAGCCCCGGAGTCGGGCCGGAGCCGGAGCCGGAGCTGGAGCTGGAGCTGGAGCCGGAGCTGGAGCCGGAGCTGGAGCCCCGGAATCGTAATTGTAAGGTAATGGACAACGCTTTGTAACATCGCAACTTAAAAAGGGGAAGTTGGAAAATGTAGGTTGCTTGGCTTCTATAGATTTCTTTTCAGTAAAGTTAATTTGGAAAATTGTTAGTCGTATGTATTTAAACTAGGAATTGGAATTTGGGAATTGTAGGGGGAATGGTTTGAACAAAATTAGAAATAAGTTAATTGCTGAACAACAAGCAGCTTTTATGGTTTGTTTAGATAAACATTCTGGTTGGAGAAGGGTAATAAATTAATGGGGCCCAGAAAAAAAAAAAAAGGAGTTGGCAGACAATGATGTCAATAAGGGGAAGTTTGTTTACTTCAGAAGAAAGACAGATGGTCAGACAGGCAGGAGAAGGGGTTACAGGCTCAAGTGGGAGCAGTAAAATATCCCATCACTGCACCGAATTGGAGTAATCAAACAGAGGAAGGAAGAAAAAGTATGAGAGATCTCAGGGAGATAATAATCAAGGGAATTAGAGAAGCCGTTCCCAAGGGACAGAATTTCGAACGGGCTTTTGAAAATCAGCAGAACAAGGACGAACCTCCAACAGTGTTCTTACAAAGATTAAGGAAGAATGTCCAGCAGTATTCGGGGATAGACCCTGATACGACTGCAGGTCAGCAGTTGTTGAAGGTTAATTTTGTAACAAAATCATGGCCGGATATTAGAAAGAAATTGGAAAAATTGGAAGATTGGAATGAAAAACCATTGAATCAGTTGTTAACAGAGGCTCAAAAGGTATATGTAAGACGGGGTGAGGAGAAACAGAAGGGAAAGGCAAAAATGATGTTGCAAGCAGTACAGCAAGGAGTACAGAAGGGGGAATCGAAGGTGATAGAAAGCCGGGTGCTCGTGGAGACCGGGGAAGAGGAAGCGGTAGTATTAGAGGACGAGGAAGAGGTGAATGGAGGGACCGAAGTTGGGGTCCCCGGGAAAACAAGGAATAAGGATCAGGAGGGTGGTACACGGGGCCACCCCGGTGTTATTATTGTAAAGAGCCGGGTCATTTCAAGAGGGAATGTCCCAAGCTACGACGGGAGGTGCAGTCGTATGCACTCATGGAGGAAGAATAGGGGAGTCAGGGGTTCCGCTCCCTGGGGTGTATGGGATACACACGGGAACCTCTGGTAAACTTGAGATTAGGACCCCAGGGAGAGGATATGATATTTATGGTAGATTCGGGAGCAGAAAGATCGAGTGTAACTAAGGCACCAGAAGGAATGAGATTGGGTAAAAAACAAGTTAGAATCTCAGGGGTAGAAGGGAAAGTGATGACATTACCCGAGGTAGAAGGGGTGGTGGTGAAATATGAGAATCGGGAAACTATGGAAGATTTAATCTTGGTACCCCAGGCAGGGATAAATTTGATGGGGAGAGACTTACAAATCCGATTAGGAATGGGAACAGCCCCCGTAGGGGGACAGATAATAGTCCAATTGTATAAATTGACCACGGAGGATAAGGGAAGAATAGTCCCGCAGGTGTGGGCCAAGGAAGGAAACCGGGGTGGGCTGCAGATCCCACCCTTGAAAATAGCTCTGAAAAAAGAAAGTGAGATAGTACGGGTAAGGCAATATCCAATTTCTATGGAAGGAAGAAGAGGACTTCTTCAGGGGAAGAAGAGCAGGCAGTTAAGGACGCAACAATAGCCCTCCTGAACTTTCTGGGGGAAAAGGGGTTGAGAGTGTCTAAAAGTAAATTACAGTTTGTAGAACGAGAAGTTAAATATCTAGGACACCTGATAAGCGATGGGAAAAGGAGAATAAACCCGGAAAGGATAGCGGGAATTACCGGACTGCCAATGCCGAAGAATAAGAAGCAGATTAGGAAGTTTCTTGGACTGATTGGATATTGTAGATTATGGATATATGACTGTACCCGACAGGTTAGGTTTCTATATGATAAATTAGGTGAAGAAAATGATAAAGTAAAGTGGGAATCCGGGGACGAACACCAGTTTAGGAAATTAAAGAACAGTTTAATCACTGCCCCTGTACTGGCTCTTCCGGCAATTGACCAGCCATTCCATCTTTTTGTGAATGCAGAAAATGGAATTGCGCTGGGAGTACTAACCCAAGAGAAAGGAGGGAAGCGGCAGCCCGTCGCGTTGCTCTCCAAACTCTTGGATCCAGTATCGCGGGGATGGCCAGTATGTATTCAAGCGGTAGCGGCAACAGCAGTGTTAGTGGAGGAAAGTAGGAAATTGACGTTTGGAGGAAATCTGGTGGTGTCCACTCCCCACACGGTCCGGACGATACTAACTCAGAAGTCCAGTCGATGGTTGACGGATTCTAGAATATTGAAGTATGAGGTAATACTTATGGAGAAGAATGATTTGACCATAGTAACGGATAAAAACCTAAATCCCTCTCAGTTTTTGTACTCGGCAGGTGCTGAGCAGGAAGGAGAGTTATCAGAACATGATTGTAGTGAGATAATAGAACTTCAGACAAAGAGTAGGGAAGATTTAGAAGAACGACCGCTCGAGACAGGGGAAAGATGGTTCATTGATGGTTCTTCCCGATGCATAGACGGAAAAAGGTATAGTGGGTATGCTATAATAACCGGAGAAGGGTTTGAAAAAGTGGAAGCAGGCAGGTTACCAGGAAGTTGGTCCGCGCAAACGTGTGAACTGTATGCATTACTGAGGGCATTGGAACAATTGAAAGGGAAAGAAGGAACTGTGTATACAGATTCCAAGTATGCCTTTGGGGTGGTACACACCTTTGGGAAAATCTGGAAAGAAACAGGGATGATTACAGCCAGAGGGAAAGAGTTGGCTCATGAACACTTAATTGAGAAAGCTTTGGAAGCACTAAAATTGCCAGAAAGAATAGCGGTGGTCCATGTAGCAGGCCACCAGAGGGAATTCGCTGGAAGCTAGAGGGAATAGGGCAGTCGATAGTGCCGCTAAGACAGCGGCGACGGAAGGAACGGTAAAAATGCTGTCTCTAATACCGTTGAGAGAGGGAATAGAGAAGATACCTGTATTCTCGCGGGAGGAGGAAGATAAAATGAATGAGTTGGGTGCCCGGCGCTCCACGGACGGGAAGTGGTGGACGCCGGATGTAAAACAAATAATTACTAAAGGATTGACGAGGGATTTGATTAGACAACTACATTTGCAATCGCACTGGGGAGCTCAGGCTCTGTGCGACACGATCCTACGAACTTATGCCTGTAGAGGCATTTATACTTTAGCCAAGCAGGCGGTGTCTGGTTGTGTAGTGTGTCAAAAGGTGAATAAGAAGGTAATGAGAGCTGTCCCAGGGGGAGGACAACAATTGGCCATTAGACCCTTCCAGAGAATACAGGTAGACTTCACAGAATTACCAAAAGTACAGCAGTGGAAATATCTTCTGGTTATAGTGGATCACTTCACCAGGTGGGTAGAGGCATTTCCCACGATAAATGCCACTGCCCAGGCAGTTACTAAGATACTGCTGGAACAAATCATCCCACGATATGGAGTAATTGAATCCATAGACTCAGAACGAGGAACACATTTTGCTTCCAAGGTGCACCTATTAATTTGTCGCGCCTTGGGAATAAACTGGAAGCTGCATACTCCATGGCACCCCCAGAGTTCGGGGAGAGTGGAGCGGATGAATGCCACTCTAAAAATACAGCTAACTAAATTAATGGAGGAGACGGGGTTACCCTGGACTAAATATCTACCAATTGCTCTATTGCGAATACGGACGGCACCACGAAAGGATATTGCGGTGTCTCCCTATGAAATGTTGTTTGGATTGCCTTATTTTGGGAAGGTGGAGGGCACACCAACCTTTGAGGGAGGTGATGTATTCTTGAGGAACTATTTACTGGCAGTGTCCCGTTCCCTTACAGAATTAAAAGCGAAAGGATTATTGGCTCAAAGCCCGCCACTTGACTTTCCGATACATGCTGTAAAAGCCGGCGACTGGGTACTGGTCCAAAAAATTGGAAGGAGGAGAAATTCCAGCCCAGGTGGACTGGACCGTACCTAGTATTACTGACAACCGAGACAGCAATACGAACAAAAGAAAAAGGGTGGACCCACGCGATCCGGGTTAAAGGACCCATCGATCCACCCGTTCCTGAAGAGGAGGAACAGTGGATGGTGAAGCCGGGAAGTAAACCCCTAACAGTAATTAAAAAAAAAAAAGGATTGAATGTATAACAGACAGTATGAAAGGAGCAGTCGTGGTATTGTTTGCTTTGTATGTAATTGTTGTAAAAGGTATTAATAATTGTGATAAATGTTATCATCCTATTCAATACAGAGGGGTAATAACCAGATCATTTACCTATCATTCCCATGTGAACAAAGTATGCCATGACCGAAAGACTAGAACCATTTGTAAAGAGGGGGGAAAGGAGTATTTGATGGCAGGCAATAGGGGGTATATAGGGAAGTTTGGGGCCGTTACCTGCCCAAGGGGAGAGAGATGGGTTTGTGTGCAGTTAGTTTTCCCTTCTCAGATCGTAAAATGGGCAATAGATAAGACGAAGGAGGAAGTAATAAAAGAGGTTACTAAGGTAGTAGTCACTAAGCCTCCCCCTCCCCCACATACTCAGTCTCAAGAGCACCAGACACTGCACGAAGAAATAAAGAAGCAGATCGAAATCCCTGAAGGAGAAAAAAAAACCTGTTTGTGGACTTGGCCACCCGGATAGCTGGGACCCTGAATGTGACTAACTGTTGGGTCTGCGGAGGACCACTGATGAATTCACGTTGGCCGTGGAGGGGATCCATTGTTGAAATATGGGACCTGATGGGGTGGAACCTGACAGTTGGACAAGACCGAGATCCCCAGGTATGGGTCCTGGCAGACGCTCCAGTCGGGACTGAGTGTATCGCTAGTCCCTGGGCAAAGGATGCCGTCCTAGTAGGCAGCAGCCCCTGCCAGCGCATCGTCACCCAGTGGCCAAATCAGTCCCGAGTGTGGTGGCCAGAGGAGCCTAAATGGTATCTAACTAAGAAATATGGGAAAAACTGCGGGGGCGCTGGAGATGCTGGCAAAGCAGCAGACGCAGATGAGAGCAGCGATATACCAGAACAGGTTAGCCCTAGATTACCTCCTGGCAGAAGAAGGAGGTGTATGCGGGAAATTCAACCTCTCTAATTGCTGTTTGAACATCGATGATAATGGACAGGCAGTGATGGACATATCAGAAGGGATCCGTAAGTTGGCACATGTTCCAATACAAAAGTGGAATTCGATTATGGGAACCCAATGGTGGGATTCCATCCTCGGAGGAACATGGTGGAGAACGGTGGGACTCGTGTTTCTATGTGCAGTGGCTGGACTGATCTTTATCCCCTGTTGTATCCCTTGTTTTAGGGAACTTATTACTAGAAGTATGTCAGATGCAGGCTGTAGTCATGCCTATGGGAGAGAAAGGGGAAATACAGAAAATAATGATAATGCGGCCAGGGGAAGTTTATGATTTACAGGAGGAGAAGGTTAGGACAATGTTACGTCAGTTCGAGTTGAAGGAACTTAAAATGAGGGTTTAATCAGTGTATGCGTAGCAAAAGAAAAAGGGAGGATTGTGAGGGATAAAGTGATTAAACCCTATTAAAGAAAGGAGTTTTAAAGAGAATTCAAACAGAGAGGGGCTGGAGAGAGGATTCTGACACAGCAGTGTCTGAAGGTTGCCAGACCCATCCTTGAGTCCTTGAGTAAGAATTGATAGCATTGTATAGCGGTAGAAGGGAGTGATGTAGAGAGATCCCTATCAGTGGAAGGGAGTGATGGATGGGACCCTTGTCACTACAGCTTAGCTTTAGTACTGATATAGGAAAACTGAGAGGGTTCACTAGGAGGTGAGTAAAACTGGGCCAGGTCATGAGCAACTGAGCATGCTTAATAGAATAAATGAATATTACAACACACCCCTGGTCAAGAAATTGCTCATTACCATGAACATGTTTGAACATGCAATGTATGATATGGGAGGTGCGAGGGGATGTACGGTGGGATGTACCTACAGATTGTGCACCTCCGACCCTGATTGGAGAAGGGTCCGGAGGGGAGGTTGAATGTAAGATTCTGTGTATAAAGGGGGATGATTGCTCTGGCTTCGGTGTGTCTCGACTTGGAGAGGCACCCGGTCTGCAGACTCGTAAAATAAAGAAATCTCTTGCTTCCAAGATTTAGTCTTTGAGTATTAATTGTGAGCATAAAGGGTATCTCACAGTGGTGTGGTGGATGTGTGATGGCAGCTAAGGTTACAATAAGATCTCGTTCAGCTGGGAAAGTGATCAAAGGATTGACTGCTTGAATTCAATTCAGAGAAGTGTGAACTGATGTATTTTGGGAAAATAAAGCAGGGCAGGACGTATGCAGTGAATGGCGGGGCCCTGAGGAATGTTATAGAACAGGGAGACCAAAAGGTACAGGTACATAGCTTGTTGACACAGGTAAACAAGATGGGTGAGGAAGGTATAAGCCACACTCCCCTTTATTGAATGGAGTATTAAGTACAAGAGTAGGGATGTCATATTATAGCTGTGCAACAGGTTTGTGAGACAGCACCTGGAATAGTGTGTGCAGTTCAGGCTGACTGCTACACATAGAAGGATGTGATGAAGCTACAGAAAGTGCAGCAGCAATCTACAGTGAAGTTGATGGGACAGGAAGGCTTCAGTAATGAGGAGATATTTGATAGCTTGGCTTGAATCAAAGAAGACAGAGGGGTGACCTCATAGAGGTTTATAAAATTATGTATAAACCTCATGATTTTCATTTATAAAAATACATAAGGCAGATGGCCACAGTGTTTTTCCTGATGGAGGGGTGTCTAAAACAAGAGGGCATAGGTTTAAAGTGAGATGGTGCCTGAGGGGCAAGAATCTCACACGGAGGCTGGTGGGTATATGGAACAAGATGTCTGAAGGAGTGCTCGAGGTGGGTACAATTACAACTTTTAAAATACATATTGAAAGTTCATGGACAGGCAAAGTTTCGGGGGTTATAGGCAAACTGCAGGCATATAGAACTAGCTTAAAAAGGCACCTTGGTTGACGTATAATTATGACTCCAAAAGTTACAAAATGCAGAGCTGTAAGAGACCCCCTACAGGTCAAACTGTGCTAATATGAAAAAGCTAAGCTAGAATCACATAAGGATGAGCCAGTGAATTTCTTTTGTATTCCCATCCAATGCTAGTATATCCTTTCTTAAATAAGGGAGTCAAAATTTGCATGGTTCTCCAAGTGTCGCCCCACTATTGCCCTGTCCTATTAAAAAAAACCTTCCCTATCTTTGTCTGGTCTCGTAACCTTTGCTCTATCCAGTGCTCTCTGCTGTACTTTATATCACAAGCACCAGCGGTAGAGTTGCTGCTTTACAGCGCCGGAGACGCGGGTTTGAACCTGACTAATGGTGCTGTCTGTACGGAGTTTGTACATTCTCCCCATGACCTGCAATGGGTTTTCTTCTGGAGCTCCGGTTTCCTCCCACGCTCCAAATACTTCAAGTTTTGTAGGTTAATTGGCTTAGGTAAAATGGTAAATTGTCCCCAAAGTGTAGGATAGTGCTAGTATACAGGGATTGCTCGTAGGTGCGGACTTGGCAGGCCGAAGGGCCTATTTCCACGCTGTATCTCTAAACTAATCTGAACAATGCGATAGAATCTTTATTTATACCAGGAAGGAAATTAGTCTGCCAACAGTCATAAACACAACAAGATACATGACATTAAAATGATGAGTGGGAAGTCCAGGATTGGGGATATGCAATGATTGAGGGGGTGGGGGGCAAGTCAGTCTACCCCATGACTGAAGGGGGAGCAGTTGTACAGTTTGATAGCCACAGGGATAATGGATCACCCGTGGTGTTCTGTTTTGTATCTTGGTGGAACTAAACTTGTTACTACAATGGTAAAGGATCTCCAAAGGACCCTGAGATTTTGAACCATTTGAAACATGCATTGGGGAAGATTGCTACTTTGAAGCTGGTATCATTATTGTTGACTGGACTTCTATTTTAAACGACTCAAAGGTGGAAATTCCAAATTCATTGGCAGTTTCACATTTGAAGCAATATGAATACAGTGTCGCAATTATAACATTCAGTCCATCTTCTTTGTAGATTAAGGGATTAAGGACATGTTAAATTAGTGCTGTGGTTTCTGAATAATCGTCTGAAGTCATTTCTTCAACACAAGGTGGACATGGAGGATCCAGCAGCCAAACCATTATTAAACCAGGCAGAGCCAGTGTCTGATTACAAAGCTGTTACTGCAGAAATATGTTTCGTATTCAAGATGTTTGTGTATATTTGTGTATCCAAGAAGTCTAGGATAGTCCAGTAAGCCACAAAGGAAGAGCAGACAGGGAGAGGTTAAGAAATATGGGGAAACTGAAGTGTGTTTATTTCGACACAATGAGATTCATGGATGCGGATGAGCGTAGAGTCTGGATCAGTGTTTGGAACTATAACGCTGCGGCCATTAGACATGTGGTTGTAAAAGGGACACGACTGGCAGCTGAATGTTCCAGGATTTCGATGCCGCAGACGTAATAGGGTGGGAGGTATAAGAATGGATGAGCTGCGTTACTCATCAGGCAGAATATCACGGTGACACTAAGAGACACATGCTGGAGAGTTCAGCCACAAAGGCAATGTGGATAGAGCTCAAAAATAAGAAAAGTGCAACCAGTCGAGTGGGATTGTATCATAAGTCTCCCAAAACCCACGTACTTTAAACCTATGCCCTCTTGTTTTAAACTCCCCTCCATCAGGAAATAGAGGAACACATATAGACAGATTTTGGAAAGATTCAATATTGTTGTGGTGGGTGACGTTAACGTAGCCTGACTATTGACTTCAGTAGAAGAGCACTTTGGGAACAGTGAGCACAACTGTTTATGTTTTAACCCAGCGGGTCGTAACGTCATCTATTCCTTTTCTCCAGAGATGCTGCCTGAGCCGCTGAGTTACTCCAACATTTTGTGTCTATCTTTGGTGTAAACCAGCATCTGCAGTTCCTTTCTACACTCCTACAAACTTATGATGTAAGATAGTTGTGAATAAGGGTGAGTCTGGATCTTGGGGGAAGGTATTGAATTGGGGTAAGGCACTAAATTGGGGTAAGGCAGAATTCAGCATTATTAGGCAGAGCTAGGGTGAGTGTATTGGGAGCGGTTGTTAATTCATAAGTCCACATCTGACATGTGGGAGTTGATCAGAGTTCAGGAGCAGCATGTTCCAGTAAGGAGAAAGGATAAGGGAACCTTGGATGACGAAAGAGGTTGTGTAAGAAAAAGGAAATGTATGTAAGATTTAAAAGATTAAATTAGACAGGGCCTTTGAAAAGCAAGTAGGAAAAACTCAAGCGGGCAATTAGAAGGGTTAGTAGGGGCCATGAGATGTCATGGGTGAGTTGGATTAGAGTAAATCCCAAGGTTTTTTATACACACATTAGAAACAAGAGGATAACCAGGGAGAAGATTGAACCACTCGAGGATAATGGAGGGAATTTATGCTTCGAGGATGTAGGCAAAGGTCCTGAATGAGTAATTTGCTTCTGCATTCACCAAGAAGGACACGGAGGACAGAGGGATCCATGTCAGGAATACAATATGTTAGGGCAGTTTGAGATCAAGAAGGAGGTAGTTTTGGGGCTCCTGAAGTGCAATAAGGTGGATAATTCCCCAGGGCCCAATGCGATCTATCTGATGATTTTAAAAGTGGCAGGAATGGAATTTGCAGGGGCCTTGTCAAAATCTTCATATCTTCTCTAGCCACAGATCAGATGTTGGAGGACTGGTGAGCAGCCAATATCACTCCTTCGATTTAGAAGAGGCATAGAGATAATCCAAGAAAATATAGATAGGCCGGTGAGCCTCACATCAGTGATAGGGAAGCAATTGGAGAGGATTCTTCAGGACAGGATTTACTCGCCTTTGGAAGAGAATGGGCTAATTAAAGATAGTCAGCATGGTTTTGTCCATTGTAGGTCATGTCTTCCAAACAATTGTGGTTTTTGAGGAGCTGATGAAGGTAGAGCAGTGGATGTTGTACACATGGACTTTAGTAAGGCTTTTGATAAGGTCACTCATGGTAGGTGGATCCAGAAGATTAAATGGTGACTTGGTTGTTTGGATTCAGTACTGGCTTACTCATGGAAGATAGTGGGTTGTGATAGAAGGGTGTTACTCTGGCTGGAGGTCCAAGACCAGTAGAGTTCCACAGGGATCTGTGTTGGAGTCTCTGTTCTTTGTGAGATATATATATACAAACATTTTGGACATAAATGTAGATGTGTTGGTTTGTAAGTTTGCAGATGACACCAAAATTGATGGACAGTGAGGAAGTTTGTCAAATAATATAATAGAATCTAGATCAGCTATAGAAATGTGTGGAGAAATAGCTTTGGGAGTTTGATTTGAGTTGGTGAGGTAAATGTAATGGGAAACTATACTGTTAATGACCCTTCACAGCATTAATGTAGAGAGAGATCTTGGGTCCATGTCTATAACTGCTTGAATGTGGCAACACAAGTAGATAGAGTGGTAAAGAACGTGGAGGCTTTGGAGAGGGCCGGGAAGACATCTACCAGAATGTTGCCTGGATTAGAGGGTATAGGGGGGTTGCACGTAAGGTAATCGGTTCAAAGGGCGTGACGCACGGAGCAGCTCAATCCATGTGGAGGACATGGCTGCCTCAGCACACACTGTTAACACACGGAACTTGTACCTTCTTACCTGTTAAAAACCGCCAAAATTGTATTTTTTTGCGCTTTAAATATTTGTGGGCACTGTGATTGAAAGCGGGAAGGTATCAGTATCTTTGCTCTGAACCCGAGCACTAAAGTGTAAGCGGCCGAAGGAGCGCATCCCTCGAGACAGCCCCCACTCTCCCCCCCGGGGTCAGCGCTGTCCGGCCACGGCTGCCCTCTGCCCCGTCTCCCTCTGTGGGCCGCATTGTCATGGGCTGTGAGTCGGCAGCGCACACACACACGGGGTTGGGTGAAGTGGGACCGGCAGGAGCGGGGCCGGATGGAATGGGACCGGGGGGAGTGGGGCCGGATGGAGCGGGACCGGGGTGAGCGGGGCCGGGGGGGGGGGGAGGGAGCGGGACCAGGGGGAGCGGGGCGGGGGGGGAGTGTGGCCAGCGGGAGCAGGTGAAGCGGGGCCGGGGCTCCAGGCAACGTCAGCTGCAGCAGAGTTGGGGATGGTCTGCTCCCTCCGCCCATCCAGTCACTGACCACGCTGCACCGACACCCCGACCACTTCCTCCCCCTCACCTCCTCCTCCTCCCATCCCCGGCTGCGGGATAGACGGCCCGGGGTCCGCGGGTGTGCAACCAGTCCGGATGCTGGGCCAGAAGGGCCCGCTGTGCTGCCAGCCATAGTAAATGCTTACCTGCAGTTCATCGCATGTACTCCAGTTGGCGTTGCGAGGCAACAGTACGGGTCACGGGTCATGACCTCGACTGCGTGCAACCTCCCTATTAACTGTATGGAGAGGTTGGATATACTTGGATTGTTTTCTCTGGAATGTCGGAGGTTGGGGTACGAAATTATGAAAGGCATGGCTAGGGTAGACAATCAGACCATTTTTTTCCCCAGGTGGCAATGTCAAGGACTAGAGTGTGTAGCTTAGTGAAGGGCAAGCTTTAAAGGAGATGTGCAGGGCAAGTATTTTAGACAATGAGTGGTGGGTGCCTGGAACGTGCAGCAGCTTCCACATCTCTTTCAGAGTGTCTCCATCTACTTTACAACCAATGAAGTACTTTTTTTAAGTGTACACACAGTGCTGCAAAAGCACAAAAGTTGCATTACCAGGAAACTACATGTAACGGGAAATAATGCAGTTAAAGACAATTGTGTCAATGTGGAAAAGAGGGCCTGGGGCCAGAGTACCAGACTCGTAATAACAAAGTTACTTTGTCTTGCAGGGTTTTTGAAAATAAAGGTATTTTAGAAACATAGAAAATAGGTGCAGGAGTAGGCCATTCGGCCCTTCGAGCCTGCACCGCCATTCAATATGATCATGGCTGATCATCCAACTCAGTATCCCGTACCTGCCTTCTCTCCATACCCCCTGATCCCTTTAGCCACAAGGGCCACATCTAACTCCCTCTTAAATATAGCCAATGAACTGGCCTCAACTACCTTCTGTGGCAGAGAATTCCACAGATTCACTACTCTCTGTGTGAAAATTTTTTTCTCATCTCGGTCCTAAAAGACTTCCCCCTTAACCTTAAACTGTGACCCCTTGTTCTGGACTTCCCCAACATCGGGAACAATCTTCCTGCATCTAGCCTGTCCAACCCGTTAAGAATTTTGTAAGTTTCTATAAGATCCCCCCTCAATCTTCTAAATTCCAGCGAGTACAAGCCGACTCTATCCAGTCTTTCTTCATATGGAAGTCCTGCCATCCCAGGAATCAGTCTGGTGAACCTTCTCTATACTCCCTCTATGGCAAGAATGTCTTTCCTCAGATTAGGAGACCAAAACTGTACACAATATTCCAGGTGTGGTCTCACCAAGACCCCGTACAACTGCAGTAGAACCTCCCTGCTCCTTTACTCAAATCCATTTGCTATGAATGCCAACATACCATTCGCTTTCTTCACTGCCTGCTGCACCTGCATGCCTACTTTCAATGACTGGTGTACCATGACACCCAGGTCTCGCTGCATCTCCCCTTTTCCTAATTGGCCACCATTCAGATAATAGTGTACTTTCCTGTTCTTGCCACCAAAGTGGATAACCTCACATTTATCCACATTATACTGCATCTGCCATGCATTTGCCCACTCACCCAACCTATTCAAGTCACCTTGTAGCCTCCTAGCATCCTCCTCACAGCTAACACTGCCCCCCAACTTCGTGTCATCCACAAACTTTGAGATGTTGCATTCAATTCCTTCATCCATATCATTAATATATATTGTAAATAGCTGGGGTCCCAGTACTGTGCCTTGCGGCACCCCACTAGTCACTACTTGCCATTCTGAAAAGGACCCACTTACTCCTACTCTTTGCTTCCTGTCTGCCAGCCAGTTCTCTATCTCTTCTCAGTTCTCTTTTTGATAACTATATGTTTTTTTTTTGGTTTTTGCAAAAACTAAAGACATTGTTTAATACTGTATCATTGCAGATGTCTCATTAGAAGCAATTGCTAGTCAATTTCTATGACCTTCCGAAGTGAAAGTAGCAGCAGTAGTCTTCAGAGATTACTCAGAGAAGGCTACATTTTTTTTGCATGACAGTTTTTTTTCTCCTTGCCAATTTCCAAGTAACTTTCAAATGGTTCTCCATTTCCAGAGCGAATTTGTAACCAATTCAGCTTGCACAGTGCAAATGGTGTTCACTAATTCATTGATCCAATTCACATTGTGGAAACACGTATTATAGCAGACCTACCTGTTATCTCTTATGAAATGCTGCAGCCTATTTATTCAGAGCAATCCTCCAAATCAATATTTGCTTATTATTGTAACATGTTTAGTTTAATTTAGAGATACAGCGTGGAAACAGGCCCTTCGCCCACCGAGTTTGCACCAACCAGCGATCCTCGCACATTAACAATATCTTGCACACACTAGCGACAATTTTACATTTAAATCAAGCCAATTAACCCACAGATCTGTACGTCTTTGGAGTGTGGGAGGAAACCAAAGATCTTGGTGAAAATCCACGCGGTCACGGGGAGAACGTACAAACTCCGTACAGACAGCACCAATAGTCAGGATCGCTGTAAGCACTGTAAGGCAACAGTCAGTCAAATCATACTTACAAGAGGATATACATATATGACAGGTAATGCAAAGAGAAAAATACCAGTGAGCTGTGCTGCATTATAGTGCCTCCGTTACAGAGAAAGTGAAGATAAATAAAAGTGCAATGGCTACAATTAGGTCGGTTGGGAGATCAGAAGATTGGTCATAGCTTCAATGTAGATGGTCCAGGATCAATTCTTGGTGATGTTTATGCCTAGGAATATCAAGTTGCTGACCATCTTCACTTTGGCACCATTAAAGCCGACTGGGCTGTGTACACAAACGTGTTTCCTCATGCCAATAACTAGCTCCTTCATCTTACTGACATTGAGGGAAAGGGTGTGGTCTTGAGACCATGTTACTCAGCTCTTTATCTTTTTCATGTATGCAATCTTATCACTGTTCAAAATCCAGCCCACTAAGTTTTAGTTTAGTTTAGAGATTCAGCGCGGAAACAGGCCCTTCGGCCCATCGGGTCCGCACCGGCCAGTGATCCCCACACATCTGTAACAAAAATGGCGGGTGTTTCTAGGAATAATACAAAAGGTGCAGGATCAGTTCATTCCTAGGAGGAAGAAAGATTCCAAGGGGAGAAAGGGACGACCATGGCTGACAAGGGGCGTCAGGGACAGTCTAAAAATTAAAGCAAAGAAGTACAACATAGTAAAGATGAGCAGGAAGCAAGAGGATTGGGTAATGTTTAAAGAACAGAAGATAACCAAAAACACAATACGGGGAGAAAAGATGAGGTATGAAGGTAAGCTAGCCAAGAATATAAAGCAGGATAGTAAAAGCTTCTTTAGGTATGTGAAGAGGAAAAAATTTAGTTAAGACCAAAGTTGGACCCTTGAAGACTGAAAACGTGACTTTATTATGGGGAACAAGGAAATGGCAGATGAGTTGAACAGGTACTTTGGATCTGTCTTCACTAAGGAGGACACAAACAATCTTCCTGATATAGTAGTAGCCGGAGGATCTGGGGTGACAGAGGAACTGAAGGAAATCCACATTGGTGTTGGATAGACTGATGGGACTGAAGGCTGATAAATCCCCAGGGCCTGATGGTCTGCATCCCAGGGTACTTAAGGAAGTGGCTCTAGAAATTGTGGATGCATTGGTGATAATTTTCAATGTTTTATTGACTCAGGATCAGTTCCTCTGGATTAGAGGGTAGCTAATATTATCCCACTTTTTAAGAAAAGCGGGAGAGAGAAAACCGGGAATTATAGACCAGTTGGACTGACACCGGTAGTGGGGAGGATGCTGGAGTCATTATAAAAGATGTGATAGCCGAACATTTGGATAGTAACAGGATCGGTCCAAGTCAGCATGGATTAACGAAGGGAAAATCATGCTTGACTAATCTTCTGGAATTTTTTGAAGATGTAACTAGGAACATGGATATGGGAGAGCCAGTGGATGTAGTGTACCTGGACATTCAGAAAGCATTTGATAAGGTCCCACATAGGAGATTAGTGGGCAAAATTAGGGCACATGGTATTCGGGGTAGAGTGCTGACGGATAGAGAAGTGGTTGGCAGACAGGAAACAAAGAGTAGGGATTAACTGGTCACTTTCAGAATGGCAGGCAGTGACTAGCGGGGTACCGCAAGGCTTGGTGCTGGGACCGCAGCTATTTACAATATACATCAATGATTTGGATGAAGTTGGGAAAAGGGGAAGTACAACGGGATCTGGGGGTCCTTGTACATCAGTCAATGAAAGTAAGCACGCAGGTACAGCAGGCAGTGAAGAAAGCAAATGGCATGTTGGCCTTTATAACAAGAGGAATCGAATAAAGGTGCAAGGAGGTCCTTCTGCAGTTGTACAGAGCCCTAGTGATACCACACCTGGAGTATTGTGTGCAATTTTGGTCCCCTAATTTGAGGAAGGGCATTCTTGCTATTGAGGGAGTGCAACGTAGGTTTACAAGGTTAATTCCTGGAATGGCGGGACTGTCATATGCTGAGAGAATGGAGCAGCTGGGCTTGTACACTCTGGAGTTTAGAAGGATGAGAGGCAATCTCATTGAAACATATAAGATTGTTAAGGGTTTGGACATGCTAGAGGCAAGAAACATGTTCCCGATGTTGGGGGAGTCCAGAACCAGGGGCCACAGTTTAAGAATAAGGAGTAAGCCTTTTAGAACGGAGATGAGGAAACACTTTATCTCACAGAGAGTGGTGAGTCTGTGGAATTTTCTGCCTCAGAGGGCGGTGGAGGCGGGTTCTCTGGATGCTTTCAAGAGAGAGCTAGATAGGGCTCTTAAAAATAGCAGAGTCAGGGGATATGGGGAGAAGGCAGAAACGGGGTACTGATTGGGGATGATCAGCCATGATCACATTGAATGGCGGTGCTGGCTCAAAGGGCCGAATGGCCTACTCATGCACCTATTGTCTATTAACATTACCCTACACACAAGGGACAATTTACACTTATACCTAGCCAATTAAGCTACAAACCTGTACATCTTTGGAGTGTGGGAGGAAACAGAAGTTCTCGGAGAAAACCCATACGGTCACGGGGAGAACGTACAAACTCCGTACAGACAGCACCCGTAGTCAGGATCAAACCCGGGACTCTGGTGCTGCAAGGCAGCAACTCTACCGTTGCGCCACTCTGCAGCCCTAAAAGATGATATCATCTGTGAACTTGTAAATGGATTTTAGAACAGAATTTGGGCACACAGTTGAGAGTATAGGGTGTATAGTAAGGAGTTGAAAACATGGCTTTGTGAGGCACGGGTGTTGAAAATTAGAGTGGAGGATGTTTGGACACCTATCGTCACTGATTGTGGTCTATGGGTCAAGAATCCAGTGACCGAGGGGGGATGCTGACTCCAAGGTCCAAGAGTCTGGTTGGGATTATGATGGCAGGACTAGAATCAATAAATAGGAGTCTGATGTAGGAGTCCTTGTTATCCAACTGTTTCAAAAAAAGAGTGTAGGAGCAGGAAGATGGCATCTGCCGTAGAACTACAGTGGATTAAGGCTGTCTGGGAGGCTGAAGTTGAACAACCTCTCGAAGCACTTCATGTTGAGATCAGTGGTATACTAAGTTAGGTTGGCCACAGAGTCCTTGAATATGGACCATTGCACTCACCCAGAACAGTCGCAAAGGATCTCATCTGTTTTTTTCGACCAGCACTGGACAACTTTCTGTACCAGATCATCCTGCTTCAGTTTATGTTTACAAGCAGGTAGATAGATTTCAAAAAATGTGATTGGGGATTGGAACAGTAGGTGTCTTTGATGGTTGTGTAGCATTGGTCGAGGGTGTCTGGGCCTCTGGTGGGAGAGATGTGCGTGTAGCATTCTGGTAGCACACTCTGCAGGTTGATCTGGTTGTAGTCACCAGCTATTGTGACAAGGCCAGGGGCTACTTTCTTTCAAGGTTATTGGTAGTGGTGTGTAGTTCATCCAATGCAAGCATAGATTCAGCAAGGGGTCAGATGTAAACTGCTTTCAGGCTGGCCAGAATGAATTCCTGCAGCAGTTAGTAGGGACAACACTTCACTGCTAGGTATTCGAGGTTCGGGGAGCAGGAGCATGCTCGGACCACCATGTCCAAGTACCGTGAGGAGATGATTACGAAGCAGACCTTACCTTGCCTGGGAAACTGTGCAGTCCATCCAGTGAAGCAAGAACCTTTTGGGTTGCATGGCATAGACAAGTAAAGCAGAGGTGAGCCATGTCTCGTAGAATTGGGCACACAACAGTTTCTCAGTTCCCTAAGGTAGGTGAGTCCAGATTTAGGTTCATCCAGCTTGCTTTCAATAGTTTGGAATTTTGTTTTGTGTATGTTGGGGAGTGAGGACTTGAGTCCTCATGGTTTCAGTTTCACCTGCAGAGAACACATTTCCCATGATCTGTGTTAAAGAAGGAACTGCAGATGCTGGAAAATCGAGGGTACACAAAATGCTGGAGAAATTCAGCGGGTGCAGCAGCATCTATGGAGCGAAGGAGATGGGCAATGTTTCGGGCTGAAACCTTTCTTCAGAGAGGAGGTTGTGAAACTGTCTCCGGAGGGAGGAGGAGAACTTCTTCAAAGTAGGCATACCTTGAGGAGATTTCGCAGTGGAGCAGACAAAGTGGCCCACCTCCCCATCAGTCAATCTTCCCCTACGCCTCCCCCCACCCCCCATCAGTCAATCTTCACTCTGCCTCCCCCCACCCCCATCAGTCAATCTTCCCCCGCCTCCCATCAGTCAACTCCTCCTCCTCTTTTTCCTTTTCTTCCCCCCGCCACCCCCCGTCAACTCTCAATTCTGTTAACCCTTGTTGTCTCCTCCCCTTCCCACCTCTCCCTCAGCCCTCGGGCTCCTCCTCCTCCTTTTTCCTTTCTTCCCCCCGCCTCCCCCCCCCCCCCATCAGTCTCCCTCCGCAACTCCCTGGTCAATTCTTCCCTTCCCTCCAGCTCCACCCCTTCCCCGGCCACTTTCCCTTGCAACCGCAAGAGATGCTACACTTGTCGCTTTACCTCCCCCCTCCACTCCATTCAAGGACCCAAGCAGTCGTTCCAGGTCCGACAGAGGTTCACCTGCACCTCCTCCAATCTCATCTATTGCATTCGTTGTCAGCTGATCTATATCGGTGAGACCAAGCGGAGGCTTGGCGATCGTTTCGCCGAACTCCTCCGCTCGGTCCGCATTAACCAACCCGACCTCCCGGTGGCTCAGCACTTCAACTCCCCCTCCCATTCCGTATCCGACCTCTCTGTCCTGGGCCTCCTCCACGGCCAGAGTGAGCAACACCGCAAATTGGAGGAACAGCACCTCATATTCCGCTTGGAGAGTCTGCATCCTCTTGGCATGAACATCGAATTCTCTCAATTCTGTTAACCCTTGTTGTCTCCTCCCCTTCCCTCAGCCTTCTGGCTCCTCCTCCTCTTTTTTCTTTTCTCCCCCCCCTCATCAGTCTGAAGAAGGGTTTCGGCCCGAAACGTTGCCTATCTCCTTCGCCGACACATGCAACAACACAGCCCAGATTTTTGTGTGCATGTCACAGGACAGGGATTTCAAAGCAGAACTCTACGACTGGAAGTGAGCGCATGTTTTTTTTGAAGTCTTTCCTGTCTTGTAGAATTTATGTGCAATCCATATATAATCATGTTTATGTGCATGATGAGCTCACACATGCAGCAACGATACAAATGGCCACTCAGCATCCAACCATATTTGTGTAAGAAGGAACTGCAGATGTTGCTTTACACCAAAGATAGAAACAAACTCAGTGGGTTAGGCAGCATCTCTGGAGAAAAGGACCTATTCTATTTCTCCAGAGATGCTGCCTGACTCGCTGAGTTACTCCAGCATTTTGTGTCCAAACATATTTGTTGCTTTATGCTGCTATTTATCCTTAAGTCTGCCACTATCAACATTCTGGTTTGTTCTACTATGCTTTCAGTTGAGGTGCCCTTTGCCTCACTTCATCTAGATCAGTTTCCATGAAATGCAAGTGAATCTGGGCATGTACTCGTGTGAGAACTGACAAGTATGTAGGCATCTGTTAACTCGGAATCTCTACCTCCCTTCTTCCAGATAAGGCTGCGACTGTTTAAATATTTTGTGAAGACTTTTGGATTCTTCTCAGCGTGGTCCTTGGCCAAGAACACTCGTAGACAGATCATCACACAAGACAGAGCTCAACACAGTGGATAATTTATTCAAATATTGATGCCCAAAAGTGAGCAACCACATGTGTGCAAGCAATGAAAGAATTTCATCCAATTGAATAAAGAAGTTGGAGTCTGAAATCAGCTGAATCTTGTGAATCAAGACCAACATTCTCGCTTTTCTAATGGTCCAAATTTTTCTCAAAAGGTATATGTTCCAAAGATGATTCAAACTCAATCCCTAGACACATTGTGAAGTATACTGATACAAGTAAATGTTTTGTAGCTTTCCCATCCCACATTTCAGGAGAATAAAACAGCTGGGAGCTTTGTAAATGTAATTGTCGCTATTAATTCTTACAGGATGCAAATACATTTTTGGACTGGTGGAATATGAATATTAGTAATTATGAAAGAGAACAAGATATAAACTAGAAGATAAAGCACACAGCCAATTGCATTTTGTAAAAGATTTTAGTTGCTGTCCACATGATCAGATAGTGTGTGGAAGACAGCTCTGAGGCAATTGGATCCTTTTCAGTCGAGCAGATCTGGCACATTAAAGCATAAATCTTCTCAAACCTTTGGTTTCCAGCTCAAGAAAATGTATTGTGATGTAAAGAAAAATTGGTATATTCTCAATCAAAAATAACTAATTTAATTATATAAATCTAAAAGACTCCATTAACCATTAATTATATATATCTTAATTAAAACATATCTATGCAATTTATCAAATCTGTTGGAAGGCAAGTTTGTGTTTGGATAGGCTTTGCGCCATTTCAGTAATTAGTTCCGGAGTGTTTTCAACTTCAAATGGCTCTAAATAAAAGTTTTATTATCATGTGAAAATACAATTTAGTTTTCCTTTAATGTTAACGGTGATTTATAACTAAACTATATGTTTGTGTGCCTGTCGTAAAGTGGTTTATGGTAGCTGAATTACAGCAAAAGATTATATTTATTACAGTATGTTCAATGCCGATCTTCTACAAAACTTAAGGTCATCCCTTGAAGAGTCCGGCCATCGTTTCCTGATGGCTTCCAGATGTGGAAGCCTCATATGAACAACTACATCATTCAATTATCATTTTATAAGTTTCTTTGAACTGTAAGTCCACATCTCTACTCAGAAATAATTTGAAAAGAAAATACAATCTAGCTTCCAGATGCCTTGACCTGGCAATTTTATTCAGGAGGTTTGGCAAAGGTTGAGAGAGTAGATTAAATGGGGCATACTCGCATTTATCTGGTGTTGCGCAGTGACTCAGATAATAGCAGTAAACATGTTATTTTTGGAGCTGAAACTCTAAATGGTAAATAGCCTAGTTAAACATTGTTGAAGTAATGGCAGGAACCCACACATGGATAGTCCTTCCCTTTTATTTAAGAGATCCATGTGACTATTGACCTTTAACTATTATTAACGTGTACAATCATGGTATTTCTCATCATAAGTACAATTAAGTTTTGTCTCCCAGTTAATGAAACCTCTGTCCACATGGAGGTAGGTATTCATTTGGGACGAAAGAGCAGGAATGGATAGTATCAGTATTAAACTTTCTGCCCTGCGATTTAGTGTCTTTAGCATTGTTAGAAATGAACATCAAACATAGGGCATTATAGATTGCCACTGTGGTAGTAACTGGTCCAAGGCGAATTTCAACCCTTAACGTCCTTGATTATCCTGTTCCTTGTTATTTCTGGCATTACATCCACTCGTAATGCACCAGTTTCCTCCCCGGGTACAAAAATACTATTTTCACGTGCTGCACTGCAGGGAGAAAGCTTTCTTTATGCTTGAGGTACAGGATGTTGGTTGTAGGAATGGAAAGCTTTTCTATTTTTGACAGCATCAATAAAATACTGCTAATTCAAGTATACCATAAACTAATTCTTCCAATATTCTGGTCCAACAGTATGCTGTAACATGAAGTGAACATTCTTTGCAGCACCGCAAGGAAATATACAATCCTTGTGGCTTTTAATTATGGTTGCTGTTTCCAGGCCATGAAGCATTTGAGAACATATACACGAAACTTGACTGCAACGGGCCAAAATTCATTCATTTGTGCCCCTATGATGTGGCAAGAAGATAATGAGAACATTTATTAACAGGATCAGTGAACATAACTGCTCACAGAAACAACTCCTACACAATGACATGGACATTTCTATCATTTCATTTGCACACTTATGCCCTTTATATGGTCTCCAATGGCGTACAGCAGTTCACTTTCTAAATGACTGTTTACCGTTCTATTTCCTATGCAGAACTCTTTCCCACATTTAATGCCTAGAAAACCCAAGTCTCTTGTCAGAATCATGTCTTAACCAAAAATATATTGGGAAAAACAAATTTCAGTATGGCAATTTGTTCAAACCATTATCAGTAATAAAATAGAAAATGCTGGAAATAGTTTCTGGATAACTTGGAAAGAAAGAAAACAAGTTAGTTTTGAGTTGCAGAGAGGGTGGGGAGTAATGGACAGGATGAGAGGAATATCCCTGATCAGATGTAGCTAGGGTTGCCATAGTTATAAACTGTTGAAGAAGTTAACTGGTTGAAAGATGAATTAGATAAAGTGAAAATAAACAGGGATATATAAAAGTTGTGATATGCAAGTTAGAGCTAGGGGAATTGTCCAGTAGAACGGGCTGAACCACTGTCGAGAGAAAAAATGATTTACTATTACAAGATGATAAACTTCAGCAGAACTGGACAACTGAACAGAGAAAGCAAGTTACCCAAAATTGTTGAATCTTTTTATTGGGTTCTAAAGGCCATAAAATGTCCAGATGGAAGAAGTTGTGCAGCCCTCAAGATTATGTTGAGTCTATTTGCAGGAAACCACAGATAGATTAGTCAGAATGTGAATGGGTGGAGAATTAAAGTGACAGACAAATGAAAGGTTAGGATTGCCATGGAAGACTGAAGATACGTTACAAAGTTGTCACCCATTCTTCCCCTACAATTAAAATGTGGATTAATGAAATGTCGGAGACACTTCATCTGGAACGATTAAGACTTGTCCTGATGGATAGGTTGGATCAATTCAGAGGAATATGGTCTCCATTTATTGAATATTTAAAGGGTTAAGATGGTCCGGTTCGAGTCCATGACTGAAGCCTGAATCAATGAATAGATGAAGAATTATATATAATAGATCATGAATATATCGCCAATGAAGAATATCTTGTTTAATACTCCACTCATTAATTTATCTCTTTTTCATCTCTTTTTCTCTTTATTACCTATTTCCTACTGTTATAAAATAAAAAAATATATAGAAGTATAAATAAGATTGACTGTAAAAGTTTAAAATATTAAGAATGTATGTGATGATATTTTTTCTTTGTCTTTGATCTTATATGATTTCTTGTTAATATGTAATTACTTCTAATAAAAATATTTTACAAAAACAAAGTTGTCACCCATTCTGTTTGGATTCTCCAAAGTGCAGGAAACTACATAAGGATGACCAAATGTAGTGTTTGGAAGAAGTGCAAGTGAATCGAGGGTTGATCTTCAATGTATATTTAGGCCCCGAGGTGGTGGGACTGGAAGAGGTAAAACTGTAAATGATGCAGTTGATAGGAAAGGGCTATTGGAGAAAGTATGGTTGGTAGAGAGAGAATAGACAAAGTATTCATAAAGTGAATGTTCCCTTTGGAGTATAATTTCTCTTTCTGCAGATTCTGAAGTGTTTCCAGCACTTGTTTATTATTCCAGATTTCCAGCATCCAATTGCATTATTGGCAAGGTCTCGTGTGGCAGGCTAGTCTAGGTTAGATCACATGGAATATATTAAAAATTAGCTTGGATGAAGGAGTCAAAGGGTAGTTGTGGAGGGTAGACACAAAACGCTGGAGTAACTCAACGGGACAGGCAGCATCTCTGGAGAGAAGGAATGATTGACGATTCGGGTCGAGACCCTCCTTCGGACAAATGTTAAGGGAGTGAGCAGGTCAGAAATAGAATGTAGTTGGAGACTGTAAGACTGGTAGGAGAACTGGGAAGGGGGAGGGGATGGAGAGAGAGGGGGAAAGCAAGGGCTATTTGAAGTTAGAGAAGTCAATGTTCATACCACTGGGGTGTAAACTACCCATGAGGTGCTGTTCCTCCAATTTATGCTGGGCCTCACTCTGTCAATGGAGGAGGCCCAGGACAGAAAGGTCAGATTGGGAATGGGAGGGGGAGTTAAAGTGCTGAGCAACCGGGAGATCAGGTAGGTTAAGGGGGACTGAGCGGAGGTGTTCAGCGAAATGATCACCGAGCCTGCGCTTGGTCTCGCCGTTGTACAGAAGTTGACACCTGGAACAGCGGATACAGTAGATGTGGTTGGAGGAGGTGCAAGTGAACCTCTGCCTCACCTGAAAAGATTGTCGGGGTCCTTTGATGATTAGAAAAAAAAGTAGTTAACATTGTTAGTGAATTTGCAGATTACATCACAATTGGTGGATAGTGGATAGTGACAAAGGATATCTAAATTATAACAGGATTTAGATCAGGTGCAAAGATGGGCTTTAGTATGTCAAACCCAGGCAAGACTTACACAGTAAACGGTAGAACCCTGAAGAATGCCATAGAACAGACAAATCTGGGAGTACAGGTACATGGTTCCCTGCAAGTGGCGAGTTTGGTCGACAAGGTAGTGAAGGCATTTGACATGCTTACCTTCAGTGGGAAGGGTACGGAATACAAAAGTTGGGACATCATGATGCAGCTGTACATTTTGTTGATGAGGTCATACTTAGAATACTGTGTGCAGTTCTGGTTACCCAGCTATACAAAACATGTTCTTGGAAAGGGTGCAGACAAAAATCAGCAGAATGGTACCTGGGCTTATTGGTTTGAGTTATAGGGAGAGGATGGATAGACGGAAGATTTTTCTTCTTTGGAGCATAGTTCAGTTTAGTTTTAGTTTAGAGATACAGCGCGGAAACAGGCCCTTTCGGCCCACTGGGTCCGTGCCGACCACCGATCCCTGCACATTAACACTATCCTATACCCACTAGGGACAACTTTTTTTTAACATTTACCAGGCCAATTAACCTACATACCTGTACGTCTTTGGAGTGTGGGAGGAAACAGAAGATCTCGGAGAAAACACACGCAGGTCATGGGGAGAAAGTACAAACTCCGTACAGACATCACCCGTAGTCAGGATTGTCTGAGGTATGATCTTATTGAAGTGGGCAAGATCATCAGGAGCATGAATAAAGTAAACACTCAGTCTTTTTCTAAGTGTGGATGATTTTATAACTGGAGGGAATAGGCTGAAAGTGAGAAGGGGAATATTTAAGGAGGACCTCGGGTGTAATGTTTTCAATCAGAGGGTAGTCCATATCTAGAATGAGCTGCCAGAAGAAGCTATAGAAGTGGATACAGCTGTGACCTTTAAAAGACATTTGGACAGATATGTGGACAGATGTGGTTCGGAGGGACATGTAAATGAAACTATCCTAGAATGCCAGTTTGAATGCAACTTTAGTAAGACCTTTTCAGACAGGAGCAATTGTTAACATTTTTACCTGGCAAAATTCTGATGATATTCACTAAAATAGCATAATTGTGAATTAGGTACAGTGATTGAAGGAAGAAGCCATGAGTTAGACTGTAATGATGCAACAACAATAATACCTAAATACAATAGATTTTATGTTCATATTATTCCCACTAAAATTGTTTTTAAAAAAAAATTTGGACTTGTAATATAAATTAAATCCATTTACGCTTTTGCAGACCACTCAGAGCTTAGAGTCTAGTAAAGTGAATGATGAATCAGAAAGCCCAATAAGACAGTTTTGCCACTTTGTCACAGTTGAAATCACCTGCAATTTAATTACCCAGATAAAGATATAGTTGCTGTTTTTAGTGTTTTTCATCATATTTGCATCTTTGAAGAGAGTCTGTGCTATGTTGTCTCAACATAACATTAAAAATCTTCACGTGGCAATAGTTGAATCCATCCCTATCAATCCACAATAGAATAGCAGACAAATCATTTAAATGCATTATCATTTGACCTGTTTGACCACTGAACTAGTTGGTCACAGCAATAACTCTCTCTCTTTCAAATTACTGATTTCAAACCTCAAATTTATTTAATGCGTGTCTGCTTTTTACTGGACTCTTTTCTTTTTAACAATCATGAAATTTAAGCATTCTGTTCGATTGCTGTAATCCACATAGGCAATATGCGGATATGTATAAGGGAAATACTTGGGATTGATAGACATTTAAAATGAAATCAGGAAATACCAGTAATATTCATCAGGCCAGAGATCATCAAGGGAAAGAGAATGAGAGTTAATATTGTATCTGTTAGTTCTGATTCTCTCATATTTTTCATGACATGTTGCGTATTGAGATTTTCTGTGTTTAATGTTATTTTCTTCTGGGTTGGCTTGGTATGTTTTATATACTAGGCTTAAAAGACAGGTTGGCAGTAAGTAGGCACAACTACTATGGGAATGTATGGAAATAAAACAATTTAGTTTTGTGGTCTTCCCAAAATCACCGTACACTTTAGAGCAATGATCCGGAAATGTATCCACATTACTCCTGGAGATATGAATCTTCATACCCTGCCAAGCAACACCATCTCTTGATGATGTTGCTCTAAAGCTGATTTTTTCATCACCTCTAAGATGGACCACAAAGTGCTCGTCATTGGATGTTCTAGTTATACAAATACAGCTATGAGGGCCCCCTAATTCTACATTGACAATGGAACACTGTGTTTAATCTCTTGAATAGCCCATGGACCTTTTCTAATTATGTTTGTGTACTAATATCGTTTATTTTGCAGTCTTTTAAAAATTCTACGTGTAATATATGTATGTATGTGTTTGCCTATGTGCCTATGATACTGCTGCAAACCTTGTAATTGTACCTGAACGTCACCATTCTTCGGCACATGACAAAACTCAACTTGATTACTTTTGCTAATTTCAAGTTTTAAATTTTAAGTTATCACCGAAATGACAATGGTGTGAGACAGGCTGCAACTCAAGGGTATGTAAAACAGTTTATTATAGATATGTGCCTTCCTAAATTACAAATGGTGCTCCATTTTCCTATAGATTGGTTCACACATGACATCTAGATTTTGAGGAATCCATTCCACTCAGTTCATAAGGTATCTTAGATTTAAGCTTAATCGATATTGGTCTAGCTTGAAGTAAGCTTGTGCATTATGTACATGCAGTGTACCTACATCTTCTGTGTTTTCAACAGTGAATGAAGGACAAGCCAAGACTCCGAGTCCAGCTTTTTGTGTCTAACTCCAAGATTTCAAGTCAGGTGTTATGACTGCTGTGAATAATTAAAGCTTCAGAATCTGTTATTTTTATTTTTTGTTAAATAGCCAATGTCACATTGACAATGCACGATATCTGGGGATAGATGGCAAGGAACAGGTCATTCCTTTCAACCTGTCTACGTTTGCTGTCATACTCCACTTAAGGGGAATCCTCATCTTTATTCATCAAATTTCGACATCAACTTTTTATTCCGTAATGATATCTTTCTGCCAATGTGGATATTTCAGCACACCAGCTGGATGTGGGCTGTGATTGTGGCTTGGTAAATTTACAGTCAATTATCAAACATAGGAATATTAAAGGGAAAAATAATGAGATGTGCGTTTACACTGGTCTCAATTTAAGCTAGTCATTCTATGCACATCTTCTGTCAACCTCCTAAGACTATTTCTTATGTTAGCACTTGGGGACGGGGACGCACACGCAGTACCCTGATCCTCTCAATTTACCCCATTTTTTGCAGTTACTAATCTGTTCAAATACAAACTTAAGTCCAGCTCTGAAGCACTATAAAACTATTACTCTATACTTTGGCTGATGACCCTGTACAGCCTTCAGTACTACCCCCTTATATACTAACAAAGCACTTTTTAAAATCTGATGATAATAAACACATCTTCAGATATAACTTAACAACAATGTTCTGCTGGGTCCTGTTGTTTCCTGCCATTACTACAGAACATTTCCATCACTCTGGAAAATAAATATAAACCTCTCTCGTTAATGAAAATTGTATTTTAAACTGTCCAACCTGCTAACCTATCTATCAGCTGAATTTTGAGGATCTGGCGTAGGCTGATACAGTTAATGCTTTTCTGTCCATAGGTACTGTCACTCTGCTTCAGGAGAGAGAAGAATTAACTGCAAAATGTTCCCATCCCATAAATAATTCCGCACTAAATCCATAAAAACTACCACCTTGTATTTAATCATAAAATAAAGTGTTGGCAGAAGTCAGATCAGGCAGCATCTGTAGAGAAAATAGGGCAGACGTTATGCGTCATGACACTTCTTCAGACTTATGTCCCAAATTGTACTTTCTACTCTGAAATTTGAACCTGTAATCAATAGCCAAATAAGTGCCTACTTTCCTGGAACAAGTCCTGACATTCTTTGTGAAAGTGATAAAACTGATTTAACCTTTCTTGTCTTTCCAGAGTAGGTAGAGTTGCTGCCTAACAGTGCTTGTGGCACCGGAGACCCGGGTTCAATCCAGACTACAGGGGCTGTCTGTACCGAGTTTGTATGTTCTCCCCGCATGGGTTTTCTGAGATCTTCGGTTTCCTCCCACACTACAAAGACATACAGGTTTGTAGGTTAATTGGCTTGGTATAAATGTAAATTGTCCTTAGTGTGTGTAGGGTAGCGTTAATGTACTGGGATCGCTGGTCGACGCGGACTCAGTGGGCCAAAGGGCCTGTTTCCTCGCTGTATGTCTAAACTAAACTTCTGCATGCAGCCTTTAATGTGGTCGATTTATCATTCTCCTGGTCTTCTCTCCTCTGTTGCCCAGTTGGCTGGCATTCTTTTTAACTTGGTCTCAGTTTTACCCATCTGTTCATGGCCAGAGAATCGGCTGGATCAGCCTCTCTTCTCATTGCATTGTTACACTTGATTTTCTCTCTCAACTCCTGTATTCACTCTTACATCCACCTCACTAGTGTCAGGCTTCCATATTTAAATTGACTGTACCCAGTACTTACCTCATCAGATCATTGTCAACAGACTCTATTGCCCATGTCCATATCCTAATTGATAAATGTCCTGTTCATCCACCATCCTTGTTTGAATACATCAGTTGGTTTCAGGCTAAGCATTG
Source organism: Okamejei kenojei (assembly GCA_035221665.1). NCBI lineage: Eukaryota > Metazoa > Chordata > Chondrichthyes > Rajiformes > Rajidae > Okamejei > Okamejei kenojei. The sequence goes on from CM069143.1 coordinate 37,912,322, forward strand.
TCTCAACTTTAAAACTCTGTCCATTATCTTCAGATCCCTCTTTGATTGTGTTGCCTACTATCTATAATTTATGTAAAGTTCAGCCCTCCAATATTCTCATACTGCGTTTCTCCAAGTTAAACTACTGTTAATAACTGTCTATTTTAGTTGCCAAGGACCCAAGCATTGCAATTCCTTCTGCAAATTTCTCTACCCTTTTTTATTAAGAAAATAAAATCCCTTCTTTAACCAGCTATTCATAATACCCTAATCCCTGTTGTGACTTGGAGTCAGATTTTGTTTGACAATGTCCCTGTAAAACAACCTGGGTGGTTTGCAATGTTAAAAAAAATAGTACAAATAGCTATTAAATACAGAACATTAAATGGATTCAAAGATGGCTCGCAGTGGGACAGTGAATTGTCTTTTTTATGTGTAAACTATGTCATTGAAAAATCAGGACTAATCACTTACAATTATGCAAATTTTAAATGTATACTTCCCTGGGATTTTAATTAGTCCATTTCACAACTCAGCTCTCCATTTTGTAATACAGATTAATTATCTTTTTCTATATTATTTTGTGGATGAGTTCTACTTTCATTTATTCACCAACTTTAAATTATGCATATAAAAATTGCATGTAATGTTCATTAAATAACAATTCAGTGGATATCTGGGGCCAATTATTTTGATTTCTGACACAGGAACACTGCTTTCACCACACGAGAAATGAAAGAGTAATATAAATAGCAGTCTCTATATTGTTTCTAACCCATTGGAAAATGAGACCCAATGACTCCAGGGTGAGGTATGTTCCCCAGAATGCTTTGTTCTCACTAGAGCAACTTTGGTGCCACCATCTTTCCAAAATTAGAGACGCCCCTACCCTTCAAATCCTTCTTACCTTGTCAGGCGGTGGGTGCACCATTAGCTGCCTACTGTCTTGAGGGTTAGACTTCTGAATAGAACAAAATTAACAAAGTTCTTGGAGTCTGGGGGAACAACTTGACAGCGATACTGATGTCCTGACAGGGTCTGGGGTCCAATGGCATATACCTCTTCACAACCTCTTAGTGCAGGGCTTGAGTTCAGTTGTATAATGATATGAAAGACCAGGTGGATACTCTTAATAAAAAGAGAGCTATCTAGGTTGTTTCAGAACATCGACAGGTACAACCAAAATGGAAAACTACAAATGTAGCCACCTCTGAATCCTTTAGATTCCATTCTGTCACTAGCACAAAGATGTTTGACAGACCATTCTGCATTTGTTTTCCTATATATTATGTTCATGAATGACTCAACTAATCAACTAATCATCCACAAACCAGGTAGTTTGCCTCCCTGGTGCCAGGGTCTCGCATGTGTCAGAACGTGTCCAAAAGATTCTGATAAGGGAGGGAGAGGAGCCTGATGTTGTGGTACACATAGGTACCAATGACAGGCAGAAAAAGTGACGAGGTCCTGAAGGGAGAATTTAGGGAGTTGGGGGGAAAGTTAAGGAGAAGGACCAAAAGGGTAACGATTTCAGGATTACTGCCTGTGCCGCGTGACAGTGATAGTAGGAATGAAATGAGGTGGAGGATAAATGTGTGGCTGAGGGACTGGTGCAGTGGGCAGGGATTCAAGTTTCTTGATCACTGGGACCTCTTTTGGGGAAGGCATGATCTGTACACAAAGGACGGGTTGCACTTGAACCCGAGGGGGACCAATATCCTGGCAGGGAGATTTGCAAAGGTTACTGGGGAGACTTTAAACTAGAAAGGCTGGGGGGAGGGACTCGGGTAGAGGGGGCTAGGGGTCAGGGTGTGGGGCAAGAGGCAGAGAAGGGAAGCACTTGGATCCAAAATGTAGGCGAGAAAGATGAAAAAGATAATAGACAGAGAATAAGGGATGGTGGGTTTCTAAAATGTGTATATTTTAATGCTAGGAGCATTGTAAGTAAGGTGGATGAACTTAGAGCCTGGATTGACACCTGGAAATATGATGTTGTGGCAATCAGTGAAACATGGTTGCAGGAGGGCTGTGATTGGAAACTAAATATTCCAGGATTTCGTTGCTTCAGGTGTGATAGAATTGGAGGGACCAGAGGGGGAGGTGTTGCATTGCTTGTCAGAGAAGATATTACAGCAGGGCTTTGGCAGGATAGATTAGAGGGCTCGTCTAGGGAGGCTATTTGGGTGGAACTGAGAAGTGGGAACGTGTAGCAACACTTTTAGGGATGTATTATAGACCGCCAAATGGGGAGCGAGAATTGGAAGAGCAAATATGTAAGGAGATAGCAGATATTAGTAGTAAGCACAAGGTAGTGATTGTGGGAGATTTCAATTTTCCAAAAATAGACTGGGAAACACATTCTGTAAATGGGCTGGATGGTTTGGAGTTTGTAAAATGTGTGCAGGATAGTTTTTTGCAGCAGTACATAGAGGTATTGACCAGAGAAGGGGCAGTGCTGGACCTCCTGTTAGGAAATGAGGCAGGTCAGGTGACGGAGGTATGCGTTGGTGAGCACTTCGGGACCAGTGATCACAATACCATTAGTTTCAATATAATTATGGAGAGAGTCAGAACTGGACCTAGGGTGCAGATTTTTGATTGGAGAAAGGCTAACTTTGAGGGAATGCGTAAGGATTTTAAAGGAGTGAATTGGGACACTTTGTTTCATGGGAAGGTTGTAGAAGAGAAATGGAGGACATTTAAAGGGGAAATTGTAAGAGTACAGAATCTTTATGTCCCTGTTAGGTTGAAAGGAAATAGTAAAAATTGGAAAGAGCCATGGTTTTCAAGGAAAATTGGACACTTGTTTCGAAAAAAGAGAGATATCTACAATAATTATAGGAGGCATGGAGTAAATGAGGTGCTGGAGGAGTATAAAGAATGTAAAAAGAATCTTAAGAAATAAATTAGGAAGGCTAAAAGAAGATATGAGGTTGCTTTGGCAAGAAAGGTGAAAGCAAACCCAAAGGGTTTCTACAGCTATATTAATAGCAAAAGGATAACGAGGGATAAAATTGGACCATTAGAGAACCAGAATGGACAGCTTTCTGCAGAGCCAAAAGAGATGGGGGAGATATTGAACAATTTCTTTTCTTCGGTATTCACCAAGGAGAAGGATATTGAACTCTGTGAGTTAAGGGGAAAAAGTAGAGTAGCTATGGAAACTATGAGATTCAAAGAGGAAGTACTGACACTTTTGAAAAATATAAAAGTGGATAAGTCCCCAGGTCCTGACAGGATATTCCCTAGGACATTGAGGGAAGTTAGTGTAGAAATAGCAGGAGCTATGACAGAAAATATTTCAAATGTCATTAGAAACGGGAATAGTGCCGGAGGATTGGCGTACTGCGCATGTTGTTCCATTGTTTAAAAAGGGTTCAAAGAACAAACCTAGCAATTATAGACCTGTTAGTTTGACGTCAGTGGTGGGCAAATTAATGGAAAGGATACTTAGAGATAATATATATAAGCATCTGGATAAACAGGGTCTGATCAGGAACAGTCAACATGGATTTGTGCCTGGAAGGTCATGTTTGACAAACCTTCTTGAATTTTTTGAAGCGGTAACTAGGGAAATTGATGAGGGTAAAGCAGTGGATATTGTCTATATGGATTTCAGTAAGGCCTTTGACAAGGTTCCCCATGGAAGGTTGGTTAAGAAGTTTCAATCTTTGGGAGTTAATGGTGGAGTAGCAAGAAGGATTCAACAGTGGCTGAATGGGAGATGTCAGAGAGTAATGGTGGATAGCTGTTTGTCAGGTTGGAAGCCGGTGACCAGTGGGGTGCCTCAGGGATCTGTGTTGGGTCCACTGTTGTTTGTCATGTACATCAATGATCTGGATGATGGGGTGGAAAATTGGATAAGTAAGTATGCAGATGATACTAAGATAGGTGGTGTTGTGGATAATGAAGTAGATTTTCAAAGTCTACAGAGAGATTTGGGCCATTTGGAAAAGTGGGCTGAAAGATGGCAGATGGAGTTTAATGCTGTTAAGTGTGAAGTGCTACATCTTGGCAGGACAAATCAAAATAGGACGTACATGGTAAATGGTAGGGAATTGAGGAATGCTGTGGAACAGAGGGATCTAGGAATAACTGTGCATAGTTCCCTGAAGGTGGAATCGCATGTAGATAGGGTGGTAAAGAAAGCCTTTGGTGTGCTGGCCTTTATAAATCAGAGCATTGAATATAGGAGTAGGGAAGTAATGTTAAAATTGTACAAGGTATTGGTGAGGCCAATTCTGGAGTATGGTGTACAATTTTGGTCGCCTAGTTATAGGAAGGATGTCAACAAAATAGAGAGAGTACAGAGGAGATTTACTAGAATGTTGCCAGGGTTCCAGCAACTATGTTACAGAGAAAGGTTGAACAAGTTAGGTCTTTATTCTTTGGAGCGCAGAAGGTTAAGGGGGGACTTGATTGAGGTCTTTAAAATGATGAAAGGGATAGACAGAGTTGACGTGGATACGTTTTTCCCATTGAGGGTAGGGAAGATTCAAACAAGAGGGCATGACATGAGAATTAAGGGACAGAAGTTTAGGGGTAACGTGAGGGGGAACTTCTTTACTCAGAGGGTGGTGGCTGTGTGGAATGAGCTTCCAGCAGAGGTGGTGGAGGCAGGATCGATTTTAACATTTAAAAGAAAAGTGGATAGGTATATGGACGTGAAGGGAATGGAGGGCTATGGTCTGAGTGCAGGTAGATGGGACTAGGGGAAAACAACTGGTCGGCACGGACTGGAAGGGCCGAGAGGGCCTGTTTCCGTGCTGTAATTGTTATATGGTTAATTGCCCCCTGCACGAAGAGAATGAATCTTTTGATCATATGCACATAAATGAAAGATTTACAGCAAAATCTGGGTGCTAAAGATTGCTTCTGTGTCACTGAAATTTTTATTCCATATTTGTTTTTGGGATGAATGCATCAAAAGAATGCAAAGATTAATTGTTCTTCCCTCGATGCTAAAGAAAAAGTGGCGCAGCCGTATAGTTGCTGCCTTGTAAACCCATTGACCTGGTTTCAATCCCGAGTACGTGTGCTGTCTGTACGGGGTTTGTACATTCTCCCTGTGACCACGTAGGTTTTCTCCGCATCCTCCGTTTCCTCCCACATTCTAGACGTTCAGGTTTGTAGGTTAATTGCCTTCTGTAAATTGTCCCTCATGTGCAGGAGAGAACTAGTGTATGGGGATTTCTGGTCGGCACAGACTAGGTGGCCTAAAGGGCCAGTTTCTATGCTGTATCTCTAAACTAAAACTATAATTCAGTAAAATGAACCACAATTAGCTTCTTGTGAAAGTACTCTCATAATGACATTAAATTGGGATATCCATGAAAATAACAACATTAGATAATCAATTTGTAAGAGGACTTGGAGCTCTGATGCTTTTGAAGCCCTCATCCTCACAAAGAATGATGCTTGTGGAATTTGGAAGTGATGCCAAAATAAGTTTGTTATTAGCTGGGGGGAAATGGATGCTCTAGATATTTTTGCATGGAATACCAATCCAGTGTATTTATACGGATAATAGAGCTTGAGATACTGCAGCTGCATTCAGATTTAGTGGGAGGACTGTGCTCAATGGAGCAGTGAAGGTTACACCAAGTAGGGAAAAGTTGTTTTTGCTGCAGTAATTAGTAAGAATAAAACAATTTAAAATAATTAGAAAAAAATAAATGAAGAACATTTATTCCACCAATCCAGTGAAGATTCAGTTCTGATACAAGCTACAACAGAAGTGAATTAGTATCAAATGCTCAAAAGTAATTGAGTAGATTAATTTTCAAGATTATGTGGGTAAAGTTGGGATAAAGCAATAAATTAAGAACCAATTTAAATTTAGTCAGTATAAGCATAATAGCTGAATTGCTGCAATATTTTGTGGTTCCTTGGCCTGAGATCACCTTCCAACAAGCATGGCTCTGTAATGCCTACTGCACCCCACTCTTCCAATTTCCCAGGGCTAGTTGGATTTACATTTAGTTGAATACTATCTTGCCGCCGAGTACAGACAGTCTCACGTTAATTTTAAAATTCAACACTAATAATGTACAAAATGAGATGAATGCCAACAATGAGATGATTGGTGGTGGTGGTAAGGGAAACTGAATGGGCACAGCTAGTAGAGTTGCAGTCTCATAGCACTAGACCTGAGTTCAATCTTGACTATGGTTGATAGAATAAAGTTTACATGTTCTTGTTGTGACTGTGCATTTCATAGAAAATAGGTGCAGGAGTAGGACATTCGGCCCTTCGAGCCTGCACCGCCATTCAATATGATCATGGCTGATCATCCAACTCAGTATCCTATACCTGCCTTCTCTCCATACCCCCTGATTTCCTTCATGTAATCCAGTTTCTTTCCACATTCTAAAGACATGTGAATCGGTAATTTAATTGCCTGCTGTAATTTGCTGCTGCGTAGATAAATATAGAATATGAGGTGTGCTGAGAACGTGGAGAATAAAAAAATGGATTAATGCAAATGGATGACTGATGGTTGGAATTGTCCTGCTAGGCCAAAGCTATAGTTTCCTTGCTGTATTTTGTTGGGACTCTCTCAATGATGGAAGCTGAAGATATGGTATGTTTGTTAAACTGGAGGGAGTAGGTTTTAGGATTAGGCATGCAAGTTCATATAGTTAGATATACTGTAATAACATTATTTATTAATGTCATTCTTTGCTCATTGTGAGGAGCTGTTTTCATAGCTTTATTTTTGGACTGTGAACAATATGCTAGGGAAGTGCAAGGAAGAAAGCATAAGTGGCTGCCATGTTAGAATGTTGTTTAATTTCTGACGTTTACCTTCCTGTGGGTTGAGAACCCCCCCCATTTACCTTCAGTGTCACCATCCTATTTTGGATTGGTGAATTTAGGGTAAATGTATTCCCATTAACAATCAAAAATGGATGGGCAGAGATTGTGCTGAGGATGTAAATGACAGGAGTGAATTTGGAAATTGAGGCCGTGGCAAATTGTAAGGTTGGTGAATCAGGAAGTAAAGGTGGAGAGGTTTAGAGATCAGGAAGGGACAAAGATCGACACACTGAACCAGTGCTGCAGTGTGGTGGGAAGATGCCATTCTCCAAGGACTGCAGAACAATGATTATTCCCAGGATAATGCACTCGAAGATCCCATAAACTCCAAATGAACACCCAGTACGTCCACTGCAGAATTTTGTTTTTCCTGGCAAACCAGTCAACCTTCTGAAGTTGCAAGGAATGAGTTGGACATGGTGCCTATTGTGTTTCATTCCTATCCTGCTGAAAAGAGCACAGCACTTTATAATTTAACTCTTACACAAATCACCTTTGCCATAAGAGGGTGTTAAAACTAGCATGAGTAGTTTTATCCACGCAGATTTTTCCTTCATTGTGTCATACATGCAGATTGTCTCTCATTACTTTCGTAGCCAGCATTCAACAAGCCCTCACAGAACAGACTAGTGGCATTCTGAAACACTGAATCAACTGCCTGGACTATTCTGGTTAAACAGGTTTATAGTGCAGTGCAACTCATCTGTGTAAGGGGAATCATCATTTACACTAGCTGCATTAAGAGCAGCTGAACAAGATCATGAGGAAGTGAAAATCCAGAAACCATTTTTCTGGCCTGATGTCAATGAAGATGTTCTCTGGGTCCAACCCCAGTAAATCTCCTCCCCCCAATATTTCCTCGACTGTTATGCTGAGCCCTTTCATGGTGGCAGACCATTCATGCCCAAGGTGTCACTAGGTAGATCCCATCTGTTCTCTAAATTAAATGGATTATTTGCATAAGTACTGATGATTGTGTAATCAAAATAACCACTTCCAACAATAGAGACTCTAACCATCTGCTCATAACATTTAATCATATCACTATTGCTGAATCTCCCAATGTGAACATCTCAGGAGGCCACATGTAACCAGAAACTGAACTGATTCAGCTACATGTATTGACTACAAAAACAAGAGACGGTATCCTGCAGGGGGGGCACTTACCTCCACTTCTCAAAAATAATATCTATTTACTGTACATGGCATTCACCTGTTATGCATCAGCATACTTTTTGCTTGCCTGTCACTGTTCCAACAACATTCAGGTAGCTCATAACCTTGACCATTCACTCTCTCTATCATTGGCATACTTCAGCTGCAGTGCACTATTTAAAAAATGCACATTACTCAGCTTGGCTACTTTGATTTGTGAAGGATGTTAGTCACAGGCAAATGAGAATATTATCCTCTATCGCAAACTATTCTGACTAGAAAAATATATTGCCAGTCCTTTACTGTTGTTGGATTCCCTTTTCAAAACTGTATTCTTTCGCTGAAATTCAAGGTAGCAGCTCACTATTCAAGGTAGCAGCTCACTAACACATTCATAAAGGTGTGGACAGGTGGCAGTCTGCCTTGCCGGTAACAGACATATAAAGAAAAGTGATTTAGCACATTCATAACCTGATCATGAAAAATGAGGGACACATTTATCTGGGCCCTTCCTTGGTGTTGGGAGCACCCCTATTGACCAGTTGAACATTTGCATTGTTAACCTATGTTTAGTGACTTGAGTTGAATCTTTCCAATTTAGATTGCCATAATGAACCTTTACTGTACTGAAAGCAACCACTAGAGTTGTACAGGGAGGAAAGAGGCTTTTTGGTCCAATGTGCATCTGACTGAGATGCCCCATCTGCAATAGCCTCACAAGCCTATGTTTGGCCCATATCCCTCTTAACCATTCCTATCCATGTATCTGTCCAAATGCCTTTTAAAAGTTGTTATATTACCTGCCTCAACTATCTCTAGCAGCCCGTTCTATATACCCACCATCCTGTGCGTGATAAAGTTGACCCTCGGGTTCCTATTAAATCTTTCCCCTCTCACCTTAAACCTATGTCCTCTGGTTCTTGATTTCCCTAGTCAGGGTAAAAGATTCGGATTTGCATTTACTCTACCTATTTCCATCATGATCTTATACATCTCTATAAGATCACCACTCATCCTCCTGCACTCCAAGTAATAAAGTTTATTCCTGCCCAATCTCTCCCTATAACCTAGGCCAAGTACTGGCAACAACCCCGTAAATTTTCTCTGCACTCTTTCCTGCTTAACAACAGCCTTCCTATAACAGGGTGACTAAAAGTGATTACAATACTTCAAATGCGGCCTCACCAATGTCTTGTACATAATGTCTTGTAATATAACATCCCAATTTGTATACTCAAAACTATGTCTGATGACCAGGCCAATGTTCCAAATGTCTTTTTGGCTACCTACCTGTGATGCCACTTTCAAGGGACCTGAATTCCTAGATCCCTCTGCTGTACAATACTGTCATTCACTGTGAAGGTCCTACCCTAGTTCGACTTCCCAAAATGCAGCACCTTGCACTTATCTGCATTCCATTCACCATTCCTCGGCCCACATGTCCAGCTGATCAAGATCCTGCAGTAATTTTTGATAACCACTGTGGAAAACATTTTTGTCATGGTATAACCATATAACAATTACAGCACGGAAACAGGCCCTCTCAGCCCTTCCAGTCCGTACCGACCATTTGTTTTCCCCTAGTCCCGTCTACCTGCACTCAGACCATACCACTCCATTCCCTTCCCGTCCATATACCTATCCACTTTACTTTTAAATGTTAAAATCGATCCTTCCTCCACCACTTCTGCTGGAAGCTCATTCCACACAGCCACCACCCTCTGAGTAAAGGGGTTCCCCCTCACGTTACCCCTAAACTTCTGTCCCTTAATTCTCATGTCATGCCCTCTTGTTTGAATCTTCCCTACCCTCAATGGGAAAAGCTTATCCACGTCAACTCTGTCTATCCCTTTCATCATTTTAAAGACCTCAATCAAGTCCCCCCCTTAAACTTCTGTGCTCCAAAGAATAAAGACCTAACTTGTTCAACCTTTCTCTGTAACATAGTTGCTGGAACCCAGGCAACATTCTAGTAAATCTCCTTTGTACTCTCTCTATTTTGTTGATATCCTTCCTATAATTAGGTGACCAAAATTGTATACCATACTCCAGAATTGGTCTTACCAACGCCTTGCACAATTTTAACATTACTTCCCTACTCCTATATTCAATGCTCTGATTTATAAAGGCCAGCACACCAAAGGCTTTCTTTACCACCCTATCTACATGCGATTTCACCTTCAGGGAACTATGCACAGTTATTCCTAGATCTCTCTGTTCCACAGCATTCCTCAATTCCCTACCATTTACCATGTACGTCCTATTTTGATTTGTCCTGCCAAGATGTAGCACTTCACACTTATCAGCATTAAACTCCATCTGCCATCTTTCAGCCCACTTTTCCAAATGGCCCAAATCTCTCTGTAGACTTTGAAATCTACTTCATTATCCACACCACCTATCTTAGTATCATCTGCATACTTACTAACCAATTTTCCACCCCATCATCCAGATCATTGATGTACATGACAAACAACAGTGGGCACAACGCAGATCCCTGAGGCACCCCACTGGTCACCGGCTTCCAACCTGACAAACAGCCATCCACCATTACTCTCTGACATCTCCCATTCAGCCACTGTTGAATCCATCTTGCTACTCCGCCATTACCACCCAAAGATTGAAACTTCTTAACCAACCTTCCATGGGGAACCTTGTCAAAGGCCTTACTGAAATCCATACAGACAACATCCACTGCTGAAAACTTTTACCATTGCACAATAGAGAGTGTCCTGACCTACGGATGCACGGTGTGGTATGCCAGCTGCACCGCATCTGAGAAGAAACAACTGCAGCGGGTCATCAAGACTGCTCAGTGGATCATCGGCTCCCCACTTCCACGCTTGGAGGAGATCTACTCAAGCCGTCTCCTCCATCGGGCCAAAAAGATCCAGGATGACCCCACCCACCCAGGGCACTCTCTATTCTCCATCCTCCCCTCTGGCAGACTCAGAGTCATGAGAGCACGTACCAACAGACTGAAGAACAGTTTCTTCCCCATGGCTGTGAAGAGTCTGCTACAGTAAACTATGACACCCCCCCCCCCCCCCCCCACACACACACACACACACACACACATACATACACACACACACACTACCACCTTCCAGCCAACGGACAATAACTTCTGCACTTAAAAACACAATCTTTTTCATTCATTTACCTAACTGTACTTGCACTTTACTGTTTTTACTGTACTTTTTATTTATTTATTTATTTTTATCTCTTTTTACGATTTATGCTTGGTGCTGCTACAGAAGGAGATGCTGCCAAACGAAATTTCGTTGTATATTGTACAATGACAATAAAGGATTCTATTCTAAAGGATTCTATTCTTTACCCTCATCAATTTCCCTAGTAACCGCTTCAAAGTAATTCAAGGTTTGTCAAACATGACCTTCCAGGCACAAATCCATGTTGACTGTTCCTGATCAGACCGTTTATCCAGATGCTTATATATATTATCTCTAAGTATCCTTTCCATTAATTTGCCCACCACTGACGTCAAACTAACAGGTCTATAATTACTAGGTTTATTCTTTGAACACTTTCTAAACAATGGAACAACATGCGCAGTACGCCAATCCTCCGGCACTATTCCCGTTTCTAATGACATTTTAAATATTTCTGTCATAGCTCCTGCTATTTCTAGGGAATGTCCTTAATGTCCTAGGGAATATCCTGTCAGGACCTGGAGACTTATCCACTTTTATATTTTTCAAAAGTGTCAGTATTTCCTCCTCTTTGAATCTCATAGTTTCCATAGCTACTCTACTTTTTTTCCCTTACCTCACAGAGTTCAATATCCTTCTCCTTGGTGAATACCGAAGAAAATAAATTGTTCAATATCTCCCCCATCTCTTTTGGCTCTGCAGATAGTTGTCCATTCTGGCTCTCTAATGGTCCATTTTTATCCCTCGTTATCCTTTTGCTATTAATATAGCTGTAGAAACCCTTTGGATTTACTTTCACCTTTCTTGCCAAAGCAACCTCATATCTTCTTTTAGCCTTCCTAATTTCTTTCTTAAGATTCTTTTTACATTCTTTATACTCCTCCAGCACCTCATTTACTCCATGCCTCCTATAATTATTGTAGATATCTCTCTTTTTTCGAAACAAGTGTCCAATTTCCCTTGAAAACCATGGCTCTTTCCAATTTTTACTATTTCCTTTCTACCTAACAGGGACATAAAGATTCTGTACTCTTACAATTTCCCCTTTAAATGTCCTCCATTTCTCTTCTACATCCTTCCCAGAAAACAGTGTCCCAATTCACTCCTTTTAAATCCTTACGCATTCCCTCAAAGTTAGCCTTTCTCCAATCAAAAATCTCCACCCTAGGTCCAGTTCTGACTCTCTCCATGATTATATTGAAACTAATGATATTGTGATCACTGGTCCCGAAGTGCTCACCAACGCATACCTCCGTCACCTGACCTACCTCATTTCCTAACAGGAGGTCCAGCACTGCCCCTTCTCTGGTCAATACTGCTGCAAAAAACTATCCTGCACACATTTTACAAACTCCAAACCATCCAGCCCATTTACAGAATGTGTTTCCCAGTCTATTTTTGGAAAATTGAAATCTCCGAAAATGTATGTATTCTATCAATTAGGACAGTCCTGACACTGCAGTGTGTATGTTGTCAGAAGAAAACTGATAAAAAACAGGCAAAATCCTAGCTAGTTTAGAAATGTAATCACAAGGGTGGAGCTTGGGTTTCCATTTCTTTAACTGATGAACATTTATTTCATAAAAGTGGGTGGATTATCACACATCAGAGATTGCAAAAGAAAAACATTCTGGCAGTCTGCCTTGGTAATTGGAGTATTATGACAGCTTTCATATATGTAATATGTGCTTTATTTCTAATTTGAACACAATCTTGGATTGGGTGTGATGGTGGATTAGAAATGACCAAATCCAGACCAAACAGGCTGTGAAAATGTGAAACTAGTGAGCCAGTGCTTGCATAATTTCCACTTGTTTAAAATGATAAATAAAACTGCCCATGATACTCATTCACAGATGTCTAAGTGTTTTAACATATAACTGTCTGATTGAGGTGACTGATCCAAGTGTTAATTCATAAAATGCATAATGGTGCTAGTTTTTTTAATTCCATACATTCTAAAAAGTAAAGTTAAATCTCCTATTATTGGTACTCGATTGTTTGAATTGATTGATTGAATAAGGAAATAGGTTCAACATTCCAAATTTGTTGGTTTAGATGATCAGTCCTGGGTGACCCTATTGTAAATGCAATTGATGTTAGCACTCAGGAACTGTAGGTAAAAATCAGCCAGGGTTTTAGGTTTGAAAAGCTAAAGTAATTTTATCTGGAAAATGCAAGCGTGGACATAACTATACACTACACGCTATTATACGGCACTGCTTCTTAATACTCAGTATCTAGAGTTATCTAGATATAGTGAGGTAGAGAACACTACTGCTATAGAACATGAGGTATAAGCAATTTTTAAATATCATCAGGCTGAATTTTTGATTCTGTCATAGTGTATCAAATCAGATTATATCTAAATCATTGCTATCATACTTAGCGTCTATGACCTAGTGTAAACAAATGTTCTTCTATTTAGCACAAGAATTCCTGAATTCACACCCCTTTGTGAGAACATGAGTAACAATTATTTATTCAAGGATTAATTATCCAAGAATTAGAATGAATTGTGTAATGATACATTTGAGGATTTATATATTTATAAAATAAAAAGTAGTCATTGTCATACGTATTTTGCATATTCCAAAGAAAAGTACAGTTCATTCTGCATGGAATTTTTTGGAAATAACAGACAAAAGCATACATTTTTGAAATGGTAATGAGGAATAATAATTGGAGTGCTTAAAAGACTTGAGTAATGTTAAGGATTAAATTGTGTATTTTGATTCAGCATTAGCCTTAGGACATATACTGTGGTTTTCATAACACAATACAAAGTTCATCACATTGCAAAATATGTTGAGTCTAAAAACAGTACTGTGCAGTCTATGTGAAATGACAGAAAATTGAAATATTTGACCAACATACCAGTTATCTGAAGAACTAACATGATAGGGGACTGGTCATGCCGTGGGTGATAGGGGACTGACGGCTATACCAACATTTCAAAATGACTGCATCAAAAATTATTTAGAAATATTAAAGCTTATCGTGAAGGAGGAAACCTGGTGGTGTGGATAGATCAACTGGCTAAGAGGAGACAGAGAGTTGGCGTTAATGTATCCTTCACCAGTTGGAAAGTTACAATGAGTGGTGTACCACAGGGATCAGCGCAGGGCTATTGCTACAATTTACATCAACAATGTGGATGAAAGCACCAAAGATATAATTGTTAACATTATGTCATTACCAGAGGCAAATAAGAAATAAGTCTTGTACGGGATATAAAGAAGGCTATAAATAGGTTAAGTGAGAAGACACAGATCTGCCCATTGGAGGATATTGTGAGAAATGTAAAATGCTTTGGCAGGAAAAATAAAAGTGTATTCCCTTAATGACAAGAGATTGAAGAGCTGCGATACATGGAATCTGGGTGTTGTAGTACTTGATTTATAAAAGCATAGCATGCAGATACAGCCAATAATTACAGCATACAGAATACTGACAAAAAATATTACAGATGCTGGAATCTGGATCACAGAGCTGGTGGGGAAAACTCAGCGGGTCAGGCAGCATTTGTGGAGGGAAATGGATAATCAACATTTTGGGTCGAGACCTTTCCTCTGGACGTAAGAGGGGAGGTGAAATAGCCAGGATAGAAGTGATGTATGTGGGGCAAGAGCTGGAATGCAATAGGTGCATCCAGGTGAGGATAGGTGGATTGGTAGATGAAGTTGCGTGGGGAAAAGAGGGATAGAGATAGAACAGAGGCTGGGATATAATTATTGGAAGAAACCAGGGCTACAGATGGAATCTGATGGGAAGGTACCACCCCTGTGGCTGCCTTGCCAACAGTCTGTTTGTCCCTTCTCGGTTTTAATTTTTTTAAGTATGGCTTAAAAGTATGTTTTATGTTTCTTGGTATGTTTTATGTATGGGGGGGTAGGGGGTGGGAAAATTGGGGAAACTTTTTTCAGGCACTTACCTCGATGGAGATGCGATTTTTCTCCGTGTCGCATCTCCATCCCCCCTGCGGCCGAACAACGTGGATTAGTGCAGCCTTTCCCGGAGACCACTTCAAGCTGGGGAGGCGGCGCGGACTTACCAAGCCTGTGGACTCCGACCGCGGGGCTTGTGGACTTTAACACTGTGAAGCAGCGGTTTCTGGTAAGAAGAGGCCGACTCGGGAGCTCCATTCCGCAGACTGTTCCGATCCATCCCAACGCCAGAATTTTGATCATCCCGACCGTCGGCTGCGGCTACTGCGGAGGGTTCAAAGATCCCGACCACGGATGAACAAAGGAGGCAGCTGACTGAACTTTATTGCCTTCCATCACAGTGAGGAATGTGGATTCCATTGTGCTGGATGTTTATATACAATTATGTAAAATTTTATTTTATGTGGCTGTGTGTATTGTTGCTTTTCACTTAGTATGGCTGTATGGGAACTCAAATTTCACTGTACCTTAATTGATGCATGTGACAATAAATGCGAACGTGAACTGAGTATGAGACCAAATATGGGTGGGCAGATGAGAAAATTGAAGAGAGGGTTCCAATAGGAGTTTGTGGGTGATGGGCAGATGGATTGAGTGAGGAAGAAACTGTGTGAGAGCAGGATATTGTGGAAAAGAAAGCACATGTGGGAGTATCTGAATGGATAAAGGGACCGAGGGGAAGTAGGTTAAGCTGAAATTCGAAAATACAATGCTCATGCTGCCAGGTTTTAGCCGAACATGGTGGAATATGAGGTGTTATTCCTATGGCTGTAAACAACAAAACAATTTTGGTTATAGCTATGGAAATTGAATACAGAAGTAGAGATATAAATCTACTTATAACATTTTATAAAGTGATATGTCTGAAGAAGGGTCTCGACCCGAATGTCACCTATTCCTTTCTCCAGAGATGCTGTCTGACCCACTGAGGTACTCCAGCTTTTTGTCTCTATATTCGATTTAAACTAGCATCTGCAGTTCAATTTAAACTAGCATCTAGCATATGCAGGTATTGGAGGGATATGGATAATGTGCAGGCAGATCCGATTAGTTTATCATGGTAAACATTATGAGCTGAAGGTGAGTATAGTAAGGGGCTGAGCATGCAGATTTGCGTAGAACCGATGTTGAGAATTATCATGTACAAATATTTGTCGCCTATTATGTCTGATTATAGTCTATGGGTTAGGAGATCTATGATTCAGTGCAGAGGGGAGTGCTGAGACCTCGGCCGAGGAGTTTGATTTTGGTTGGATTTATGGTGTTGAAGGCAGATCTTTGGTCAATAAATAGGAGTCTTTCGCATCCAGATATTTCAGGGATGTATGTCTGGCCAGGGAGATGGCATTTGCTGTGGTGCACCGTGTTGCAGTGGTGGAGAAATTGCAGTGGATCAAGGCTCTCTCGGAGACTGGAAGTGATGTGTGCCAGTCGTTTCCCGTGAGTTCACATTTAGGAAGGTAGATGTGAAGTCTGAAAAGCTGACCGTTTGTACGGGTGCACCCCATGGTGACATCATTCCATTGAACCGCTGTTCAAAAGAAGCATATAATGCATTGAGCTGATCAAGGGGCGGAGGGGACAATTTGTTGCTGCCAGCAATTCTGACTGACTTTGCTTTGTAACCAATTATAACATGCAAATCTTACCACAACCGAAGGATGCCTTGATGTGGACTCTTCCAATCTACCTTGTGGTGGCCCTTGCACATTTTTTTTTCCCTGCATTTTCTCTATGGTTGTAACACTATATTCCACACTATTTATTTTCCGTTTTGCACTACCTGATGTGCATGGTATGATTTGCCTGGATAGCCTGAAAAATACTCTTGCAGTGCACCGCAGTTCACAGGATAATAATAAACTAATACCCACCCATGTACATTGCAAACAAATTTCACAGAAACATTACATACATTTAATGTAGTTTGTCATTTCTAATGTATAAAACCTTTATTTGTCCAAGAGAACGAAGTAACTTCTAAATAGAAAACAAGCCTGAAAATAAACCAGCAGTGCAGTTCAATTCAATGAACTTTATTTTTCCGTTAGGAACTTTGGTTTCTGCAGCCATACAATAAAAATAAACAATTCGACAAGACACACAACCAACTCAATTCACAGACATCCATCACAGTGAATCTCCTCACTGTGATGGAAGGCAAAGTCTTGTCTCTCCCCTGCTCTCCATCCTCTCCTGATGTCAAAGCCCCCGGCGGGGGATGGTAAGTCCCGCAGCCGTTAAGGCCACGCCGGCGATGTAAGGCCCTGCTCTAGGTCCCAATGTTGGAGCCCCAGGCCGGCGATGGCAAGACCCGCGGCCGTTAAAGTCGCGCCGGGCGATGTCAGGCCCCGCTCCAGGTCGCCTTCAGCCCGCAACTTGGGCGGGAGAAGCTTCTGCCGCGGGAGCTCCGAAACGTGGTCTCCCACCAGGGACCTGCGAGCTCCCGACGTTACCGTCCACAAGCCTGTGGCTGGAGCCTCCGAAGCTCCGGAGTCGGGTCGCAGCTGCGCGCCACCACAGCTCTCCACGCTCCGAAACCGGCTAGTCCCACGATGGTAAGTCCGCAGGCTCCGCAACTGGAGCCCCCAGGTTGTTCCGGCTGGAGGCCGCTCCACGATGCTAGGCCCCAACGACAACGGAGACCCGACAGGGAAAAGGTTGGGTTTCCCGTGAAGGGAAGAAATTCAAAAGTTTCCCCCACCCCCCACACATACACAGTTAAAAAACAATATAAAAAACCACAGCAAACTACAACGGGACAAACATTTTAAAAAAGGACAGACGGACTGCAGGGGCCGCCGCCATTACAGCACCGCCATTACTGAACATATGGCTTGTAGATATAGACCTGGAAATGTATTTGAATAGTACAGTATGTATGGATTTGAGTATTGCAATGAATTTAGTTTGTGTCTATTATGTATGTTATAAGCCACAAATTAGGCAACCAATTTTAGTGTGTGTACTGAGGAGGAAAGGAGGCATAAGAAAATGCCAATTCTGGATTCTTGAGCAAAATAAAAACTACTGGAGGAACTCAGTGATCCAGACAGCACTTCTGGGAATGGATAGATGACATTTCAGGTTGGGACTCTTCTTCAGAATGATGGACAAGAGACTGTAGATATTGGAATCTTGAGTAAAAAATGAACTGCTGGAGGAACTCATCACCTATGGAAGGAAGGGACAGACGACTTAAGACTTGACCAGTGTGAAGAAATGTCCTGACAGAAAACGTTGTCAGACAATTCCCTCCACAGATGCTGCCTGACCTGCTACATTCCTCCAGCAGTTTGTTTCATCGTAAAAGACCAACCATGCATGAAGGAATAGACTTTACTCGCATTGTTATCAGGGGGTGGATTAGATTTCTGAAATGAAGCGTCCTATGCATTTTTGCTTCTGAAATTTCATAAGGTTAATAAACGCAAATATACAGCACATACATCTTAGAGCACAACCATCACACTCTCAGGCATTCCCAAATCAGGTTGTTATATGCCATCCACATTTTAGCTCATGTTTTAATAAATGGAAGCCAAAGCATCCTTACACTATACATTGAAGTGAAATAATTAGAATCTCACCTGTGATGTCCCATAGTTCATTTCCTTTAGTTCATATCCAATGAGCTAGGTTCCATGAGAATATTGCAGAAAATGCAGTTAAACTTTTTCCAACCTTCTCATGAAGCAAACATCAGGATTTTGGACTCTTCCGCCAAATAGTCAGCATCCCAAATGAAAAAAAAAAGACTCACATATGCTACAGTTTTGTAATTGGCATTAGCTGGTGAATTGTTGCATTGCCTTGCAATCCTTCTTCTTTAAAGACATATACAAACATCTATTTTCCAGTACCTTGGGCATTTCCCAGATAAAGTTTTTTTTCTTGTATAAATCACATATCATTTATCCTTTCTGAGAGCATCTTCTTAATACAAGGAACTATGTCACTGTTGGTAAACATATGGTATACTGCATCTTACAAAACTAGCTGAAAAATGCTTGCTGGTGCTGCATCTGTTGGTATCTCGCATCATCTATGTAGAAAAGGACAATCAATGATCCCTTAGTTCATTAACGGAGTGTGCTTGTGACTAATTCCTGCAGTACTCTCAAGTATGTCAAAGGCTGTACAGCTTTAAAATGGATGGTTCAACCTGTAGTTCAGTGACAACAGAAACTTCACACCTGCATCACAACTTTCCTGCTATATCCACATTTAATTGTGATTTAAAAGCTTATGTGCCTCCAGTGATTGTTTGGTCTGAGGCCACCATACCTTACACTAGTACAGCTATTAAACAATAACAACCACCAGTGACCATTCTATTGAACCTGAAAAGGTTTAATGGGTTATTAATAAAAAAAAAGTATCTGTTGAAAATTCAAAGAACATAATTTACTTTTATATTCCTATGATGAAAACTGCATGGGTTTCTTAACATTGTTTCTTTCAACAGCATTAGCAAGCTTTTATTTTGCCATCTCATATGCAGCTTAGTTTGTCAAAAATCAGACGATACCAACAGAAGAGCTTGTTAATACTTCTCCTGAATTTTAGCAATAACGTTAACACTCAGAACAAATGCATCTTATTGTGGCAATCCTACAATTTGCTTCATCTTGTCCTGCTCAGATGCAGACAACCAGACGGTCTCTACCATTCTAACATTAAACAGACTTTGACAGAAATAATAAAACAAAGACAAAATACTGTATCAATGTTACAGCAACATTTTCCAACACAATGCATTACTGCATTGCAAACACTATGTAAGGCATATATACTGCTCTACAATAATAGAATATACAGAAGTGTGCATATTCCTTTTATTAACAAATGCTCAAGAATACAAAAATGAATCAAAAAGGCTGACAAAAATGGTCACTTATAAGGTGCTTATTCTTACAAAACATTTCTATCCTCAGACCATTAAAGAAACAGACTCTAAATATCGACAGACTTTAAACTAAAAATGGGGTGATGCATACATTCATTCAGTACATGGTATTGGTCAGATGTGGTTTATACCCTCAATATATTGGGAGAGTGACTGCTTTTGCCTGGAAAAAAAACAAGGGATGTAATATTATACTTCTCTGGTAAACTTTTATTCAAGGACCATGAAACATATTTGAGATGACTGGTAAAAGTACAGGCCAAGTAGAAAGGTTTTGGCCTTTGTGAGATACAGAATATACTATTTTAAAACAAAAACTAACATCTGCAGATGTTGGAAATATATAACAAGAACACAAAATACTGGAAATACTTAGATCTGAAGCTGTATTTGCAAAGAGGTTTTAAAAGATTATTTTATAATTCTTAAGTTTCAAACTTTTAGCTTTATTTTCCCCAAGGACCTGATCTCTTATCATACTTTCCACCCAACTGCTAAGTACCCCTAGCACTTCCCAATTATGGCTATTTCAATAGTGGATGTCACTTCAGGAAAAATCATTTTAGTCCTGAATAGGGGATTAACTACCATGGAAATATGTTACAAGGCAATAATGCACGTTGAAATTACATTATAAAATATGGAAGGTAGACAAAAATTCTGGAGAAACTCAGCGGGTGAGGCAGCATCTATGGAGCGTAGGAATAGGTGACGTTTCGGGTTGAGACCCTTCTTCAGACATATAAAATATGGTTTTATTATTCTACATTGAATGTGTATTATTGCCTTGTGATACATATTATTTAGCGTCATTATTTGTAAAATACATGTGTTTAATTGGCAGGAGATCGCCAAGTTAATTTGCCTGGGAATTTATTTGCTGGTGGCACATATCAAGGTGGATTGATGTGAATGGTAAATTAGTGTTTCATGTGACTTGTAGGGTAACTAATCTCACTGCAGGTTACTGGGAATGAAAAAAACAAATGATATTTGATTTTCATTATGGACATCTCTAATAAAGTCACCACCAAAACAGAAATGCTTACTGATATAATTGTACCTAAAATTATAAAATTATAGTCTTGATTTATGAATCTCTAGGTGTCATTAACATAAAATGAAACATTAAATTAAAACTGTAAAAATGGAACAAACAATCTGAAAATACCCTGCAAAATTCACCCAGATAAAGAAACCTAATGCCATTATTCCAGTTAAACATATTTTAAAAGTAATTTTTAATGAGTGTCTGGTAGCATTCTAACACATTAGACTATTTTTTTCCTGTTAACTTTAAGAGATTTGTGAAGGCACTTACAAATGTATCTCCAAATTTGTGGCAGCTAAGGCAGGGGAAATATATACAGGTATTTGTAAGCACTTGGGAATAATTTTCCAAAAAGAATAATAAACTCCAAAAATGTAAAAAATTGGAACACAAACATATTAACGGACATATCAATAAGGATAGCTTTTTAAGGGAACATCATGGCAAATAACTGTTTATTTCCTATACATTGGGTGTCATCTACTTCACAGGAATGACTAGATAAATGAAACATTTTAATTGCCAGTGGTGCTTCAATCAAGAAATATCTATTCTATGCATTATTTTTGCAGTACTAGCAACATATTACCACTGTAACACAGATTTGTACATTTACATAACAATTTATTCATCCTAACTGAGCGTAACCCTATTTTTGAAATATCAGCACTCACCATCAACATTTGGAAATTTTGCATAACACTTTCATAGCCAGAAAAGGCTAATGAAAAAAATATATTTTCGAATTTAACACAGGAATTCATTATATTTATTCTTGATTTACAATATCAACTGCAGTAAATTATGGCTGAAACTACAAAGATTATGGTGTTAGAAGCCAAAATATTGGCAAGATAAATTGAGTAAACATTAAGTATTTATTTACTTAAAAAATAAACACTGGTCCATCCCATAAGTCTCGAAGTTTACATCTCTTTCTCTGGGAGAACTAAAACTATTCCATTTATATTTTTGGTGAGAGAAGTGAAACAAAAACGTTTTAGGATTTCATTTGCTCCCAGATCTACAACCACCTATGTTACTGAAAGTCATGGATTCAATGACCAAGTCTTCAAGGCTTGAATGTTACATTGCAACTCAAACTCAACAATAATTAAGCCTGCACTGGCAAGAGAATATTCTCTTTCCTGCACACCCAAAGAAAGCAAAAACTAAGTCATTTTAAAATAAGTAGCAAGTCCTTTTAATATGCTTAAAAATATGAACAAGTGCATTCCTCTATCCTTCCCATCCCTCAAAAATACAATATTTTGTTAAAGAATATGCTTATAGAATTGTACATCTAGCTTTAGCCTGTCTTTTGGCTGCACTGAACAAAAAAAAAATCAAAAAGGAGTCCAAACAAGGTACGCAGTACATTGGTGCTATTCACAGATGATGGAAAGAAGTATTATTTTTAAAACTGTGAAGCCTACAGTAACATTTTTACACAAGACATTTAATTTTGAAAATACTGCCAATGGAGAAATGCATTATCTTTATACTTTTACTCTACACTAATGAAGTTTGGAAATTTACATCAGTTTTGTTTTCTGTTAACTCTAAATGATTAGTAACATGCTCATATCTAGAATAAAAAAGGACTATTTAAACTCTACTTTTGAACTGTTTTTACTGGCATAAAGTCTTCCTTCTTTAGATGCAAGCCGCTTTCACCATGTGACCTATATTCATACTTCATTTTTGTAGAAGAGCAAGAATTTCAATGGTTTGCAGCAAACCAAACTGGCACAAATATGTGGCATGCTACAGATAAATGCACAAAGGACATTTTCAGAAGTGTTTTTATAGTATGTTGTTTGTGTTTTTGCACAGATTTTGTACACAAAAAAAGGACAAGTACAAATATGGCAAAGATGTGCTAATGAAAATACAAACAACAGCCCGAAAGACTGTCATACCAACAAAAAATGT
Source organism: Okamejei kenojei (assembly GCA_035221665.1). Classification (NCBI taxonomy): domain Eukaryota; kingdom Metazoa; phylum Chordata; class Chondrichthyes; order Rajiformes; family Rajidae; genus Okamejei; species Okamejei kenojei. Next base: position 37,935,290 of record CM069143.1, read on the forward strand.
TTTGCATGCTTGCATAGTTAAGTAGTGTGTGGATTTTATTGCCTCGTGGGACTTACCTGCCTTGGTTAAAGGTAAGATGCTCAATCACTAAATATTATTTCTGATTAAGTATGTATAGAATAAAACAAATGTGGCTGAATGATTAAGAATTAAAAATCAGATTTAAGATCCAAACATGCAGTTGGTATTGCACTGCATAGTTACTTAAAAAAGGTACCGCAGGATCCTAGTTTAAGTATAAAATGGTTTTGGTACATATCAAATTTGGAATACTACTGCATGTTATGTTGACCAGGTGGAAGTTCAAATCCATCAACAGAACATGCCTGTCAGATACTAAATTTTGCACAGAAGCAGCGTAGTGCACCCACAACTTATGCAATCCTCAAAAGTGAAACATGATATAGTTGGGATTCAGAAGCACAAATTCTATGATTTTTAATTTATAAACGTACGCTTTTCAACTGAGAGGAAGAATTCTAGTAAATCATTGCATGTAAAAGCCCATCATATTATGTACCTCTTTGGAAATTCAAAAAATATTTATGAATTTTGGAACATCTCACAACTACTATAACACATTTTTTCTGGCATTCAGGAAAAGTAAATTCATAGTGCAATTTAAAAAAAATGCAATTTACATCAAATTTTGCATTTAACAAAAATAATTTGATAAATGTAACATGATGTGAGGCACTATTTTAACACCAGGCTAAACTAATATCTGATATGTAAAATTTAAAAAAAAAACAGGTCACTAGGTAGTTTCAAAATAACAAAAACAAATGTAGGTAGCTTTAAGTAAAAATCAGAAAATGAAACTACTCTGATGGACCGATGAAGAGGTAAATGCAACTGTTCTTTTTTTTTCTAAATATAACCAGATTATTATCCAGTAATTTGTGTGGTCCAACATAACAACTGGTTAATAAGATTATAACCTGCCTACCACATTGGTGGTATAACATGACCAACTTTGTAACGAGGTGGTCAATCGAACACCAGAAATAAAGGTAGATTTTGCTATTTTTTTTCATTTCTTAATCAGAACATTCTGCATTTGACTGAACTGAAGACGTTGAAAACAAGATAAACTCTAGGTAGTACAGAGTTACAGGCAGTATAACATATATAAGCAATGAATGTCATTGTTCATGGAAAAGGAGCGGTTTGGCCATACCAGCGAGGATCTTTGGTACCTGGGCAGAGATTATTTCTGCCATCATTTCAGGGAACTGTATGCTGAGAGACTGAGACTGAACAAAGAGATCGAATGAAAACTGGTGAAGTTTCCTCACTGTCTGTAAAATATAACAATAAACTGGTAAAAGTAGTAAATAAGGGCCATAATGTTTTTTGTTCCTTTTTTAATTTTCTTATACTCTATTGAACACAATTGTAAGCAAACTTAAGAAACCGGAATCAAATAACATACCATGCAGGTTGTCCTTCCCCATTCACCAAGATTAGATTTAATTAAATCAACATTCAGTTATTAATTAATATGCCCACCAGATGCTTTCCCATGCAATTACAGGAGATGTAACATTTGAGAAGATTTAAGGCAGAGATTGATAAGTTCTTGATTAGTTGGGGTGTCAGGGGTTATGGGGAGAAGGCAGGAGAATAGAGAGGGAAAGATAGATCCGTCACAATAGAATGTAAGCAAAGTACATTTGATACCTACACCCCCCCCCCCCCCCCCCACTACCATGAAGCTCTTCTACATGAGGCAGTTTAGGTGCACCTCTTCAAATCTCGTCTACTGCATTCGGTACTCCAACATCTCCCACCCTCTACAGTCACTCTGCTCTATTCTCTCCTCTCATCTCCCAATCCCGAGTCCCCCATTTTTCTTTAATCCTCCTTTTATCTCCTCGCCATGTTCCCTTCCACATACATCCACTCCCTCTAGCTTTACATTTCACTCCTCTCCTCTCCTTATCTGTCACCTTTTTGGCTCATTTTCACCTTTAGCACTTACTCTAACCATCTATCACTTGCCAGGATTTGTTCTACCCCACCTCTCTTTTCCAGCTCTTTACCATTTACTCCAATCAGTCTAAAGAAGGGTCGCAACCCGAATCATCACTTGTCTATTCCCTTCCAAGATTCTGCCTGACCTGTTGAGCTCCTCCAGCACTTTGTGTTTGGCCTATAGTTATACTGTTATTTCCTTAACATGAGGTCATTCAAACAATATCTCAGTTTGAAAATAGTGAAGTTCATCTCTTGCAGCGTAGAAAGCATATTGATTAGTTGCACCACTGCTTGGTTTGGTAACTCGAATACCCAAGAACGATGGAGGCTGCAGAAAGTGGTGGACATTGCTAGGTCCATCGCAGGTAATGACATGCCTGCCATCGAAGCGATCGGCAAGAAGTGCTACCTCAAAATAAAACACAGCTAATAATATCAAAGACACAAATCATCCTGGCCATACTCTCATCTCGCTGCTACTATCAGTAGTCTGGCTACCTGGTATTATTGATTATTGTATATTTATTTGTTTTGTTGTGTTGTTAATATGCCTATAAAGCTGCAGCAAGTACAAATTTGATTATTTCGTTCCCAGGGTATATGACAATTAAACTTTCTTCATTCTTGATATCAGGTCTGTCAAGTTCCCTCAGGATCTTGTATGTCTCAATAAGCACAGATGTTATTTTTCTAAATTCCAAAGAATATAACCTAATTAGTTTTGCCTTACTTAATAGGACAATCCTGTTAAAGCAAGAATCAGCTGGTAAATCTCCTATTTTCAATTTTAGTTACTTATCTATATATATGTATTTTGTACAAATGCAGATTATTTTACATCCTGTAAGTAGCCCTGTTTCTATCACAAAATTCAACATTTTTATTTGTTTTCAGATACAACGTACAACATAGAAAAGATAGTGATATCAAGCACAATAAAAACATGTTAATGTCAGCACAAGAAATATGTATTGCTACTAGTGAAATAAATGTAAGTACTTTAAAATAGAATCTCAACTTACTATTTGCAGGGAGTCTAGGAGCTTGGTTAGTTGATAAAAACGCTGTGGATTATGTGTAGGATCCTTTCCCTGAAATGAAATTACTCTGTCCAGTTCTTGTATGTAGTTCAAACGCAGCTCATCAAAGTATTTCTGATTTTTCAGGCCTTCAACTGGAACTACCAAATGAAGAGGGAAACTTGTTTTGCAAACATTTACAGGCTTGGCATTATTGTAGTGCAAATTGAAAATGTCCTATTTCAAATGCCTGCCATGTAAAATACAACTTTTACATAAAACATAAGGACAATATAAACTATAATGCTAAAATTATGAAAATCAATCAATAAAATGACAATAAAAATAAAAATCTAAATTGTTCTGTGTGTATCCAGGTGTGATTCACCTCAGCATGGCTGATGTTCGGATGGTTGTGCAAATAATGACATCCTTGGTTGCAGTGCGCATTTATCCCAGATTGCAGAAAGTGGTTTCCTTTGTTGTTAAATCTCACGCACATACAAACACTTGGTACATTCTTTTTGTTCTCTTCTATCTATTTTCACTTCTCCTAAGGCTTCCCGACGTGCCCCGCAGCGATGGACTAGGAACATGACTGGAGACCTTTATCGAGGCCCCGACCCGGATCGGCGCGTAGAAGTCCGGGTCAGGGCCCGGCCGGGATGAAGCCCGGGTCGGGCGAAGCGGCCGACGGAGCCCGCGGCTGGGGCCCGGGTCTGCATCACGGGTCGGGGCCTCGATAAAGGCCTCCGGTCATGTTCCTTGTCCATAGCTGCAGGGCACGTCGGGAAGCCTTAGCAGAAGAGAAAATAGATAGAAGAGACCAAAAAGAATGTACCAAGTGTTTGTATGTGCGTGAGATTTAACAACAAAGGGTTTCCTCTGGAAACCACTTTCTGCAATCTGGGATAAATGTGCACTGCAACCAAGGATGTCATTATTTGCACAACCATCTGAACATCAGCCAAGTGAACGCGAAGTGGGGCGTCGACTACGATGAGGCCTCGGCGGCGGTAGCGGTGAAGCCTTGTGACAAGGGGGCCTCGGCGGTGATGAAGCCTCGTGGCGGTTCGATGAGAGAGTGGAGGATCACAGTGAGGGGGGGAGGGGAAGATCAATGGACAATGGGGACTTGGCGTGGGGGAACGGTTGGTGGGGGTGGGGACAAACGGGGAAGCCGGCGTGCTTTGTAACTTTGTCAGTGCCGTAGGTGGCTGCTATTTGTATACATTGTGTATGCAAGCAAAGAATCTCCCTTCAAGTATGCTGCCTACCTGCTTAATAGGTCAGTATTTTGCTTCTGCTTTAACCTACTCTATTTTCACATTGAAAAATGTAAGAAAAATAGTGTGATAGTACGAACATAACTCTCATAGTTAGAAACTAGATTGAGCTAATATTGAGTGGTAATTTGGTATCTTTAAGCTTCCCAAAAATTACAATTAGGATACATCAATTTTTCTGGCATCTCAAATAAAACTGTCGATACTTACTGATGCTAAACAGTAGCAACACTTTCATGCAAAGGAACTCATCCTGTGAGAGTTGCAGCCACTGAAACTCCTGGGATAGATGCTGCATTTCCATACAAAGATTATACATAGTTGACTTTTGCATCCGTTGCCTGTAAATGCATGAAAATATGTGAGCAGCGGCAAGTAACAAAATCAACAGTATATGGTTATCTAACTTCCATTCTTCGGTTGTTTGCAATAATCCCAAATACTTTTTTGCTATTTGAAATAATCAGCTTCAAGGTTATTTCATCAAATCACTATAGAACGTGTGTAAATATCCTCTGGTAACTGCCAATAAAATCAAAAATAGCCTGTCATTTTTTTCTAAAATCATATTTCAATCTGGAACAAAGTTTGGGTTACATACTTAACAGTTTTGTCATAAAAACTTTAACCAAAAACACAAAATGGTTCAGTCACTTTGGACATTCAGGTATATTAATACACTGCCCCTTTCCAATGCTAATGTTGAAACTCGCTTGTTTTGACATCATCTGATCTTTCCAGGAAAATAAAAAATGACAGTGCACAAAGATTAAATATAACAATTTGAACCTTGTAGAAAATGTTTCTATTTAAGAAGTTGTAAAGGCTCTATAAGTAAACTAACTGTTAGAATTAATAGTGGTACATGAACTAGGCATATTAATTAGGTAAAATTAAACACATACATTCAGCGAAAATCAATTAAAAACGGAAAAATGGCAATATACATGGAAAGATTTTAAGTACATAGTACAAGAAGGGTAGGACAGTGGCTGGTAGGTGATAGATGGAATCCAATGGAGTGGAGATGATGACCTGTTAGAACCAGGATTTTGTGTGTGTGTGTGTGTGGGGGGGGGGGGGGGGGGGAGATGAGCAAACATAGAGGAACATCAAGAGGATGGGTAAGTGTGTGTGGGAAAAGAGGTGTGGGTTAACAACCTGGTAAAATCAATGCTCTTACCATGGAGTTGTAAATTACCCAAGCAGAATAAAATATGCCATTCTTCCAGTTTGTATTTGGTATGGAGAATGGAGAAGACTGAGGATAAACAAATTGACGTGGGAGTGGGAAAGATGGTTAAAATGACATGCAACCGGAAGCTCAAGACGGATGAGGCGTCAAGAGTGCAGGTGCTGTATAGTCTACACCTAATTTCATTAATGTACAGGAGGCCACATTGCAGGCGTACCTGTTCCTCACCCGGAAAGACTGTTTAGCTCCTTGTATGATGGTGAGGGAGGAGAAGGGACAGATGTTACACCTACTTTTGCTGGGAAAGGTGCCAGGGGATGGGCAAGAATGGGCTGGAACGGATGCATGGACCAAGGAGTCACAAAGAGAATGGTCCCTGTGGAAAGTAGAAAGTGGAAGAGAGGGGAAATTGACAAGCAACATTTTGCTGTCACACATATTTTTGTTATAACCACACAGCAATTTTTTTTACAGTTGTCATGCTAGAAGCTGTACTGCTCAATATGGTATTTGTATAATAAATGCCACCAGATATTTTATTGATTCTCATACTATATTTTCGGTCACCCATTTTGTGCTCCTTTTACCTGAGTCAGTTCAAGCCTTAGCACTTCAGATTGAGTGGGGTTTGTGCATTCTAAAATTGGACTTTAAATGTAGCTATTTTGTGAACCTGTTTCTTTCACAGGTAAATCATTTGATTTCAGCCTGATTCTTTGAGTCCAGTAGTTAACATTATATTAACTACTGGATTTTTAGTTTAGTTTAGAGGTACAGCGTAGAAATCGGCCCTTCGGCCCACCCAAGTCCGCGCCGACCAGCAATCACTCGTACTTTAGTTCTACCCAATACTGGGGGCAATTTAAAGAGGCAATTAAAGTACACACCAGCATGTCTTTGAAATATGGGAGGAAAGGAGCACTCAGACAAAACCCACGTGGTCATAGGGAGAATGTGCAAACTCCGTACACATTGAAATTGTAGTCAGGATCGAACCCAGGTCTCTGGTGCTGTAAGGCAACACGTCTATCGCTTCATCACTGTGCCACCCTAATGACTTCTGATATGGAAATTCAATTACCAAAAGCTTTTCTGTATTTCACAATTTTACTCCTCTAACTTAAAAGTTTTTGAACTCCTGCAGAAAGGGACATGCATGAAAGAACATAAGAGGAAATCACGGGCTTCTTGTCGATTACACAGCCATTACAAACTGATCATTTAAGATGGAACCACTGCAGCTGTGACCCCCAGTTTAAAGTGCAAGAATTTTTTTTGTTTTAATTTCAACATATGATGTACACTGATGAAGTTTATAATCAGTACATCTTTAATTACCCGACAGGAAAGGAAACCAGACATCCTTTAATACGGTATTAAAGTCTATATGGTATTAAATTATATGCACTTCTTGGAAATTCAAGATTCAAGAGAGTTTATTGTCATGTGTCCCAGATAGGACAATGAAATTCTTGCTTTACAATGTTAATAACATCAAATTTTTGATCTTGCTTTTTCCTCCTGCAAACCTAGCTCCCCATCCTTGTTCTATATGCTCTTCTGTACTTTTACATCTCTCAATTGGAAAGATGAAGTGGGTTCCTTTTAAAACATTTCCGAGGACAGGGATTCTGCAACTTTGCCAATTGGGAAAGAGGGGAAATAAGTTCTTGCTTTTTGTTGGACTCGTAATACCTCCCATCAGTAAGTGTAATGTTTCGTAGATTACTACAGATGACAGCTTTTCATTCACATAAGAAATGCTGTTAATTACAATTGGCTTTTTATTGTCACATATACTGAGATAGAGTGTAAAACTTTGTTTTATATGTTATCCAGCAGACCATATTATACATGAATGCAATCATACCATACAGGAGTATAACAGGTAGTGCAAAATGATAAGGGAAACAGTGCAGACTATAGTGTTATAGCTACAGAGGAAGTACAGGAAAAAGGTGCAAGGGCTGCACTGATAAAGATCAGAAGATCAGGAATACTTCCTTAGCATATGAGCATGGAAGAAACTGTTCTTGAATGTGGTGGTACGTGCTTACAAGCTTTTGAATTTTCTCCCGACATTAGAGGGGAGAAGAGAAAATGACTGAGGTGTGAGTGGTCCTTGATTACATTGGCTGTCTTCCTGATGCAACTTGGTATCAAAATCAATGGGGAGGTTGAGGACAGGCAGGTTTGTGTGATGTGCTTGGCTGTGTCCACAACTGTACAATTTCTTGAGCAGATCAGTTGCCAGACCAAGCTGAGATGCATCTTGACAGAATCCTTTCAATAGTGCATCTGTAGAGATTGGTATACGTGTAATTCCTAATAGAAAACTTTGACTCTCATGCTGACAAGTGGTAAAGCAAGAATTCATATTCCACATTTTCCTCAATTACCCAAGTCTCAAGTTCCCTGTCCACAAGAATTATTCAAAAGGAACGTGCCTTAACTCTAAGAGAACTATGTCATAGTGCATATTTTGTTGTACAATTTTTTAAACAGATAAATTATCAAATCTGTTCCATCACACTTTAAGCACATATTTTCTACAGTGTTCTTATCTGGCGGTCTGCAAAACAAAATAGAAAGTTGGTCGCTCAGGATCAGACTAAGTGCCTGCACTTTCTAAATGGCAGACCAATTCTACAAAATCACATTTTAGCAGGCCATTTCATTGTGTAATACGTTCCTTGTAAAATACCATGCCCATTAATTTAGTGCAAGATGGGCCAACACAATTTATTAATATTCTCTCCTTGCAAACACTGATGAATTTGTTGTCCTATTTGTAACATTTCCTAAATGTTTTCTTCCCATTAAGTAAATTGAATTCTACAACTGTACACCACTTGAGGCAGCTATCTGACCCATAGTCTTAAAGAAGGAACTGCAGATACTGGAGAATCGAGGGTACACAAAAGGCTGGAGAAACTCAGCGGTTGCAGCAGCAGCTAAGGAGCGAAGGAGATAGGCGACGTTTCGGGTCGAGACCCTTCCTCAGACTGGTCAGGGATCAGGGAAACGAGAGATATAGACGGTGATGTGGAGAGATAAAGAACAATGAATGAAAGATATGCAAAAAAGTATCGATGATAAAGGGAACAAGCCATTGTAAGCTGTTTGTGGTGTGAAAATGAGAAGCTAGTGCGACTAGGGTGGGGGAGGGAGATAGAGATAGAGGGAATGCCAGGGCCCGAGGGCTGAGGGAGAGGTGGGAAGGGGAGGAGACAGCAAGGGTTAACAGAATTGAGAACATTCAATGTTCAAGCCCAAAGGATGCAGACTCCCCAAGCGGAATATGAGGTGCTGTTCCTCCAACTTGCGGTGTTGCTCACTCTGGCCGTGGAGGAGGCCCAGGACCGAGAGGTCGGATACGGAATGGGAGGGGGAGTTGAAGTGCTGAGCCACCGGGAGGTCGGCTTGGTTATTGCGGACCGAGCGGAGGTGTTCGGCGAAACGATCGCCAAGCCTCCGCTTGGTCTCACCGATATAGATCAGCTGGCATCTGGAGCAGTAGGTTGGAGGAGGTGCAGGTGAACCTCTGTCGGACCTGGAAGGACTGCTTGGGTCCCTGAAAGGAGTGGAGGGGGGAGGTGAAGGGACAAGTGTAGCATTTCTTGCGGCTGCAAGGGAAAGTGCCCAGGGAAGGGGTAGAGCGGGAGGGAAGGGAAGAATTGACAAGGAAGTTGCGGAGGGAGCGGTCTTTGCGGAAGGCAGATAGGGGTGGGAGATGGGAAGATGTGGCTGGCTGCTCTTCCCAACCCCCATACTTTATTGCCATTTCCCTCCAAATATTTATTCTAAGTGCCTTTTGAGTAACAACTGAATTTTCATCCACTACTTTATCAGGTTGTGCATTCTAAAGCCTAAGCATTCATTGCATTAAAAAAGATATTCGATATTTCACCTGTTTCTTCCGCAAATCACTTTAAATCTGTGCTCTCTTGGAATCTCAGTTTCTGTCTAACCAATTCATGATTTAAACATTTCAAACCGAAACACCAGTTAGCCTTCTCTCCTGCATGGTGAACAAGCATGGCTTCTCGAACTTATCCATGCAACTGTAATCTCCTAATTCTTCATCCCCACACTATTCCAGGAAAGCTCTTCTGTGCCTATGCCAAAGCCTGCACAATCTCCTTAGACTGTGATGATTAATGCTGAGATATGAAAATGTTTCCTTAAAAATTCCAAATTATTTTTGATTAACTGAAGACCATCTGTTCTGGTGGAATCAAAATCCATTTCTTTGTACTGTTAGTCCAGACTTCTAAATTAGTGCTTCACTCACTTATCCAATATTCCATTGTTTCATCTCTCAATGGAGAAGTGGTAGCTATGTGAAACGCACTGCCAGGGGAGATGGCAATTGCAGATATGATAGCAACATTTAAGAATTATGAAAATAAACAATTTACTGTGAATTAGAGGCGTGCATTTGCTTATACAGCATTCTCTACACTGTCTCTTTTGGTTACTCCATTGTTAAAGTGGCAACACAGTGCCGTCATCGTAGAGATACTGCATAACAGCTCCAGAGACCCGAGATCGATCCTGACTACGGGTGCTGTCTGTATGGAGTTTGTATGTTCCCCCTATGACCTGCGTGGATTTTCTCTGTGATTTTCGGTTTCCTTCCACACTCCAAAGACGTACAGGTTTGTAGGTTAATTGGCTTGGTATAAATATACTTGCCCCTAGTGTGTGTGGTGTTACTGTGTGGTGATTGCGGGTCGGTGCGGACTCGGTAGGCCGAAGGGCCTGTTTCCGCACTGTATGTCTAAACTAAACTGGCAGGGAATAGTGGGATATGGACCATGTTCAGGCAGATGGGATTAGTTTAGTCTGGCATCATGATTGGTACAGACATGGGCCAGTCCTGTAAACAAGTAATACTTTGATATTCTACCCCATTCATGCGGAGGTCTGTAAATTTGAATATGTTCCAATTGTACAGACCTCTGTAAGTCAATTGTGTCCATATGTTGGATAACACACAAAAATCACTTGCTATAGTGAGCATTATTTTAATCAGTGTTATAATGAATCGTGTCAGAAGCACATAAGTCTGGTACAGTGGAGAGAGAGGGAAACTAATTCTGTTGCTTAAAGGAATGAACGTATGTATGTACATCAGACTTTTGCATTTAGTATTGTGGGAGATCGCTCAGATGTAGGAGTGTCCATAAGTCGTGTGCTCAGAGCCCAGGGTTATCCTGTAGAAGTGTACAAAACAATTAATTACAGTGCAGAACAGACAACAGTTACTTTCAGGTTTATATCCTATAGAGAACTTGTCAAATATCATTATAGAATCCAATGAAAAGATGAAATCCCCAGCAGAGAAGGAATCAAACTACCCACTGTGTAGGCAAGCTATTTGTTGGAATAATCCTAGTCAAGCAATAAAAGTGTTAGAACCACAAATTCAGCCTCAAATATTGCATTTTGTAATCATTAACGAAACCTGGTTACAATCCAACGTGATAGGGGATTAAATCTTACAGACTATTAAAACCTTTAGAAATAATAGAGAAAATAATAGAAATAATAGAGAAAATGGGAAGGAGTAGTAGCACTACTGGTAACAGCTGTAATTTCCACAGTAGAAAAGGAACTTCAGTGAGGAGGATCAAGAAATAAAAATAACATAAATAATAGTTAAGGACCAGTAAAATAGAGCAGACCCTGGCAGAAGTTCTGCAGAGACTATAGTTTAGTCCAGGGGTCTCCAAACTATGGCCCGCAGGCCATATCCAGCCTGCCACGTGATTTTATCTGGCCCGCAGCAAGCTCTTAACACGTTCTGTGCGGCGGGCTGTAAGTGAGTTCGGTATTCAGACTGCACATACCCAGGTCATCGGGCACTCGCCATAAACATTGTCAGGAGCGGATCTGCGGTTATCCGACCTTCGTTCATCCGGTGAGTGAGCGAGATCGTGCTGTTGCATGGGGTCGTGTCCGTGGTTGGAGTCGGGCCCGGGTCTCCGCACTCTGGGCGCTGTTGAGTTGCTGCTGGGCCGTCCCCTCCCAGGTGCCCCATCCCTCTCCGGGGGCAGCAGGAGGTGCCGGCCCAGGCTTGCAGCCGGCGTGTGGTGATGGCGCTGGCTCCAGCTCGGCTCTCTGGGAGATCGCTGGTCAGCGTGGACCCAACTCCCAGTTTAGTCCCTGGTGGACTCTTCGGGGGTGATCAGATAAGGAAACAGGAGTGAAATGTAAAGCCAGATGTAAAGCTTTGACCTTAAATTTTAGGTTTGAATCTTTCCGATTAGATTTCTGCCCTACCTTTGAACCAAATCACTAATGACATATTTAATATTGTGATAAGGTGATCTACCCCACCTCAGTGTTCACAGGCTGCCTACAGCTTATGAAATGAGATCTCCCTTCAATGTCTCGCCTGTTGTCCACTTTGGTAGGACCACACACTCCTCATTCCATTACTTCTCCGGCAGTCATAGCCACAACTTATTTTCTTCTTCTATCCACAATTCTTTAATCTTAGACAGTTTTATCTTGGATTAAGATCCAGCACAAAAGTGATTAAACACACTTATGGTGTGGCATGATGGTGCAGCAGTTGCTGCCTTACAGCGATCGAGACCAGGTGCTGTCTGTACAGTTTGTATGTTCTCCCTATGAACTCATGAGTTTCCTCCAGGTGCTCCGGCTTCCTCTCACACTACTCCCAATTTGTATGTTAATTGGCTTTGGGAAAATTTATATATTGTCCCTAGTGTACAGGGTGATCGCAAACTCAGTGGGCTGAAGGGCCTGTTTCCATGCTGTATTTCTGAAGTCCAGAGTCTAAACCAGGAACTGCAGATGCAGGTTTACAAAAAAAGGACACAAAGTGCTGGAGTAGCCCAGCAGATCAGGCAGCACCTCTAGTACATGGATCGAGATTTTACATATTCTGTTGTGCTGCTGCAAGTAGGAATTTCATTGTTCTATATGGGATATATGACAATAAAACACTTGATTCTTGACTCTTATTTTAGCTCATCAATGTATTTGGGCAGTAACATAGAATTCTTAATGAATTATTCACTTGAGTGAAGTGATTCCAGAGTCAAACAAGAGCGACCGCTGCCAGGTCTATGTCTGCGGTCGCATGGTTTTCTCGAGTAAGCTCTCATTATTTTTTCCTACGGCCCGCAAAAATGTGCAAATATATAATGTGGCCCTCATGCTGAAAGGTTTGGAGGCCCCTGGTTTAGTCGTTGGGACTATGCTGTGAAATAAGACTTTATTTATAATTACGTACACATTGTTAAGGAGGTTATAATGGAAGGATCCAATTTTCACAAAAAATAGGGAAAACAATTTAAATAGTAAAATTACAAATCTGCCGATGCTGGAAATCTAAAACTAAAATGGAAACGTTGAAAATATTAAGGAGGTCAGGTTGCACCTATGGAAAGAGTTAATGTTTTAGGTCATAGCCCCTTCATTAGAATTGAAAATGGGACAAACGAAACATAAAGCTGAAGGCAAGTTGGAGGAGGGAAATGTCTCTGACAGGATAAAACCGGATGACCATGGGAATAATCAGCACACCTGGTCAACAAGTGAATGGGAGCAGTTAAAGGGTGAGAACATAGACAGAAGAATGTCGACAATAAAATGTGGGACTTGCAAAATGTAGAGCAGAAGGACAAGCCGAGCAGATCAGGCTTTTTTCTCTCTCTGCGAATGAAGGACATGCTCAACCCGACCTCTTTAGCCACCTACTGGTGCAAACATTTCAACATCACCATGTCAAGCCCCCTTAGGGTCTTATACGTTTGAATAAGGCATTCCTTATTCTCCCTTCTTCTGGAGCCAATATGAACCTGACCCAAGTGTTTTTTTTTTCCTGAAAGTTATTTTTTGCTAAGCAAATCATCCTGACCTGGATATGATAATGAGCTGGGTCAGGGCAGCACAACCCGACCTGAGCAAACCCAAAATCTTTATCATTTAAGTAGAAATTCGACCTGATCCAAACCAATCAGCTAGCCAGACTCAACTATAGAGTATTTGGCCGAGGCAGTAATCAAGAGGTTATCAGCCTTGCGGTTATGTTTTCCTATCCTAATCCCTAAATTTATCTTTGAAAAACATAAAATGTACTTTAGTAGCTGTCACAAATTTCAACATGTGTCACTAGTGCAGGTTACATTTTTTTAGGATATGCTGCAATGTGGAATCACTTGAGCTTTAGGACTTCATAACAGCAAAAGGGTGCGTAGACTCAAGTATCACATATAAACACCATTGTTTCCCATGGCTCGCATTATCAACTACCTTCCAATTCACTAACATTTAATTGAAAGATTAATAACCACAGAAATAACCACAGGTATCAAAATTGTTGGGACATGACCAAAAACTCCAAGTGGGCAGGCTTGAAGAGGCTGGATAGGCAGAGGGATCCCACAATACAACAAAATGACTAAAGGGCCTGTCCCATCAGCATGCGTCTCCAGGCGGTGAGCGCGACCAAACTGGAAGCGGGGGCCGTGAGAACGTCAAGTGATCCCCGTACAGGGCCGAATCCACCAGCATGCTCCTACATGCGGCAAGCGCGACCAAACCGGCAGCGGGGGCCGCGCGGAGGTTGGGTGAGTGGAACGACGTGACGCGAAGTTGGAGCGAAGTCCGCAAGGACAGAGAGGGACACACAGAGAGGGACACGGAGGCACACAGAGAGAGGGCCACGGAGGCATACAAAGAGAGGGTCACGGAGGCACACAGAGGGTCACGGAGGCACACAGAGGGGGACACAAAGAGAGGGTCACGGAGGCACATATGGAGAGGGACACGGAGGCACGATGTGAGGCGGTGCGTAATGCGTCGAGGCGGCTGCGAGCCGACAGGCCATTGCCGCATGGAATTTTTGAACACTGTCAGTTTTTCAGAGCTCCGCGTGATGTCGGGACCAGCTCCGCACAACTCCATACGGCTCCGGCGATCGAAGTGGGACCGGCCCCGCGAGGCCGGACGGCTCAAGCGACCACGTTAGGTCGCGCTCACCGCCTGGAGTCGCATGCAGATGGGACAGGCCCTTAAGAATAGCACAAGCATTTATAATCAGCTGCAATTAAACAGCACAATGCTTTCCTTGCTGACAAAGAAATGAAGGCTTGCAATGGCATGAACTTCTCACTTAACATGATCCTTCTGAACTTCCTCAGGAGATCTCTGCCACAGTAGTGCAGTTTGCATTATGATTACTGAACAAGCAAGAAATAGTAAATCTGCATGGGTAATATCTTCATTATTATTTATATGAAGAGAAGCCATCAGATGATCAGACACTAGTTAATGCCAAAAATGGATCATACATGGATGTCAGAGCTTCATAATCAATTTCCTGGCCATGAAGAACAACAGAAAATTTGCGCTAGTTACATTTTTAAAGCTTTATTGGCTCAAAACATTGTTTGCGAAGAAACAAAGAAAACAAGTGCAGGAGTAGGCCATTCGGCCCTTTGAGCCAGCACCATCATTCAAAGTGATCATGGCTGATCATCCACGATCAGTACTCCGTTCCTGTCTTCTCCCCATACTCCTTGATTCCGCTAGCCCTAAGAGCTCTATCTAACTCTCTTTTTAATGTATCCAGTGAATCGGCCTCCTCTGCCTTCTGAGGCAGAGAATTCCACAAATTCACAACTCTCTGGGTGAAAAAGTTTTTCCTCAGTTCAGTTCTAAATGGCCTATCCCTTATTCTTAAACTGTGGCCCTAGTTCTGGACTTCTCCAACATCGGGAACATGTTTCCTGCATCAAGCTTGTCCAATCCCTAAATAATTTTATATGCTTCTAATCCTTGAATAATTTTATACATTTAAAAGAAGCAAACATGATGTTATTTTTGAGATGCATTGTTTGAAGGGAAAATTGAAGTGCAATGAAAGGTACAGATACAGCAGCACCTGTACACAATCCTACAAATAATTTGGGCAATGGTAATAATTTAAGTTCAGGCATTATTGAGATGCTGAAAAATGCTGAGTAGATACAAAACCCATAATATCATTGCCAGTTAACTATTTTGTGATTTGCAATGATACAAGAAAGTTAAATCACCTCCACCACTGCAGTGAGCACCTGTTCTCATTTGAGGTTTCAGATATAGCCACATACATTTTTTTTGAAATCAGAGAGAGGGAAATTACCCTTCTCTAGCTTGTCACACTTGGCCGAGTATTCTTCTTCTTTTGTCACCCGCGCTGCTTAGTCTTTTGTGTCAAGATTTGTGTCACATTGGATTTTGCGCATTTACAGGTTAAAATAATGCAAAATCATGTAAATAAAAAATCTACAAGAAGTCCAATGGGCATAAGCTACAGCTGTTTAGATTGAATTAACAAATCAGATTAGCATTATCTGATTTCCCTTTTTCACAAACTATATATGTGTACAATTAAACAAATAATAATAGAACTATTATAATAATTGATAGAACCGCAGATTCGTTATGTAGGGGGCAGTAATGTTACATGAGTGCAGTCATGGGTGTTATTAAGTAATTGCATTAATAACATGTGCTTTGTACATAATTCATGAGCAGATTTTAAAATTAGGGGCGTGGTATTAACTTTTAAAGAGCTAAAAAATCTTGTACTTAAAAAAAAAATCTGAGAGACAACAGTGGTTGTGTACTTGTGGAAGGTCATAGAAAAAATGTCCCACATGCACATGCGGGCAAAATAATTAGAACAAATTTAAATTTATATACATTCATTCTATTGAGATGCTCAGGAGGTGATGTCAGGAAAAAAATATTGAATAAGGTAGCCTAATTATCGTGGTTCAGCAGCTGTATCATTGGAATCTAATTACATCAGTGCATCCATTTGCTTATCTGCTGCATTGATGACTGTAATAAATCCCAAGAACATTGATTAAGAAGCACACCAAAACTTCAGTTGCACTTTGATTTTGTTTTGCGGCAGTGGGAATTGAGCAGGAAGTATCACAGTTCTTTCAGGAACAGCTATTTACTAATTTGTTACTTTTCATATCTTGCTACTTATAAATTGGAAATAACCCCTTTATACTTGCATCAGGAATACCGCATACAATAGTTGTACTGGTCTGCAGCACTTACGGATCTCTATCTAAAGCGGACAGATATGAATAAAAGTTACTTGAACAATTGATGAATTGCAGAAATTAAGATAGGAGATGGCAGCATAAAAGTAAGCGTTCTCGAAATAAATCTGTGTTAAATCATGTAGTTGTCTGCAGTCCAGCTGCAACTGATAAAGAGCTGAATGTGATGTGCAGTTTTTAGACAGAAGCTTGAAATTATGCCTTTCATCTTCCCAAAGTTCAAATGGATTCAATTCTACCTCATCTAAAACATAATCAGGGCCATATTTGGGCCAGCTACAGGATCATCTGTTGTTTTGGGAACTTTCAGATTATGCCAATGAGCGAAGAGGAACAAGGGACTAAGAGAAACAAAGGTGATCATATGGTCATGGTAAGAAAGTTCTGACATAGGAGAAACATGGTGTTAGATCACAGCAGAGAAATAGCTTTAAGAAGGTTGGCCAGTCACATGAAGTGTTACAATGATTTGGAAGAAGGGAAAGTATGATACTTCACGGTGTTCATATTCGCAGATGTGCTTCCAAATAAGTTACTGCAGGAATGTGCATCCAGTCAAGAATTTACCTGTGCTGGTATAATTGAAGAGTTCTGAGCAAAGGAGCATATGAAGAGTTCTGAGCAAAGGAGAAATATTTTTTCTAGTTGCAGCAACAGAGCAAAAATATAAACTATAGCAGATGCAGTACGATTGCATCTTTTGAATAAGAGGAAGCTAAATCTGAAATGTTTTCTTAACGATCAGAGAATAACCGTAGAGAAACAATGCCAATCAAATGTTCTCATGCACAATTCATGAAAATCAAAGAAATAGATATGCTAATATGTAATGTGTATCTGGGGGGTGGGGGGGGAGAATTCACAAATAAATGTTAAATTTAGGCAGATTTAAATTGGAATACTGCATTTAGCCCTGGCATCTCAACCCAAGGAGAAATATAGACAGGATATGCTGATTTACAAATAAAACAAGTGCTGAAGAATTAGTTAGTAGAAAGGTACTAACCCAAAACATTGCCTATCCATGTCCTCCAGAGATGCTGCCTGACCTGCTGAGTTACTCCAGCAATTTGTGTTTTTTTGATATATAAAGGGTGGTTTTAGAGGCACAACAGTGCAATTTAGTAGAAAAATACTAGGGCTCAAATGGTTAAAATTCTGGAGACAGATTGTATAAACTTGAATTTCATCCAATGATTTAGAGAGAATAATCATAAAGTTACACCGTTAAGAATTTATATAATGAAGCATTTTTTTCTATCTACTGTTGAAACATGCAACTTCCTTCCACCTAACAACTTATTTGGGATCAACTGGTTTGAAGACTGATAAGTATTTGTTGTGCACAAGGACACATGACTAATAAGTGAAGATGGATAAATGGAAAAAAGGCAAATATCAGTCTTGAATCTAACCGAATCTGAAATTCTCTCAGTCAATATCTGCGTTACGTTTTATCTTTGGCTTTTTAGTGCCTCCACATCAATGGCTTCCATGTTGCAAAATTGAGCAATAGATTACAATTATTTTGAAAATACATGGATCTGTACTGCAAGATGCAAATAGGGCAAAAATGAATTATGCAACTATTAGAGATAGCAGAGACCACGTTTCTGCCTCATGGAGGCAGATTCAGCTTGCTGTCATCAAATGATCTTGAAGTGATAGGCTCCAATGATATATGCAATTACTGTACAATCAGAGGAAGTTTCCAACAAACTGTACTGCTGTAATCAGACACATATTTATTAATACATGCACAAATGGAGTGTTGGAGTGAATGTAAAGAAAAGGTTATGAAGCTGATTCTTAATGTTAGAGAACTGTTAGATGTCAGGGGACTGTACCCATTTTAGCTAAGAAAAGGTTGGGAGTTACGATGCATTAGTAATGCATTTTGTATCCAAATCACTTTATATAAAAGATTTTGCCATGAACCATGTGTTTCTTTTGCAGCTGCTTTCATTCTACATCCCCTGGTGTTTAACCATTCTGACAAGAGGGGGGAAATGCTTTTCACTTTACCTGACAGTAAACTAAAGTTTTGCTCCATCTGCCCTGACTATGATTTTAATTCCCTCACCCTAAAATCCAAGAACAACCCCAGTTTATTTATATAACTAACATCCCTGATTTCTGAAATGTTTGCAAATATCTTCTGCACACTGTTTAAATATTTAATGCTCTTTCTAAAGTATAGCACACAGAACATGGCACTAAACACCAGTTGCAGCACCTCACTGTTTTATTAGGTTTCATCAGGTCTCCTTACTCTTGTGTTCTTTGCCCAATTATGAAAGCAAAGATCTCAAATACTTTTATAAACCACTTTTTTTACTTGCCCTGCTACCTGGAATAAGCTTTGCACATGTATCGCCAGGCGTTTTTTCTATTCACTCTTAATCATGCCTCTTGGTTTCTATGCACTCTTAATCATGTCTCTTCTCATTTTCCCTTCCAAAAAATACTTCACGTTTCTCAGCATTCAATTTCATAAGCTTGCAAGTTAATATTTCCATCAGCTTGCCAATATCTGCTTTGGTCTATTTTAATCCTCCTTACATGCTTTCAAATTAACTGTCATTTGTAAATTGTATATATCAATAACGGACTTGGCACAAAGGAGAACATTGATCCTAAAACTGAATTTCACTGTACACTTCTTACCAATCCAAGAAACAACATGGTACTACTAGTCTGTTTTCTGTTACCTTGCCAATAGCAGTGGCATCCTCATGTCATTATTGGTCCTTTGATTCCATGGGCTATAATCTTGATGACATGCTTACTATTTGTCATTTTATCAAACTGAGAAATCAATGGCAACTCCTGATCACCTGTGAAACTTCAATGAAAAACTCAACAAAGTTAAGCACAAAGTATTGAAGGAGCTCGACGGATCAGACAGCATCAGTGAAGGGAATGGACAGGTGGTATTTCAGGTCAGGACCCTTCTTCAGTTCCTCCAACACCGAGTTTGTTTTCAGGATTTCAGCATCTGCAGTTCCTTGTGCTAGCATTTGAACAGCTGACAGCTACTTTCCTACAACTATCAGTCTGTGGAATTCTCTGCCTCAGAGGGCGGTGGAGGTAGGTTCTCTGGATGCTTTCAAGAGAGCTGGATAGGGCTCTTAAAGATAGTGGAGTCAGGGGATATGGGGAAAAGGCAGGAACGGGGTACGGATAGGAGATGATCAGCCATGATCACATTGAATGGCGGTGTTGGCTCGAAGGGCCGAATGGCCTTCTCCTGCACCTATTGTTTATTGTCTATCAGGTTCTTGAATCAACCTGCACAGCCATAATCCTACCTCAATAAAGGTTCACAGTGGTCCACCTCTTGTACTTTCATGGATTTGTTTTTTCAATTTGTTTAGCCTATGGTTATCCTGCACTGTGTTTTCAGTTGCTGAAATACTAGCAGCATCTTTTATCTTGGTACAGGCTGAAATAAAATATCAATTTAGTATCGCAGTCATATCTTTGCCTTTCTATGTAGATTTCCCTTTGGCCTCTGATCAGCACCAAATTTGATCTTATAACTGTGATCTTTTAAGTGTCTATAGGATATTTTTGGATCACCTTGTATGTTTACTGCCAATCTTTTTTTTTATTTCTCTCTTTGCTTCAATCATTTCCTTTAAAACATCTTTGCA
Source organism: Okamejei kenojei (assembly GCA_035221665.1). Classification (NCBI taxonomy): domain Eukaryota; kingdom Metazoa; phylum Chordata; class Chondrichthyes; order Rajiformes; family Rajidae; genus Okamejei; species Okamejei kenojei. The sequence goes on from CM069143.1 coordinate 37,955,534, forward strand.
AAACTTGGTAATTAGCTTGGTTCTCACATGTTAACAAGCTGGCACATCACAAATGTCCTTTTTACTTGTCTATTTTGTTCTCAGTCATCAGAGAGCTCTACTTGAATTTTGTTTCCCCTTTTCCTCCTGGGAACATACATAGACTGCAGCTAAAATCACCAACATAACGTACCCATTGTTCAAATTATAGTTTTGCCTGCTAAGCTTTGATTCCAATTTATCCAGATCTGTTCTCATCCCATTGAAATGGGCCCTACTACAATTCTATTTTTGACTACCTCCTCTTCTCTCTACCAACTGTCTGATACTGAACCAGTTCATTTGCAACATTGAGTGTCATATTCGAACCAGAGTTGAATTTCAGACAACATACTTCATCAGTAAAAGGGTTAACATATGACAACCTTTGATGACTCTGGGCCTTTACTTGCTTGTGTTTAGAAGGATGAGGGGAGATCTCATTGAAACCTACCGAATAATGAAAGACCTAGATAAAGTGGATGTGGAAATGATATTTCCAGTGGGGGGGAGAGTCTAGGACTTAAGGGCACAGCCTCAGAATAAAAGGATGTACCTTTAGAATGGAGATGAGGAAGAATTTCTTTGGTCAGAGGCTGACAAATCTGTAGAATTAATTGCCACAAATAGCTGCAGAGGCTGTCATTGGGTATTTTAAATGCAGAGATTAATGATTTCTTGTAAGAATGTCAAAGGTTAAACATTTGACTATTCCAAAACACTTCAGAGTAGTTTCCCTTGTTTAAATCGTTGTAAGATTTAGGTAACCCAGTACTCTTAGCCATATCTTAACTGCACCAAGTTCTGTGTCTTCATCATCCATGTATTTGCTTTGGCTCCCAATTGAACAACGCAATTATTTGAATGTATTTCATTTATTCACGGGATTTGACATTCTTTATTTGTCCCTTAAATTCTTATCTGATCTCTGGATTGGTTTGGCATGCCACTCAGTTTGGGGGCAATCAGGGATGGCCAAGGAGTACTTGCCTTTGGCAACAATACCCGCAACTCCTGCATGAGGATAAAAACCCATTTCCAAAATTCTATTGCCTCACCATTTCTGAAATCTCCTTTAATCTCCTTGAAGATTCCGGCCTCTTGTTCAATTCTGAATTTAAGTAGTCTAGCATTGGTAATTGTATATTCAGATAAGAAGGCCCTCATGCTCTAATTCCTTCACTAGTCCCACTTTTAATATGCATCTCAAAATGTCCTTTGTTTAATTTGTTACCCGTGTCAATTTTATTTGATAATGCTGCCTTGAAGCATTTTGGGATGTTTTTATTGTATGAAAAGGTGCTGATTACAAATGCCAGTTATTGATTATTTTATGTGTCCTTTTCTTAATCACAAGGAAATATCGCCAAAAAAGGAGAGAAAATCAAACATATCCAAGAACATTTTGAAATTCAGCAATAGTTTATCTTGTTCCTATTAAACTGTAATTCCTTATTTTGGATTTGTTTTAAATTTAGAGCTGCTTATTCAAATTATGATTTGCACTTTTCACATGCAAAGTTGTATTTCATTAGTTGTATTTAACAGCTCTAAATACATATGAGAGAACCATTTCTAAATATAATAAATACTTTTTAATATTCTTAAAGCACACACCTACACAGCAAGCACATTTTGTTCAAAGTACAAATTCAAGTAACAATACAATTACTAGATTTGGTTGTGTTTTTTTAATTAATTTTATTCTTAAGGTTTGGGAAAAGGGGTAGATTAGACAAACTTGATTGTTTGCTCTGGTACTTCAGAAGTTGAAGGGAGACCTGACAGAATTTCAAAAATTCTGAGGCATAGATAGGTTAGGTAGTCAGAATCATTTTTCCAGTGTAGAAATTAAAATACTAGAGGGCACAACTTTAAGGTCAAAAGGAAAAAGTTTAAGGAGACGTGTGAAGCATTGGAAATGCGCTGCCAGGGGTGTTAGTGGAAGCAGATTTGATAAAGGCATTTAAGTGGTTTTTAGATGGGCACATGAATATGCCGGGAAATGGGTCAGTTCCTGGCAGAAATGATTTGTTTAATTTAGCATCATGTTCAGCGCAGACATAGTGGACTGAAGAGCTGGTTCCTAGGCTCTACTGCTCCATGTTGTTGTAGATGTAACCTCCCTCTTCAAACAGTCCAAATTACTTCACAATTAAGCAAAACAGACTGCTGGAGGAACTCAGCGTATCACGCAGCTTCGGTTGAGGCAAAGGGATGGTTCATGCTTGTGCTGAGATCCTACATCTCATATTCTTCTTATGTTTGTATTTATGCTTCTTTCAGCCTCTGTACTAATCCATGTTCATGTAATCTATTCAACTTTCATACCCTTCTCATTTCTTAAAGAAAACTAACTCCATGGAACAGGAAATTACATTATGAAGCGATTACCGTGAAATGTTTTGTGCCTAGAAGCAAATACTGCATCAAAAAAAGTATCCTGTTTTTATGTGCCATGAGGTGGAAGCTAGAACTGTTGAAATTATGCAATTATATTGTTAAAGTAAGAATGTGCAGAACCCATAAGGCAAAACTATATCTGGCCAAACTTAATGGGGCAAAATATTTACAAACAGGACAACAGTTCAGTATTAGAATTGTATATGGTTTACGAATGTGTTTCAGGAAAGGGAATCTGCCACCCTTCCCTGGTCTGGTCTTTATGCAATTCTAAACCCACCACTGTGGTTGGATTCTAAATGCCTCCTCCGTTCCAGGACAGTTAGGCAAACGATAAATGCTGGTGTTGCTAAATTGTGTTGGTGTTCCAAGAGCAAGTAAAAAATAACTTTAAATTGTGTTAACTAGAGCTAATAATAATAAAAAAAGAAAGATTTGGAAAGTGAAGTTGGGAGGTGAAAGATTGGTACGGTAAAAATACAAATTTGAAAGGCGAGCAAACCAGTAAATATCTTTTGCAAACCTTAAATTGACAAGTCAGCAAGTCCTCTCGACCCGAAACGTCACCCATTCCTTCTCTCCAGAGATGCTGCCTGTCCCGCTGAGTTACTCCAGCTTTTTGTGTCTATCTTAAGTCACAATGATATGCATGCATGGAAATTGGAGATGGTCAGAAAAATATAATGGAGACTATGATTGCAATTTTTCATAATTCCTTTGATGCACAAGTTGGGTAGATGCTGATACCAAATAATGATAAGAAATCAGGTATCTATACAATAGTTAGACAGACCATTTGGGGGTAAAACTGGAAACCATTTGAGATCTGAAATCTGGCTGATTTTCAAAAAACTTGGATTAAAGAGGGACAGCTAGCACAAATGTGTTAAAAGCCTATTGCAGGTTAGAACTTTTTGGTATGAATGATTGTACTTATACAGGTAGTATAGTAGCATTTTTCATAATACTTTGATGTAACACCCTAATTTGACTGAAGAAAATCTAGATGTATGGAACAAGTAGAAGTAAAATATTTTGAGAGATACAGAATAAAGAACAAAGTAGTAATGGTTGTCTGGAGTGGAAGTGGTGTACTGTTTTGGCTTATTTTTCCAGTCTCCCTCACTGTCACGAGCCTCAAAAAGAGATTTTTGCAAACAGTGAGCGGTGCTGATGCAGACAACAGAACATGGAGTAAGAGGAATAAGTAAGGAGCAGATATATCTTAAAGGGCATAAAATATATGGTAATGAATATTGGATAGAAGATTGTGGAATGGGTTCAACTAAATTTAGATGTAAAAATAGTGCCAAAAAAAGAATCCCAGGACCTAATTAGAAAATGTTCTATTTGCATAAATGTTAATAGTGCTAATTGTGTGTTATGTTTATTTTACTGTTATGACTGCAGGGAACAAAATTTCGTTCAAACCTCTGTTTGTTTGAATGACAATAAAGGCAGTTTGTATTTGTATTGCAGGTGACAATTAAGACATAAACATGATTTAAAAAAAAACCCAATGTTTTATTAGATTCATTAAGAAGGACTATTTTCTCTGATTGGAAATCAATAATGGGAAGTCATCAAGTTAAAATTGTTGAAACAAAGAGAGGGCAACACAACCATTTTTGCAGAAGATTGTTAGAGTATAAGGGGCAATGAAGCAGAAAAAAATCCACGTGTTGTATCTCTTGAAAATTGCATGGGAGACAGCAAGGGGTCAGAGAGGAGTTGGTGAAGAGGGATGAGAGGACCGGCAAACAGTAAGAAGTGGTCTCTGCAAAGGCAGAAATGGATGGGAAGGGAACGATGTGGCCGGTGACACGATCTTGTTGCAGCTGGCAGAAATGACTAAGGATGATGTTCTCGGCACAGAGATTAATAGGTGAAGACTAGGGGAATCCTGTCTCGGTTCAATCTGGAGTCTGAGAAACAGGAAATGCGAGACAGTACACTATCAACCGGAGCAGAAAATAAGTCACATTTGCTTAAAAAATATATTTAAAATATCTGGGAATGGAAGTTCACATCCTGAGAGCAGACCTGGGAGAAAAAGGTGAATCATCACACAAGACCCAGGATGGGAAGAGTTGTAGTCTAGGTAGCTGTGGGAATCAGAGGGTCTATAGTACATGTCAATGGATGGTTTGTCTCCTGATCTAGAAAATAATGCGAAATGTCAAAAATAGACCAAGTGAATTTGAAAATGAAGTGAAAATTATTAACAAAGATGATCAAAATGGATGTGGTGGAGGAAACAGTACCAAAATGCAGTAATCAATACAATGTCAAAAGAGTTGGCTATCCGAGAAGCTTTGTAACATGGACTGTTGAACGTAGCCAATAAAAAGACAGGTGTAGCTATGGCCTATGCAGGTGCCCATGACTACATCTTTGATTTGTAGGAAGTGAGAGGGGTCAAAAAAGAAGCAGTTCAGTGTAAGCATAAGTTAGTTAGGGAGTTGGGAGTATTAATGAATGATAATTAGTTGAATTTTTGTTGTAGACAGAAGCTAAGGACTGTAAGACCTTCCTGATATGGGTTGGATACATATGAAGATTGGACATCCATACTGAAGTTGAAGCAGCTGGGTCCAGGGAATCAGAAATTATCAAACTGCTGGAGGGTATGCAAGTTGTTCCAGATGTAGGTGGGAAGGGATTGGACAAGGAGAGACAAATTAGGGTCAAGGTATGAGGAGTCAAATCAGGGTTAATTCGAACGTTAAGGTAGTGGAAGGCCTTATTCAAAATGGGATATTGGCTTAAGAAGGGCAATAGTAATTCATATATGGAATGGTGAAAATGACAGATTCATCTTCTCATACTCCGCTGGTTAAAAGTGTATTTTATCTAAGACTGCAAGTTAGACAAGTGTCAGAATTAGAAAACAAAATGTCTTGGTATTATCAGCATAAGTGTAAACATTGAGACAAGTTGTGATTTTTTAAAGTACGATAAGTCAAATAAGCACCACAGAGCTGGATGATCATGGACACCTTGAAATTGCAGGTGTTAACTTTTAGAGATTAAGAATCTATTGGATGCTTCACAGTTACAATCAGAGACAATAATTTGCAACATTTGGCAAGGACAATTTTAATATGGTGACATTGGTGGAAATGTAATTGGAGAGATTAATGAACAAAACTTGGAAATTGTAGATCAAGATTTAGAAACTGTAGCTGAGATAATGGTTTGCACGGGTAAAGATTGAGGAAGAATGTTTGCGGACAGGGTGAAGAAGGTTTTAAAAGGGAAAAAACAAGTAGCAGGAAAAGCAAAGGTATATGATAATAACGATAATGATTATGTGGGGACTGCAGAAAGTGAAAGTTATGGAATCAGCTGTTATTTAAGTACAATGTGAGTACAATCAGAGAGAGCATGAGGAGATACAGCAGAAAACATTGTGGCAATTGCAGGTAAGGGCTAGAATAGAAAGAAAGGAAGAATGTAGAAGAACAGATAGTCTCATATTTAATGGTCAAAAATATTCCTTTCAGTGCTTATTGCAGCCGAGAGGGGTAGAGTTAGAGGTGTAACAAGATTGTTAAGTGAAAAGACAGAATAAAGAGATACCAAAGTTCATTATGCTAACCAATTTCCAAAACTCCAATTAAGTACAGCTAAAGGCCTTTTGGTTCTTTGAAGTTCAATGGTTTAATCATTTGCATTTGTATGACAGCTCATCCTACACTTGCAAGTAATAGCCCAGACGTTTAGGTAGGTCAGCAGAATCTGTTGTGCTGGATTGATTCCAGGACTGGATAAAGCACAATCCATATATAGATTTAATCCTTTGTTATCATTTCAATGAGGTGGATATCCCTATCAAGCTTGCCTGCATTCAGAATATCAATATCAGGCCACTTGATTATTTACAGGTACTGTTGGTTAAGTTTCAATTGGAAGGGAAAAGGACAAAGAAAGAATGCAACTAGAAGCAATAGAGAACAGTGCTTCAATATTTCCAAAGTCAGTTTGCATCTGAAAGCTCTCTTCTAATCAATACATTTAACACAATGATTTCAATTACTGACAAGTTACCAGAGACGTTGTGGTACTCAAGATGTGAGCATCTAAATGAGTTACAGACAATGAGACTCAACAAGACAACTTTGAAACTAATACACTGACTTGGGTGGGGGAGGAACGAAGAGAGAGGGGGTGCAAGGGTGACTTGAAGTTAGAGAAATTAATAGTCACACTGCTGGGTTGTAAACTGACCAAGCAAAATATGAGGTATGTTCCTCCAATTTGCATTTGACCTCACTCTGACAATGGAGGAGGCCCAGGACAGAAAAGTCAGAGTTGGAATGTAAAGGGGAATTGAAGTGTTTGGTAACTGGGAGATCAGGTAGGCCCAGGCGGACTGAGCAAAGGTGTTCAACAAAACGATCGCCTAGTCTGTTTTGTCTCGCCTATGTATAAGAGTCCACACCTTGAACAACAGATATAGTAGATAAGGTTGGAGGTGGAAGTGAACCTTTGCCTAACATGAAAGGACTGTTTGTGTATACGGACATGTGTTGCATCTCCTGCAGTTGTAAGGGAAGGTACCTGGGGAGGGAGTGGTTTGGTCGGAATGGATGAGGTAACCAGGGAGTTGCGGAGGGAAAGGTCTCTGCGGAAGGCCGAAAGTGGTGGAGATGGGAAGATGTGACTGGTGGTGGGATCCCATTGGAGGTGGCAAAAATGTCGGAGGATTGTGTTGTATGTGATGGCTGATGGGGTAAAAAAGTACTAGGAGGACTCTGCCCCTGTTGCAACTAGGGGAAGGGGGAGCAAGAGGCTACTGAGGAGACAGGTGTGAGGTCCTCATCTATGATTGAAGAGGGAAACCCCCGTTCCCTAAAGAATGAGATCTTGGATGTCCTGATATGGAACACCTCATCTTGGACACAGGTGCGGCGTAGACGGAGAAATTGGGAATAGGGGATACAGTCTTTGCAGGAAGCACGGTGGGAAGAAGTGTAGTCTAGATAGTTGTGGCAGTCAGTTCTCTACTTGTCTCTTCTATTGATCTCTACTTGTAGTTGGAGTATTTCCTCCGGAAGTGGCGGCGATGCCATGCAGCTGCGGCTCGCCTGCAGTCTGTCTGTCTTTTCCTTTTTTTCCCTCTCTTTTGTCCTGTTGGACGTATGTTTTAGTTTATTTATAGTTGTGTATCTGTGGGGGGTGGGGGAAACTTTTTTTAGTCTCTTCCTTTGGGGGATGCAACCTTTTCTTTGTCGTATCCCCGTCTCCATCTCCGTCTCCAGTGAGGCCTAATTGCGGAGCAATTCCAACTGGGACCGACCTCGAGGCTCTGGAGGCAGAGCCAGGACTTACCATCGCTGGCCGACTGCGGGGCTGTGGCGGTGCTGCGGTGGAGGGTGGCAGCTTCAACCGCCCCGGGTCGCGGAGTTTGAACCGGCCCGTTCACTGAGCTCGGATTCGGCCGTGGGACTTACCATCTCCCAGCGGGGGTGGGGCCAACAATGAAAGCCTGGATCGCCTCAACGCAGAGGGAGAACAAGGAAGGAAAAGACAAGGACTTTAAGACTTTTGCCTTCCATTGCAGTGAGGTGCTGCTTGGTAGACTCACTGTGGTGGATGTTAAACCCCGTGTTAATTGTGTGTTCTGTTATGTTATTTTATTTTCTGTCATGACTGCAAGGTATGCATTTCGTTCAAACTATGTTTGAATGACATTAAAGGAAACTTTATAACTTTTTATAAGAAATCACCTAACTGGTGGTGATAGTGCACTTGCATCTGTGCTTTTTTTGTGTCATAAAAGACCATCATGGTTCATCTTAAAGAAACCTTTGCCAAAAGAAACCGTTACCAAACCCAAGTACTAAATTGAAATCCTAAAGATAAACCATGCACATAAGCACTTAATAATTCTGACTGTATCATATTTAAAAATGAGGTGAACTATATATTTTTATGTAAAATGTATGGCAAGGCAATATTTCATTTTGATGATATGGAAACTTCAATAATCAAAGGAAAAATACTAATTTTCATCTTGTATTTGTACTTGGTCACACGTAATGCAACTGCAGGTTGTGGCAAGTGTTCCTTTTTATGCATTTTTGAATAAAGGAATGATTTTATAAAATATCCTTGCTGATGTCAATTGGGCCTCACAGAACAAAAATCTAAAAAGGAAGCTTGAGATATAAATAATGCTGCTAAAAATTAACTTTCACCATGTAGTAACTGGAGAGAACTGTTGAGCCAAAGTTTTAAGTTCTAATTATGAATGAAGAGCAGATCCTATTCAATACTTACAAATGCAATGACTGTAAGAAAAAAAAAAAGTCTTTTCGCCATGAAAAACAAACTGATCATTTGTGCATATGCTTGAAAATAGAAATCAGATATAACATCACCAATCTCTAGCAACACAATGACATTTTATGTGGCTGTTGAACACTGAATGCTTACAAAATACATTTTATCATGTATATTGTTTTTTCCAAGAGGTCAAGAAGTTATTAAGAAGCTTTTAAATTGCAGCCTCTGTTCTTCACAATGAAGTGGAATCTAGCAGATGCCATAATTTGTATAATTCTAGTGGCCGAGTAGGATGAAGACCTAATTTTAACAAAGTGCTAATCAAAAATGTACACAGAAGGGTCTCGACCCGAAACGTCGCCTATCTCCTTCGCTCTTTAGATGCTGCTGCACCCGCTGAGTTTCTCCAGCTTTTTGTGTACCAACAATTCTAAGATGGGCAATTTATTATTTTACGTTAATGAATTGCGCAGTCACGGTGGCGCAGCGGTAGAGTTGCTGCCTTACAGCGAATGCAGCGCCGGAGACCCGGGATCGATCCTGACTACGGGTGCTGTCTGTACGGAGTTTGTACGTTCTCCCCGTGATCTGCGTGGGTTTTCTCCGAGATCTTCGGTTTCCTCCCACACTCCAAAGACGTACAGGTTTGTAGGTTAATTGGCTTGGTAAATGTAAAAGTTGTCCCTAGTGGTTGTAGGATAGTGTTAATATGCGGGGATTGCTGGTTGGCGCGGGCCTGGTGGGCCGAAGGCCGCACTCTATCTCTAAACTAAATAGCATACCACACAATGTACTTGCAATTTTTCAGTCTTTCATACAAACTTGCTCTAAATATTAACAATTGCACATAGGCCACTGCTATAAACTGGGTTACTAGATATTTTCATCATAATTCAGCCATAAAACGGACATATTCTCAAATAAACGTGTACAATACCAAGAGAAGCTAACAAGTTCATGTAAATATGTCAATTTTCGAGCATAATTATACCAACTTGGTTTCAGCAAAAATGCGAGGCATTTGCGCAGTGAGTATATTGCACATTTTCATGATTAAAAATTATATATTAGCTTTCACGTGCAGCTGCTTTTTTTTGTGTAAGTTTATAAATTGTCTTCTTTTTATTTTCCCAAAAGCTTTTGTGGTTCCTGTTTCTTTGCTGGAGATATTCAATACCCTGTCAAAGTGAAACTGTTAGACATAACAACAAACGATATATATGCATGATGGATCCACGCCTTAGCTAAAAAGTGCAGATAACAACCAAGTCAATAAGGCACACCACATATAATTTTTCATAGCCTGGAGATGCTTATGAAATGCTGGGCATCAAAGCAGAGGAAAAATAGCTGCCGCGTTTAATAGGCTTATTGCAAAATGCACAGCTAAAGAAATGCAAAAGAAAAGCCACCCTGTAATTGGCGCATGTTAAACAATAAATACTTCATTTTATGCATATTAACATTTTAATGGCAAAGATTATCAAGAACAAAATAGAACACCAATGAATCCAGACAGAATTTCCCAGAATAACAATTAAATCAAGGCATATCACAAAATTTTAAGACATCTCTGTTTTAAAACACAACTAGTTAATATTCCAATCAACAGTATCCAAAGATATTTGTAGATGAATTAGCTTTTGTTGTCTTCCCCTCAAACTGTCTGAAGAACTCATGAAAGTTATTAGAATAATGCAATTATGCTCCACTATCCAAAGCAAATAACTAGCAAGATTAATTATTTTCTTAATGTTGTAAGAAAGCAATTAATTTAACATAATGAAACAAAAATATAGAATTGGTGTTGTCATAAGCTTAATCAATCAAGCCCATGATTTATTACTTGTTTTAACTTGTCTAATTGGAATTGATACATGCAAGAAATAGGCAGTTCCCTGAAGTCATGAACAGGAAATAAGGTTCAAGCACCACTGGAAGTTGCGACAAACTTGAAATTCAAATCTCATTAATAATAAGTTTGGAGAAAGGCATATGTGACTCATGTTTCTTATTCAGAGAGAGGAAGACTTCTACCACCAATAAGTAATTTTTAGGATTTATTGATTGAAAAATTCACACGAATTGCTTATAAATTATATAATTTTAACCTGAGTTGGGGACCCCTACCAGAAATATGTTCACTTACTCATTAAATACCAAGTCTGGTGCAAAGTAGAGCATTCTGGCATTCACAATTCTATAGGACCTCCATCCCATTGCGAAGACCATAACTGCCATCCACGAATACTGTATGAGACTCATTTGGTCATCCACATGTAAATTGCGAAAACCTGCAGACAAGGAGCACTTGTGCTGAAATAATGTTATCGTATGCAATGATCAGTACACAGCTTGGCAAAGAATAGACCTTCTTAGCAGATAAGCACTAAGGGCAATTTGTTTATGGCGCAAATGCATAAACGGTTTGAAGTTTTTTTGCACTGAAAATGCTGTGTAATTTTAACCATCCATGCAGTTAAATTACAGTACCAGCATTCATGCAGGTTGAACTGAATTTTTGTTCCACTTTATTGAAAGTAGGTATGTCTTAATATAACACTGCCTGAATTTGTATGTCATTTTCTGAGGAGCTGGAACAATTATAGTGATCAAAATGGTTCATCATCAGAAAAAAAAATCTTTTGCATTTCTGCCAGCAGATATGTTAGTGCCCAACGATTTTAGATATATGAAATATTCTCCCTTGCTGATCTTCCAGGTATTTTCCAAATTGCTGCGTTAAATTTATTTTGCGACTGATGAAGCATTCAATTCATGCGGCAGGGCATTTAAGCTGAAGATTAAACACTCAGTGGAATTTTTATATTTTGCAAAGATATTGCAATTCTTGCTCAATGCATTTCACCTCACAAGGAATGGATGCTGCTGCAGTTTGGCATGAAAAGATTATTGATTGATATGCGAGTATCTGCAAAGAACTTAGCCACATACAAAATTATAGCGCACCATGGAAACTTTATTTAATTCATCACCTGGTCTGGGTGATATCAGGTGGCATGTAAAATTTACGTGCAGCACATTGAGTCTTCTAGTTAAATAATGCTAGTAGATTTGCACCTAATAATTGTGAGATTTAGCAGGGAAACATTATTAGAGTGGTCCAATTTCCTTGAGGAATATTTGTAGAAGACATTTAACATCTCTACAGTAAATTGTCACTTCTATACAAAAATCAACTTTTATACATTGGACTTCGACCAGACTAACATTGGAATTGGCCATAGTTTCAGCGTCTTATTGTCTACACAAGTATAATCAAAATCAAAGATCCATTACTCAGCAGGAACAACACTTAATCAGTGAGAGAAGAGAACCAATTCTAAAAACCTACAAGATATCTTCAACCTCAATTGTTATTAACTGAACCATTGATAGCATTTAGATAATGTATGCACAATGCAGTACTTATAATAAACAAATACATTTTAAATAAGCCAACCCTGCATGTGGTTTATGTCCACATGGTAATGCAGGTCTGTGGCTAAACAACAAAAAGCTACCATAGTATCATCAATTTTAAGTGTGTATGTCATTATCACCCTACTTTTAAAATAAAAAGTGAAGGACAACAGTAACAAGAACAAGGTTAGCATATGCAGATGAAGCCGCTGTCACAGGTGATAATTAAAGCTGGAAACTGGGGTCTCAAACAGGAGTTTCAATTGGTTATCTGCCATTAACAGTTACAATACGATGCTCTCTAACCTTTGCAGATTAATGGTATAGCCAGCAAAATCCATGATATCACATGATAAAGGAATTTTGTGCGACTATATCAGCAACTCTGTCATAGCCATGTTGGTATAAGAGGACAATAATGGCAACATGAAACCAACATGAAACACAGAAATTTGGAATGCTGCTGTCGTCCAAGGAATGCTATAATTAAATTTAAGTGGTAAACAATATTTGCTATCTAAAGTGTTCCAAAGCAATGCATTCCATTCTGTTCAACAGTTCAAGTACTATCTATCAATGTGGCTTTTCTGCTTAAATGATACCCAGCAGCCTGTTCAAATTATATAGTCATTTTTTTCCTTCTATGTTTGGTGAATGTTGCCAACGTGAGCTGACATTCAGAGTTATACTGAATTTAAGATGTTTAAAAACATAAGCTACTACCATTCCTTCCAACTGATATCATGTGGATAGAGTGTGTTAACAGCAGTGTTGTACTGGATCCAGCTGGGGTATATTACCTCGATTCACCTGAAATGTTCATTACTCCACAATACCGTATGCAGCAAATAGAAACATAGCCTCACAGCACCAATAAACCCAGATTCAATCCTGACCTCTGCCTGTATGGAGTTTGCATATTCTCTTTGTGGCTTCATGGATTTCCTCTAGGTGCTCCAGTTTCCTCCCACAACCTAAACACATGCATATAGATAAGTAAACAGGCCACTGTAAATTGCCCCTTGTTGATGCATGATCGAATCTGGGAGGTGTTGATGAAAATAAAATGGGAATAATATAGAATTAGTGTAAATAGGTTGTTGATGGTCAGCATAGCCTCGATGGGCTGAAGGAACTACTTCCATGCTATGACTTTACAAATTGAGTGTTACATTAGCATTAGTTTTAAATCTTAGACCAATTATATAGGAGTTTGAGAATGACATATTACAGGATCAATATAACATTATAAGGCTAGAATTGCCATGCCTCTAATAACCTACATGGCTATTCACACCTGAACATCTATTTCTAAGTCATGACATATCCAGCAAGTGAAACGCAGCCCGTCTCTCGCGCCTTTTTAATTTAATCCAAATTTCCATTACTGTCACTCTTACTTGCTTTCACACACTAATTTCCAATTTGATCACAGAATGGTTACAATATGAGGTAATTCAGCCCATCATATTGGCACGGTCTCCCAACAGTGACCTTTCAGTTCTATCCCCCATTTCTTTCTTATATTCCTGCAGCGTATTCTCAACCATATATTTATTCAATTCCCTCTTGAAGGTCACAATGGAACCAGCATTTTCCATATTTGCAGATTTCACTATCAGCTGTTTAAAATGTTTTTTTCTTCTTATCTCACTTCATTTGGTTTATTATATCATTGTGTCCTGAGAAACAGTTGAGAAACGTTGTTGTGTCTGTTATCCAGGCAAACAATACAATATTTGAGAATCATATAATACGTGAGCACGATATCTAGTGCAAAATGAGAAAGGAAACAGGATGCACAATATAGTGTTACAATTAGAGAAAGTGCAGGTAAAAAGTGCAAGAATGGTAAAGAGGTAGATTGAGAGATTAGGAATATATCCAGAGCTTAAGAGTCGGAAAACAGCAGAGAAGTTCTTGAATCAAGTGGTACTTGCTTTCAAGCTCTTGTATCTTCTACCTGATGGTAAGGGGTAAATAAAGAATGGCTAGGGTGTGAATGCCCCTTGATTATGTTGACTGCTTTCCCAAGGCAACTTGGGAGTGGGCTGGTATGTGTGATGGACTGGGCTACGCTCATAACTCTATCTGTAATGTCTTGCTGTCTTGGGCAAAGCAGTTGTTATACTAAGCTATGGTGCAACCCCACAGGATGTTTTCTATGGTTTATCTGTAGAAATCGGTGAATCAGTGGATATATGCCAAATTTCCTGGATCTTCTGACGAAGTAGACACTTTGGTGTGGTTTCTTGTCCACAGCATCTATGTTGTTGGATCAGGGCAAATTATTGGTGATATTTATACCTACTAACTTTGAAGCTTTTGGTCATCTCCTTTTCAGCACCATAGGGGTAGATTGGGCTGTGTACTCCACCCCGCTTCCTGACTATGTCTTTGGTGAGCTCTTTTATTTTGGCTGACATCGAACAAGAGATTGTTGCCTTAACACCGTGCTATTAAGCTCTGTATTTTGTTCCCGTATTCAGTTTAATCTTTATTTAAGATCCATCCGACTATGGTGGAATCATTTGTAAAAAGGTTAGGGCAGGGGTGGAACATTGCAACCTTCACGTGGTCCGCCCTGTTTCAACTAATGCAATCAACTCGACATGCACAAACGGAAGATCAAATAGAACAAGTTGTCCACAACTTTAGGCTGTGCATGCCACACGAAAGAAGAAGGTGGGTTAGGGCAGAATTTGGCTGCACGATCATGATTGAATAGGAAATATAATAAGGGTCTGAGACTGCAGTCTTGCAGGACACTGGTGTTGAGGATGTTTTGTTTCCCATCCATATTGATTGCAATCAATGGTTAAGAAGTAAAGGATCCAGTTGCAAAGGGGGATGCTGAGTTGGTCCAGGAATTAGGAGACAAGTATGGTAAGAATTATAGTGTTGAAGGCAGAGTTATAGTTAATACATAGGAGACTGATGGAGGTGTCCCTATTATCCAGCGGTTCTAGGGATGAATGCAGAGTCAGGAGACTGGTCTGCAAATTGTAGTGGATCTTAGCTGTCTGGGAAGCTAGAGCTGATGTGCACTCTTCCCAGCCTTTCGCAGAACTTCATAATGGTGCACACACAAAATATTGGAGTAACTCAGCGGGACAGGCAGCATCATCTCTGGAGAGAAGGAGTGATGTTTTGGGTCGAGACCCTTCTTCAGAATGGTGCATGTCAGAACCAGCGGACGATGGTCATTTTGGCACGCTATCTTGTTATTCTTTGGCACCAGATGATAGTGGTCTTCTTAAAGCAGGAACGTCAGACTGAAATAGGAAGAAGTTAAAGATGTTCCACAAACACTCCTGCCAGCTGGTCCACACAGGTTCTGAGGACACAATGATGGACCCCATCTGGGCTAGTTGCTTTCTGCGGGTTCACTCACAGGAGGGCCATTCTGATGTCTGCAATGGTGACCTTGGGTTCAGGTGTAGGTGTAGGTATGATTAAGCCACCCATTGATCTCCTGTTTCTTTCACTCTTAATTATCTTCTGCTTTATTTTAAGAGGAGCCCCAGTCCCCAAACTTCATTCAAAGGGAAAAACCTCTCAGTATTCTCTCTATCCAGATTCCTTCACAAATCTTCCCTAAGCTTTCTCTTTAAAGAAAATAGTTCCATGCTTTCTGAACTATCCTAGTAACTGTATTTCCCCATCTCATGAACCATTCACAAAATCTTTCCTGGATCCTCGCCCATGTCTTTGTCTCTTTCCTTTGACATGGCGACCAGAATTGAACACAGTATTCCAGTTGAGGTGAGGCAACTGTTTTAAAGTGGTACTAATTGAATTCCATGTACTAATTTTCTATGAAATTTTTGATGAGACACAAAATTGTAGTTGTCTTATTAACCATTTTTCAACAAATCATGTATTTGTGATGATTTGATCCTGCACCTCTTTTGGAACATAATCGATCATTCAATAATCATGTTAATTCTTCCTATGAATATGCATCATTTCACTTTTCTTTGAATTAGGTTTAAGTTTAGGTTTATTATTGTCATGTGTCAAGTCATGAAAAGCTTTGCATTCTATCTAGTCAAATCACATAAAGCTATACATAAATAAAATCAAGCCAAACTCATGTACAATAGATGGAACGAAGGTAAAGAGTCAAAGTGCAAAATATACTTTTCAGCATTATAGCGCAACAGTCCAATATCCTCAATGAGGTAAAAGAGAATTGGCTATACCCGAAGGACCGTTCAGAAGCCTGACAACAGAGGGGAATAAACTGGTTCTGAATCTAGTGGTGCACACTTTCAAGCTTCTATATCTTCTGTCTGACTCTGGTCAAGAAAGAATGACCAGCGTGGGAAAGATGTTTGATTATGCTGGCTGTTTTACGAAGGCAGTGTGAAGTGTAGATGGAATCAATGATGGGAACTATAGTCTGTGTGATGGTCTGGGCTACATCCACAACTCTCTACAATTTATTGCAGTTTTAAATTCCACCTGCTCGTTTATATCCTCCTACAATTTATCATTATCCTCTTTGGTGTTCCCAATATTGTCACATTTAGAAGCACCTGCAAATATAGAAATTGTGTCTTGATTTCAAAAGCAAAGCAAAAGTCTCATCATTAATCCCTATGGCATGCTATTATTGACCTTCCTCCAGTCTAAAATACAACCATTCACTTCAATTCTATGTTGTTTGATTGTCATCTTTGTATTCCTGCTATCAATTTACCCTTTGTGCTTCAAATTTGCCAATAAGCCTGTTATATGGTACTTTGTTCAGTCTTTTGGAAGTTAATGCATTCATCTCATGAGCCCTATCTATTACCATATTACAAATTCTATCAAACTAGATAAACATAGTTTTCTCTCATCAAGTCTCAACTGGTTTGTCAATTAATCATTTTCCTCTCGGTGACTATTACACCTGTCATAATCAATGTTTCCCACTACCAAGGTTAAGGTGTAGTTGCTGGGCTTACCCGTGCTCTTGTTTTTGATTAAGTGGTTAACATTTGCTACTCTCCAGGCCTCCATAAGGTCCTCTCCACCTTCCGTAACCAAAGAACGTTGGAAGATTATGATGACTGTCCCCATGATTTCCTCTCATACTTCCTGCAAAATCCTAGCACATGACCTACTTAAAGTTCTGCCAACTTTTCCAATACTTATTTGCTAATAGTTTTTCATATATCCAGTGTAATAACTATCTCCTCCACTACACCTTGAATGCACCCTTTTCTGGTAAAGGCAATATCCTCAGCATCCATATGCATGTTCCTACTTTTGTCTTTAGTGGGCTCATTTCTTCCATGTCCTACATTTTTATTACCCTTTTAAATTTATATATTGAAAGAAAGAAAATGGATTCTCATTTATATTGAAAGCAAATCTTTTATAATATTGTTTTGTTCTATTTTAATTCTCACTTCCCTCTAATTCTTTTGTAATCAGCCTGCATCTTGCTGAGTATTTACAACTCAACACTTATCATGAGCAGGTAGACAAAAATGCTGGAGAAACTCAGCGGTTGAGGCAGCATCTATAGAGCGAAGGAATAGGTGACGTTTCGGGTCGAGACCCTTCTTCAGACTGATGTGGAGGTGAGGGGAGGGAAGAAGAAAGGAAGAGGTGGAGACAGTACGCTGTGGGGGAGCTGGGAAGGGGAGAGGAAGGAGGGAGAAAGCAAGGACTACCTGAAATTGGATAAGTCAATGTTCATACCGCTTGGGTGTAAACTGCCCAGGCGAAATATGAGGTGCTGCTCCTCCAATTTGCAGTGGGACTCACTCTGGCCTTGGAGGAGGCCCAGGACAGAAAGGTTGGATTCGGAATGGGAGGGTGATTTGAAGTGCTGGGCCACCAGGAGATCAGGTTGGTTAGTGCGAACCGAACAGAGGTGTTGGGCAAAGCAATCTTCAAGCCTAAGCTTGGTCTCACCGATGTAGAGCAGCTGACACCTGGAGCAGCAGATGCAATGGATGAGGTTGGAGGAGGTGCAGGTGGAAAGACTGCTTGGGTCCTTAGATGGGGTCAAGGGGGGGAGGTAATTTTCCAGCATCTGCAGTTCTTTCTTAAACAACTTATCATGAGCAAGTATTTTTTGTGCATGAACTTCATTGTACTTATTTTGCATTTCAGGGTGCTCTGGATTGCTTTATTCTTATTTTGCCTCTCAAGTGAATGATCCTCATTGGTACCTTAACCATGTCTTATTTAAAGGTAGAGTGGAAAGTAGAGGCTGAGAGTTTTGGGAAGCACAAATCCTGGGTAGATATGGCACAAATCTGGTAGCTGAGAGTGACACACACTCAGTGAGAGGACAGTATGAGGCTGTGAAGTGGGAAATATAGCCTGGTGTGCAGAGAGCACGGATTTATGAAAATAATGATCTATTGTAATTCAGTAACAAAAAAGTTTAAACTGGCGCGGCTCTTTAATGTCATAGGGCATTCTGTCAAGTTAAAGGTGCTAAAATATTGAAGGCACTTCTGTAATAATATTCATTTCTGCTAATGTCAAAGTCTTGTTCTGGTATTAGTCACAGAGCTCTGTCATTTAGGCCTCTGAATTATTAAATCACAGAGCAAATAACAACCATGTTTACTATTTTGTAACTTAACATCTGCTTGAAGCGCTGTCAAAACTCAGTAACTTTTGCAATGATCTTCGGGCTATTTGGTCTGGTAGCATCTGCATTATTTTTCTTGTGTATTTACTTAGATAATTGTATTAATATTTATTGGATATGGGCAAGAGAATATGTTAGTAAGCAAAGGAAAGAAAGATTGCTGAAAGGGTGGGGGGGGGGGGGGGGGGGGGGGGTTGGAATGTATTATAAAGTCTTCTTTACAAGATTGACAATATTGGCTAGAAAAAGATTGACAATATTGCTCTTCCTGCTCCATAATTCCTTTACAGCTTGATAAGAGTTAAAGCCTCAAAATATCATGGGTACAGTATGTACAATGTAGTACAATGCATAACAATTCAAGGCCTGCTATGTTTAATATTACAGAATTCTTCCAGCGCAATCTAGGCACAGTATAATTGCTTGACTATGTGACAAGTGTGTTCTATAAGTTGCAGGTGGCAGCATGGCATTCAGTTTAAGCATGTCAATATTGTGCAGATTGCGCATTGGAGCTAAGAACTATACGAGTTTACACTTAACATAAAACACAGAAAATGCTGAAAACATTCAACAGATTAGGTAACATTTATAGAAAGAGAAGTAAAGTTGACGTTTTAGGTCAAAGGACCATCATCAGAACCCAGTCGAGTCTTGGCAGGTGGAGATGGACAGTCTTCTTGAACAGCTGGACTTTTAGAGTGATGAAGGTACTTTCACAGTGCTGTGGAGAATCCCATCTTTTTTAACTCAGTGGCAATAAAAGAAAGATCTTACCCAGTCAACATGCTGCAAGATTTGGAAGAGCATTTGCAAATAGTGATGCTCTCATATGCAAGTTGATCCTGCTCTTCTTGGCAGCAAAGGTTGGAGATTTGAGAAATGCTCTTGGAGTATTGCCTAGATGATTTACTGCAGTGCATTATGCAGATAGCAATGATTGAGCGCGAATGTTTTAGGTGATGGATAGAGTGCCAATCAGGACATAGTGGTGAAAATCCTGGCATTGCTCAACTGCTAGAGTTGGTGATTGCCTGGCATGCGTGTTAATTGTCAATCTGCCCACGCCAAAATATTATCTGGGTCTAACTGCATGCGGGAATGACTTTTCATTCTGAGCTGTCACAAACAGTATCAACATTGGCAATCGATGATGGTTAATGATGGAATATTGATTACCGAACAGCAGCTGAAGATGGCTGGACTGCAAGTACTGCCCTAAGCAATTCTGTAGTGATATGCTAGAGTTGAAGAAACTAACCAACAATACAACAACTATTTTCCCTTGTGTTTGTGTAAAGCCCTTGTCACATGCATACGCAAACATTAGTCTGCTTCAGTACAATCTTGCAGTCTACCTTGCACTACTTGGGAATATTTTATTGTCTTTAAATCACAAATGCATCTCCTGAAGTCACTGAATAAAAGCAAATATTTCTCTCTGTTACATACTATGAGTACTACTTCCCAAAAACTGTGCCTGGGTAGCAGCAGTTCTGCTTGCAAAATGCTGCGTTGATTTTGTTCATAAACACTTGCATGATACCAAAATTATAGTTGACACATTAGTTAAGCTTAAGCAACCGGCCTGGTTGCATTGCATCACAATACCTTCACTAGTAACAGGATATTACTTGGTACATACATTTTTTTGATAATATCTTGTTGTTTTCATCAATAACATAACATTTAATGTCATTGCAAGATAATGTTGGAAACACTGAACAACGGCATGAAAAATCGATGAAAAAGCCATTTTTTAGCAATTTTTTCCTCCAGCAGAATGAAATTTCCAAAAAACCTAATACAAAAATATATCTCAGTGAAGTCCCCCAGCAAACATTTATTGAAGATCTCTACAAGGATTCAGTTTAAAAAATGTTAGGGGCTTAATATAATTTTATAATGATCCATGAGACAATATTCAGCAGGCCAATGAAATACCCGTTCTTGTTTGCAAAATTATTGTTATTTCAAAAGTAAAAATTGCTTTGTTTGTTTATCAGTAGTGCCCACGATCTTCATAATACATTAAAATTTTAATTTTCTTCCATTTCCCAAACTGTGTGTTTGGCTTTGTTTTGCTGCTAGTCCAAACAAATAATACGATGAGGCCACAACAGAACATCCTTTATAGTAGTCAGTAACTCTAAACTGCCATGATTTTGCTTAACCCAATGAATATTACCTCCCCAAAGAAGGTTGTACTGGGGCTTTTGCTTCTCATCTTGTCAGTGCATTATTGCGGTGACACAGCTGTTCTTCCAAAGCTTCTGTGAATTAGTTATTTTACATTTCCCCCCCTCCCCCCCCCCCCCCCATTAATCAGGTTCATGAATTTTAAATTATTATGTTGTTGTCTAAATGATACATTTGTTGCAGGCTACTTATATTATCCTTTCTGCTGAGATACCTCACCCTGGTCTAATTTTCTGACTAGCAAGTTACTTTGTTGACTGGGCCATTTCTTTCCAATCTTATGTTTCTCTCTGCAGTATCTTTGCAAATGAAATCTTCTGTTCTAATATTTCATTGCCATAATGATTCAATACCCACTTCTTTATTTTGTTATCCCATATTGAACCAGATTATATATTCCGCTTTTACGGTCTATCATCCAACAGGTCAATCATTTAAATCCATGACTCTCAAAGAATGCCTATTGTGTACTCTTTACGCCCCCAAAGTTATATATTCGGTTAACATTATCCATTCGCTTCAAATCCACAACTGGAGACATCAAGTTCCCATTCACTACTATGTTGCTTCATTCTGGCCCTTCCCTCTACATCACTTAACTTGCCTTCATTTTTCTGAGTATGTAACACACACTTGCTGAAACCAAATTTCTAACCTAACCTTCTAAAAAGTCTCACATTTAACTCTTCTTTTATTTTAACCCATGCTTCAAATTTCTTATTGAATGGTCTGCTATCAAAATTCCATCTGCAATGTTGTTGGCACATCACTATCTACACCTAAATCATAGTACCTACTCACAAGGGGAAAGCTGGCTATATTTGATGCATTCTCATTCCAGGTTATACTGTATCTCACCATTTAAGAAAGTCCACAATAGCCATTGAATTATCATTTTTTAAAGGCATCTCATTTGAACTGCAGTCTACAATCTGGATCTGCTAGCTGTTGACTCTTTAGTGCTTCTAAAATTCATCGGATCTCAGAGGGAGAGGCTATGCATCCTGAAATATAAATGGACTTTCTTGTCACCACTCACAACAACAGTGCCTTAATCTGAGTAACTTCAGCCTGTTCCCATGATCTCCAATATAATAATTACTATAATTGACCACTGATTCTCCCAATCGCCCAACAGATTACTTACTTCCCCCATAATTATGTTGGTGATCCCTCCTGCATATGTACTTAACATTGTTTGCTCCACATTGACAGAGAGGATTTGCAGTATTTCTGATGCACATACTGATCTACAAGTTTCACAATATCAAGATGCATAATTATAGCTTCAAAATGTGCCCATTGCTTTTCTCATATGTATTTGTAGTGTCCACATGATGTAATAGCAGAACTTGCACATTGCAATAGTATCTTCATCAAAATCATCTCACATTTATGAGTGGCATCTCCATGTTATTGGCTATTCTACATACTTCTTCATTGCTAATTCTACAATATTAAATAGTTTTGTCCGAATTCTATCATCAGCCAGACTACACAAAAAGTCACCTGTAGCACTCAATCTAACACCGCAAAGTATATTCATTTGTCAATGTATTTAATTTGGACATTAAAATTGTATTTAACTCCAATAAAAGATGCAAAAATGGCATATTCTAGTCCTCTCAAAATGAATGTTCACATTGCATTTGCCTTCCCTACCACCGACTCAATCTGCAACTTTTGGGAATCCTGCACCAGCACTCCCAAGTCCATTTGCACCTCAGATTTCTGAAAGCTCTCCCCATTTAGTAAATTTACTTTGCCATTATTTCTTCTAACAAAGTGCATGCCGTACATTTAGCTATGCTATATTCCCTTTGTCACTTCTTTGCCCACTTTCCCAACATGTCCAAGTCCTTCTGAAGACCCTGCTTTCTCACCACTACTTGCTCCTCCACCCATCTTGATATCATCCTCAAACTTGACCACACAGCCATCAAAAGCAAAAATTCTATGAATTGAATCATTAATCAAAATAACTAATGCACCCAGACCAGGTGAGAAATGTTTTAAATTACAGATGGAATGGAGAGGGACTGTTTTCTTTCTTTTTTTTGTTGGTATTTTAAGGCTGCACGTAAGGCTATTATTTAAAGCCTTGCCCAAGATGTTTTGGAGAAGGTGATGATCAGCAATGATTTATAACTTTTGTGGACCTTCTGATGAAGGCACTCAACACAATGCTTTTGAGAGTGTTTCAGGATTTAGCCAAACAACAAAATAAATAATAATACATTTCCAATTGAGGATGCGATTGTGCCATTGACCAAATGGAAAGATTCCTGCCAAACTCAAACTGAGACCTGCCTTCTATGTTGCTGTTATATCATCATCTTGAAAATAAAATAAAGATTGATTTACTATATTGAATATAAAATAACAATCCAGAAAGTAAATACTGAATAATCAAGGCTGAAAAAGGACTTCTAATGAAAAATTCCTATTTAATATTCACATTAAAAATAGTAAATTGCAAAAACTGAGAACTGTTATTGAGCTCCCAGATTAAAAATCCAAACTTAAATGAGAAGCAAAAGTGGGCTGCCCTTTTAGAGATTTAAACAGACTTCCGGAAACATTCAAACAAATCTTGCAAACGTCAGTGAACACAGGCTGAAAGGTGTCCACATTTTCCAGGAGAGGTAACAATTTCTTGAATTAAGTAGTACGCAAAATTCATGTGTTTTTAAGAGAATTCCACAATGTGATTTTATAAATGCTGTTCCATCGGAAATACACTCAGACACAAGTGTCTGAATGCTTATAATGCATGACCATTCAGCAATGGAACACAAGAACAAGCTGCAATTGAATACAATCTTTGCTTCGCTCAGCAAATCTTTTGAACATAATCTAGCTACGCAATGCACATGTCATTCACCATCATGTATGGACAAAAAATGCCAAATTCACGACTGGCATCTTTCCACAATTCATGTGTCTATTAATGGAGCAAAATGAAATGAAAATTGTTCCCACAAGCTTGGTACAATCTTTTTTGTTATAATTTCTCACAAAATCACGCTCAGTAAAGAAAATAAGCAATTAATGCTTCTTTACAACATCATTGTCTGAATGAATCTTCTCTAGGCAGCAATACAATCTTCTCTTGCCAGCAAGAACAATCAGTTGACCTTATGTAAGCCAGTACATTAAAATAATCTCCTTGCACTTGAAAGTATTCATATTAACATCAAATTGAACTGTATTAGAATTAAAGATAATTTTGCACATTTCCTGCTACAGAGTACAGCCGAGACACAAGTGGGTGGACAGAGGTCCAGAGATCGAGTCCCAGACTTCATGATTTTCTAGTTCTTTTGCACTGTGCAATAATGACATTTAAAGTGAAAGTCAAAAGTTAAAGGTCCTAGCTACACTGGATACAGCCTGACACCTTGGCATGTTGCCCCCTGTTCTGGCCCACCCACATTTATCGCGCCTGGATACAGTCTGAACAAGCTGGTATTCCAGCCCCCGAGAGCTTCTGAGAAATTACAATGTAGCCTCAGAGCTGATTAGGCCACAGATTGAATTCCCCTGAAGCTGCACCTCTGGCAAACTATAATGGTCTTTAATAGGCAAGAAGGGAGACAAGTGTCTCTTTGTGTATCTGGGAGGCTATATTTGTTAAAAATTAGATTTTAAATATATAAAACTTGTTTTAAGAAAATAAAAGCAATAAAACAAATTTTAAATATGAGATTATCAACAATGAGAACATTAAAATTATGTAAATAAAACAAATAATTATTCAAACTTACTTATCTTTTACAACTAATCTACATTAGTAGTCAATGCACTTTTCTACTAGATCCAGCTGCAATAGGACTGGAGGAGCTGATTTTTCAGTGCAATGAGGGATATTTCTACAATGATTTGTCACAACTACGGACTCCATGTGGAGTGGAGAGCAGTAGGGTTGAATCTTTCTTACCTGGACCTAGCGAAACCCCAGAAGCACCCTTTGAAAACATTAATCATAGACAATTCAAATTGCTTATTACATTAATCATAGACAGTTCAGTCTTATTGCTTATCATATAAATACTGGATTGAATTTCTACAAGAGATCTCTGATCTCCCGATGGTGCATAGAAATATATTAAAAAATACTTTTGCTTATTTTAGCAAAGAAATGCAGATGCTGGAAATACAAAACCAAAAAAGGAAAATGTAGGCAGCACTCAGCAGATAAAATAGCATCAGCACGGTGAAAAAGGAGTGAATGTTTCAGGTTAAGATTCTTCATCAGAATTGGAAAAATGAAAAACCAGTATTTTGAATTGCAGAATGACAATTAATTTAGTCTAAAGTTTTCTGCTTTCATCTGAATATGGCCTTCAAAGAACAGATGTAGTGGCAGTGCAGAAAAAGGAACTTTGTGTTTTCTTATAGATTGTCTGGACTTTTCGTCACTATTATGACGATTAATCTTGAGATCCCCAAAATAAATCCACCCGATTGAATTCATGCACATCTATTTCACCAGTCTTAATATGTTTGCTTCTTTTGTTTTGTCCCAAAATCAATATACACGCACAGCACAGCTAGTCAGCCAAATGCTGTGATACAAGCTTATTTTTGGCAAGGCAATCAATTGCCCAAACAGATTGTTCTGCTCCATTTGACCCTGGACTGAAAATACCAACACAAAAATCAATCCTACTGAAATGCATCTCATCATATAAGCAAAACAAAATGCTCATGACTGATTATTCACAATTAGTTTAGGTGTCAACTGCACGACAACACCTACATGTAACTCCATAGTATCCAGCTATTATTACAGACGACATATATCGTGCCCTCCATAATGTTTGGGACAAAGACCCATCATTTATTTATTTGCCTCTATACTCCACAATTTGAGATTTGTAATGGAAAGAATCACATGTGGTTAAAGTGCACATTGTTAGATTTTATTAAAGGCCATTTTTATTCATTTTGGTTTCACCATGTAGAAATTACAGTAGTGTTTATACCCCCCCCCCCATTTCAGGGCACCATAATGTTTGGGACACAGCAATGTCATATAAATGAAAGTAGTCATGTTTATTATTTTGTTGCCTATCCTTTGCATGTAATGACTGCGTGAAGTCTGTGATTCATGGACATCAACAGTTGCTGGGTGTCTTCCCTGGTGATGCTCTGCCAGGCCTGTATTGCAGCCATCTTTAGCTTATGCTTGTTTTGGGGGCTAGTCCCCTTCAGTTTTCTCTTCAGCATATAAAAGCCATGCTCAATTGGGTTCAGATTAAGTGTTAACGAAGAAACTGCAGATGCTGGAGAATCGAGGGTTACACAAAATGCTGGAGAAACTCAGCGGGTGCAGCAGCATCTGAGGAGCGAAGGAGATAGGCGACGTCGCCTATCTCCTTCGCTCCTCAGATGCTGCTGCACCCGCTGAGTTTCTCCATCATTTTGTGTAACCCTGGGTTCAGATTAACTTGCCCATGCAAGAATTTGCCATTTTTTGGCTTTGAAAAACTCCTATGTTGCTTTAGCAGTATGTTTAGGATCATTGTCTTTCTGTAGAATGAACTGCCGGCAGATGAGTTTTGAAGCATTTGTTCTTCAGAATTCATTATGCTACTACCAGCAGTTGTATCATCAATGACGATAAGCGAGCCAGTATCTTCAGCAGCCATACATGCCTGTGCCATAACTCCCCCACCCACCGTGTGTTTCAATGATAAGGTGGTATGCTTTCGATCTTGGGCAGTTCCTTCTCTCCTTCATACTTGCTCTTGCCATCACTCTGATATGTTAATCTCCGTCTCATCTGTCCACAAGACCTTTATTTCCAGAACTGTGGTTGCTCTTTTACGTACTTCTTGGCAAACTGTAACTTGGCCATCCTATTTTTGCTGCTAACCAGTGGTTTGCATCTTGCAGTGTAGCCTCTGTATTTCTGTTCATGAAGTCTTCTGTGGACAGTGGTCATTGACAAATCCAAACCTGACTCCTGAAGCGTGTTTCTGATCTGTCGGACATGTGTTTGGGGATTTTTCTTTATTATAGAGAGAATTCATCTGCCATCAGCTGTGGAGGTCTTCCTTGGCCTGCCAGTCTCTTTGCGATTAGTAAGCTCACCAGTACTCTCTTTCTTCTTAATGATGTTCCAAACAGTTGATTTTGATAAGCCTAAGGTTTGGCTGATGTCTCTAACAGTTTTATTATTGTTTCTCAGTCTGATAAGGGCTTCTTTGACTTTCATTGGCACAACTTTGGTCCTCATGTTGATAAACAACAATAAAAGTTTCCAAAGGTGATGGACTGGAGGAAAGACTAGGTGCTGAGAGCTCTCTTATACCTGCATTAAGGAGGCAATCAAACACATCTGAGCAAACATTATGGTGCCTTGAAATGGGGAAGACTGTATAAACACTGCTGTAATTTCTACATGGTGAAACCACAATACATAAAAATGGCCCTTATTAAAATCTGACAAATGTACACTTTAAAACCAATGTAATTTTTTTCTATTACAAATCTAAAATTGTGGAGTACAGAGTACAGAAGTCGTGTTCTAAAAACCTGTGCGGACCAACTGGCTGGAGTTTTTACGGACATTTTCAACCTCTCACTTCTGAGGTCTGAGGTCCCCACCTGCTTTAAAAGAGCATCAATTATACCCGTGCCAAAGAAGAGTAAGGTGACATGCCTCAATGACTATTGACCAGTGGCACTAACGCCCGTGGTGATGAAGTGCTTTGAGAGGTTGATCATGGAGCAAATCAACTCCTACCTCGACAAAAACCTGGACCCACTGCAGTTCGCTTACCGCCACAACAGATCAACGGTGCATGCGATCTCGTTGGCCCTCCACTCCGCTCTGGACCACTTGGACAACAAAAACTCATATGTCAGGCTGTTATTTATCGATTACAGCTCGGCATTTAACACAATCATCCCCTCCAAGCTGGTTACTAAACTCTCAGAACTGGGTCTCTGCGCATCCCTCTGCAATTGGATCCTTGACTTCCTCATTCACAGACCACAGTCCGTTCGTATTGGTGGAAATGTGTCAGCCTCGATAACAATCAGCACGAGAGCACCTCAAGGCTGCGTGCTCAGCCCCCTGCTGTACTCACTTTATACTCATGACTGCATAGCCGGTCACAGTGCGAACTCCATCATCAAGTTCGCTGACGACACCACTGTTGTGGGACGTATCACTGATGGGGATGAGTCAGAGTATAGAAGAGAGATCGAGCAACTGTACATATGGTGGTAGCACAATAACCCGGCCCTCAACACCAGCAAAACCAAGGAACTGATTGTGGACTTTGGAAGGAGTAGGATGGGGACCCACAGTCTCGTTTATATCAACGGGTCGATGGTTGAAAGGGTCAAGAGCTTCAAATTCCTGGGAGTGCACATCTCTGAAGATCTTTCTTGGTCCAAGAACACTAATGCAATTATCAAGAAAGCACATCAGCGTCTCTACTTCCTTAGAAGATTACGGAGAGTCGGTATGTCAAGGAGGACTCTCTCTAACTTCTACAGGTGCACAGTAGAGAGCTTGCTGACTGGTTGCATCGTGGCTTGGTTCGGCAACTTGAGCGCCCTGGACAGGAAAAGACTTCAAAAAGTAGTAAACACTGCCCAGTCCATCATCGGCTCTGACCTTCCTTCCATCGAGGGGATTTATCGCAGTCGCTGCCTCAGAAAGGCTGGCGGCATCATCAAGGACCCACACCATCCTGGCCACACACTCATCTCTCTGCTACCTTCAGGTAAAAGGTACAGGAGCCTGAAGACTGCAACAACCAGGTTCAGGAATAGCTACTTCCCCACAGCCATCAGGCTATTAAATCTGGCTATGGCAAAACTATGATCATTAATAACCCATTATCTGTTATCTGTTATTTGCACTTTATCAGTTTATTTATTCATGTGTGTATGTATTTACATAATGATATATGGACACACTGATCTGTTTTGTAGTAAATGCCTACTATGTTCTGTGTGCCGAAGCAAAGCAAGAATTTCATTGTCCTATCAGGGACACATGACAGTAAACTCACTTGACGACTTGAAATAAATAAATAAATGCAAGGTCTTTGTGCCAAACATTATGGAGGGCACTGTATGTACCTTCAATTTTGCTGTAAGTTTTTAATGTTTGCTTCCCCCACAAGTTAACAGTTCAAGCACAGAACAATTACCTTTATGTTCATAATTTTTTCCACTAAGTATGTGGCATACTTTTCTTACATGTAGCTGAAGTCTAATAAGCAGCCAGACAATTGCTTTTGCTGAGATCAGAGACTGAATAGAGATTGTTATAGATGCAAACACTATCTTCCCTTTCCCAGGTTCTACCATGCGCAAATACTCCACTAAATTCTATACTTATCTATCATCAGTATCCTACTGAGCTATTAGTGCTCTCCAGCCTCAAATTTATAAACTTAAGATAAAGTTATAAATTTATAAACAGTTCGTTGGCCATATTTAAGAGGGAGTTGGATGTGGCCCTTGTGGCTGAAGGGATCAGGGGGTATGGAGTGAAGGAAGGTACAGGATACTGAGTTGGATGATCAGCCATGATCATATTGAATGGCGGTGCAGGCTCGAAGGGCCAAATGGCCTGCTCCTGCACCTAATTTCTATGTTTCTAAGATCACTCTACTGCTATTAATTTTCAAACAGTTTTTTTTTTAAAGTGAGGCTCTTTCAACAATAATATAGCAGCTACTGTTGCAACCCAAATGCAACTCCATCCCTTTACCCTTTGATTCCGTTTGTAAACGAAAATGAATTAGTGAAGAGTTAGCATACAGGAGAGAGATATAGAACACTTGATTGAGAGTGGCTCATCATCAACAAAATTAAGGAACTAATCGTTTACTTCAGAATGGGGAAGTAGGGAGACCACATGCTAGTTTTCATTTGAAGGTAGAAACAAGGAGCTCCAGATGTTGGTTGGTTTACAAAAAAAAGACAAAGTGTTGGAGTAACTCAACGGGTCAGGCAGCATCTCTGGAGAACATGGATAGATGATATTTTGGTTGTGGCCCTTCTTTAGAATGATTGTAACAGAAGGGAGGAAAGCTGGAAGAGAGGACAAAGTCTGGCGGGTAATAGGTTGATATAGGTGATAGGCAGGTGGTTGGGTAAAGGCCAGAGATTAAAATAAATAAGACAGCATCCTGTCTAGTTCCCATGTTCATAGATTATTTTACTATTAAGAAATGTATCTACTTCCTGAGTATCACTATCTTATTGGTAGAGAATTCTACAAGTTGACCACCCTCAGGGTGAAAACATTCCTCTTATTTTGATTTTAAATAGCATACTATGTATCTTAAGGCTATGGCACCTAGTTCTTATCTTTTCAACTATTGGGAACATTCTCCATCTACCCACTCTCTTTAGTGCTGTTAGAATTTTATGGTTTCTTTGGGAGCCTCCCTCATTGTAAACTCCAATGAACATAGGCCTTGTTCATCTAATCTATTTTTGTACATCCATCCTGCTGCATTAGGAATAAAAGCCCTGACCCACGGTACGAGTTCATTCCAAGAGCTCTCCAGAGTTAAAAAAAATCAAACTCGTGGTAAGCAAGGAGAATGAACGTAGCGGGTACATCGGAGCTCGGGGACGTCTCTTAGCGGCTCGTTACGCTAACGGCAGGTACTCGGGAAGACTCGCTAACGGCAGGTAAGCACTGGAAGACTCGTGAAGATTTTGCAACATGTTGAAAAATGTCCACGAGAGCCCCGAGTATTGACGAGTGGCCATTACCGTAAATCTCCGAGTTCGAATCAGGGCAAACTCGGGAGAACTCTTGGAATGAACTCGTACCGTGGGACAGGGCTATCAGTTTTATAAACCTTCACAGTATGCCCTCCATGACAAAAACATTCTTCCTCAGATAAGGAGATCAAAACTGCACAGAAAATAGAATCTCAGCAGCAGCACGTTTTGTAGTAGCCAACATACCATTTGCCATCCCAAGTCGCACTTTCAACCACGTGTTCAAGCATATCCAAGTCATGTTGCACCTTCCCTCAATCACCATTTTGATTATAATTTGCCTTTCTGAATTTTGAACCATTGTGGATAATACCATATTTTTTCACATTAAACTCCATTCAATACATCTGACCAACTTATTCTTCTTTGTATCTGCCTCAAAGTTCACTTTCCCACACACTCCAACCCTCCTCAGCCCGACAAGCTTTAAGTCATATTTTTTCACATTAAACTCCATTCAATACATCTGACCAACTTATTCTTCTGTGTATCTGCTTCAAAGTTCACTTTCCACACTCCAACTCTCCTCAGCCAGACAAGCTTTAAGTCACCTGCAAAACTGGAAATGTTATATTTAGTCCTCACTTCCAAATTAGCTTCCAGTCTCATTCCAGTACTAATATGCATACCATTGACAAGCACATCAGTGCTGCACTAACAAAATACTGTGTTGTTGAAAATTGTCATTTTTTAATTATCCCAAGCTCACATTTATCTGAGGTGTACGATAAAATATCTAATTGGTATTTTTCCTTACTGAATTAAAACATCTTTCTTTCACAAACACAAGCGAGGTAGTCATGAATTAAACATGCCAGTCAACAAACTTTCTATTGTACTGGGAATGCACTGGGGAAGCGAGAACATTTCAAAAAAGTTTAGATGAGTAGTTAACTCACCTAGGCTACCAGCCATGAGCTTGTAGACAGGGTTAATAAGGGCAGGATTAATAATGATAGATGTGGTGGGCCAAATGGGCTTGCTTCATTCTGCACGACTCTTGACTATTTGCAAACAGGTTCCCATTTTTTGTTTCATATCAAGGACTGTATTCAAAATAACAATATTGACTTTCCCTTTGTTGTGAAGAGATAAGGCAATTTATAAATTTAAGCTCTTTATGAATCAATTGGACAGACAAGGGTTACATAGAGCGCCAGTACTAGTCCTTGAACGAAGAATGAAAAAATAATGTAATTTTGTATGGGAAAACTGCAATCTATAGTCTATACCATGGAGTTAGAAGTTGAATGGAATGTGCAAGTTAAAGTCTTCAGCTAAATAAACAATAGAACCAGGAAATGATTAAATATTTGTGCGACAAGCTACATGTGTAAATCAGATAGGAACAGAAATATTACTAGCAATGTATAGTATTGTTTCTTCAAATACTATCATAACTAATTTGTTGGGGATTGGACACCCAAGTAAATACCAACTAGATGTAAGTAAATTGACAATTTTTACCCAGTGTACTTCAACCTGCTACAAGAGTTACTTCTGAATGAAAACAGTTTTGATCCACTCCAAACTCCTGGAATGAGTAATTTAAACAACGTGACATGTTACTAAACATTAGTTTTTTTCCTCATAGTTCTATAGGCGTAACATGAAAACATAAGGCTTAAAAGAGTCACAGTCTTACCTGGTAAGACCTTTGCCCATTTGACAACACGCACAAGTTGCCTTTCCCCAAGTTCATTGAGACTTGTCAACAAACTGGCTGATGTATCAGGTTGCGTATTGTCATACCCTGCATATACCATATCAGGCTCAATGGACTGCAGCACAGCTAGGAAAAGGGGCTGACATTGAAATTTCTGCATTCTTGGTATACCAATCCTTGGTACTATCACGAGGCTGGTGTCCTGTTGCTTTTGTGTAACCGAAGAGTCTGTTTCCTCTGCAGTTTGGAATGGTCTTGTATTCTTTAGTTTTCGACCTTGAAAATAAAATTATGAAATGATCAGCTTGAGTTAGAGGGAAAGGTGTCGATTCATGAAAAGTAAAAACCTTGAAATGCAAAATAGTATCAGAAAATGATCAAACTACAAAAGTTCTGTCACCAAATCAATAATGGTTAAACCAATTCAATTAATACTTAATAGTCAACTGCATATTGAATGGTCAACTTTTAAGGAGAGACTCAATTTTCTGTAAATTTCCGAATGGGTTTTACCTCGCTTGTTTCATTAATTTGCGAATACTCACTTTCTATACCAATAAGTACAATGTGACATAGTTAGATTCTCCATGTGATTTGTGCTATTCTCCTGCCAACTTCTGTTCAGAACATTTATTCAGCAAAAATTTAAAGAATGCAGTAAACAAAATCGAGCTGCATCTTGTCCCTGAAAACGTAGTCAATCCTTCTGGTCACAACATTGTATTTCACTTGCAACAAATTTCCCACTGGAATCGAACTAAATTTCAGAGCCAATGATAGGCCGTTCAACTTAAAGCACCTACAATTTGAGATTACCAAACCTTAGCTGCATGCTTACGTCACTTGCGTTTGCAGGTTCCAAGCCCCAAGCAACTGAAGCATATAAAAAGCATGCATTTTACACTCAATATCTGGAAGACCAAGGTCTTATATCCGTATTGCCCCACACTGCCCTCCGACAGGTGGTTTAAAGCGAGACTCTGTAAAACAGACCTCTTCCCATTTCTTGGTATTTGCCTCTTGATGAAAGAGGATAGTAATGTGGAGATTCATCGTAGCCTTTGGCCAACTCCAGAAATGGGTACTTACAAATCAAGATCTCATGGAACAGACTTACTATCTGGCAGCAGTGACTCCTGCCTTCCTATGTGATTCTGAGAGCTGAATTATCTACATTGGATCTACAATGCTGTCTCTGCAAAATCCCTGAAATACACTGAAAAGATAACAAAGCAATGTCAGTGTCTTCGCCCTGGCCAACATTCCCAGTACCAAGTCCCTAGTTACACTCAATCACCTACGTTGACCAGGCCATGTCATTTGCATGCTCAACACCAGACTCCCAAAATAGACATTCTATTCCAATCTACATCAAGGGTTTGAAATGAAGTGGCTGCAGAAATGGTATCCATTTATCATATCTTACTGAGTTACAGGAGAGTACCAGCTGATTGGAAAGCTTTAACATCTATTGTTAGTAAGGTGTTTGAGTGTATAATTCAGGATGAAATGACATGTCATTTAGAGAGGCTTGTTGCAATCAAACCGTAAACATGGTTTTATGAGGGTGAAACTGCTGCGATTCCTAGAGAACCAATGGAATGCAACATGGGAACTGATAGAATTCAAGCAGAATTAATAAAAGATGCGATTTATTTGGATTTCCCAAAGATATTTGTTAAGTATATGAAAGGGTGGTGCACAAGAGTACGTGGGATTGCGAGAAGTATATTCTGGCAGATGCCAGAGTTGGAATAAATAGGCCTTTTGAAGTGGTTTATTCCTGCTTCTATTTTCTTGAGATTACCACATGGAAAGAGAAATATTCAAAGATGTGCTCAAATTCTCCTTGGGAAAAAAAAATATCGCCACCGACTCCTGGGACGTTCTGGCCCATTGATTGATCCGTATGATGGTGGGACTGTCATATGAGGAAAGATTGAAAAGACTAGGCTTGCATTCACTGGAGTTTAGAATGATGAGGGGGGATCTTATAGAAACATTTAGAATTATAAAAGGACTGGACAAGCTAGATGCAGGAAAAATGTTCCCAATGTTGGGTGAGTCCAGAAACAGGGGCCACAGTCTTAGAATAAAGGAGAGGTCATTTAAGACTGAGGTGAGAAAAAACTTTTTTACCCAGAGAGTTGTGAATTTATGGAATTCCCTGCCACAGAGAGCAGCGGAGGCCAAATCACTGGATTGATTTAAGAGAGAGTTGGATAGAGTTCTAGAGGCGAGTGGAGTCAAGGGATATGGGGAGAAGGCAGGCACGAGTTATTGATAGCGGACGATCAGCCATGATCACAATGAATGGCGGTGCAGGCTTGAAGGGCCGAATGGCCTTCTCCTGCACCTATTTTCTATGTTTCTATGATTGTCGAAAGAGTACCTGGGATGGGCATGGGATCTCAAGGCCATTCATCACGAGAACAAAGCCTCTTTGTAGTCGCCAGAAAAATCAAAACACCCTCCACTAGCCTGTCTCATCAGTCACCATATTCCCCATTTATGGAAGTCTGTGATTCCCACATTGGATTTAATAGTGACCTCGGAACTCACAAACGCACTATAAAGCTAAGTTCAATGCAATGAGAAGAAAAGTGAGAGGTGACAGTGACCATAATCTCTAAGGACAGAGAAGTCTAGGCATATGTATTGGTTGCCTCCCCCAAGTACTTTTGTTTGAAGGGGTATAAAGGGGTGGGTAGTTCGTTGGGGTGTGCCGAATGTCTTTAGTTTGTTCTATTTGCGCGAGGCTGTATTGGGCTTGAGTGAATGGTTTCGAGGATCGGCCCCGCGGTATTGCATACAATAAAATAAAGAGTTGGAATTCCAGTGTTCGTATTCGGTGTTTGACTGAACCAGACTAGGGGGGTGGGATTATATCCGGAATTAACATTGGGGGCTCGTCAGAGATCTCAAAGGATTGCCAACGCGAGTCTGCGATCGAAAGAACTGACTTGTCTCGGATCGTGGGAGGAGAAATCGGGCCTCCGGTGTGAGTAGTTTTTGTTACATTGGTTTTCCCTGCTCCGCTAGTCCGGTGACAAATCGGTCATTTGCTGACGTGCGTGGATTTCCGACGAGTTCGATCGAGGTTAGTTGTCTGGCGAACACTAAGGGCGAGGGTTTGAGTATCTGGAAGGTTAGAGTCCCCGCCTAGGTGGGTTTCAGTTCCAGGGGGTAAGGGTCGGGCTCACAAGGTTCATCCCTATCGGGTTTGAGTCCCCACCCAAGGAAGTCAACAGATGTTGCGGTGTCAGGACCATTGAGTTGGTTCCTGAGGGATTAGGGTTCAAGTCCCTGGGGTAAGAAGCCCCACTCAGTGTTGGGGTATCGAGTGGCGAGGTACCTTTAAAGACAAGACCGAGTTAGTGCAGTACTAATGCGAGGTAAGTACTGAATCGGCACTGAGGTACGATTGGTAAGACGACACTTTAAAGATCGGCACCGAGAGCCAGCACAAGGCGGTAGGTGCTGAGGACCAGTATTTAGCGGGTAGGAGGGTTCGAGGCCTAGGGGGTGTTGAGGCCCCACCTGTGCGAGTTTGAGTCCCAAACAGTACTGAGTATTATCAGTGTTATGGTAAAATTGGCTGGAATACTTTAAAAATTAACGCTGAATTGATAGGACAAGTCTGTGATAATTCTAGGACTGTGATCCAAATTCTTTGATCTAAATTTTACAAATTTGAGATGTTCATATTGAATGCTTTTGGTTATTCTTGCTATAGTTGTTTCTTTCTGTAATATAACAACTTGCTTAGAAATGTGTAATTTACTGTGCTGCCGTAATCATAATTTAAATCGTATGTATTATACTAGCCTAAGTGGGATCCGTTGGGTCCCAGCATCACACGCAAGGGTTGGTCCCCAACACAATATTGGGGGGGGGGGCTTTTTGAAGCACTAGTATGGGTGTTGTGGGCTGAAGGGACTGGTTTCCAGAGGTATAGACAATTGTTGGCCAAATGGATTTGTGGGCTGGCGGCTCAGTCACTCAAGCCTGTTGTGCTGGCAGTTGACTCACGGCTATTCCTTGAAATTCCATTTCAAGCAGGGTGAAAGGCCACCAAATTCAAGTGCAATTTCTTACCATTTCAAGCAGGGTGCAAGGCCACCAAATTCAAGTGCAGTTTCATACCATTTCAAGCAGGGTGCAAGGCCACTAAAGACAGCGAGTCGTGAACTCTCTCTCATCCATCTTGCAGAGACTGAGCCACGCCCACACGTCTGGGTTTAATAGTCCCTCCCCCTCCCACCAGAAGGGGCGTGGCCTTTATGGCGTGATTGAATTTAATTAGGCAAGGCAACTTTAATTAGGCAACGCAGCTTTAGCATTTCCAAACCAAAGGCAACACAGTTTTAGCATTTCCCAACTATATTTTCAAACCACGTTAAGGGCACTGACAGGTAAGTAAAACCACACACAGTTTAGTAGACATGTGTTCAGTGTTATTCACAGTTCGAACTGAGAGACGTGACCCTCTCGCTCCCCCATCTTGCAGAGACTGACTGAGGCACTCAATACATTCTGGGTTTTATAGTCCCTCCGGAAGGGGCGTGGCCTTCAGGAGAGAGAATCTCAACATTGTTTTAACACTAATAGCTCTTTTATTTTTAATCGATGGGAAAAATCCTCTTGTCCTGCGCAGTGGAGGGGGACTCTGAGTAAGATGGCCAAAAATCACAGCTGTAAGTGGCAGCGATTTTTCTAAAATCAATATACATAACAACAGGAAGTGGTCAAGATCAGACTTTTAGTAATATAGATTCTGGTTTGTTTCTGCATTATAATTGTTAGTTGCATAATTTCTTGTTTAAGCATGATTTTGCTTTTATGTTATAATAATATATCTTTGTTATATTTCGAGTGATTATCCTGGGAAAGGAGTAAATTGTGAGGATGGGAAAACATTTGGCTCGAGTGAGTGGATCAGAAGATCGGCCCCGCGGTATTGTATACAATAAAATAGCAAGATTAAATGGGAATTTACCAGTTTGAAGTTTGATCGTTATTTTATGAGGAGTTACGATGAGGGATTACGTGAAGAAGACCCCGCCTGGCGCATGCTCGGCATACTTCAAAGCAGCGGCGTGAAACACACAGAACCAATAGTCGGAGTAAGATAGTAAGGCTTACATAGATTAGAACTACCAGATGATCATTTATATTATGAGGGTTAGGAGTGGAGGGCACGTAATCCCTCATCGTAACTCCTCATAAAATAACGATCAAACTTCGAACTGGTAAGTTCTCGTTTAATCTTACTATTTTACTTCGGAGTCACGTGTGTGACTATGTGAATATTTTGAAGCTCTGTGATTTTCATGCTGTAGATCATTCCATACGACACACTGCTTGAGTTTACACAGTAGTGAGTAAATAATATATATTGCTTGAAATTATGCAATAAAAATTTTAATAATAATAATTAAAAAAAGGAAAAGTAATAACCCCTCGATCCCTGGGGAAATTACAACAAATGATATGCAACAAAGCAAACAATTTGAACAGAACCCAACACAGCATGTGCAACCCTGACACTGTGACATCATAAGGTGTATCATAAAATCTAGAAAAGTTCCTCTTTAGAACATTCTGCGGTCTCCAGAATTTGGTCGAGCGGCATGTCCTGCACCTTTGCCGCGGACATTGATACCCTCCTTGTGGAGTGAGATTTAAACACATCAGTGTCTACTCCAGTTAATCCAGAAACTGTTTATCCTTCTAGAAATAGTTTGTACTGTCACTTTTTTATATGTTTCTTGTGGGTAATGAACATTGGTGTCTCACAATCTCGGAGACTCTTAATTCAATATATATTAAATCAGATGCTTAATCACACACAATCTTTAGTTGACAGAGTATGTCTTAAAGATTACATTGGTTCCAGCCTTTCTTGGCTTGCTTTGCTTGCTTAGATCATTGACATAAAATGTCATTTTATCTACAGACAACTGCATACAATGTAACCGCAACATTTGTAATGTTTGTACTCATTGTGCTGATATTCATGTCATCAGCATAACCACTTTAAATATTAACTTCTGAAAAGACAGTGACGTAATTGGAGTCCATTGCTGAAGCAATGTGAGAACTATACTGACATCCCAGATTTCTGTATATCTGGGTTTGGTAGGATTTTATTAAAATTCCTCTCATAAATCGGGATATTAACGGATGAGACCCGAAAAATTGTCGTTCTGAAAATGGTCCGAAATAGGAGGACAAAGCACTCCGAGCTCCATTAATGGTACTATAACTCAGGTGCAACATAGCAAGGAACTCCAATACATCTAATATGTTTGCAGTATGATAAAATATATCTGACTGTATACAAAAGATTTACCATTCCTTACATGAAACATAAATTGTTTCTTAGTGCTATATCTCCAAGCTGCAGTTATGACATCCATGGTCCTATCCGACATTCCATCAGAACCTACAGATTAACAATTAATACGGTCATGTAATGGATGACTTCTGCTGTTACTGGGTGTACCAACAATTACTGCAACTGGGATTTGTCATGAATGTCTGAATGATCATTCTGAGCACCAATGGGAACAATGGCTGTGTAGTAATGGTCCCTAGATAAGGGACGTATCAGATATTAAACTGATAAGAACAGATACTACACTTGATCTTAGCCAAATGGCCGAGATGCAATACCAGTTTGGAAACTCCAAATGCCTGCGGCGGAGACTTGCTCTATTTTGGTGACACATTGCCTAATCAGGCAAAATGGCGAAAACATAAAAGACTATACTTCCCCAATGTAGCGAGAATGCATCCACTGCTAATGCTCCTGGGTCAGGCTCCCATGAGACACATTTAGACCACTGGAGATTTAATCCAGGCACAACAGATCAACATTTCGTACTCATACTGTCTGACAATGTTTTTTAAACTTTTTGAATTTTAACATTCATTCTGTATTGTCATTGAACTTTCGTGATCTGTTGTCTTACCACAATATTGTCTTCTCCCACAGCTGTGGTATTGTCTACTCGTAATTGAATATGTAAGTTCTTTATTGTAGAACAAACAACTATCAATGCATAAAACGCCCCCAATAACTCCAAATAATTCATACCATGTGTTTGGAGAATTAAATCGTCTTGGACAGTCCATCGACCACCACAACTGGTGTCGCTGTCCTTGGCTCCCCATTCGAGAGCACTCCCATCAGTCTGTAATACCATTGAAGACTACTGAACAAGCACATTTTTACTTCTAGTAACTTGTGCAACATTGAGAATCCATCATTGCAATTCAGCTCAACCTTTTTAGTTGGTAACTGCATGGACCTAATCAATGACCTGCACGCTTTCTATACTTATTCTCTGGTCTTTGCAGACTTTGATCATTTTACTTTACCACTATCACTTTACCAGTAACCGTAGCTACTTCTTGGATGGTGGGATAATGTTTTTTTACCAAGACAAGTACAGGCATTTGTAACATCCCCAACCTTAATTGTTGGTAAAGTTACTGACATATCAACTGTATTAATGAGAAACCCCAAATAATCAATTGCTTGGGATGCCTGTAACTTGCATGTTGTTTGGATGTACAGAACCTTAGCCTTTCAATAGGCTTATGGTTGCTGAACCCAGTTCTTCAGCTGTCTCCCATTTACAATTAACATATCCTCTAGATAGGTCATTACAATGTGATTCTGAGCCCTCATTAACACCAGTGCTGGTTTCAATAATTGTGTGAGCAATCTGAGGGCTGAATTTAACCCATTAGGTAATTCCTTCAGCTGACCCATCCAATTAATTTAAGGCATATTGAATAATAAGGCATCTTTTTTAGGTCTAATAATAGCCATATAGCAGCCTTGTGATAACAACTTTGTTACAGTGTTGAAGTGTACTTTTTTAAATGCCTATACTGAACTATAAATTTAAGTTTGTGAGTCCCAGAATGACTCTGCAGCCCCCATACTTGTGTCTGGGATATATTATCTCTACCTGACAAGTTCCTGGTACAT
Organism: Okamejei kenojei; assembly: GCA_035221665.1. Classification (NCBI taxonomy): domain Eukaryota; kingdom Metazoa; phylum Chordata; class Chondrichthyes; order Rajiformes; family Rajidae; genus Okamejei; species Okamejei kenojei. Next base: position 37,995,914 of record CM069143.1, read on the forward strand.
TCAAACACCAAGCCGATCAGATTTAATGCAGAATTACAAAACAATTGTAATCTTACAACCAACCAGAGGTTGTTTCCCAGAAATTCCATGTGTGATGGAATGACGTTTCTGTACTTCCGTAAATGAACCAGAAGATCTCCTTCTCTTAATATAGGGGTTCGTAATCAACCTGTTTGTTTTCTCAAAGCAGGGATGAGAAGTTTTATAAGGCAAATATCCTTAATTGTTTGGGCAGTTTTTCATCAATCATAAATCTGGTTATAGCTTGCCCACATAATCCTGCATTTTTTTGGGTATAATGTTAGCCAAATGGCAATTTTCATCATACAATTGGGTTCGAATATGCATTGCAGAGTAACGCAAGCATGTCTTAAAAGTATTGGACATTATCGACCCATGTATGTCTTCCCCAAATGCACTGATGCAAACTGAATATCAGGTAGAGGACATGCTGGAACACATTTCCTGTCCTCGCATCGTTACACTCATGGGTGCCCAATTACTGAGTTACTGTTGGCACCCTGAGCGAGGCACAAAAGACGGGTGTTTTATATATTTTTTACTGTTTCAGTCATAACAGTTTTTTGGAGTAGGTGAGAAACCAAATAATGTTGGCCACCAGGTTCATCCATAGCCTCACCAGTCCATACCGATATAGCAAAACTTGGTGCTACATTGGGAACACCCGGAGTGTTTCTATTGTGCTCTGGCGTATACACATAAGTAGGGACACCAGCTTCAGGGTCAATTTCATCTTGCCCTGGTACTCCCGAGTCTTTGTTCTAGGAGACTTCATCCAGACCTAAACAAGGCACTGGTGAATGAGATTCTCATTTTTCATAGGCACCATACTCAGTGTATGGAAACTCCTTTCGGAGCCTGCCTTAGAATCTCATGGGTCTTAAAACCCTTATTTGTTTAGAATTTTGAGCATTTTATCTTGCTCTACATACTTCATCCAGACCTATGTAAGGCACTGGTGAATGAGATTCTCATTCTTTATAGGCACCATACTTAGTGTATGGAAACTCCTTCGGAGCCTGCTTTAGAATCTCATGGGTCTTTAGAACCATTGACTGATTAGAATTTGGAGCATTTTATCTTGCTCTAGGGATCTCATCCAGACCTAACCAAGGTACTGGAGAATCAGAATCCCATTTTCATAGGCACCATACTCAGCGTATGGAAACTCCTTTGGAGCCTGCCTTACAGGAAGACATACCTGGGTGAAGAACCCTTGACTAAGTCAAGTGTGGAGCATTTTCTCCATTTCCAGCATCCCCCACATCCTTGTCCTCCCTTGGAGGAGAGGTACTTCTTTACTGTTTTGTATTTGTGCATAAACCATATATGTTTAAAATTATAATTCTGACACGCACATTCTGCTTGCAGAATATTTGTATTAACCTCAGTATCACACAGGGTTATATACATTGCCATAAAGAAAACTGCATCTGGTAACATATACTCAGAGCAGACTTTATTTTACAATTACTGGGTATTTGGAGCTGGCAATTAGCGCAGCCGTTATCTCCAAACCCGATCTAAATAGCGGTAAATAGCAGGAGCCAGCTTTTAAAGCAGCCCTCATCTCCAGATCCGATCTAAATCGGAAACTGTGGTTCCAGCGCGTTCTATTCAATTACTGCAGTTTAAAAAAACATTCACTCTAGCTGGCTCCGTATTTTGAGCCAGAGTTACAGAGTTTTTTAAAAATGTTCAAAATACATCAGCACTCTAGCTGGCTCTGCAGACTTAAGAGTTTAAACCCACTAGCAAGAAAGTTCAACAGCGACTTACCTGTGGGTTAAACTTATGCTGGAGGGAGCTGCGCTCTCCACCCTGTCGGAGCTTCACATGCGTCGACATAATGCCGAGCATGCGCTAGGCGGGGTCTTCTTCACGTAGTCACTCACGTGACTCCGAAGTAAAATAGAGTTTCAATTCCAGTGTCCATATTCGGTGTTTGACTGAACCAGACTAAGGGGGTGAGATTAAATCCGGAATTAACAGTATTACTGAGATTGAAAGTCCTCACAAAAGGAGGATATGAATTTCCCAATAGCACAAAGAAAGACGCCCAAAATTCCTCTACTGGTCAAACATATTTTCAATGAGAATTGTGTGTGTTTATTTGAAATGGCTGTGTGAATGAATTTATAGCCTGCTTATTTTTAACCTATCAGGAATCTCAAATGACATTTTTTCCTGCTTGCACCAGCAATATTTAGAATAGATTGATTTCCTTCTTAGTCTTCATTAATGTGCTGGTCATGACTCTTTTCAGGACAATAGCCAAATCATTCAAAACCATCAATCTAGAATTTCGGACTCATCAAGAAGTTATGCCCTCAGAAGTATTTTACAGCCAATAATTTCTACCTGTGATATCATTATGTATTCGATAACACTCTCAATGTGTAAGTCATTCAAAACCACCAGTCTGGATTTCAACATTTGCATTTTTTGGGACAGGTGGTAGAGAAGAGCTGTCATTTATTTCTGCCTTGATAGACATTAGGTGCAGGAGTAGGCCATTCGGCCCTTCAAGCCAGCACCACCATTCAATGTGATCATGGCTGATCATCCCCAATCGGTACCCCGTTCCTGCCTTCTCCCCATATCCCCTGACTCCGCTGTCTTTAAGAGTCCTATCTAGCTCTCTCTTGAAAGTGATCAATTTTTCTGGGGTATTTAGGCAAGCAGTTCAGATTCCTGTTGAAATGCAACTGCCCATAGGGAAGTTTTCCAACATCCTTGAAAAAGATTAAGGAGTAAGGTATTTTAACAGTCCAAAGTGGATTATCCTTCCTGCTTGTTAATTCTTGAAAATTCTGCCTGGAAGCAGTACACAAGGGCTAACATGAAGGAAGAGATCGCTTCTAAGACGTATGATTTTTATTCAAGGCATTAGCATTATCGAGGCCACCAGCCCTTGTTCCAGAAAATGGCGTCTTGGAGCATGTGTAGTATAGAGGCATTAATCATCACATTTATTAATCTACAAACTGTGTTACCGGAGATAATTACTCACATTGCTTTCCTTCCAATTGTGGCTGGCTCATTCTTGCCCTCCTTATTTAAAAGCCTTTTGAGCAAAGATCATCGAGCAAAGCATGTACTCCACTCAGCGAAAAAACCGTAGTACATCATGAGTAATTTTTCACGCCATCTTGATATGTCGCCTCACGATTACCGTCATGTTGTTCACATCTACATCTACAGCTCACTGACTGAATGATACAGATGTCCTGACTGAAATCACACCCTTCCAATCAATAATTTTAGGTTGCTTTTCTAGAGAACATGCTACTTTTTGCTTCGCCTATTTTCAAAATATAGAATTTTGAATTTGGCATTTGATTGGTACAAGGAGACTATAAAGCTCGTAATATCTTTTTTTTTTTACACACTGTAACATTTAACATTTCTACTTTTGGGTATGTGGCAATTATGGCTCATGGAATTTTCTCCCACAATACTAGTTAATAACAACATATTTAAATACAAGTGAAATTTTCGATCTTTTCAAACCCCTAAAAAATGTCTAAAGAAGGGACCCGACCTTAAACGTCGCATAGCCATTCTCTCCATAGACAGACACAAAATGCTGGAGTAACTCAGCGGGACAGACAGCATCTCTGGAGAGAAGGAATGGGTGATGTTTTGGGTTGAGATCCTTCTTCGGACCCTCCATAGATCCAGCCTGACCTGCTGAGTTCTCCAGCACTTTATGTTTTGCTGTTAAAATAAATGTGTGCTCCGCTGAAGAAACTATACGATAGACCACTCCGGAAGTGCAAGTTTTGCTGTGCACTTCATACAGTAGAGCACATCATAATACACCCCGAGTGAATTAATGAGGTTAGATTATTTTTTTTAATCTGTCTAGAATTAATCGATACCCACCCTATGTACCTTATCAGCTTTATTGTATGAAACGTTCGTAAATGCGGCGACGCAGATGTTGTTTACAATTATCCATATTGTTTATGGGTGTGTGTTTTCAATAAGTACCGTTTCCAACTCTGACCAGATGTCACATCAGTGATTGAAAACCAGGAATTAAATATGTGCATCTTAAATATTGTAAAAGAGAAACAATGCTTTGCCAGCTTTGTTCTCAGAAAAGATCATAGAGCAGAGTTCTCAGAGCGCAGTGCCACACCAGAGGAGAACAAAATAATTTTGTTCAAATGTTGCCGTTTGACATCATTTTACAGTGCATTCAGAAAGTATTCAGACCTCTTCAATTTGTCCAGATTTTATGTTACACCATTATTCTAAAATGGATTAAATTTTTTTTTTTTTTAAATTATCAATTTACACACTATACCCCATAATGAAAAAGCAAAAACAGGTGTTTAGAAATGTTTGCTTAGTAATTAAAAATACATAACTGAAATATCACATTTACATAAGTATTTAGACCCTTTACTCAGTACTTTGGTGAGACACATCTTTGGCAGTGATTACAGCCTCAAGTCTTCTTGGGTATGACGCTACAAGCTTGGCACATCTGTATTTGGGTAATTTCTCCCATTCTTCTCTGCAGATCCTCTCAAGCTCTGTCTGTTTGGATGGGGAGCATCGATGCACAGCTATTTTCAGGTTCCTCCGGAGATGTTCGGGTTCAAGTCCGAGCTCTGGCTGGGCCACTCAAGGATATTCTCAGACATGTCATGAAACCACTCCTGCGTTGTCTTGGCTGTGTGCTTAGGGTCGTTGTTCTGTTTGAAGGTGAACCTCCACCCCAGTCCGAGGTCCAGAATGTTCCGGAGGTTTTCATCAAGGATCCCTCTGTACTTTGCTCCGTTCATCTTTCCCTCGATCCTGACTAGTCTCTCAGTACCTGCCACTGAAAAACATTCCCACAACATGATGCTGCCACCACCATGCTTCACTGTAGTATGGTATTGGCCAGGTGATGAGCGGTGCCTGGTTTCCTCCAGACACGATGCTTGGGATTCAGGCCAAAGATTCAATCTTGGTTTCATCAGACCAGAGAATCTTGTTTCTCATGCCTTTTGGCAAACTCCAAGCAGGCTGTCATGTGCCTTTTACCGAGGAGTGGCTTCCGTCTGGCCACTCTACCATAAAGGTCTGATTGGTGGAGTGCTGCAGATATAGTTGTCCTTCTGGAATGTTCTTCTATCTCCACAGAGGAACTCTTGAGCTCTGTCGGAGTGACTATCAGGTTCTTGGTCATCTCCGTGACCGAGGCCCTTATCCCGATTGCTCAGTTTCGCCGGGAGGCCAGCTCTATGAAGTGGTGGTTCCAAAGTTCTTCCATTTAAGAATGATGTGGGCCACTGTGCTCTTCGGGACCTGCAATGCTGCAGAAATTGTTTTATACCCTTCTCCAGATCTGTCTCTCGACACAATCCTGTCTCGGAGGTCTACGGACAATTCCTTCGCCTTCTTGCCTTGGTTTTTGCTCTGACATGCACTGTCAACTGTGGGACCTTATATAGACAGGTGTGTGCCTTTCCAAATCATGTCCAATCAATTAAATTTACCACTGGTGGACTCCAATCAAGTTGTTGAAACATCTCATGGATAATCAATGGAATCAGGATGAACCTAAGCTCAATTTTGAGTGTCATAGCAAAAGGTCTGAAAACCTATGTAAATGTGATATTTCAGTTATTTCTTTTTATTTACTTTGTCAACATTTCTAAACACCTGTTTTCACTTCTTCATTCAGGGGTATTGTGTGTAGATTGTATGATTAAAAAAAATTTTTTAATCCATTTTAAAATAAGGCTGTAACGTAACAAAATGTAGAAAAAGTGAAGGGGTCTGAATACTTTCTGAATGCACTGTATGTACATACTCATCCAGAGAAGACTACACGGGTAGAATATTTCTTAGTCTTATGGGAAAATATGAGACTAATTTCTCCTTATGATTCAGGAAGAAACATGTGCAAACTACAACAACCTAATTATAGGTTGCTAATATTAATTAGAAGCTAGTGGCAAATGCAGGGCTCGAAATTAACAGTTGCCCGGGTGCCAATGGCAACCTACAGTCCTGCTGGGCAACCTGAAAACCATGCCATTTTGCCTGGCCTGGCAAGCGCCCGGGACACCTATCGTTTAATTCTGAGCAGGCTCCCTCTCTATCTCGCTCTCTGTCACTCTCTATCTCCGCCCTCCATCCGTGTTCCGCTCTCCGCTCGGCAGGCCGCCTTACACATGCGCACTGCCACGACCTGCACATCCTCCCCTGCACATGCGCACAACCACGGCCAGCACATCATCGGCTGTGGTTGTGCGCATGTGCCGCCCTGCACATGCGTACTGCCACGGCAACTGGTCAGCCACTTTCTCCCTACCTTTACATTGTGGGAGATCTGGCCGCCATTGCTGTCCGGTCGATGCCTCACTGCGACCGCTGAAAACCAACGCAGAATTACTCCTTGGAGCTGGAGTAACTCCCTGGAGTAACACTTGCTTCTTGGTCCTCCAAAAATATTCCACATGGAATTTAAATGGACCCACCACAACCAAACTCCAAACTCTGAAAAATAACAGCCTATTGCATTGTATCTGTTTATTTATTGTGTGCATATATGGTCTATGGCATATAGACACACTGAACTTTTATCTCCTGTTCTGTATTATGTTTACATATTCTGTTGTGCTGCAGCAAACAAGAATGTCATTGTCCTATCTGGGACACATGACAATAAAACTCTCTTGACTTGGACTTAAGTAAAAAAGGGTTCTTGGGGAAAAAAGAGCTACCTTAAAATTAGTTGCGTCTGGTTGGGTACCTTTGGTAGGGTGAAGACTATTCCATGCTTTAATTGTGCGGGGGAACTCCATGGAGCAGCCAGCATCTTTGGATAGAAGAAATTGGATGACCCTTCTTTAGATTTCCTCTAGTTTTACTCTTTTTAGTTTAATTTAAATATACAGCGTGGAAACAAGCCCTTCGGCCCACCGTGTCCACGCCAGCCACCGATCACCCATTCACTAGTTCTATCCCACACATTAGCAACGTAAGTCAAGAGTGTTTTATTCTCTCACGTCCCAGTTAGAACAATGAAATCCTTACTTGCAGCAGCACAACAGAATATATAAACATAGTACTCTGTAAACAATGTTATAAACGAGAAAACAAAACTCCATACAGACAGCACCCATATTTCAGGATCAATTCCGGGTCTCTGGCAATTTTAAGCAGCAACTTTATGGCTAATGTACTGCCCCATGGTCTAGAACCGAATTTTAAAAACAGTAGCTGTAAAGGGGGACATAGTGTCACTTAGAGATTTAAGACTGAAAATGGATAGTTTCTTAACGGGTGGACTTGCTGCCTCACACACCAGAGATCTGTGTTCGATCCTGTTCTTGGGCACTGTCAGTGTTGAATTTGCACATTCTCCCTGCAAGCATGTGGGTTTCCTCCCACATCCCAAAGACGCATTGGCTTTGTAGGTTAACTTGTCTCTGTAAAATTGCCCCTAATGTGTAGGGAGTGGGTGAGGAAAGTGGGATAACAGAACTGGTGTGAATGGGTAGACAAAAATGCTGGAGAAACTCAGCAGGTGTGGCAGTATCTCTGGAGCGAAGGAAATAGGTGATGTTCCGGGTCAAGACCCTTCTTCAGACTGATGTGAGGGTGCGGGAAGGGTAGAAGGAAGAGGCTGAGACAGTGGGCTTAGGGAAACCTGGTAAGCGGAGGAGAAAGCAGGGGCTACCTGAAATTGGAGGTCAATGTTCATACCGCTGGGGTGTAAACTGCCCAAGCAAAATATGAGGTGCTGCTCCTCCAATTTACGGTGGTCTCACTCTGGCCACGGAGGATGCCCAGGACAGAAAGGTTGGATTCGGAATGGGAGGGGGAGTTGAAGTGCTGAGCCACCGGGAGAACAGGTTGGTTATTGCAAACCGAGCGGAGGAAATCGGCTGGTCTCACCGATATAGGGCAGCTAAAGCCTAGAGCAGCGGATGCAATAGATGAGGTTGGAGGAAGTGCAGGTGAACCTCTGCCGCACCCGGAAAGACCGCTTGGGTCCTTGAATGGAGTCAAGGAGGGAGGTAAAGCGACAAGTGCAGCATTTCCTGCAGTTGCAAGAGAAAGTGCCAGGACAGGGAGTGGTTTGGGTGGGAAGGGACGAATTGACCAGGGAGTTACGGAGGGAGCGGTCTCTGCAGAAAGCCGACAGGGGAGGAGATAGGAAGATGTGGCCAGTGGTGGGATCCCGTTGGTAGACAAAGCTGGAGAAAATCAGCGGGTGAGGCAGTATCTATGGAGCGAAGGAATAGTTTTGGGTCGAGACCCTTCTTCAGACTGATGTCGGGGGGGGGGGGGGGGGGGGGGGTGGGAAAAAGAAAGGAAGAGACGGACACAGTAGGCTGTGGGAGAGCTGGGAATGGAAGGGGAAGAAGGGAGAAAGCAAGGACTACCTGAAATTGGAGCAGCCAATGTTCATACTGCTGGGGTGTAAACTAACCAAGCAAAATATGAGGTGCTGTTCCTCCAATTTGCAGTGGGCCTCACTCTGGCCATGGAGGAGGCCCAGGACAGAAAGGTCAGATTCAGAATGGGAGGGGGAGTTGAAGTGCTGAGCCACCGGGAGATCAGGTTGGTTATTGCGAACTGAGTGGAGGTGTTGTGTGAAGCAATCGCCAAGCCTGCGCTTGGCCTCACCGAGGTAATAATCCAACCAGACTTTTGTTTGGGAGTGGAAAGTGATAATAGAAATTGCATTCATTGCAACGTGTAAAAATAGATGAGATACTGTATTGTAATTTTGCCGCATGTCATTGTGGTATATATCATGTCTTGATTGGTGAATATGTTTAGTTTGCGACTTTATTTGAAGCAGAAATAATATGTAAATGCTTCATTAACCATACTTCCGACTGGTAACTAGGCACTTCGTCCAAGCACATTATCGCATGCGTCATGCAAGCCGTCTTAAATGACCACCTAAACTGTCATGTGGCAACCTAAAAAGCTGCCGAGGTTGCCTGGTTGGCAACAGGGAAAAAAAGTTAAGTGACAGTCCTGAAATGTGAATGGTAATGTATATGTAGTATATAGGAATGGAAATAGAATTCATAAGCTCTGTTCACTGTCCTATTTATTTTTAATCCAACCTACGAACAAATAAAGGAGGAAAAAGAACTATCATGTTGTTCTTGTAAGAGATGTCTCAATATAATCAATAATTCAATTTTTATTCACCTAGTCACAATAGGTTATTGGATTTCACAGTTTACAGCTGAATTGGTTTAGGAATTTTTAGTCATTGTATGGATAGGATTATGATTTTGATATTGCACCCCCATTTTGAGTTGGTAAATTTTGGAAAAAAGGCTGGAGGGACATAGAATTTCTCATGCTCAAAAAAATTAAAAATTAAAATAAAGAAAGTGACAATTCAATTTGCCCAAGGCTTCAAGATATCCTCCATTCTTTCTTCTTTCTTTTAAAATCTTTTTATTGTTTTTTTTTCGAAAGAAAACAAAAATAAAACATTTAAAACAACAGTGCAAGAAAAAAAAAAGTGATAAACATAACAATGATATTGATACTTAGGGCTCAGGATTACATTAATAACAGGTATAACCTGATATGAGACCAATGTCAAAATACACATTGAGTATAGACCTCCCGGTCTCTATGTAAATATCGTTTAAATCTTGAAAAGAAAACTTATAAATGTAGAAAAAACACAAAAATAAAAAGACAAAAAGAAAAAGCAAAAAGCAAAACCCCCCTAAACTAAAAAAATAAATTAAAAAAAAAATAAATAAAATAAAACTAAAAATAAAATAATTAAATAAAAACTAAACAAAGCAAAACAAAATCTGAACTAAAAGTTTCAACAATTTAAGTCTGTATGATGTCAAGTTCGTTCCACCATATAGAAGTGAAATAGTTTTTATAACGGATAAAGAGGGAGCAATTTATATTATATGAGAGTGCTCAATAAATTTTTCCCAAGTCTTATCAAATTTAACCAAGGGTTCAACAATGTCACTCCTAATTTTTTCTAAATTTAAACATGATACTGTTCCAGAATACCACTGGAGTATTCCTCCATTCTGAATGGGTGGAGGGTGGAAGGTGACGGCACGGTGGGAAAAACGGGAGCGCTAAGGAACTAGGAAATTCAAACATAAGGGTCAGTAGTGCCAAAACGGGAATGGCCGCCGGGACCGGACAGCATCCCCGGGCCGGCAGAAGGCACCGAGGTGGCAACCGGTTCCCCTGTCCGGTCCTGGCGGCCGCTCGCAGCCACCCAAGCTACGTCCCTCCCCGGCGGCAGTCGGAATTTAAGGATTTTCGTGAAGCGGCTGACATGAGCGAGGCCGGGAAGCGGCAGGAGAGAGGTGTTCAGACGGAGGGCACTGCCAAAGGTGAGCGGGCTGGCAGAAGGCTCAGAGGTGGCGGACTGTTCCGCTGTCCGGTCGTGGCGGCCGTTAGCAGCCACCCGAGCAACTTTCTCCCCCGGCCACAATGCGGTAGCTCCCAGAGCGCCGCAGCAGTGGTGAGCGAGAGAGTTGCTGGCATGAAACCGACCACCTCCTCCTCAACGCTCCTACACGTGCTGACCCGGGCCAGACTCCCCGCATGCTGTGAAACAGGGGCGGAAAACCCGGGGTGGCCAGAGGGGACACGTCCCCTCCATGTTTTGAGAGGTGGGGGACATCCCCCCCAAGTTTTTGTGATCCAGATTTTAAAATCTCTGCTTTCCGTGAGACAGTGGAGGTGGGACTGCTGATCGAGGGTGCCGATTGGACGAGAGAGACGTCGGTCAGCAGGTAATGGGGCGGGACATGATGATTCAGCGCGATGATTGGAGGAGGGAGGAGTGAGGGGGTGGAACTGAGGATAGAGTGCGGTGATTGGAGGGAGACGTGGCACAGACCTGCGCCTCATCTACAGCCAGGATCGATCCCGGCCGGGTCTCCGGCGCTGTCCCGTCCCCACCCGAGTGCCACCCCCCCCCCCACGGGTGACCAGAGAGGTCGTGAGTCAGAGGGGCGCAGCGCCCCCAGGCCCACAGCCAGCGCTAAACCCAGCTCAACTCTGCCTGTCCCGCTAAGTGAACCTGCCTGGGCTTGCGGGAAATATGGCCAGCGCGGAGAAGCAGCGCTGGTGTCTCGTCTGTCCAGACAGGGCTGTAGTTAAACCGGCGAGACAGGCAGAGTTGAGCTGCATTTATCGCTAGATTGAGCCTCCGAAGCCTCGCGCACGTGTGGGTGAGTGTGCGCATGGCCGCTAAAAAATTGTGTCCCCCATCCCCTCCATGTTTTGATAGCGAGTTCCGCTCGTGTGAAACGAACTGTACCCCCCAGCGGCGCTGTCCTTTTACAGCCGCTTCCCACTTTACAGACACATCCCATCAGCTGCCAGCAATGAGGGATAGACTTGGCTATGTGACCATGGTGATAAACAAGGCCCTGACCGCCAAGGTTGACACGGGTGCAAAGGTGAACGTAATGTCACTCAGAGTTCAACAAGATCAAGAGCACTGAATTGATGAAAAAGGTCTCCTCGACCCTACATGCCTACGGGTGGGGTGGGGGGGGGGGGGGGGGGGGGAGGAAGTTCTTCACCCTCTGGGGAAAGCTGATTTGAAATGTACTGTCAATGAGCAAACTAAAAACCTAATGTTTTACATCGTTCAACCGAACTCTGAAACCCTGCTTGGTATCAGTGCATGCCACGACGTAGGACTGGTTTATTTCGGACGTGCCGTCCACAAACTCTGCCTGACAGAGGAGCCAACACAGCAGTTGCTATCCCAGTACAAAGACCGGTTCGACGACAAACTTGGCAAGCTGCCCACGACATACAGAATCACTATAGATCCTACAGTTACGCCAGTGGTCGTCATCGGAGTCATTGCCGAGGTCAGTGAACCCTCCGACTGGGTCTCCACCATGGTCGTAACCACCAAGAAAAACAAAGAATTGCGGGTCTGCATCAACCCCAAAGACTTGAACACAGCAATTAAACACACACAGTACACAATGAGATCCACTGAGGATGTGGCGCAAATTGGAAACGCAACGTTGATCTCGGTCCTTGACGCCAAAAGCTCTTTCTGGCAAATACCACTGGACCAGGCATCATCTGCTCTAACAACTTTTGCCACACCATTTGGCCGTTACAGATTGTAAAAATGCCCTATGGCATCAACTCAGCCAGCGAACTATTTCAACGTGCAATGGAACAACTGTTCGCAGAATATCCATGTGCCATAATTGTTGATGATATCCTGGTCTACGGCCCAGCATGACGCCAACTTAAAGTAGATACTAAACCGTGTTAGATATATCAACCTCAAACTCAACCCTCTTAAGTGCAAGTTCCGGGTTTCAGAAGTCACCTTTGTCGGTCGTATATTCACCAGCAACGGATTAAAACCTGATCCGTTAAAGACTGCAGCCATCAACGAGCTGCCAGTTCCAACAGATGTCACCAGCTTGCAACAATTCCTCGGCATGGTTAACTACCTGGGCAAATTCATTCCTAACCTCAGCGAACTTTCTGCCCCCACGCGACAATTGACCCACAAAGACAATGCATGGTCCTGGTACCCCCAGAACTAAAGAGCCTTCGAGATACTCAAGCTCTAGCTAGCCAGCGCACCAACACTGGCATATTTCAACCTCAACCTGCCAGTCACCATCACCTGCGATGCATCCCAGTACGGGCTAGGCGCAGCATGCTTAGACAACTACCGACGGCGACGTGATGCCTGTCTCCTATGCATCACGCACCCTAATAGACACTGAACAACGCTCTGCCCAAATCAAGAAGGAACTGCTCTTTGTCGTCTTCGCCTGCTCAAAATTTAAATACTTTATCTTTGGCAAAACCTTCACTGTTGAGACTGACCACCAGCCACTAGTCACCATCCTAAACAAGCCCATCCATGCCGCCCCAGCTCGTCTACAACGCATGATGATGCAGCTGCAGCGGTTCGACTTCCGCATTGTATGCAAGAAAGGTAAAGACATGTACATCGCAGACACGCTCTCCAGAGCCCCGTGCACTACCAGCGAATGTCACCCTATCGAACAGGACGAGTTCTCAGTCCTGAAGGTCTCGTTCATGCCCACCGACCGTCTACGCCGCCTTGCTGAACACACAGCTGCGGACAAAACTTCACATCTGCTGACCTCCGTCATAAGGAAGGGATGGCCAAACAAACAGTCAAGCACCCCGTTTGATATACGACCCTACTTCCTGGTTCGTGACGAACTAGTGCTACAGGGTGGAATAATTGTCAAAGGCCACAAGGCAGTCATCCCCTACACTCTGCGGAGTGAGTACTATGAAGACATCCACGGAGGCCACCCCGGCACAGAAGCCACCCTAAAACGGGCACAGAACATGATCTACTGGCCTGGGATGACAAGGTACATACGCAAAAAGACGGAATCATGCGCCATCTGCAACAGCTTGACACCACATCAGCAGAAGCAACCACTCCTGCCTCAGCCGGCTCCCTTCCTTCCGTGGTTTGAAATCAATCTACTCCCAACGATAACCTCTGAAATAGTTATCTAAAAACTATCAATCCACCTGTCTGTGCATGGAGCACCCATCCGCCTTCAAACTGACAACGGAACTCAATTTACCAGTGATATGTTCAAGGACTTTGCCAAACGGTGGAACTTTCAACACGTCACCAGCAGCCCAGCAGTCCAATGGAGCACTAAACAACTCATGGAGCGCTCCTACCTAGCAACATCTGACGTTTACCTGGACCTACTAAACATGCGGAACATTTCAAGGGACAGTGTTCTCAGCTCCCCTGCCCAACGGCTAATGTCCCGCCAGACGTATCCACCACTACCTGTCTCCCAGCAACAGTTGCAGCCGCAGGTCCGCTCTCCCACCGTGATACAAAAGCGAGTGCAGTTTAAACGAGACACGCAAAAGCGGTTTCACGACAAGACCAGCAAGCCGCTCAAACCACTTATACAAGGACAAGTGGTGCGCCTACAAACTGACAAAGGACATACCAAACTGGGACACATTCATGGCCCTTCAAAGGAACCGTGCTCCTACCTGGTCAAAGTGGATGGCGTCCGCTACAGACGCAACCGTCAACACCTCCTTCCTGTGAAGGAACCTCGTCCGGTGCCTCCGGGTCCTGATGCCCCACTGCTCGTGTTGCAGCCGTTCCATCACCTGCCGCGACCAAGTCCACTCACTCCCCACGTCGGTCTGCCTCTGCGTCTCCCGTTACAACCGATACTCTGGGTTCCTCGCGACGGTCAACCCCTGGAACTCCTGTGGCGGTCTCTTCCCACAGGCCCATTGGGTCTCCCGCGGCATTACCAACCCCAGTGTCCATCTTTTCGGAAGGAAAGGGTGATGAGGCAGCCCTCTACAGCACGAGGACCGGGCGGGTTAGCAGGCCACCCACTAGATATGGCGATTATGTTCAACCCCAATATATTCCCTCAGCTCATCATTTAAAGTGCCTTAGTTGCTTTTTCATTTCTACAAGAAGAGATGTAGATTGGCTATTGCATGTTAGCCAATCAGAATGTTTAGTAAAAATAACTCCGCCTAGTGCATGCTTTATAGTGTAAGAACTCGCCTACTGTCTTCAGTAGCTGCAGTATGATGTACTGCTTATATGATAATGGAACGAACATTAAACATGTTTATACCTTTACCTGTGTGGGAGTTATGTATTTACAGCAAAGATAGACACAAAAATCTGGAGTAACTCAGCGGATCAGAGCGTTTCTGGAGAAAAAGATCTGATGACGTTTCAGGTCAAGACCTTCTCTCCAGAGATGCTGTTTGTACTGCTGAGTTACTCCAGATTTATGTGTCTATCTTCAATTTAAACCAGCATCTGCAGTCCCTTCCTACACATAGATTCATAGCAACTTGTTTCAGCAACCTTTTCAGCACTTTACACAGAGAGTGGTGAGTCTCTGGAATTCTCTGCCACAGAAGGTAGTTGAGACCAGTTCATTGGCTATATTTAAGAGGGAGGTAGATGTGGCCCTTGTGGCTAAAGGGATCATGGGGTATGGAGAGAAGGCAGGTACAGGATACTGAGTTGGATGATCAGTCATGATCGTATTGAATGGAGGTGCAGGCTTGCAGGGCCGAATGGCCTACACCACCTATTTTCTATGTTTCTATGTTTAAAGTTTGGCATATAGTTTTGGCGGCTAGGTGGTTCAACGGTAGAGCTGCTGCCTTACAGCACCAGAGACCTGGTTCGATCCTGACTAGGTTTGCTGTCTGTACGGAGTTTGTACGTTCTCCCTGTGACTGCGTGGGTTTTCACCAGTAGCTTCTGTTTCATCCCATATTTAAAGACGTGCAGAGTCCAGCACACTAGTGCAATTATAAATAAAACGTATCAACAACTCTACTTCCTGAGAAGATTACGGAGATTCGGTATGTCAGAGAGGATACTCTTGAACTTCCGCAGGTATACAGTTGAGAGCATATTGACTGGTTGCATCATGGCCTGGTTAGGCAACTTGAACGCCCAGGAGTGGAAAAGTTGTGAACACTGCCCAGTCCATCACTGGTTCTGACTTACCCACAATCGAAAGGATTTATCGGAGTTGCTGCATCAAAAAGACAGCCAGTTTCATCAGATACCATCCTACCCACACACTCATTTCACCCCTGCCATCGAGAGGAAGGTACAGGAGCCTGAAAACGTTAACATTCAGGTTCAGGAACAGCTTCTTCCCTACAGCCATCATGCTATTAAACACTACAACCTCAGATAAGCTCTGAACTACGATAGATTATTATTATTATTGCACTCTTATTATTTTTTGTGTGTACGTGTGTGTGTGTGTGTGTGTGTGTGTATGTGTATATATATATTTATATATATGTGTGTTCTTTTGAATTCAATCTTTAATTGTCATTGTGCAGTGTACAATATAGAGACAACGAAATGCAGTTGGTATCTCCGAAGGGCGAACTTACGAATAAACAAGTAATACATACACATATTCGGTATCCGTGCAATTTGCTGGTGATTGGATAGTCCAGGGGGGGGTGAGGAGGTGGAGACAGGCAGTCATTGAGGTGCAGCGTTGAGAAGTGTGACAGCCGCAGGGAAGAAGCTGTTCTTGAGCCTGCTGGTACGGCAACGGAGGGACCTGTAGCATCTCCCGGATGGGAGGAGGGTAAACAGTCTATGGTTGGGGTGTGAGCTGTCGCTGGCGATGCAGTGTGCCCTGCGCAGGCATTGTTTACTATGGACAGACTCAATGGAGGAGAGTGAGGAGCCTGTGATGCATTGGGTGATCTTCACCACCCTCTGCAGAGCTTTCCGGTCGGCGACAGAGCAGTTACCATACCATACTGTGATGCAGTTGGTAAGGATGCTCTCGATGGTGCAGCGGTAGAGGTTCAACAGAATCTGGGGAGACAGGTGGACCTTCTTAAGTCTCCTCAGGAAGAAGAGGCGCTGGTGAGCCTTCTTGATCAGCGAGGATGTGTTGTGGGTCCAGGAGAGGTCATCGGAGATGTTGGCCCCCAGGAACTGGAAGCTGGAGACACGTTCCACCTCCGTCCCGTTGATATGGATGGGGTTGGGCGTGCAGCCTCTCGATCTCCTGAAGTCCACAATGAGCTCCTTGGTCTTCTTGGAGTTGAGGGCCAGGTTATTGTCGGCACACCATGCTGTTAGGGGCTGAACCTCCTCTCTGTAGGCCGAATCATCGTTGTCGCTGATGAGGCCAAACACCGTCGTGTCATCTGCATACTTGATGATGGTGTTGGTACCATGTACAGGTATGCAGTCGTAGGTGAAGAGGGAGTAGAGGAGGGGGCTCAGCGCGCAGCCCTGGGGTACGCCAGTGTTCAGGGTGAGGGTAGAAGAGGAGTGGTTATCCAACCTAACAGACTGTGATCTGTAGGCTAGAAAGCCCAGTAACCAATTGCAGAGGGGTTATGCCCAGGTCATCGAGTTTGGCGATCAATTTCAAGGGGATAATGGTGTTGAATGCTGAGCTGTAGTCGATGAACAGCATTCTCACATAAGTGTTTCTGTTGTCGAGGTGGGAGAGGGCGGATTGGAGTGCTGTTGAGATGGCATCCTCCGTGCTCCTGTTCTTGCGGTATGTAAACTGGTAGGGGTCCAGAGTGGGAGGTACGCAGCATTTGAGGTGTGCCATGATGAGCCTTTTAAAGCACTTGGCGATGATAGGGCTGAGTGTAACTGGGCGGAAGTCGTTGAGGCTCGCCGCAGTGGAGTGTGTTGGCACTGGCATGATGGAGGTACTTTTAAGGCACGTGGGGACAACTGACAGGTTGAAAGGGGGGGGAGGAGGTGTGTGTGTGTGTGTGTGTGTGTGTGTGTGTGTGCGCGTGCGCACTAGATTGGTCTTCACTTGAACAGGTACTTTGGATCGGTCTTCACTATCAACCAATCTTCCTGATATAGTAGTGGCCAGACGATCTGGGGTGACAGAGGAACTGAAGGAAATGCACATTAGGCAGATTATTTTGAAGATGTAACTAGGAAAATGCACAAGGGTGAGCCAGTGGATGTAGTGTACCTGGACTTTCAGAAAGCATTTGATAAGGTCCCACATAGGAGATTAGTGGACAAAATTAGGGCACATGATATTGGGAGTGCTGACATGGATAGAATATTGGTTGGCAGACAGGAAACAAAGAGTAGGGATTAACGGGTCCCTTTCAGAATGGCAGGCAGTGACTGGTGGGATACCGCAAGGCTCGGTGATGGGACCGCAGCTATTTACAATATACATCAATGATTTAATGGATGAAGGGATTGAAAGTAACATTAGCAAATTTGCAGATGACACAAAGCTGGGTGGCAGTGTCAACTGTGAGGAGGATGTTATGAGAATGCAGGGTGACTTGGACAGCTTGCGGGAGTGGGCAGATGCATGGCAGATTAAGTTTAATGTGGATAAATGTGAAGTTATCCACACTGGTAAAAAAAACACTGGTAGCATTTACTATGTAAATGGCGTCAAGTTGGGAAAAGGGGAAGTACAATGGGATCTAGGGGTCGTTGTTCATCAGTCTATGAAAGTAAGCATGCAGGTACAGCAGGCAGTGAAGAAAGCGAATGGCATGTTGGCTTTTATAACAAGAGGAGTTGAGTCCCTCTGCAGTTATACAGGGCCCAAGTGAGACCACACCTGGAGTTTTGTGTGCAGGTTTGGTCCCCTAATTTGAGGAAGGACATTGTTCTATTGAGGGAGGTTACAAGGTTAATTCCCGGAATGGCAGGACTGAGAGAATGGGGTGGCTGGGCTTTTCCACTCTGGAGTTTAGAAGGATGAGAGGGATCTTATTGAAACATATAAGATTGTTAAGGGTTTGGACATGCTAGAGGCAGGAAACATGTTGGGGGAGTCCAGGACCAGGGGCCGCGGTTTAAGAATAAGGAGTAAGCCATTTAGAACGGAGACGAGGAAACACTTTTTCGTACAGAGAGCTGTGAGTCTGTGGAATTCTCTGCCTCAGAGGGCTGTGAAGGTCGGTTCTCTGGATACTTTCAAGAGAGAGCTAGATAGGGCTTTTAAAGATAGTGGAGTCAGGGGATATGGGGAGAAGGCAGGAACGGGGTACCGATTGGGGATGATCAGCCATGATCATTGAATGGTGATGCTGGCTCGAAGGGCCGAATGGCCTACTCCTGCACCTATTGTCTACATGTGAGTATGTGTGTATATATACTCACTGAATATTTTTTTCTCTCTCGTTTATTATATTGTTTACTGTACTGTGTTTACATATTCTGTTGTAAAAATGTGTAAGAATTCTGTTATAAACAAGTAAGAATTTCATTGTTCTATCTGTGACATCTATACATAATTAAAGCTCTGATCTTGTTATCTTCCGGTTTGTGCGTTCATTCTATTTGCTCCGAAATGATTTTTCGCCAGCTTACTCACCGGTCTCCTCTGCTGTGATTGCACCAAGTTTCGTTCCGATCGGTGGTCTAATGTAAAAGGTAGCGAGGTTTAAAAAAAATCATAAAAACCGAGCGTGCGCAGATCAATCTCCTCTCCTGCCGTTCAGCTCCGCGTGGATTGGACTTTTCTCCTGTCACTCCGCGGGACGGTCCACCCCTTCCTGCGCCATCGCGTTTTTACTGGAGCTGAGGATGGCCGGCGGTGTTTTTCATCGCATCTTTACTGGAGCTGAGGATGGTCGGCGGAGGTTTCCATTGCGTCTTTACTGGAGCTGAGGATGGCCGGCGGAGGTTTCCATCGCATCTTTGCTGGAGCTGAGGATGGGCGTCGAAGGTTTCTACCGGAGCTGAGGATGGCTGGCGGAAGTTTCCAACAGAACACAATTTTCGGTGGGATCGGAAGCCCAGCCCAGTAGATATCGCCAAATGGAAAGTGGAGAATTTGACCCCGGCGGAGAACATCCAGCGACCGGCGCCCGCTGTGAGTCACCATCACACCTTCAGCTCCAGCCCCTTCCCCCCTCGTCCACCTCGCAGGCTCCTGCCCCCCTCCCCCGTGATATCCTCCTCTACCCCACAATCCGTCTTTTCTACGATCTCTCTCCCCCCCGCCCCTAAACCCCCTCAACCCACACAGCTCCCCCTCCCCCCTCCGTCTTTCCTCTGAGCTCCCTCCCCCCCTACCCCCCACCCCCTTTCCCCATCCCCCCACAACCGCCCACACCCACCGTTCCCCTCCCTGGCTGCAGGACGCTCCCTCCACCGGCACCCGACATCCCCCACCTTGAAGCAATACCCCGCCTGCAGAATGCAACAAGAGACTCAACAAGAAAGAATGGACTGAATAAATCTCATCTTCAACATTAAAATTATTGCTATATTTTAAGAGTTCTTCACATTTTAAGCTTTAGTAAATCCCTTTTTCACTTGCCGTGCCCGTCAGCTGCACCTGTGCAGTAATACATGCGTGTTCTACTTCACAATGGAAACCCAATGGGCGGGAATGGCTGCGCCGCCAGAGAGCCGCGAAGAGTGGATGGGGGTTGAGGGAGATGGAGTGAGTGCGTGGGGGGAATGGGGGGGAAGGGCAAGAGGAGGGGGGGGTGAGGGAAGGAGGGCGGATCAGGGGCGTCACAATGGGAACCCATCAGCCGCGCCTGCGCAGTTAGGGGCTATGGGTGGTGGAATATTGCATTGGGGGAACGGGTTGCGTGGGGGAACAGGTTGCGTTGGGGGAACGAGTGAGTGGTGTAATATTGCGTTGGGGAATGGGTTGCACTTGGGGTCCAGGCCTCCCGTGTGGCTGGGACCCAACGGGTCCCAGTCTAGTATGACAATAAAACACTCTTGACCAAAGATCATAGAGCGTAATAAGTTTGTGTGTGTGTGTGTGTGTGTGTGTGTGTGTGTGTGTGTGTGTGTGTGTGTGTGTGTGTGTGTGTGTGTATAGAAAAATTAATAGATGTATATATATATGCCTATATTTATATGTATATATTTATAAATATAATTGCCTTTATGGTTTATGTACATCTTCTGAGAAATAAGGTAAAGAGAGAAATAGAGTGTATTGCTTTTACTCAATGTTGCTTCTGATCCATGAAAAGGAACTTTGAGGTCTATTTATCTTTATCCTGCCTCTCACACACAGGCACACACACAAACACACATTCATATATATTATATATATGAATACATATATGTTAAATTTAGTGTGGTAAAGCAATACAAGGGAAACTGCACAAAGGAGGGAGCTGGGGAGGAAGGAAGGGAGGGAAATGGGCAGAAACAGATAGATTAAGCAGGGGGAAAACATTTGAAAATAAAATGAACTAAAACACGTGAATTGATAGATGAGCTATATCACACATACTGTTTCTCTACAATACTGATTACACTGCGAGAGGCATAACGGAAGTCTGGTTGAGCATTGCAAGATGGCGTCCGTTACATAGTACACCTCAGTGCAATGGATTACGTGGGAGTATCTTGCTCCGCTCTATGATCTTTGCTTTTGAGTGGATTTAATCTTTTGGAATTGAAGTAACTGCTGTCCTCTCCTAACAAGAGGATATTGGTCAGACAAGAACTGTCCAGTTTGAATCTGTCATATGGACAACTTTCTGATGACTTTAAAACTTCTAAATGCAACAATATTTAATGAATGGTGTTTATCTCTTCACAGATGGTGCTTGATCTGCTTAATGCTTCCAGCATTTACTATTTTTGTTTTGGAGTTTTTGCATCTGCAGCTTTTTTTCCAAATATCTAAAGTATATTTGCAGGTCAATATGCCAATCAGGTTCAAGCTGATCCCCTTTCAATGCTTTCAAAAGTAGTCCTCACACTGCCATAAAGTTCTCAAAACAGGATGCTTGCTTCAATCTATTTATGGACTATGAGGCCCCCTTCTCAATGCAGCCTGATCTTGTGCACTATAATAGTAAGATTAAACGAGAAATTACCAGTTTGAAGTTTGATCTTTATTTTATGAGGCGTTACGATGAGCGATTACGTGTCAATCTTCAAAGCAGTGAAATCACAGATAATAAGGGTTGAACTGAACATAAGATTAGAGAAGAGTAGAAATACCAGATGACCTTTATGATATGACGGTTGGGAGCGGTGTGCACGTAATCGCTCATCGTAACTCCTCATAAAATAAAGATCAAACTCCAAATTGGTAAGTTCTCGTTTAATCTTACTATTTTACTTCAGAGTCACGTGAAGATTTCAAAGCTCTGTGATTTCATGCCGGAACGAGTCCATGCGTTACACACTGCATGATGTGACCATGGATGAGTGAAAAAGATTAATGCATTCAGACATGACTTAGTTTGTTAAAACTGCTGATGCTTTAATCATCAAAGGAAAATAATAGTGATCCCTCTCATCCTGGCGGAAACTATAAAACAGAATCTAAAATGGAATTGGCAAATACCCCCGGTTTGGCTATTATAAAATGTTGGGAAAGTATGTTCATTTGACCATCCTGCAGCTGCTAGGATGTGGTCCAGTGGAACGTACATAACCCTTGGAGCTGATGTAGTAGCAGCCCTGGTGGAGTGAGTGTTGAAAATATTAGTATCGTCTCATGCATTAGCCAAAACCCCATTTTGAATATATATTTTTTTATTAGAGTTTTTAGACAGTGGATTAGCAAACATATATTATGATAGAAATATTTCATGTTCAACATGCATACATTATTAATATTATCAGTTGTATCATTTTGACTCTAATAGTTTTTTTATATAGAGAACAGTAAGAAAAATAGAATAAATATCTATATCAAAGAAGAAAATCATAAAGAAAGGAATAATTTAATATTAATACAACGTAGGAGATAAGATCAAAGAATATAAGATGTATAAGAATATAAGATATAACTTTTCATCTATTCCTAAATCCAAGTTTCAGTTAGGGTTCCCTGCCGAACCATTCTACCCTCAAGTAATCAATGAAAGACCATGTTCTAACGAAAACCTCTTGTTTGTCCAATAAGGCAAATCTGATTATTTCCAGGTGTAGGGTCACCGACATTTCCATAATCCACATTTTAATTGTGGGGGATATAGGGCCTTTCCAAAATTTTAATATTAATTTCTTCCCAATTATTATACTGTAGTCTAGGAAATTTCTTTGGCTTGTTGTAAGAGATAAACTTTGTTCTGATGTTCCAAGTATTATTAATTTTGGGTCCGGATCCAGTTTAGTATTAATAACTTCAGAAGTTATTTTAAAAATCTCAGTCCAGAAATTCTTAATTTTTATACAATTTGCAAAAGTATGTGTTAAATTAGCCTCTAGATGTTGACATTTATCGCAGGTAGACGATATTTGTGGGAAGATTCTATTTAGTTTAACCTTGGAAAACTTTAAATTGTATTAGAGCATGTCTGGAATTTAGCGAGCATTGATGTATGTATTGTAAACTTTTATCCCATAAATCTTTCGTTATAGATTGATTTATTTCATTTTCCCATGTGTGTCTATATGATTCCGTTGATGGTATCTCACTATCTAAAAGGGTGTTGTAAATATAAGTTATTAATTTTTCTGTATTAGGATGTTTATTCAGACATTCATCTAAGATTTCTGGTTCCCTATTCCTATAATCTTGTGTGTTTGACCTAACATAATCTCTGAGTTGCAAGTATCGAAAAAAATTATTTGAGTGTAACCCATAAATCTGTTGCAGTTCTTGAAATGAGAGATAGTGCCTTTTTTGTAAAGGTCTTCCACCCTTTTGATTCCATAGTTTTTCCATTGTATAAAGCCTTTATCTAGTATGGAAGGTTTGAATAAGGGATTATTTACAATAGGGAGGTAGAGTAGTATATTGTCCAGTTTAGAGCCTTTTTAAGTTGTTTTCCAGATTGTATACCACTATATATTATAGGGTTTTCCCCATAATGTTTTTTTGTGCAATTTTGTCGGTGCAAATATAATCGAACCGATTTCAAAAGGTAGACAGTCCTCCTTTTCCATCCTTAACCATTCTGGTTGTTGATCCATTTCTTCCAGCCAAAAATTTATGTTTTTAATATAAACTGCCCAGAAATAGAACAAAAAGTTTGGTAGAGCTAAACCTCCATTAATCTTTGATTTAAATAAATGTTTTTTATTTATTCTATGATTCTTGTAGTCCCAGATGAAACTTGTAACAGTGGAGTCTACTTTAAAAAAAAAAGATTTTGGAATATATATTGGGATGGATTGAAATAGGTACAATAATTGCGGTAGAAAAATCATTTTTATAGCATTAATTCTACCGAACATTGAGATAGGAAGTGTTTTCCAGTATTGAATATTCTTATTTAGTTTATTCATTAAAGGTGGAATATTTGATTTAAATAAAGAGCTATACCCCTTAGTTACATAAATACCTAAATATTTAAATTTTTCGTCAACTATTTTAAAAGGTGATTGTTGTAGTATATGTATATTATGATCCGTTATTGACATGATTTTGCTTTTATTCCAATTAATTCTATATCCTGAGAAATGACCGAATTGAGTTATTAGATTTAATAAATTTGGAATGCTAATTTTCGGCTTTGTAATATATATTAGTACATCATCTGCATATAGAGAAATTTTTATTCGTTGTATCTTTAGTATTGTACCCATGTATTTCTGGATTAGATCTGACATTTTCTGCAAGCGGTTCAATTGCTAAAGCGAATAATAATGGAGATAACGAACATCCTTGTCTACAACCTCTGGAAAGATTAAATTTAGTTGATAACATTTGATTTGTTAGTATTCTAGCTGTTGGGTTAGAATATAACAATTTAACCCATGCGCAGTACTTCTCTCCCAATTGAAATTTTTCCATCACTGAAAATAAATATGGCCATTCTACTTGATCAAAGGCTTTTTCAGCATCTAGCGATATAATTGCTAGATCTTCATTAACAATTCTGTTTGAATATATAATATTAAACAATCGTCTAAGGTTATAAAATGAGTGACGTTTAGGGATAAAACCTGTTTGATCAGGATGTATTAATTTGTTAATTACTAAGCTCAATCTATTAGATAGGATCTTAGTTAATATTTTCTGATCAGCATTTAATAGAGCTATTGCTCTATATGAGGCCGAGTCTTCTAGATCCTTATCAATTTTAGGTATCAGTATTATTGTAGATTCATTTAAAGTTTCCGGGAGTTGCTGTTGAGTATAAACATGTTTATACAGTGTTTGTAAGCGTGGAGAAATCAGATCATAAAATGTTTTATAGAATTCAGAGCTTAGGCCATCAGGGCCAGCGGTCTTTCCATTTTTTAAAGATCTAATTGACTCTTCAATATCTTTGGTCGTTATTTCAGCTCCTAATAATTCCTGTTCTTGCAGATCTAAGCCTTTAAGGTTGCATTTCTGTAAAAATGCTTCCATTCCTATTGATTGGTGTGTCACTTTAGTTGAATAAAGATCTTGATAGTATTGTAAAAATCTGTCATTAATATCTTTGGGGAGTGTTAGTGTTTTTTCCCTTTTCTGATCTAATCTTATGAATCATTTTTTCTCCATCCAGTTTTCGAAGCTGGCGTGCCAATAGTTTGTGTGGTTTATCACCAAATTCAAAATTTAATTGTTTTGTATGTTGATAAAGTTTTATTATTTGGTCGGAGTATATTTTATTTAATTTATATTTCAATGCAGCTATTTTATTATGTTTTACCAATGAAGGTATTCTTGCGTTTTCTATGTCTAATTGTTTTATTTCCAATTCCAATGTCTGTTGTTTGGCTCTATTCTCTTTGTTAAGAAATGCCTGAGAGGAGATTAATACCCCTCGTGTAAATGCTTTGAATGTTTCCCAGAGAAGGGAAGCAGAGATTTCGGGATGGTCATTGATCTCGAAGAACATATTAATCTGTTTTACAAGATATTCACAACATACCTGTTCTTTTAAAATTTGAGGATTAAGTCTCCATTGTGTCTGTTTCTTGTCCATTCCATTTAGTTTAATCATAAACGTTAATGGGGCATGATCCGAAATTATAATATTATGATATTGAGATTTATAAGTATATGGAATTAGTTTAGCATCTACTAAGAAATAATCTATCCTTGAATAAGTTTTATGCATAGATGAGTAAAATGAGTATTCTCTTCCGGATGGGTTTTCAATTCTCCAGACATCCTTAATATTGGTATTATTTATATATGAGTTTTAAAAATTCACTTGAGAGAGATTTTGACTTTCTCTGTGTTGATGATCTGTCTAAATATGGATCCAGTGTACAATTTAAATCTCCACCAATTATTAAATTATTTTGTGTACATTCCGGAATAATATTCAGTATTCTCTTGAAAAACCGCGGACTATCAAAATTAGGCCCATATATATTAATGAGTCACTTTTTTTGAGATTCGCCTACTATTATGATATATCTTCAGCTTCAGTTGATATATGTTTAAAAGGTATACCTTTACGAATTAGAATTGCAACTCCTCTAGATTTATGTGTGAATGAGGAATGATACGTTTGGGCAATCCATTTTGTTTTCAATCTGTATTGCGCTTCCTTTTTAAGATGAGTCTCTTGGAGGAAAATTATGTCTGTTTTGAACAATTTTAGGTGAGTTAATACTTTGCCTCTCTTAATGGGTTCATTAATTCCCTTAACATTCCAACTGCAAAATGTAATTTCTTCACCCCCAGTGTTCACTTTTACGTCTTGCATCATGATTAGGGTGGTCTATAATGGAGTAGATGATTCAGCATGTTAAACCATACCTTACACCTGGATCTCAGATAGATGCATTTCAGAACTTTTAGGTTTTCTTCTCGGTCATATCTCCTTGAATAACAATTATAATGCCATTCTAAATAAAAATTATATTGATTATAACATACTACAAAATAGAGAGAGTAAGTGGTTTTTATGTTAGTGAAATGTGAAAGAAAGAAAAATACTACATCTATAGTTAGTGTAGTTAGTGAAAGCCACCCTAATGTGGCTAGGCATCTAAAGACTTCCGTAGCTTTTGGTAAAAAAAAATGTTGCTAGCTCCGTTCTTTCCCTCGAAGGGAAAAAATTCAAATACAGTAAAAAAAAACATTATGCGGCTGGGCGGGGGGGGGATAATGGATATATTCCAATAGTGGAATAATTATTAGTCTCAAGGTTAATAAAATATTAGTTTCATTTAACTAAAGTATTGGTCCATGATTAGTCTAAATAGTATCAATATCTAGGATTAAACCTACATCTTCTATTTTAATCATCTTATGATTCATCCTTTTAACTAATTCTGAGTTAATCCAATTAACTATAATTGATAATGATTAATTATTATGATTAATAATGGTTAGTAATAGTTAATACAATAATATAAAATATTATATAACGATGATCAATTTCATTCTAAATTCATAACAATCCTAAAGTATAGTGATTTAAAGTTCAAATATCATTCCGTTAAGTATTAAATTGTCCTCTTTTTCGTTCCATACCTGCCAACTTGTGAGATTGAAAAATCGGAATCCTATTAGTCTGACGTCCAGTAAGGGGGGGGCAAGTAACGTCAGTAATCAGTGAGGGCGGGAAAGTGACCTCAGGGGTTCAAAAAGCTGGAGAAACTCAGCGGGTGCAGCAGCATCTAAGGAGCGAAGGAGATACACAAAAGGCTTCAGCGAAGGGAGATAGGTGACGTTTTACTTTCTGCTCCTAATCCGTGCGGTCATCGCATGCACGTCGGAATTCGAATTCTCGGAAGAATCCGCCCAAATCGCAGTATCTCGTCCTCGCTAATTTCAATCTTTTCAGTGGCCTCAATCTTCTTTGCAAATTGAAAAGCCTCTGTGTGGTTAGTAAAGAAGTATCCTTTGTGGTCGTAGGTGATTCTCAGTGTTGCAGGGTACATCAGTCCATATCTCAGGTTATTAATGTTCTTGAGTATTCTTCTTGTATCTGTAAACAATGCTCTTTTCTTGGCAACCTCCGCCGGGTAGTCTCGAAATATGCTGATCTTGTCTCCTTCAAAAACAAGATTTCTGCTGCGAACAATTTTCTTCATCATGTCATCCAAGACATGGTCATATTGCACCTTCACTATAAATTGTCTTGGACGGGAGTCCGCCCCTGGACGGCGTCTCAGTGCTCTATGTGCCCGAGCCAGTAAAGGTGCTTCATCCAGTTTTAAAACTTTCTTCAGTAAATCTGCAGCAAATTCACGAGGGTCCTGATTCCCCTCTCTTCCTTCCCGGACACCGATAATTCCTTAGATTCTGGCGTCTCTGTCGTCCCTCCAAGTCAATGCATTTTTTTCGGTTATTTTATGCAATAAGTCCGATAAACGCTTGTTCTCGGAGAGAAGCTTGCTTGTAGTTTCAGAGCATGTTTCAGCGATTCCCTCTAGTTCGATTATGGATTGCTGTTGTTGTTCCAGTGCCTGAGAGATGGGCTCCAGCTTCGAATTGAATACTGATTCCATCAGATTGATTTTGACATTTACCTCATCAATCTTTTTATTTAGATTTTCTTCCATGATCTTCTTCCAAAAGTCCAATTGTTTCTGTACAATGACAGCAATATCTTTCTTAATTTCTTCTTTAATTTCTTTTTTAAAAGTTTTCAACTCATCTTTAAAATCCTTTTTGAGTTTTTTTAAATTCTGCCATTATTTTTGAAATTTCTGAGGCAAGGAAACTTCTTAGTTCTTCCACATCTGTCTTTCTTTCTCTTGAGATCTCTTCTTGAGATGCTGTTAAAATTGAGGCCGAGGCTTCGGTTGGGCCTGCTTCCTTGGCCCTACCGGTTTTTTTCCCTTTGGGGGGAGGGGTGCGATGTGGAAACATACCGTCAGTTTTGTCGCGCGCCTGATGACGTCAAAGGCTTGCAGTCAGTCGGTTGCGATGTTGAGCAGGTAAGTCCCGATTTTCCCCCCCGTTTTTTCTACAGTTTTCCCGGAGCTAAATGGCACGAGTCTGCCTACTCCATAGCGCCACCGGAAGCGCCCCAATACCCCATTTTAACCACCTGGAGATGGTAGAACTAATACTTCTTATGACGTTTTTTGTAACTAACAAACATTGCTAGTTTGGAGCCTTCAAGGATCTAGGTGACCTAGACGTATTGTTGTAAATGTGTGACCACGCATTACTGAAGGTC
Source organism: Okamejei kenojei (assembly GCA_035221665.1). Classification (NCBI taxonomy): domain Eukaryota; kingdom Metazoa; phylum Chordata; class Chondrichthyes; order Rajiformes; family Rajidae; genus Okamejei; species Okamejei kenojei. The sequence continues at coordinate 38,024,474 of CM069143.1, forward strand.
CATGGGGTATGCCATGAAACTAGTTTGAGACCTAATGCCCCTGGTTTGTCCTGGTTAATTAAATCAAAAACATAAAGTATGTTATTAACATCCAGTCGCAATTTATGTAATGACTGGACCCGTTGCACTGAGGCCAGTGCCATGAGGATAACTACGTTATGAGAGCCGGCTAAAGATAAGGATGTAGCTGGAGCCCTCTGGTGAAGTAGTGTTAACATAATGTCAATGTCCCATACTTCCATGTAACTGGGCCTGGGAGAACTTGTGTTAAAGAAATCCTATATAATTCTGGATATCAGAGGGTGAGACCCGACACTTCAGGTGTGTTGGTCCCACTTGCGGCCTGCAGCAAATATGATGAGAAGGCACTTGGCACAGTTAATGGCACTGTAACTTAATTATTGTCATAGACCCATTTAAAACATGTAACAATGTTTTCTAGTTAGACAAAATACGGCGAATCCGGGACACTTGGCATCTCTGTGTATAGTATGTAACATGTGTATTCATACAAAAATGCTTCCCATCTGCTGAATTGGAAATGTACTACCTTTTGGTGCTTGCCCTGCACTCTGCAGTGAGCACTATATAGAAACATAGAAAATAGGTGCAGGAGTAGGCCATTTAGCCTTTCGAGCCTGCACCGCCATTCAATATGATCATGGCTGATCATCCAACTCAGTATCCTGTACCTGCTTTCTCTCCATACTCCCTGATCCCTTTAGCCACAAGGGCCACATCTAACTCCCTCTTAAATATAGCCAATGAACTGGCCTCTGTGGCAGAGAATTCCAGAGACTCACCACTCTCTGTGTGAAAAATGTTTTCCTCAGTCCTAAAGGAATTCTCTCTTATCCTTAGACTGTGACCCCTTGTTCTGGACCTCCCCGACATCAGGGACAATCTTCCTGCATCTAGCCTATCCAACCCCTTAAGAATGTTGTAAGTTTCTATAAGATACCCCTTCAGTCTTCTAAATTCCAGCGAGTACAAGCCAAGTCTATCCAGTCTTTCCTCATATGAAAGTCCTGACATCCCAGGAATCAGTCTAGTGAACCTTCTCTGTACCCCTCTACGGCAAGAATGTCTTTCCTCAGATTTGGAGACCAACACTGTACGCAATAGTCCAGGTGTGGTCTCACCAAAACCCTGTACAACTGTAGTAGAACCTCCCTGCTCCTATACTCAAATGCTTTCGCTATTAATGCTAACATACCATTTGCTTTCTTCACTGCCTGCTGCACCTGCATGCCTACTTTCAATGATTGGTGTACCATGATACCCAGGTCTCGTTGCATCTCCCCGTTTCCTAATTTGCCACCATTCAGATAATAGCCTACCCTCCTGTTTTTGCCACCAAAGTAGATAAGTTCACATTTATCCACATTATACTGCATCTGCCATGCATTTGCCCACTCACCCAGCCTATCCAAGTCACCTTGCAGCCTCCCAGCATCTCCTCACACCTAACACTACCCCCCAACTTAGTGTCATCCGCAAACTTGGAGATGTTGCATTCAATTCCCTCGTCCAAATCATTAATATATACTGTAAAAAGCTGGGGTCCTTGCGGTACCCCACTAGTCACTGCCTGCCATTCTGAAAAGGACCCGTTTACTCCTACCCTTTGCTTCCTGTCTGCCAGCCAGTTCTCTATCCACATCAATACTGAACCCCCAATTATTCCCAACATAAGCGGGAACCATGGCTGCGTATGCCAGTCAGACAGTTCGGAAAGCCTGAAGCGGTATCTTGCTGGATTTATTGCAAGACCCAACTGATGAGGCAGAATGGAGGAAAGACATGCAAGAACATTCCTCCCCAGTGAGGTGATAATATATCACTCGCCACTGTATGCCACATATTTTGCAACTGGAAAATGAGCCTGGATGTAAACATATCGATATTCGGTGTTCCACCAGACCATAATGACATTAAATACTTTGTGATCCAACATCCATTCTGTGTCATTGATTTCACGTGATGATGCAATAGCGTCAAATGAGGTTAGGTAAATATCACAGGATACTTTAACTTGATTGCATCCATGTGACTAACAAATGCCACCACCATAGTGTATCAACTTGTTGAGCATGCAGATTATGCATATTCTCACAATAACCTTTAACCTATAGAATGCACCTAGTGTTTATAGGTAGTTGATGATTTGACTGAAAACTGAAAATTTGGTAACTCATGCAAAACGCATCCGCCTCCGTAACTGCAGATGGCATTCGTAATTTCTCATCTTTGAGCACTAGTATCAGTTTGTAATTACTGAAGATTACTGACCAAAATTACTGGAGCAATGCTGAATACTGCCACCATTGTGACTTTAGTAGCTTCAGCTGGTAATAGCATAGGTCTATTAATAATGACCTATATTGTACTTGAGAGATTATTTCTTTGCACGTTGTAAGTTTTGATAATGCAAAGGCCCAATTTGCACCGCTGAAACACAGCTGCTATATTTCCAATTACACTTGATGAATAGAAGGCTGCTTCATAACAACGAGGTTGTTACAGGCTTCTGTTAATTCCATCTCTTGCCCCAGGGCGGAGTCCCTGTTAAGTTGATAGTTAAATGTAAATCCCAATAATCAATAGTTCTGATTGGTATCAACTTAAATTTAACTGGATGGATGAGGGACCCCAATTTCTCAAATATAGTTTGGGGCCGCAACAGTTAATTATAGTAAAATACAGCATTTAAAAGATCATCCAGATTAGGTGATAACAAATGTTCTTGAGCTCTGAGCAGCCCAAGCACTGGTTTTAGTAATTTGGTAAATAAACCAGGGAGCTGAAGTTAGCCCATTTTGGAACTGTTATCATTGACCCATCCAGATAAATTTCAAATATAGCCGGTGATCCCTGTGAATGGGAACTGAATAGCATGCATCTTTGAGATCAATGCTTGCCATATAGCTCCTATAGAAATCAATTGTTGGACAGTAACAAAATTTCCTATTCTGAAAGTCTACACTTTACATACGAGTTAAATCTGGATGAAGTGACATCCTCCATCTTTTACCCTGTCCTAAAAGGCAATCCTGGCCATAATACTGGGCCTGCCTCGAAAGACAACTCCGGCCCCAATTCCAAGCCTGCTTGGAACCTATGTATGTTGTGCAGTATAAAGTAATCACATGTTATCATCAGTTATTTTTTGTTTTTGTTTTTTTTTTAAACCAGATCTGAATCTCATGTTATCATTGTCACTTGTACAAAAACACAAGTGTAAATATTACCAACATGTAAATGGTCCACAACCCCATGTTTCAGAAGAACCAGACCCACCTACCTCCATGGCTACCGGTGGTCTTATGGTAAACCCAAAGGCCGCTGATGCGGGTTCTTTTACCCCTCCTCGATTGGAGAGTAGGACTGCTGGGTGTGTGGATTCCATATTTTCCCTGAGACCGGCTTGGGCCTTGGTCTGAACCTCATCATACTGAGCCTGTCTCGTAAGACAACTCCAGCCATAATTCTGAGCTTGCCTCGAAAGACAACTCTGACCATATTTCCATGCCTAGCTTTCAAGCTGCCACCGGCTTCAGTGAACCGCTTACCCCCGATGGAGGCGCGGGGTGTGTCGTAACCTACCGATGAAGCTTTGCTCATTGTCGGTACCTTGATTAGTCCGACAGTTTTTTGCTTCCTCATCCTGGTCTTACCTGTGGGATAAGTCTTATCTGAAATGGGGATTCGGCGGCCGGTTTCATTTCCGGGATTTCACACCCTCCAACGTCATCCTGTTAGCGCTGTTCACTGCCGGCACTTGTAGCGCGAGATAACTCTGGCCCCTTCCGGGTATTCTGCCAACGGCTGGAGACCAACTCTTCCGGCAGCAACGCCTTCGTTTGCGAGTATCTCTTGAAGCCATATGCACGTGCTCCAGTATGTTCCACGGACATACTTTCAATTTTGAAGTCAGTTACACACTGACCACTCGCACTAGGCTCCACAGCGAGGGACATTCGTAGGCAGCCCTGAAAACAGGTGCTGCTGCAGACCCCTGAGGATACCTGCGCTGACATGGCCCCTCCTACAGACCTATATTAGGTTTTTTGCTCTGAGTCAGACAGGAACTGACCTCGAATGCTCCCCAGGGCCAGAGTTGTCTTTCAAGGCAGGCTCAGTATTATGGCCAGGATTGCCTTTTAGGACAGGGTGAAAGATGGAGGATGTCGCTTCATCCAGATTTAACTCAGAGAGGGAGACATTGTCCCCGAGGAGACCCGCGCTGATAATTCCCTCCTTTGGAGTATCATTGTGGAGCAACCTCTCCACCAGGTGCTCCATGTGGGTTTAGACGTCTGCAGACGCTACTCATTGAAGGAGGAGAATCCTCCTGGCCTGACTCCCCTAGTCCACAGGCCTGACCATCTTACTTTTGGTTTTACCCCCTTTCTGGGGACCCACTGCAGTCTGGAAGCAGCTGACCATTATATGTTGGAAGGGTCCCTCCTGGCCTGACTTCCACAGACCTACCCGACTTGCTGTTGGTTTTACCCCCTTCCTGGGGAACCACAGTGGTCTGGAAGGGGGTAAAACCAACAGCGGTATGTCGGGGGGGGGGGACACCCTCCGGGCCTCACTTCACAGACCTTGCCGGCTTGTGCTTTGTTTTATCCCCCTCCTGGGAACAACAGCCGGTCTGGAAGCCACTGACTGTGTTGTCAGTGACTAGGGTGGCGAAATTTGAGTGCAGGATAAAAACTGATGTTTAATCGATAATGTTTAATATTTTATGTGTCATTCCTAACTGTCACTGTATGTCATGTTTTCACTGGCGGGCGGTGCACCAAGTCAAAATTCCTTGTATATGAATACTTGGCCAATAAGTTTATTAATTCAAACTTCTTAATTCATTAATTACACAAGACCCCAGTGAGGCTGGATATATAATATTGTGTTCGAATCTGGCATGTGAACTTGAAATTAATGATGGGCTCCAGTGAAAGTAGTCCACATTGATTATTGGAGATTAAGGGAAAGGGATGGGGGAGAAGGTAGTGCTGGAAATACAGCCCACAGCTAGCACGGAGAAGCGCCAACCCCTGCTCAACTCCCCTGCCCCGCCGGGCCAACTGACAGTCCTGGACCAAAGGGACAGTGGCCCCCAGCCAGCGTGCAGTAGAAGCGCCAACTCCAGCCCAACATAGCTCCAACTCCTGAGGAACCCGCTCCCCGACAGGCCAGGGCCTGCCAGCACCACCCCCCGCCCCACCCCCAGCACCGGATGCAAGTCCATGCCACCATCGCTCCAGGCCTGTGCCCCGGCTGCTGGCAAACCCAGCTGGACAAGCAGAGCTGAACTGGAGCCAGCGCCTCTTCCCCTCGCTGGCTGCAAGCCCAGGGCCACCCCGGACAGGGACGGGTCACCCGGGAGAGGACAGCCCAGCAGCAACTCAACAGCGCCCGCAGCGCCGGACACCCGACCCCGTCCACGGACGAACTGCAACACCACAGCTGCCAAGAATGTTTATAGCGAGTGGGCTATAACCTATGACCTGGGCATGCGTAGTCGGAATACCAAACTCTTATTCTCTAGCACCTTGAAGGTGAAACGTACAAATTCTTAGAAGGCTTGATATGGAGCGTGCTTTCCCCTGCTGAGTCTAGAACCATGAGTCACAACAACAAAATAAGGGGCAGAACTTTATTTATGCAGAGCATGGAGAATCTCTGGCCTGCAGAGGCATAATCACTGATTTAATTCAAAATAGATTCACAAGATTTCGGAATACTAAAGGAAACGGGATATAGGGAAAGGACAAGTAATTGCTGTAAGATCTTGTTGAATGGTGATTCTAGAGGATAGAGAATCTGAATAATCTGTTCCAATGTGAAGAGTGTTTATTTACATAGATTTTACATTCACGGTCACATAAGCAGTTCCATAAATTATTAACACAATCCATCCAGGTATGCGAGTCAAAGGTGACTGAAGGTTCTTCAATTTCCATATAAATATGAGTAAAAATATAATTAAAACAAAATAAAAACTAGCAACATCACAAAGAATGATTTGAAGCTGCAATATTTATCTGAGATCACTTAAACTTCTCATATTTTACTTTTGCTCTTGAGTACTTCAGGGTGCACAGAAATCCTTTCATCATAGGTTAAATTTCAAAACTATACCTAAAGGTGTTTCCATTAAAAATATCATCTAACATATTTTCATAAATTTTGAACCCAGGGGAATGGGGAGGGGGGGTAGGGAGTGGAGGAAAAAAGGAATACTGTTTGCCAAAAAATGTGCTTGCATTAAATCAGCATGTCTGTGGGCTTGGGTACATTTCCAACCCACCAACTATTCTTGCAGGTTTAACCTAACCCCTCAATCTCTCTTATAACAAAACCCACTTTGAGGTTGAGATTCCTACACTGTCTTTTTACTCATCTTTCAGTTTCACATTCTATTTTGTCAGCTCTGTTCAAGTTTCTCATGTGATTAAAAGTGTTCATCGCTGCTGTCACACCTCTACTCCTATTTCCTCCTGACATTTCAAAACCCCCACACAATCCAAAAATAAACTTGAAACATAACAGGACTGCATGACAAAATCAGATGTTGTCTGAAATCGTTGCAATATTTTGTTAATCTATAAATCACACTGCAGCTAAATTAGCAAATTCTGCAGTTTACGCGCTAATGCAAACATATTAAAGGTTCAATATACCAGCTGCATCCTGAATCCACCTGGACATGGAGGATAATACACCCAGTGTGTGGTATACTAATCTGCAAGGGCAAAAGGGATGAGTCTCTTGAAGAGTTTTAGACCAAGTGGGACCCGTTGGGTCCCTGTCACACGGGAGGCTTGGTCCCCCAACGCAACCCGTTCCCCCAACGCAATATTCCACCATTCACCCGTTCTCCAACGCAACCTGTTCCCCTAACGCAATATTCCACCACTCACCCATGGCCCCCAACTGCGCAGGGGCCGCTATTTTCACCAAGATGGAAATACTGTCCCTATTTCCACAAACATGGGCGTACCAGCAGCAGAGCGCTTACCAGGTGCTGATGAACACTGGCTGAACTGGAGATGTCTCAACCGACTGCGAACCGGGGTCGGGCGGTCAAGGGTGACAATGCACAAATGAGGCTACATCGAGTGTACAACAACCTGTGACTGTGGCACACAGCCCCAGACAATGCAACACCTACTGCAATACCCATTGCTGGATAATCCATGTACTACTGCAGACCTTGCACTTAACACTCCAATAGCACAATGATGTGTACAGCAGTGGCAAGCCACTATATAGCATAAGGACACAAAAGAAGAAGGGGCGGCTCATTTCCTCTTATCCCCAGCACTCTCTCCCCCTCCTCTTCAGCCTCCCAATTGCACTTGCTGCCCGGGACTTAAAAAAATAAACCAATTCACTTCCCCTGCCTCCCCCAGCACTCCCTCCCCCTCCTCTTCAGGCTCTCTGTTTGTAAACATTAAAAACTTGCTGGCAAGACTCAGTGTTCTGTGATTGCAACATTGTTGCAGGGAGGGCCAGCATGGATTTGGATCCCATTGTGACGTCATAGCTGTAACTGCCGGTGTGCAGATGGAAGAACATTTTCTCATAGTGGAGTTTCTTTAAAGTTAAAAATGTGAACAACTTGTAAAAATATAACATAAATCTGAACAAAACTTAATAAAAAACACCACAGAACAATTGTGAGTAAGGTGGTCTGAAATTATTATATAGAAACATAGAACATTGAAAATAGATGCACAAGGCCATTCGGCCCTTCAAGCCAGCACCGCCATTCATTGTGATCATGGCTGATCGTCCGCTATCAATAATCCGTGCCTGCCTTCTCCCCATATCCCTTGACTCCACTAGCCCCTAGAGCTCTATCCAACTCTATCTTAAATCCATCCAGTGATTTGGTCTCCACTGCCCTCTGTGGCAGGGAATTCCATAAATTCACAACTCTCTGGGTAAAAAAGTTTTTGCTCACCTCAGTCTTAAATGACCTCTCCTTTATTCTAAAAATGACTGTGGCCCCGGGTTCTGGACTCACCCAACATTGGGAACATTTATCCTGCATCTAGCTCCTTTTATAGTTTTATATGTTTCTATAAGATCCCCCCCATCCTTCTAAACTCCAGTGAATACATGCCCAGTCTTTAAAATCATTCCTCATATGACAGTCCCGCCATCCCAGTGATCAATCTCGTGAACATACGCTGCACTGCCTCAATCACAAGGATGTCCTTCCTCAAATTAGGAGACCAAAACTGTACACAATACTCCAGATGTGGTCTCACCAGAGCCCTATACAACTGCAGAAGAACCTCTTTACTCCTGTACTGAAATCCTCTTGTTATGAAGGCCAACATTCCATTAGCTTTCTTCACTGCCTGCTGTACCTGCACGCCAACTTTCAGTGACTGGTGTACAAGGACACCCAGGTCTCGCTGTACCTACCCCTTACCTACCCTAACCCCATTGAGATAATAATCTGCCCCCTTGTTTTTGCCACCAAAGTGGATAACCTCACATTTATCTATATTATACTGCATCGGCCACGCATCTGCCCACTCACTCAACCTGTACAGGTCCCCCTGCAACCTCCTAACATCCTCTTCACAGTTCACACTGCCACCCAGCTTTGTGTCATCCTCAAACTTGTTAGTGTTGCTCCTAATTCCCTCTTCCAAATCATTCATATATACGGTAAACAGTTGCAGCCCCAACACCGAGCCTTGCGGCACTCCGCTCGCCACTGCCTGCCATTCTGAAAAGGACCCGTTCACTCCTACTCTTTGCTTCTGGTCTGCCAACCAATTTTCTATCCATGTCAACACCCTACCCCCAATACCATGTGCTCTAATTTCAGTCACCAGTCTCCCGTGCGGGACCTTATCAAAGGCTTCCTGAAAGTCTAGATACACTATGTCCACTGGCACCCCTTCATCCATTTTACTTGTCACATCCTCAAAAAATTCCAGAAGATTAGTCAAAGATGATTTCCCTTTCAGACTAATCCTTTTACTGCTATCCAAATGCTCCATTATTACTTCTTCAATAATTGACTCCAGTATCTTTCCCACCACCGAAGTCAGGCTAACTGGTCTGTAATTCCCCGTTTTCTCTCTCGCTCCTTTCTTGAAAAGTGCGATAACATTAGCTATCCTCCAATCCACAGGAACTGATCCAGAATCTATTGAACATTGGAAAATGATCACCAATGCGCCACTATTTCTAGAGCCACCTCCCCGAGGACCCTGGGATGCAGACCATCAGGCCCAGGGGAATTATCATCCTTCAGTCCCATTAGCCTACCCAATACTATTTCTCGCCTAATGAAAATTTATTTCAGTTTCTTACCCCCTTAGATCCTCTGTCCTCCAGCACATCTGGGAGATTGTTTGTGTTCTCCTTAGCGAAGACAGATCCAAAGTAGCTATTCTCCTCTTCTGCCATTTCCTGGTGCCCATAATTATTTCACCCGTGTCTGCCTTCAAGGGACGCACATTTGACTTTGCTACTCTTTTTCCCTTAACATATCCTTTACTGATATCAGATAACCAGACTGATTCCTGGGATGGCACGACTTCCATATGAAGAAAGACTGGATAGACTCGGCTTGTACTCGCTGGAATTTTGAAGATTGAGGGGTGATCTCATAGAGACTTACAAAATTATTAAGGGGTTGGACAGGCTAGATGCAGGAAGATTGTTCCCTATGTTGGGGAAGTCCAGGACAAAGGGTCACAGTTTAAGGATAAGGGGGAAGTCTTTTAGGACCGAGATGAGAAAATTGTTTTTCACACAGAGAGTGGTGAATCTGTGGAATTCTCTGCCGCAGAAGGTAGTTGAGGCCAGTTTGTTGGCCATATTTAAGAGGGAGTTGGTGGCCCTTGTGGCTGAAGGGATCAGGGGGTATGGAGAGAAGGCAGGTACAGGATACTGAGTTGGATGATCATATTGAATGGCGGTGCAGGCTCAAAGGGCCGAATGGCCTGCTCCTGCACCTAATTTCTATGTTTCTATGTTTATTACTGTGCTTCTTTATATTCCTGTCCAGCTTCCCCTCATACTTCATCTTTTCAGCCCGTATTGCCCGTTTTGTTTCCTTCTGTTGTCCTATGAAAGTTTCCCAATCCTCTGGCTTCCGGCTACTCTTTGCTGTGTTATACATCTTTTCTTTTAGTTTTATTCTATCCCTAACTTCTCTTGTCAGCCACGGTTGCCTCCTACTCCCCTTAGAATCTTTCTTCTTTTTTGGAATAAAATGATCCTGCGTCTTCCAGATTATCCCCAGAAATTCCTGCCATTGCTGTTCCACCGTCATTCCTGGTAGGATCCCTTTCCAGTCTACTTTGGCCAGCTCCCCTCTCATGCCTTCATAGTCCCCTTTGTTCAACTGCATCACTGCCAGTTCCGATTTAATGCTCTCCTTCTCAAATTGCAGATTAAAACGAATCATATTATGATCACTACCTCCAAGCGGTTCCTTTACTTCGAGTTCTCTTATCATATCTGGTTCATTGGACAATACTAAATCCAGAATTGCCTTTTCTCTGGTCGGCTCCATTACAAGCTGCTCTAAGAATCCATCTCGGAGACATTCTATAAACTCTCGTTCTTGGAGTCCTGACCCAACCTGATTTTTCCAGTCTACCTGCATATTGAAATCCCCCATCACCACAGTGGCATTACCTTTGTTACATGCCAGTTTTAACTCCTGCTGCAACTTACACCCTACATCCGGGCTACTATTTGGGGGTCTGTAAATAACACCAATTAGTGTCTTCTTGCCTTTACAATTCCTCAACTCAATCCAGTGACTCTACCTCGTCAGTCCGTATGTCTTCCCTCGCAAGGGACTGAATATCATCCCTCACCAGCAGAGCTACCCCCCCTCCTCTGCCCACCTACCTGTCCTTTCTATAGGATGTATAACCCTGAATATTAAGTTCCCAGGTCCGATCCTCCTGCAGCCACGTCTCAGTAATCCCCACAATGTCATATCTACCAACCGCTAACTGAGCCTCAAGCTCATCTACTTTACTTCTTATACTTTGCGCATTCATATACAATACTTTTAATTCTTTACGCATCTCACCTTTCACATCAATCCCTATTACACTTGGCCATGCTCTCCAATCCCTTTGTGAGCTTCCTTCCCGTTAATTCTGGGGTCATTAACAATCTCTTTACTTTCTTTCCCTTTAACTCCATCCTCGACTATCTCATTTGACACCCCACCCCCCTTTTTCAGTTTAACACCACCCGTGTAGCAGTGGCAAACCTGCCTGCCAGAATGCTGGTCCCCCACCAGTTAAGATGCAATCTGTCCCTTTTGTACAGTTCCCCTTTACTCCAAAACAGATCCCAGTGATCTAAGAATCTAAATCCCTGCTTCCTGCACCAGTTACTCAGCCACACATTCAGGTCCCGTATCTCCCTGTTCTTGCTCTCGCCAGCACGAGGAACTGGAAGCAAACTGGAGTTAACAACCCTGGAGATCCTGCTTTTCAGCATTGTTCCGAGCTCTCTAAAGTCATGCTGCAGAATATTCATCCCCTTCTTTCCGACATTCTTTGTGCCGACATGCACTACCACTTCCGGCTGTTCACCTTCGCCCTTGAGGATTTTCTGCACTCTGTCCGTGACATCCTGGATCCTGGCACCAGGAAGGCAGCACACCATCCTCGAATCCCGTCTGTTGCCGCAGAAACCCCTGTCCGTACCTCTCACAAGTTGCCTGACGTTGGCCTCTTTGGTTTTGGCTCAACAGCCCTTTTTGCTTCGCAAGCCAGTCCGCCGCTCAGTGTTTTAAAGTCTTCTGTCCCTACAGCTTCTAAGTGGGTGAACCTGTTCACAAGAGGTACAACATCCGGGGACCTTTGCATTCCAAGTTTCCCTCCCTTGTCACCGTCACCCACTTTCTCTCTTCCAGTACCTTAGGTGTAACAATCTCACTGCAGGACTTGTCGAGGAACGACTCTGTTTCTCGGACGAACCTGAGGTCATCCACTTGCTTCTCCAGTTCCCCAACACGGTCTTTCAGGAGCTTCTCCAGTTCCCCAACACGGTCCTTCTGGATGCACTTCTCACATTTGTAGCAGCCAGAGGCACCAGCAGTGTCCTTGACCTCCCACATACTGCAAGCATCACACTGAATCAGCTTGCTTGATATCTCCTTCTTTCGTCTCTCCCTCTCCAGCGTTTTGCGTAGCCTCCTCTCCTCAGCCTCCTCGCCGAAGACTCTGGAGCCAAAGACTAGCACTTTTCTCACAGGGCACTTCCCTCACTGCCAATCCCTAAGAGCTGTCTTGCTTATATTGACTGATAAATTGCCTTACTTTACCAATTTACAAACCAAATTCCTCAGTTTTCAACTGTTTTCCCCCTCTGACTCACTTCTAACTCTCCTCCCACTCGGGCTAGAGCCAATCAGTGTTTTCTCCTGCTTATCTTTGTTGCTGTTGTTTCCAAATCCACGGGAGCTCTGAGTAAAGTGAGGCCTCTAATATTATTACTTTCCTGTACCGTTTTGGCGTAATTTCAGGATATCACTCACTCACACGCAGACATCCAAACAAACAAGATCAGAGTTTTAATCATATACTAGACTAAGTGGGACCCGTTGGGGGTCCCACTTACGGGAGGGCTGGTTCCCCAAAGCAACCCGTTCCCCCAATGCAATATTCCACCATTCACCCGTTCCCCCAACGCAACCCGTTCCCCCAATTCCAATATTGGTGGCCAGTGGGGGGAGAGGGGGGGGGGGGGGGAGGGGTGTGTGTTTCTGGAGCGCTAGTATCGGTGTTGCAGGCTGAAGGGACTGGTTTCCAGAGGGATAGTTATGTACATTGTGGGCTGAATGGATTCCCAGGCAGGTGGCTCAGTTACTCAAGCCTGTTGTGCTGGCAGCTCACTCACTCAGGGCTGGTGGGCTGGCAGTTGACTCACGGCTATTCCTTGAAATTCCATTTCAACCAGGGTGCAAGGCCACCAAATTCAAGTGCATGAGTGTCACGTCATGCACTGGCGCAAGCACCAGACTAGCAGGACAGAGCTCCTGCCAGCGGTAACTTAACCATATAACCATATAACAATTACAGCACGGAAACAGGCCCTCTCGGCCCTTCCAGTCCGTGCCGACCATTTGTTTTCCCCTAGTCCCATCTACCTGCACTCAGACCATACCCCTCCATTCCCTTCCCGTCCATATACCTATCCACTTTACTTTTAAATGTTAAAATCGATCCTGCCTCCACCACCTCTGCTGGAAGCTCATTCCACACAGCCACCACCCTCTGAGTAAAGAAGTTCCCCCTCACGTTACCCCTAAACTTCTGTCCCTTAATTCTCATGTCATGCCCTCTTGTTTGAATCTTCCCTACCCTCAATGGGAAAAGCTATCCATGTCAACTCTGTCTATCCCTTTCATCATTTTAAAGACCTCAATCAAGTCCCCACTTAACCTTCTGCGCTCCAAAGAATAAAGACCTAACTTGATCAACCTTTCTCGTAACATAGTTGCTGGAACCCTGGCAACATTCTAGTAAATATCCTCTGTATTCTCTCTATTTTGTTGACAATCCTTCCTATAATTAGGCGACCAAAATTGTACACCATACTCCAGAATTGGTCTTACCAATGCCTTGTACAATTTTAACATTACTTCCCTACTCCTATATTCAATGCTCTGATTTATAAAGGCCAGCACACCAAAGGCTTTCTTTACCACCCTATCTACATGCGATTCCACCTTCAGGGAATCTATGCACAGTTATTCCTAGATCCCCTGTTCCACAGCATTCCTCAATTCCCTACCATTTACCATGTACGTCCTATTTTGATTTGTCCTGCCAAGATGTAGCACTTCACACTTATCAGCATTAAACTCCATCTGCCATCTTTCAGCCCACTTTTCCAAATGGCCCAAATCTCTCTGTAGACTTTGAAAATCTACTTCATTATCCACAATACCACCTATCTTAGTATCATCTGCATACTTACTTATCCAATTTTCCACCCCATCATCCAGATCATTGATGTACATGACAAACAACAGTGGACCCAACACAGATCCCTGAGGCACCCCACTGGTCACCGGCTTCCAACCTGACAAACAGCCATCCACCATTACTCTCTGACATCTCCCATTCAGCCACTGTTGAATCCATCTTGCTACTCCGCCATTAACACCCAAAGATTGAACCTTCTGAACCAACCTTCCAAGGGGAACCTTGTCAAAGGGCTTACTGAAATCCATATAGACAACATCCACTGCTTTACCCTCATCAATTTCCCTAGTTACCGCTTCAAAAAATTCAAGAAGGTTTGTCAAACATGACCTTCCAGGCACAAATCCATGTTGACTGTTCCTGATCAGACCCTGTTTATCCAGATGCTTATATATATTATCTCTAAGTATCCTTTCCATTAAATTAACAGCTAAAGGCAAAGTTATAGTCATAAAAAGTTATTGTTATATGTCTCTGACAATGTAATCCTTGTTGTTTAGCACAAGTTGCTGTGAATTGTTTTAACCCTTCAGAGATAAAGCTGTACACTAAAAATGTTGATTTAGTGAGCTTACACTGTAATAGTGCGGGCCTATGGGACTGGCCGCGCCAGCAGCGCCTGACAGGGCTGCTTCATGTGTGACATTACCGGCCTACGAGAGAGCCGTGCTAGCTGCACCTGGTACAGGGCTGTTTCATGTCAAAAAGTGCCGGCCTTTACGAAGGGCGGAGCCAGCAATGCCTGGGACAAGGTTGCTCAAGTTCACACATAATATGCTACGCCCACGGCGTCGGAAGATGATTCTCCACCTGGACTGGATAGCTAGGCCCACAGAGTCTAGGGATGAATTCCTCACCGGGGCTGGATAGTGCGTTTGGAACGACTATCCCAAATACAGCAACTGTTGTATACAGTGCTACAGCAGGGCACACGGCAACAGGAGGAGTGTCAGCGCCATCATGCACAAAAAAGGCGGCAGCAGTGTCTGGTAAAGAAATGTTCGATAGTACCTTCATAGGTACATAGAATTAGTTCGGACACTGACGGTAGGGTGAGACCGTAGTTCCACCTCCGCAGGCCGCACCAGCAGCTCCAGTTACTGAGCTGCTACAGGTCTCCCTCTTGGAGGTAGAGACCAAGACGGGTCAGTATCCTGCTGACACTGGGATGAAGGGCACGTGTCAGAGGTACCTTTTTCCTGACAACATAGTTGCCATCCCAGCAGAATATTCTATTTGGGTTAGGTCCAATGGGTTCTTATCAGTATTGGTATCCTGTGGCCTGCGGCAGCGCCTGTTTAGGGCTGCCTAAGAAACACCCTCTCTGAGGAGGGAAGAATAAAAGGTCAAGATATAACTGACTCCAGGCTCTAAAGAAGTCAATAGAACATACTAAAGCACATATGTGCTGGCAGTGAACAGCGCCAACAGGGGGATGTGAGAGCCAGCCGCTGAATCTGTCATTCAGGTAGGCCTATTCAACAAGGGAAGAAAACCTGGCAGATGAATCAATTAGGCCAACGGCGGGCAAAAGTCATCGTTTCAGAACGCACCCCATGCGTTCATCAGCAGTAAGCGGTTCATTGGAGCTGGGGGCGGCATGATAGCTCAGAAATTCCATGCACCTTAGCAATCCTACTCAACAAAATGGGTCTAGCACTTCCAACATATGGATAGTGCACCGTTCACGAGTAATATTTACATTTGTTTTGTACAAACACACAAAGGGTAAAAATATCTGGTTGAGGCAGTCGTAGCATTCCAAGCAAGTTTGGATTATGGCCAGGGTTATTTTTAAAAAGTTAAGGTTCGGAAATTGGGCAAAAGTTCTCATGCAAACCACCCATGGAATAAGGCAGGAGTGGCATGTTATTATGAAGAATGGAGAGTGTCGGGCATATGAACTTCCGAATATGAAAACTTATTTTTCCTGACTAATAACAGATTCACAAGGGTCAAAGAGCCATGCTATGCAAATCCCATTACATTAGGTTATCAAAGACAATTAACTGTACTAATAACAGTAAATCTTTAAGGAATGGGATAAACTGTTCATTGGTCATTGGGATTTATCTTTAATTATTATTAGCCTTGACTCCGCCCTGTGGCAAAAGATTGCAGTTAATAGCAATCTGTTATAAACTGAGTTTTATTTTCATCAAGAGTAATTGGCAATATAGCAGCTGTGTTTCAGCCGAGCAAATCAAGGAACTGATATTGTGTAAGTAGCAACCTCTCAAAGGACAATTAGACCATTGTTAATAATCTTATGCTATTGTCAGCTGAAGCTACCTCAGTCACAACGATGAAAAAACAGTATTTAGCATTGCTGAACATGACAATAACTCATTTGAACATGAACTTGAAACTCACTACAGTAGTGTGGTCAGTCAAATTCAGTTATTACAAACTGATGCTAAGGACTCTAAGATGAGAAGTTCCGAATACTATCTCTACTTGGAGGTATTGGAGATTGCATGAGTTACCAATTCTTCAATTGTTGGTATCAACTAAATATATACACTCGATGCACCCCATGGGTAAGGGGCTATTGAGCAAATATACATATTCTGCATGCTCAAATTCAAGTTGCTGCTCTACGATAGTGACATATGTTAGTCACATGGTAATCAAGTTAAACTATCCTGTAATAATTACCTAAATCACCTTTGCCACTGGTGTATCATCCAGTTCAGTTCGATGACAACATAGAATAGGTATTGGATCTCAAAGTATTATGAAAGTTCAATACTACATCGAATATCGACATGTTGGTGCATGTTTATTCACTGATTGCAAAAATATGTGGCACAACAGTGCGGAGAAATACATTCTCGCTACAAAAGGAGGAATGTTCTTTTATGTTTTCCCCCATTTTTGCCTCATTAGCCGGGTCTTAAAACAGTCAGCAAGACCTCGCTTGGGTTCGTACTGTCGGACTGGCTAAGCAGCCATGTTGCCTGCTTCATCAGGCATATTGGCACAACGGTATTCGGTTATTCCAAAAAACAAAAACTTGCTGGTTCAAACTGTGGTTCAGGAGACTGGCCTTTGCACAATAAAACAATGATTGACTTACACATTTTGAATGGATTGACTTATGCCTCAGGTTGTCATATCAAGCCATCAATGTGCTCACTTCAGAGTGCAGGGATAGCACCCAAAAAAGCAGTACATTCCTATTGAGGAGGATCAGAAATGATTTTGTTTAAAGGTTAATGTTACTTTTAATACGGTACAGATTACTGGCATTTTCCAGTTCATTTTTAAATGTTATCTGACAATAATTCAGTTACAGAGAAACTACAGCTGCAACAAAAGGGAACTACTCTGTCGGGAATAACCGGAATGTCGGAATTATCGAGTTGTTAAAAATATCTTGACACAAGTTCTCCCATTACAAGATTATGCAGTTGGTTATTGGAAATGTGTGAACATTACTTCACCAAGGGGTTCCAGCTACATCCTTAGTCATGACACTAATATCAGCACAACGACGGCAAACATTGCAAACGCTGTGGCTAGATAAGATGGAATTGGCTGTAGGTGCTATTACATTTTCGATTCTGGTCTACACAAGCAGAGCAGACCAGGGGTGGCACGATTTAAGATCATTTTTCGGATATCCCACGGTCTCATGTCTATGTTGTCAAGGCCACCAGAATCCTAAGAAGTGTGGAATCAGCATTGTTTATTAATCAACAAACTACACAAAGGAAGGTCAGTTAAGACTATTTCAAGGTGGCCTTGAAATACTTGAGTTACAGGGGTTGCTATTGATTTCTTTATTAACGTAAACCATTAATACATGTGAATCGATATCGAGACGCCGAGATTTCGATCTGCGGCATGAAATCACAAAGCTTTGAAGTCTTCACGGAATCACTCACGTGACTCCGAAGTAAAATAGTAAGATTAAACAAGAACTTACCAGTTTGAAGTTTGATCTTGATTTTATGAGGAGTTACATTGGCAACTCCACGCCAAACCCTCTCATAAAAGATCATCTGGTAGTTCTCGAGTCACGCATCTTACTATGTCACTTCGGTGTTTGTTAGTTGTGATTTCATACCGCTGCTTTGGAGATTGACGCGCATGCGGCCTGACGGGTCTTCTTCACATAATCACCAACGTAATTCATCATAAAATCAAAATCAAACTTCAAACTGGTAAGTTCTCGTTTAATCTTACTATTCAAGTGCAGTTTCATACCATTTCAAGCAGGGTGCAAGGCCATTAAAGTCATGACCTCTCCCTCCTCCATCTTGCAGAGACTGAGCATCGCCCACACTTCTGGGTTTTATAGACCCTCCCCCTCCCACCAGAGGGGGCATGGCCTTCATGGCGTGATTGACAGGAGAGAGAATCTAAACATTTTTTAAACATTAATAACTCTTTTATTTTTAATCAATGGTAAAAATCCTCTTGCCCTGCGCAGCGGAGGGGGACTCTGAGTAAGATGGCCAAAATGGGGAGGGCTTGTGGGGGGGGGGGGGGGGTGGAGGGAAGTGATGGCCGCCCACACAAACACCCTCCCGTCCCATCCCAAACCCCCCTTCACTCTCCCCTCCCCTCCCACACATGAAGGCAACAGGGAGGGAGTGCTGGAGGATGAGGGGAAATGAGCCGTGCTTGCAGTTAGGGGCTATTGGTGAATGGTGGAGTATTGCGTGGGGGGAAACGGGTTATAGACAATATGTGCAGGAGTAGGCCATTCGGCCCTTCGAGCCAGCACCGCCAATCAATGTGATCGTGGCTGATCATCCCCAATCAGTACCCCGTTCCTGCCTTCTCCCCATATACCCTGACTCCGCTATTTTTAAGAGCCCTAGAGAATCCAGAGAAGGGGGTAGGGGAGGGGTGGAGGTGACGGGGGTTAGGGGAGGGAGGATGGGGGAGGGCAGGGGGAGAGGGGGAAGAGAGAAAGAGAGATGGGGGAGAGAGAGGGAGAGAGACAGAGAGAGCGAAAAAGGGAGAGGGGGTGGAGGGGGAGGGGAGGGGGAGGGTGGGTGAGGGGGGGGTGCAAGAGATGGGAGGAGGGGGGAAAGGGGGGCTGAGAGGGGGAGAAGGGGAGGAGGTAAGGGGAGGGGGCAGGTGGGCCTTGATTGATGGGCATGTGGGCATTGTGACAGCAGCTGTGTGTACAGAAGCGGTGTTTATATTTTTAAAAAGTGAGTTTTGTGAACAACTTTATTCAAAATCTGGGGAAATAATTTACCGAATTTAGAGAGAGCATTTATGAAATCGTATGTTAAATCCCTACCGAAATTGTAAAAATCTCCGCGCTTTGCGTCTACTTTTCGAGAAAATACGTTTCAAAGGCAAAATGACACTCACCCACACACACAGAGTTGTAAAAGTATACTAGACCAACAGACCCTTTGGGTCTGTTCCCCGAACGCGCGTTTGCAGGGGGTGGGGGGAGAGGGAGAGAAGTGGAAGAGTGGGGATGGAGGGGAGAGAGGTAGGGGGGAGTGGTGGAAGTTGGGGAGGGGGAGCAAGTGGAAGAGGGAGAGGGGGAAAGGGGAGGGGGGAGTGAGGGGAGGGGGGAGTGAGGGGAGGAGGACGTGGGGGAGGGAGAGGGGTGGGGAGGGGCAAGGGGGAGTGAAGTGGAAGAATGGGAAGGGAGGGTGAGAGAGGTAGGGGAGTGGTGGAAGAGGGACATAGGGTGGGGGGAAGGAGGCTGGGGGAGAGAGGGAAGGGGGGGTGGGGGAGAGAGGTGTGGGGGAGTGGAGGAGGGATGGGGAGGAGGGAGATGGGGTAGGGAAGGGAGGGGGAAGAGTGTGGAGGGAGGGGGAGAAGGGAAAGAGCGGGGAGGTTGAGTGGGAGGGGTAGTCCATCTATTCACCATTGCCTATCACCCCCCATCCTCTTTCTCTAATCCCACATACGTGATCACGCACTTCGACACAGGCTGCGGGGGCTGGTGCAAAGGCATATGTAAGTGAGATCCATTCGGATTGGACATCTGTGAGGGATGGCATTGTGACATCACACAATGGAAGGTGCTGCAAAATCAGGCGGGGGGGAGGGGGGGCTGGAGCAAAGGCATATGTAAATGAATCCATTCCGATTGGACATCGGTGAGGAATAGCATTGTGACATCACACGATGGAACATTCACCAAAATTCTATGGTTGATTTTTTTTTTAACATTTTGAAATTTTGGGGGCGGGGGGGCGAGGAGGATTTTGTTTTAAAATGTGTGCATAAAAATGTCTAAATGAAAGTGTAATGTCTAGCAACATGGGAAAAATCACGGTGTTTGAGGGTCTGGTTTTGACGGACCATGGAATCAAAGGCCAAAAATCTTACCTGAAAAAAAAATGGAATGTGACATACACCTTCAAGACACACACACGGCCGGCGGCCCGCGCGCACACACACACAGAGACAGAGTTTTTAAAAGTATACTCTACCAAGTGCAGACCTGTTGGGTCTGGTCCCCGAACGGGGGGGGGGGGCGGTGGAAGTGAAATCGGGAGCCAAATCGGCAGTGAAAATCGGCTGCGGGGGGGAAAAAATTGCGCGTTTTTGGAGGAGAGTGGGCTGCCGTTATGGTGGCTGGCCAGCAGGAGGCCACAAAGTGAGTGTGTGTGTGTGTGTGTGTGTGTGTGTGTGTGTGTGTGTGTGTGTGTGTGTGTGTGGGGGGGGGGGGGGGGGGGGTGGTTAAGGATTTTATTTTAAAAAGTGTACATAAAAATGTCAAAATGTAATGAGGAGTGAATCCGTGAATGTAAAAGTGTAATGTCTAGCAAAATGGACATTACACTTTTTCGGGGTTTGAAAGTGTGGTTTTGGCGAACCATGAAATCAAATGGAGGTCGAATCTGACACCCACAATGCCGGCACACATACACACAGAGTTTTAAATAAGTATAGATAGATAGATAGCTAGATAGATAGATAGAGGATAGATAGATAGATAGATAGATAGATAGATAGATAGATAGATAGATATATAAATAGATATGATATATGATGATAGATATAGATTTCTCCTCCACCCCTCCCCCACTCACCTCTCCTAACCACTACCCCTAGAGCCAATCAATCGGCCCCACGTTAGGGGTGGCGTCAGCCCTGATGGTCCACACTGGCTGTAAGCCTGGGGCTGCCGCTGCTCTGGGCTGGTGTCCCGGACATCTCCGCCGCCCCTTGATAGGGATTGGACACTCGGGAGGGAACGGGGACGGTCCAGTATCAATTCAACAGCCGCCGGAGATCCGGGATCGATCTTGAGCACGGATGAAACGCAGGTCTGTATACACACAGCAGCTGAGCTGCCGCGAATATTTGTCACGAGTGACCTATAATTTAGGCACGCGCAGTTGGAATACCAAATTTGCTTATTGGCGTGGATAGAGAACTGGTTGGCAGACAGGAAGCAGAGAGTAGGAATTAACGGGACCTTTTCAGAATGGCAAGCAGTGACTAGTGGGGTGCCGCATGGCTCGGCACTGGGATCCCAGTTATTAACAATATATATTAACGATTTAGACAAAGGAATTAAATGTAACATCTCCAAGTTTGCGGATGACACAAAGCTGGGTGGCAGAGTGAGCTGCGAGGAGGATGCTCAGCTCATGGCATGTTGGCCTTCATTGCGAGTGCGGAAATATTATATAATAGAATTGGTCAGATAATAACATTTGTGTGAGGAACTTAAGATGAGTTGCAAGAGAAGGGTTTGGGGTTTTCAGAAATACATGTCCCCACAAAGTAATAAAGTACAAAGAACACACACACAGGAGTACAGATGGCTTATCATAACATGGAAATGTCGATCTGAATAGGCATAGCTTTGTTTGCTTCGAAGCAGCTATAATGCTGTCAGAAGTTGTATTTGGTTTAGTTTGGTGTTTGGAGTATAGGTTATTAATGGGGTCTCATCCCATAGGCACCATTTGTTCTTTCTTTGTGACACATCTCTGAGCTCAAGTGGTGTCACAAAGAGGGTTTATGGTTGTTTATGTTGGGTCTTAGACAGCAAGGCGAGATAATAGTCTGTGATTTGGTTTGTGCTGTTTAAATGTATTTATGTTGGGATAAGAGATATGGCATAGGTGATGGTTATGTGACCTTTGTATAAGGGTGATTTCTTATGTTTATAGAAAATTGAGAAAGTAACTGTTTTGATCTAAGCCAAACGATTGGAGTCTGCATGTAGTAATCTTCCATTTGCTGTGTGGAATGCTATTAGTAAGAAGTCGTAAAGAGGCCTTACATTCCTTTCCTCCAGAGATGAGCAAGGGGGAGGTTGTAATTCAGAATGAAACTAGACCCGAGCTTGGTAAGAAGCAATTATAATTTATCAAGTGTGACAAGTATATGGCCTTTGTGTGCTTGGAGTTGGGAATTGGGTGATTAGAAATAACTTAAGTCTTTAACATTTTGTAAGAATGGGGCAAAACTCATATTTAATCTTTGTAATCGACAAGTAACTGTATTTTAACTATGTAGTTGTAGGGAAATTATTTGTGAAGTGTATTGTGTTTTAATTAGGATTATAAGTATTAGACTTTGTTTAAATCTGAAGTTTTAGAAATAACTTTCTTTTCCAAAAGTGAAAATATATGTTTTGTGTGTATGTATTGTGTGATTGCTGTATGATGTGTATTTTATATTCTGAAAGGTGGTTTCTGAGAATTGATTTTATATTTCTGTGGTTTTACTTCATTGAAATAAAATGATTTTGAACAAAGAGGGTAAAGAAAACCACAGAGGAAGCAAGGGTTGTAAACAGGCCAGAAAAGGGAAAATCATGTGACTGCACGTGTTGTTAATCACTGGAAAGGATTTAGTTAATTGGTTAATGCAAATAAGCTAATGTATGGTAAACCATAATGATTGGTTAATAGTTTGCCACACCTTCTGTACCATAATTGTCTAATGCCTATATAATGCGTTAAGTTTGCACCAAAGTTACTAGCTCTTTGGACCCGCCCTGGAGCTTTCTGCTCTGTGTTGGAAGGTTCAGAGATTAGTCTCGGCGCTGAATAATGAATCGATTTCAACAGCAGCAGTGGTTTGAATCAGGTTTTCTAGAATTAGACTGGCAAAAGAACACAGTTTAACACAAGAGGATTTGAGTTTAGGTGAAAGGAGATCCTACTGCAGTTGTACAGGGCCCTGGGGAGACCGCACCAGTGTGAATGTCAATGTGGTCTCCTAATTTGAGAAAGGACATTATTGCTATTTAAGGAGTACAACGTAGGTTCAACAGGTTAATTCCCTGGATGGCGGGACAGATATATCATGAAAGAACGGGTCGACTGGGCTTGTATTCACTGGAATTTAGAAGGATGAGAAGGGATCTTATAGAAACATGTAAATTTCTTAAAGGATGGAACAGACTAGATACAGGAAAAATGTTCACAATGTTGGAGGTGTCCAGCACCAGGGGTCACAGTTTAAGAATAAGGGGTAGTCCATTTAGGACTGGGATAAGGAAAAACGTTTTCACCCAGTTGTAAGTCTGTTGAATTCTCTACCACAGAAGGCCGTGGAGGCAAATTAAATGGATGTTTTCAAGAGAGATGCTAAAGGAATCTAGTGCTAAAGGAATCAAGGGATATTGGGGAAAAAAGCAGGAACAGGATACTGATTTTAGATGATCAGCCATGATCATATTGAATGGCGGTGCTGGCTCGAAGGGCCGAATGGCCTACTCCTGCACCTATTTTTCTATGTTTCTAATTAAGGAAATTCACTGTGCATTGTCCAAAGTAGGACGTGTCATACAAACTTGCTGGGTATTTTTTGAAGAGGTGACAAAAGTGGTTGATGAGGGGTGGGCAGTAGTTGCTGTCCATGTATATTTTAGTAAGGCATTTCATAAGTACCTTATGGTAGACTTATCAAGCAGATTAAGATGCACGGGATCCACGGTGGCTTCGTACTTTGGAGTCAGAACTGGCTTAATCATAGAAGACAGAAAGTAGGGGTGAAATTGCAGACAGTGAAGAAGGCTGTCAAAGGTACAGCAGATATAGATCTGGGAAAAGACAGATGGAGTGTAATACGAGAAAGTGTAAGATGTTGCATTGAGTGGTCAAATTTTGAGAGATCAACAGCATTGATGAATGGAGGGATCTTAGGTCCAAGTGCATAGTTCCCCGAAAGTAGCAATGCAAGTGGATAGAGTGGTAAGGCAACATATGGTATGCTTGCCTTCATCGGTTGGGGCATAAATTATGAGGTTTATGAAGTCATGCTGCAACTTTATAAAATTTAGGCAAGCCCTATTTGGAGCATTAAGTGCCATTCTGATCGCAGAATTGCAGGAAAGACGTAGGGGGTTGGAAAGGGTGCTTCATGAATTAGAGAGTATAAGCTACAAGGACAGGTTGAACAAAATTAGATTTTTTTTCTTTAGTGTCAGAGGATGTGGGAAGACCTGATAGAGGTTTTTTAAATTATGAGCGGCATAGATAGGGTAGACAGCCAGAAACTATTTTTCCACAGTGGAACTGTCAAATATGGGAGGAAATACCTTTATGGTCAGAGGGGGAGAATTTATTTCCACACAGAGAGTGCCATGGATGGTGGTGGAAGCAGATTAATTAGTGACATCAATGAGGTTTTTAGATAGGCTCGTAAATAAGCATGAAATGGACAGATAATGATCACATGTAGGCAGATTTTAGTTTGGTATCATGTTCGGCAGATATTATGGGCCAGTTCCTGTGCTGCACTGTTCTATCAAACAGCACAGCTATAACATTTTGTAAATATCTGTCCTACTCCCTCTGTCTGTCTGTCTATCTATCTATGACTAAAACTCTCATCTTATATGTTTCTATGCCTGCGTGCATGTCTGTCTGCATATGTGATCCCGGAACTATGCCAGAACGGTACACGATAGCGCTATGATTTGCACCACCTTACTCACAATTGTCCTGTGGTGGTTTGTGTCAAGTTTCGTTCAGATTGATGTTATATTTTTCATATTATTCACATTTTCAACTTTACAAAACCGCACTTTGAGAAAAATCACTTGAAGTTGCAGTGGCAGTTACAGCTATGACGCCACAATGGGATCTCATTGACATAAACTCATACATCATTTATATTTTACAAGTTATTAAAATTTTAAGCTTTACAAAATCCCACTTTGACAAGGTAGACAAAAATGCTGGATAAACTCAGCGGGTGAGGCAGCATCTATGGTGCGAAGGAAATGGGCAATGTTTCGGGTTGAAACCCTTCTTCAGACTGATGTGAGGGTGGGGGGGGGGGTGGGGGGGTGGAAGAGGTGGAGCCAGGGGACCGAGGGAGAGCTGAGAAGGGGAGGAGAAAGTAAGGACTACCTGAAATTAGAGAAGTCAATGTTCATACCGCTGGGCTGCAAACTGCCCAAACGGATTATGAGGTGCTGCTCCTCAAATTTACAGTGGTCCTCACTCTGGCCATGGAGGAGGCCCAGGACAGAAAGGTCGGATTTGGACTGGGAGGGGGAGTCGAAGTGCTGAGCCACCGGAAGATCAGGTTGATTATTGCGAACCGAGCGGAGGTGTTTGGCGAAGCGATCGCCAAGCCTCTGCTTGGCCTCACCGATGTAGAGCAGCTGACATCTAGAGCAGCAGATGCAATAGATGAGGTTGGAGGAGGTGCAGGTGAACCTCTACCGCACCTGGAAAGACTGCTTGGGTCCTTGAATGGGGGGAGGTAAAGCGACAAGTGTAATATTTCTTGCGGTTGCAAGAGAAACTGCCCGGAGAGGGGGTGGTTCAGATGGGAAGAGACGAATTGATCAGGGAGTTGCAGAGGGAGCGGTCTCTGCGGAAAGCAGACAGGGGAGGAGATGGGAAGATGTGGCAAGTGGTGGGATCATGTTGGAGGTGGGGAAAATATCCTCCTCTCCCACTTTGAGAAGGATTTCTTCAAATTTGTACTGGCAGCTAGCAGCTATGACATCACAATGGGATTGTAGCCCTACTGGCTACAATGTTGCTATCCCAGGTTCTTGGCAGCAAATGTCCTTCAGGGGAAGAATCTGCCAGCCTATAACAATGGATAACAATAGATGGCCTTGTTGGTGGCATCAAGATCACATTAAAGAATCAAAAATGTTAATGCAATTGCATTTTTTTTAAAGTTTAAAATGAGGGAGGGTGAAAAAATGAGCCGACCTGCACAGTTGGGGTGGATTGATTGTCTCCAGGGAGCGCAGACCCCCCCCCCTCCCCAAAGTGGGGCCGATTGATTGGCTCTGGGGAGCGCCGACTGAGGATAGGGGAAAGGAGAGGGAGGTTGAGGTGAGGGAGGGAGAGGAGGAGAAATGGTATTTAAACATTGTGTTTAGTGGGGGATAGGTGAGAAGTGAGGAGTGGGTGAGCAGGGAGATAGATGGAGAGGGGAGAGGGGCTATGGAGGGAGGGAGCAACTGAGGGTAGGGGAAAGGAGAGGGAGAGGTGAGGGAGGGTGTGGGAGAGAAGAGGAAAGGGGAAAGAAGAGGGAGGGTGAAGGAGGGGAGGGAGTGCTGGGGGATGAGGGGAAATGAGCCGCACTTGCGCAGTTGGGGGTTATGGGTGAGTGGTGAAATATTGCGTTGAGGGAACGGATGCTGTCTGTGTGGAGTTTGTATGTTCTCCCAATGGCTGTGTGGGTTTCCTCCCACATTCCAAACACATACAGGTTTGTAGGTTAATTGGCTTCTGTAAATTGCCCCTAGCGGGTAGGATAACACAGAACTGGTGTATGGGTGATCGGTGGGCTGAAGGACCTGTTTCCAAACTGTATCTCTAAAAAAATAAATTCCACTACTCTTGCATTCAAAAACTCTTAATAAAAATGAGCATATAATTTGCATATCTAACTGCTTTCTGCATGTTATTTATTGGTCAATTTTTTGTATGCATGTCCACAACATATTTATGATAATTATTGAGGGGCACTGCATCTGCCCCTCTACGCTGGATAAGTAGCAAATGTTAACCTCGCCAGAGAGCCCTACATTCCAACCATGGCAAAAGATTAGAACTTGGTTGTTCAAAAACCTGATTAACTTTGACAGATAGGCTTCTGGTCCTATATCCTTCCAGAAATTGATAGCTAGAGCAATGGCAGATGGAATTTAATCCTGATAAATGAGAGATGAAGGATTTTGAATTCACACTTTATGTCCAAAATTATGTGAGAAATAGGAGGTGTCTTCACTTTAATTATAATTTCTTAACAATCCCAAGCTTCTTATTTAAAATTATGAATCTTCTTACCTCCAAGCGTCATTCCTGCTGCAAAGCACTTTCTCAGGCGACATGATGGACAGTTTTTTCTCCGTACTTTATCAATAGTGCAATCATTCCTGCTGGCACACAGAAACTTGTGTTTTCCTAGGAGAGAAATAATCACATGGAGAAGTTTAAATGGTAGTTTGATTGAAAGTCAACTCTGGGAACAAGTGATAAAAATACATTAGGATACAACTGGGCAGGAAAATTTGATGTCTGTGGAAAACAAAGCAATTATGCTGGAAATTCACCGCATACCTGTATGTGAAGAGTCAAGCAATTAATAATTCCGGCTGAAGTTCTGCTGCTGGGTTATGAACCTGAAACATTAACTTTTCCCCTCTCATGGCATGGGCATGGTGGGCTGAATATTTTTAACTTAATATTTTGCTTCAGGAAAGAATATCATTTATTTATGATGTTTTGGCCCATTCCTCAAGAACTGTCAGTATGGATAGAAGAAAACTAGTTGCAATCTCGGTCTTGCAAAACAAATATTTACTTTTAAACAGACAAAAAGAAAATCAATAGATAATTATAATTTTTATACACTCAAATCAAGTTCATCTCATCGGGTTTCCAAAGAATTTCCAAAGTAAGTATTATCAAGTTCAAGTTAGTTTATTGTCATGTGTCCCTGATAGGACAATGAAATTCTTGCTTTGCTTCAGCACACAGAACATAGTTGGCATTGACTACAAAAACAAATCAGTGTGTTCATATACCATTATATCAATATATACACGCATGAATAAATAAACTGATAAAGTGCAAATAACAGATAATGGATTATTAATGTTGTTCATAACACAGATAAAGATGGACCCAAACTTCTTTCGAACTGTCAGTATGGAGAGAAGAATTATCACATATCCATGAAAAATATATTACCACAGTAATTAATTTTGCTCCATTTAAATTCTGTGCTCTTCGGACACAACACTAATTAATTTGTTTGTTGCTTCAGATCTCCAATTCACCCAACCCTGTGGATGTATTCCTGGAGGTTTCAACGTAAAACCATTTGCTCCACCAAATGAACTAATCCTGTCGTCAGCATTGGTAAATTAAACAAAAATGAAGTTATAACATCAATTTTTTTGTGATTTTTGTTTGTGTGCATTGTTTAAGGTAGTGCCCATATTAATTATTACACTTTGGCGTCTGCAGACAATCCTGGAGCTTTGGCAATTCAAAATACTTGAATTATTTAATAAATTATTGAAACGTAAGATTATTAAAGGGTTGCATGCGCTAGAGGCAGAAAATATGTTCCCGATGTTGTGGGAGTCCAGAACCAGGGGCCACAGTTTAAGAATTAGGGGTTTAAGAATTTAGAATGAAGATGAGGAATTTTTTTTTTACACAAAGAGTTGTGAGACTGTGGAATTCTCTGCCTCAGAAGGTGGTGGAGGCTGGTTCTCTGGATGCTTTCAAGAGAGAGTTAGATAGAGCTCTTAAAGATAGCGTGATCAGGGGATATGGGGAGAAGGCCGGAACTGGGTACTGATTGTGGATCATCAACCATGATCACATTGAATGGCGGTGCTGCCTCGAAAGGCCTACTCCTGCACCTATTGTCTATTATCTGAGCTGGATTGCACAATTGATGTTAATATCCGAAAATAATCTTTGAGTATCCACATAAGGATTTGCTTTGTGGGAAGTGGCACAGGTCAATTCGGCAACAGCCTTTGACCTCTGGCATTGGTGTCGGCTGTGGAAGCTGAAGTGGAATGTTGGTGGCTGTGAACAGTCCGTGAGGTCATCTCCCATGGTCTCGGAAAAGTCGTCAAGTTTCATGGTCAGTTTGGGAAGTGGGAGATGGCGATCTCAGTGTAGGGTTCTGGAATGTAACAGCTCTTTATGTGCTGCCCCAGAACAGGATCTTATTTACAATTGTTTCACTCTTTTATTTGTGTGTGATTGTACTCATGTATAGTATAATTTGATTAATAACAAATTAATTTCCGCCTTCCACAGACACCACACCCTCCGCTACTACTTGGTTGACACATCCCTTCCCGCGCAAACCACCCTTACCCCAGGTGCTTTCCCCCTACAACAGCAGGAGATGTAACATCTATCCCTATACCTCCTCTCTCACCTCCATCCAGGGACCCAGACATAGTTCATGTGTACCTCATCTAACCTTATCCGGCGTGGCCTCCTGTACATCAGCAAGAACAAGTGTAGACTTGGCGACTGTTTTGCCGAACACATGCTCAGTCCACCAAGGCCCGCTGGATCTCCTGGTTGCTAACCATTTTAACTCCCCTTCCCATTACCATACTGACCTCTCTGTCCTGGGCCTCCTCCATTGCAGAGTTAGGCCACGTGGAAACTGGAGGAACAACACCTCATATTCCTCTAGGATTGTTTACAACCCAATTGCATTGAATTGAATGTTCCAATTTTAGGTAACTACGTAACTCTCCCCCTCTTACTTCTTCCCTCATACACACTCCCTGCTCTCCTCCCCTGCCTCACCTGGATGTGCAACTATTTATACCGCCCCCTCCACATTCCTTCACAATAAAAAGAGGGAGAAGGGGGAGGAGAAGGAGAGGGATGTCATCTGAAAGCTGGAACATCTAAGCAGCTTTCTGCTTTTTAATAGCCACCGTTTTCTTTTAATCATCAATTTCAGGTTTAATGTGCTCTGAATATGTCCACCATTTGTTTTTATATTTTTCAAAGACTATAAATCTCTCAGAAAAAGTTATTCTGGTCATTTTTAATTCTCTGGTATTCATCATCAAGCAATTGAGACATTGAGTCACACAGGGTGGAAATAGGCCCTTCGGCCCAACTTGCCCATACTGACCAACATGTCTTATCTACAGTGGCCTGCGTTTGGCCCATATCCCTCTAAACCTATCCTATCCATGTACCTGTCTAATTGCTTCTTAAATGTTGCGATAGACCCTGCCCCTACTATCTCCACTGGCATACACCCACCACCTTTTGCATGACAAAGTTACCCTCAAATTCCTATACAATCTTTCCCCCTTCACCCTTTAGTTCTCTATTTCCCCTCTCTGGGCAAGAGACACTGTGTGTCCACCCAATCTATTCCTCATGATTTTGTACATCTCCATAAGATCACTCCTCATCCTCCTACGCTCCAAGGAATAGAGTCCTAGCCTGCTTTCCCTACAGCTCAGGCACTCGAGTCCTGGCAACATCCTTGAAAATCGTCGCTGCATCCTTTCCAACGACAATATCTTTCCTATAATATGGTGCCCAGAACTAAACACAATACTCTAAATGCAGTCTCACTAACGTCTTATATAACTGCTACATGACCTTCCAACTTCTATACTTATGACTATACGCTGACTGAAGGCCAATCTGCAATATCACCCACTTTTGTATCATCTGCAAACTTGCGAATCTTGCCATGTACATTCTCATCCAAATTATTGATATAGATATCAAACAGTGATGGGCCCAGCACTGAACGCTGAGGCACACAGCTAGCCTCCAATCCGAGAAGCAACCTTCCAACATCGCGTTCTGTTTCCTTCCGTGAAAGCAATTTTCTATACATTCAGCTATTTCTCATTGGATCTAACCTTCCAGAGCAGCCTACCATGTGGAACCTTGTTGAATGCTTTGCTGAAATCCAAAATCCATACATACAACGCCCTCCATAATGTTTGGGACAAAGATCCATCATTTATTTATTTGCTTCTGTGTGAGAATTATACATTATACATGCACATTGTCAGATTTTAATAAAGGTCATTTTTATACATTTTGGTTTCACCTTGTAGAAATTACAGCAGTGTTTATACATAGTCGTCCCCCCCCCCCCCCTCCCCCCCCCCCCCCCCCCATTTCAGGGTACCACAATGTTTGGAACACAGTAAATGCCATGTAAATGAAAGTAGTCATGTTTAGCGTTTTGTTGCATACATTGAGTGCTTGAAGTCTACGATTCATGGACATCACCAGTTGCTGGGTGTCTTCTCTGGTGATGCTCTGCCAGGCCTGTATTGCGGCCATCTTTAGCTTATGCATGTTTTGGAGGCTAGTCCCCTTCAGTTTTCTCTTCAACATATAAAAGGTATGCTCAATTGGGTTCAGATCGGGTGATTGAATTGGCCACTCAAGAAATTCCTTTGTTGCTTTAGCAGTATGTTTGGGATTATTGTCTTGCTGTAGAATGAACCACCGGCCAATGAGTTTTGAACTTGAACTTGAGCAGATAGGATGTGTCTACACACTTCGGAATTCATTATGCTACTACCATCAGTAGTTGTATCATCAATGAAGATGAGTGAGCCAGTACCTTCAGCAGCCATACATGCCCAGGCCATAACACCCCCACCCACCGTGTTTCACAGATGAGGTGGTATGCTGTAACCTGGCTATCCTATTTTTGCAGATAACCAGTGGTTTGCATCTTGTAGTGTAGCCTCTGTATTTCTGTTCATGAAGTCTTCAGCAGACAGTGGTCAGTGACAAACCCACATCTGACTTGTGAAGAGTGTTTCTGATCTGTCGGACAGGTGTTTGGGGATTTTTCTTTATTACAGAGAGAATTCTTCTGCCATCAGCTGTGGAATCTTCCTTGGCCTGCCAATCCCTACGCGATTAGTACGCTCACCAGTGCTCTCTTTTTTCTTAATGAAGTTTGAAAACAGTTGATTTTGGTAACCCTAATGTTTGGCTGATGTCTCTAATAGTTGTATTCTTGTTTATCAGTCACATAATGGCTTATTTTACTTTCTTTGGCACAACTTTGGTCCTCATGTTGATAAACAGCAATAAAAGTTTCCAAAGATGGAAAGACTGGAGGAAAGAGTAGGTGCTGAGAGCTCTGTTATACGTTAATTAAGGAGGCAATTAAACACACCTGAGCAATTACAAAGGTAGACAAAAATGCTGGAGAAACTCAGCGGATGAGGCAGCATCGATGGAGCAAACGAATTAAGCACACCTGAGCAATTATAAACGCCTGTGAAGCCATATGTCCTAAACATTATGTCGCCCTGAAATGGAGGGACTATGTATAAACACAGCTGTAATTCCTACATGGTGAAACTAAATATATAAAAATGGCCTTTAATAAAATCTGACAATGTGCACTTTAACCACAAGCGATTTTTTCTATTACAAATCTCAAATTGTGGAGCACAGAGGCACACAAAGAAATGACGGGTCTTTGTCTAAAACATTATGGAGGGCATTCTACATCTACAGATCTGCCCTCATCAACCTTTTTGATCACTTTTTCAAAAAAACCCAATCAGATTCGTGAGAAACAACCTCCCACACACAAAACCATGCTGACTATCCCTAATCAGTCATTGTCCATCTAAATTTGCATGTATATCCTATCTCTCCAGCAACTTTCCAATTACAGATGTTAAGCTTACAGGCCTATAGTTTCCAGCCCTTTCCCTGCAGCCCTTCTTGAGTAGATGCACATTTGCCACCCTCCAGTCCTCCAGCACTTTGCCTGTATTTAATGACGACTCGTAAATTTCAGGCAGGGCTTTTGCAATTTCCTCTCTAGTTTCCCAGTGTCCTTGGATATATCTGAACCTACCCAGGATATTTGTCTACCTAACGTACGTTTGCTCATTCCTCACCAGCAAGACCACGTTGATTTTGGAATATTCGCATTTACTCAAAAAATGCTTACATATTTCTATTCTACTGCTGTTTGATTATGATGAAAAACATTAGAAATCAAACTGCAAAGCAAAACAATTCAGTCTTTGTGTGCGATTGTTAACAAAGATCAGCAATAATAAATAATTGCTGACGAATCAAGAAAAAAAAAATCAGAATTTCTATAGAAAGTTGATAACAACTTTGGAACAATACCATTTCAACCACTGAATGGAAACAGCTTCAGCCTGATCTTTAAAATGAATTTTAGTTTTTTGTGTGCAGTTTAATGTAAAAATGTTATTGTGTGTTACGGGGGTGACAATTTATATGTATACGTACTTTGAGTATAATGTTATAGATCTGTGAGTCACTGTTGTAAAATAGGACAGTTATGTCATATATAACAATTGCCTAACTGTCAACGTTTTCTGAATAGTTATAAGTTCAAGATGATCAACCAGAAACATTAACTCTTCTCTGCATCTAAAAACAGAAAAGCTGGAAACATTCAACAGGTCAGGCAGCATCTGTGGAAAGAGAGTGTCGATAGCATCTTCCACATTTAACGGCACCACCAAATGGTCTTCAACCTAAAATGTCAAGTCTCCTTTTTCATAGATGTTGCCTTTTCAATGTTTCCAGCTTGGTTCTACTTCAGATTCCCAGCATATGGAAGTGGTTTCTGCCTTTGCGAACTGACATGCATTTCCAGTTTTATTGCAGATCTCCAGAATCCCTATTTTTTTTAAATTATATTTTTACAAAATATGATGATCTTCTGTACTATCAATCAGGCATTTTTTAATTTATTTTAAGACACCAAGAAAGGAGAGTATTTTGTGTTTAAGTATACCAACATCTTTTAATTCATAATTAATTTTATTGAATATCTGCTAAAATAACTTTATTTAGCATTACATTTTGATGTAGGCATCATATTTATGTTGTATGGTGGAAAGTCAAAAATTTTTTTGCAGTGTTGAATTAAGGATGTTAAAAATCATACAGCAGTATTTGACGATTATATAATTCTCCTCATATTTCCTCTCAAGTAACACTATTACAAAAAAACCAGGACATTACTTCGGGATCCTTTTGGAAAGAAGTTCTAAGAATGGGTACCAAATTTGGCCGTACAATTCTGGAAATTGAAATTTTCTGGAAAATCTGTAATGTGTATAATTTAAATTTGTAATATATTGTAATGTTATAATGGAAGAAAATTGGGCAAGTTTGTAATATGTTTAGCTTACATACTAGAGAAGCATGATGGGAAAAGTGGTCAACATAGCGAAGTAACCTAAAGGTCATGTTCGGAGAGGCAATAAATAGATTTAGGAAGTGCTTAAATCGCAAGTCCTTGCTTTCTCTCTCCTTCCCCTCCACTTCCCAGCTCTCACAGCCTACTGCCTCTGCCTCTTCCTTTCTTTATCCCGCCCCCTCGACATCAGCCTGAAGAAGGGTCTCAACACGAAACGTCACCTATTCCTTTGCTCCATAGATGCTGCCTCACCAGCTGCGTTTCTCCAGCTTTTTTGTCTACAGTTGATTTTTCCAGCATCTGCAGTTCTTTCTTAAACAAATCACAAGGCATAGTCAGCTGGAGTGAAGATAAACATAAGACGTTGGAACCCAGGCCAAGGGCTGATAAGATAAGAAGAGTCGCTTTATGACATCCATTTGCAGAACAAAATGAGATGCTTTTCTAATCAACAAGGAGAAACCCTAGCAGTCAGTTAGCTAGAGGTAATTCCAGCAGTAATAAAACAAAGATGAAAGACTACATAGAAATGGTGATTATTGGTGAATTATTTCATAAATGTAAAATTTGCCTATACCCATTATGTTGCCAACCATTAAATCAGTACATCTTGTGAGTCAGCGAAGCACTTTGGGTCCACTCAGAGTGGTTCCCAGTTTATACTGTTAAGGCTATGAATAAACTAACTTGTTCAAGAAAGTCAACAATGCTCTATGATATTTTTTTGTGTGCTGTCGTGATCCGAGCCATAATTAAGAGAGTGATTGAGCCCCATGTAAAATCCAAATTTAGGGTCCAGCTCAAACATACAATTCCCTCAAAATAGGCATTCATTATTGGTGAAATATGTTTACATACTCAAATTCGGTACAACATTATGCATTTTCTATGCTTTGTGCACACAGCACAAATTGTGTGCATCCTTCTCTGTTCAAACTGTTTCAGTTGCCAACTGTGTTTGTAATTTCTGTTACAAATTGCAACTTTTAGAGGTTACAGAGACAAGTTCTTACTCAAAATATACTTTTGAGGTAGTTCTGTTATAATGTGATAGTTATGTTCCTAAATAACCTAGTGTAATGGAAGAGCATTATAAAAATAAATGTGTCAATGGAGAAAAGGAGGTTAAGAGTTTCCGACTCACAATAACAAACTTTTATTTATCCACACAATATACAAAAATAAAGGCCTTTTTAACACTTGCATTTATTTTTGTTATTACAGGCTAAAAATGTTAGACAAAAATGCTGAAGAAACTCAGCGAGTGAGGCAGCATCTATGGAGCGAAAGAAATAGGCTACGTTTCGGGTCGAGACCCTTCTTCAGACTGATGTTGGGGTGCGGGGGGGAGGGCGGGAAGAAGGAGGAAGAGGTTGTGGGAGAGCTGGGAAGGGGAGGGGAAAGTAGGAGAAAGCAGGGACTACCTAAAATTGGAGAAGTCAATGTTCATACCACTGGGGTGTAAACTACCCAAGCAAAATATGAGGTGCTGCCCCTCCAATTTACGGTGGGCCTCACTCTGGCAATGGAGGAGGCCCAGGACAGAAAGGTCAGATTCGAAATGAGAGGGGGAGCTGAAGTGTTGAGCCACCGGGAGATCAGGTTGTTATTGTGAACCGAGCAGAGGTGTTGGGCGAAGCGATCGGCAAGCCTCCGCTTGGTATCACCGATGTAGAGCAATAGATGAGGTTGGAGGAGGTGCAGGTGAACCTCTGCCTCACCTGGAAAGACTTGGGTCCTTGAGTGGAGTCAAGGGGGGGGGGGGGGGGGGGGGGGGAGGTAAAGTCACAAGTGTAGCATTTCCTGCAGTTGCAAGGGAAAGTGCCAGGCGAGGGGGTCGTTTGGATGGGAAGGGACGAATTGACGAGGGAATTATGGGCGGCGGATGTGCGTGTGCATGTGTGTGTGTCTCTCTCTCTCACACATCTGGGCACAATCTGGTTAATTCCTATTTTCTTCCAAATGTTAGGCCACAGCCTTCCCATTTTCATACATTGTGCTCAAATATTTCCAGTCGAGGCGATAAAACATCTTCCTGTCGCATTCCCACCTATATTTCAAAACTTTTTAATCGTTTAAAGTTTAAAAAACTCCCCAAAAAAAAAAAAACTCGTAGTTAAAACCCATTTCGGGAAAACCCCCCCCCCCCCCCCCCCCCCCGAGTGACATCACAATTCACTCGCAAGTCAGGACGGGACACTCCGGGAGGGAGGGACATTCCAGCGCACTCAGTGATGTCACAACGCACTCGCAAGGCAGGACAGGACACTCCGGGAGGGAGAGGCACTCCAGCGTTCATGCGACATCTGGTGGCGAGGCTGATGCTCAAGCTGGAGTGAGAACCGAGCCCGGGGCTGGGATGGGGCCCTGACCGGAGCCGAGAAAGAAGCCACCGCTGGAACCAAGAACGAGCCCGTGTCCGTGGTCAGGGACGAACCCACAAATGAAGTCGTAGCCTGCACTATAGCCCAGGCAGCGGCCGAACTGACGGCTGGTGTTTACAGCCAGGGCCGGGCTGAGTATGAGTACCAGGCCGAGTTCCACTGGGGCTGCTCTCGGACCTGGGTAGGTCCTGGGGCAGGGAATGGGAGTGAGGGGAGGAGGATGAGGGAAATGAGGAGGGAGATGGGGTGGGGGGGAGGAGGAAGATGGGGAGGGGTGGAGGGAGATGCCCCCTCCCTATCTACCCTCACTCCCACCCTCTATACCCACTCTACCCCCTTCCCTCTCACTCTCTCTATCCCCTCTCTCTACCCCCCTCCCCCCTCCCTCTCTACCCTCCTCCCTATCTACCCCCCTCCCCCTCCCTCTCTATCCCCCCCCCCCCCTTCCTCTCTGCCACCCGCCCACTCTATGGATTGAAGACAGAGGGTGAAGAGCAAAGAGTGCTGGGGGATGAGGTGCAATATTGCGTTGGGGGAAACAGCTTGCGTTGGGGGAACGGGTGAGTGGTGCAATATTGTGTTGGGGGAGCAGACCCAACGGGTCTGCACGGTCTGGTATACCGTAAGATTCTATTTCACTCCAGTACATTATCTGGATAATGCTCATATCGCCAGGACCATAATGCACTTATATCTTAAATATGCTCCTATTTCTTTTGCTGCCTTTGCAATTTT
The DNA here is from genome assembly GCA_035221665.1 of Okamejei kenojei. Classification (NCBI taxonomy): domain Eukaryota; kingdom Metazoa; phylum Chordata; class Chondrichthyes; order Rajiformes; family Rajidae; genus Okamejei; species Okamejei kenojei. The sequence goes on from CM069143.1 coordinate 38,061,723, forward strand.
TTAATTTATACTGTATACTTTTCCGATTGCTCTCATTTTTTAAAATTTCACAGGACATATATGTATTTGGCTATGATAGGATTTGTTTCCAACCTGATTGTTCCTTAAAGGTCAAATACTAAGACTCTCTGTGGGTCTGGTCAAACATAGGCCAGACCACTGTGGCAGATTTCCTTCTCTGAAGAATATTACTGAAGCAGTTTGTACCACTATCTCACAGCTATATGCTTGAGTATGTATTTATGTTTCTGGCTCAATAGCCCAGAACTCCAGATGCTTATCCAGTAATTTAACTGCATAACGCTCATTGATAAGCATACCTGACCTTTGCTGGAGTTATTTATAGCATATTTATCAATATTGTAATTCCTAATATTTCTCAACCTTCTCTTTCTTTTTAAAGATCCTTAAGCTTGGAATACTTAGCTCCAAATCATGTTCAGGCTGTCGACAGAATTCTATAAAGCCTTTAACATCAGACCCCGCCCCACTAAACTTAAGTATGAAGTCTATAATTTATTTTCTTCTGTTGAAGTTATTTGTGTCCAATCTCTAATCCATGTCATAGACTTCAATATGCCTATTTGTCCTGCTGGTCCTTTTCTTGTTTGCTGACTTGGAGAATATTGCTTTTCTTCTTGTATAGGAAACACTGAAAGGATCTTACCTCATCTGTGCCGCTAAAACAGATTCTGCAGGTGTGTCGGGGTGGGAAATGTGCAAAGTATTTCATGGATCATTTGAATTGCAATCTAGAAGAATAATAATGTTGTGGAACTTGGTTCTGCCTCAAATATCTAGGTGGAAAATTCTCATTATCCAGCTGCAGAGGCATCTGAATCAAAATAGTTTCATTTAACTTAATTAAAGCTTTCATTAAAGCATTTCAGTCTGTTTAGCATGTGCCTATATGAATTAATTAAAAAATATATCCCTTTTCCTTCTACAAATGTTGAATAAATATCAATGATGCACATGCATTGCCTTTTCTATCAATCTAAAATTGTTATGCATTTCCAATTTTTCTCATAATCACCGACTACTAGGCACATTCTCAACAGCAATTTTGACAGGTAAAAGGACACGCTTCTGCATCACTGCTGCAGAATGTTACCAGCAAATGACTCCTAAATTTGTGATTTTGAGCTTCTATAGCTGCAAGCTGCAATTTATGTTTAGATAACTTTTGGGGAGCACATTCCATGTTAATTACTCGAGATTGGGAACTTGGTTTTGTTGCCGGGAAGCTATGTTCTATATATTCCAAATGTAACCTTTGTTTCTTTTCATTTATTTTTCAGTGAAATCATAATTGCTATTTGACAATTTACATCAACAGAAAATTTATAGATGCACATTGTTCTTTTTAAACTTAATTATAAAGATTTTGGTGATGAACTGAACTAGCAAATTTGCTTAATACAAAGGAATATCTCTGCAATCAGTTTAATTAGGAAAATCTTGCTGCTGCTGTGTGATGAAATCCACAAGATTAATTTAACGTTTTGAAATAATATCTTGATAATCTGCATTTGTATTACTTAAAACATGGAAGAGTGCAGAGGTTAAATCTAGGTTACATGAACACAAACCATTTTATACACTGAGTAGATAACTCAAAATATGTGTGCATATAAAAATAATAATTGCACAAAACATACCAACTTCAAACCTCTGAAACAAATCAGGACGATCTAACTTGCCATGATTGAAGAAAAATGCAAATAATTGTTTGTACCTTCAGCTGCCCTCTTGAAGAATACTTTGCAACTGCCACAGGTGAGTGCTCCATAATGACATCCAGATGCTTCATCACCACAAATGAGGCAGGTTTTCTGAGGTTGGAAAAAGTAGTCCATCTGAAGGCCAAGATTCCTTGTATTATCCAATCTTAAATGAAAAATAGAATACATATTACTGCAGGCAATCCAGACCCAAGTATCATAATCAGATAGATCAGAAAAATGACTGCGCAATGCACATTTGTATTTTCTTAAATTGATATGTTGACTGCATTCTATAAATGTTTTCGAACAAAAATATCAAATTAAAATCTTGAAATAAATTGTATATATTCATCTGTCATAAAACAAACTAAGTAAAACCATTACAATGAGAAATTTGAAAGGTTCAGCAACTTGGAATTTTCAAATAATTTTCCTACACTTCAAGTTATAACCGTTTCACATACGTCAAATCACATTTTGGAGGGCCCAGGACAACTATGTTTTATGATTTAATCCGTAAGATATAGAGAAACCTATCAAATGACTCTTCAGAACAATCTGGGGTAATATTTTCTGAACTCATGGGCATTCCTGCATAGCAAGGCACGGGCACAGCAAGACAAAAATTGTTTTCATTTATGCCAAAAGACATGTACCAAATAGAAATGATAAATTGGCTCTCCCATACGAGATATCTTATTTCTCTGATGATTTTCCCATTAGATGCACCCCATCAGGTTAGGAAAGATACAATAACCAAGATCTTTCCGTTAATTCTTTGGTTACACTTTGATAGAAAAATTTGTGATATCGGCATGGCAATGGAGAATAGCATGGTCAACAGGTCAAAAGAGGATGTGGTTGAATGGATGCCAGGGCTCTCGCTTAACTTTTTTTCCATGTTGCCAGCCAGGTCAAAAGAGGATGTGGTTGAATGGATGCCAGGGCTCTCGCTTAACTTTTTTTCCCTGTTGCCAGCCGGACAACCTTGACAGCTTTTTAGGTTGCCAAATGACAGTTTAGGTGGTCATTTAAGACAGTTTGCATGACGCATGCGATAATGTGCTTGGACGAAGTGCGCAGTTACCAGTCGGAATTATGCTCAATGAAGCATTCACATATTATGTTCAAGAAGGAACTGCAGATGCTGAAAAAATCAAAGGTAGACAAAAGTGCTGAAGAAACTCAGCGGGTGCAGCAGCATCTGTGGAGTGAAGGAAATAGGCAACGTTTCAGGCCAAAACCCATCAGTCTGAAGAAGGGTTTCGGCCCAAAACGTTGCCTATTTCCTTCGCTCCATAGATGCTGCCGCATCCGCTGAGTTTCTCCAGCACTTTTGTCTTCATTCACATATTATTTCTGCTTCAAATAACTCACAAACTAAACATATTCACCAATCAAGACATGATATATATACCACAATGACATGCAGCAAAATTATAATACAAACTCTTTTTACACATTGCAGTTAAAGCAATTTCGATTAGTTCTTTCCACTTCCAAACAAAAATGTGGTTGGATTATTCAGCATATGATCAACCTGTATCAATAAATGCTTATGGTATGCTATATTAACATATATGCTTAACCATGCACACTACAGATTGATGCAAGCATGTTTTCTGTGAAGGACTGAAAATTACCATGACATGGCCATAGCATGGGTCGTTATTGCTATTGGTACAAAAACACTCTCACTTCCCACATAATTTATCCACAACAAAATATACAGGTTGCAAGGAAATTTCTAAAGGCATTTTATGATAATAGCTGTTAAAACCGACTATACCCATCTGACAGGTTAAACATTACACTAACTGACAAGAGATGGCCAAAGGACATAACTGCAGCAAATGTTCTTTTGGCAATATGTTTAAAGGTGTCAAAACAAATAATAACATTGGGAATTAAAACACATTTGATTGCATTCCGTTATCAAATATAGGCGATGTTCACTCTGAAGACCATGAAGCACAATTGGGTCAGGGGTGTGTGAATCAGTGCAGGTTGGATAGATAGGGCGGGGGGGGGGGTTGAGAAGGCAATCGGTGCGGATGGATTGAGGCAGGTGAATTAGTACGTGTTGGTTGGAGTATGTAAAATTGTGAGGGGAGAGTACGGGGATGTCAGTGGAGTTGAGTTGGGGGGGGGGATCAGTACGGGATGGATGGGGGGGGATCAGTGCAGGATGAATGGGTGGTTCAGTACAGGATGAATGTGGGTAGACAAAATGCTGGAGAAATTCAGCGGGTGAGGCAGCAGCTATGGAGCTAAGGAAATAGGCAACGTTTTGGGTCGAGACCCTTCTTCAGACTGTTCCCCCCAGTAAGGAGGGTGCCGCCGCCAAAGGGGGAGGCGGTTGGAATGTCCTCGCCACCGCCTCCCCTCCGCCAGCAAGGTGCGGGGCCAAGCGGTGCAGCTCAAAGATCCTATAGCTATAGGACCATTGGTGCAGCTGCTTCAGACGGCGGAAGGAGACCTCCCTCCCTCCCTCCCTCCTCGGCCTGTGAGAGGGGTTGTTTTGAAAGAGCCGTTGGTGGATTTGCAGTCAGCGGCTGTTATCAGGGCGATAGCAGTCGCTGCTTGGAAATTCACCAACGGCGCTTTCAAAACAACCCCTCTCGCAGGCCGGGAGGAGGGAGGGAGGGAGGGAGAGGGAGGCCTCCTTCCGCCAGACGGGATGCGGGAGGTGGAGCCGCTGTCTCGGCCGCTGCTGTCGCGGCCGCTGCTGTTCGGGGCCCATCATTCACTCCGACCCTTCGTCACCACGCACCTGGTATCTTTGCCCCACAATCAAAGATACTAAAGGAATACATCCGCCGCCGCCGACACGAAACGTCACGTTCCTATTCTTAGGAGATGCTGCCTGACCTGCGGAATTACTCCATTTTTTTGTGTCTATCGGTATAAACCAGTATCTGCGTGCCAAGCCGGGAAAAATGAGTCGGCGTTTAGGTTGCCCGGCGGCACTTTGGGTGGTCATTGGCACCCGGGCTAATTTCGAGCCCTGGATGGTCACTGTTGTTGCTCAAAAGTTGTCTCTGTGACTTCAACAAAGGACATTTTCATGCCAGGCAGGGCAGAATTTTGAAGAATGGGAAAGAGCACAGGTTTGGGATACAACGATTCTTACTACCACTTGGCAGAGATCAGGGAATTTGAAGGCAGAAAATTATTTGTGAGGACATGCATAAATAATGCTTTTTGGAGAAGAGGGTGTGATCAGGGAATTTTAATGGAATGGAGACTGAAGCTAAGGAAAGAGACCAACGAACAATATTAATTAGCATGGGGATCACAAAGGAGTGCTGGATGGTTTTGAGTTTGATGGTAATTAGATTTAAGGGGCAAGTTGCGGGTCCATGAGATAAATTGAGCTCTGGGATTATGTGCAATAGTAAATGGAGAAACCAGAGAAAGAGAGCAGTTTATGACGAAATAAATTAATGAGTATCGTACAAATTTGTTTAACAGAAATGAGGATTGTAAAGTGTTTGTTCACATTCTTTATTCTATTAATGTTATGTGAATTAACAATAGAATTACAGGAACTATATATGTCTCGATAAATCACTCAATAAAATAAAAATGTATTTATCAAAAGCATGGTGAGATTCACTAAGTTGTCTCAATATTTTCGCTGAAATCCTTCTCAAAGTCTTCAGCTTTGACTGAAACAACTGGAGGAAAGTTTTATCACATGAAGATTTCAATATTCTTCAACAAGTAAACTGAACTAACAGTACAGGAAAGATGGATGAGTTCCTTCATGTTTTATTATGTGGTTCAGGTACCAGCAAGTCATATTTACCTCACCATCACCAAACCTGATTTCAGATGCATCATCTGGAATTCCTCTTTATATTAGCAGTGCCATTTTAGAAGCAGTTTCTCTGCTTAAACATGACGGAGCTATCAAGTTATGTAGATTTGCAGTCTTTGCCACAGTGCAATTTCAGTCCTCGGACTTGGAGCTTATCATATGGCTATGACTTTGCACAATTTCTAAATTAGCTAAGCAAGCGATTGGTGCAAATAATTTTTTTAACAGCATGATTTTGAAAATATCAGATCTTTTTAGATTGTCAGTCTTTTTCCCAGAGCATGGCTTAACAGTGAAAGGGGGAATGTTTCTAAGTGCCTGAAACACTATCCCAAGTAAGGTAGAGAGAGGAAGCAGATACTATAGTGACAGACACATGAACATGCAAGAAATTAAGGGATATGGATCATGTGTGCAGCAGATGAGGTTAATTTAATTTGGTATCATGATCACCACAGACATCATATGCCAATGGTCCAGTTTCAGTGTTGTACACAGAACTATTCCAGAACTATTCCTTCGCTCCATAGCTGCTGCCTCACCCGCTGAGTTTCTCCAGCAATTTTGTCTACCTGTGTTTAACAGTTCTTTGTTATAAAGTAATGGGAACTGAACTTTTCAGTACTGTAACAGTTGATGAGCTTGGATTGCATTCAGTTATAAAAAGAGAAAATGATTCGTTAAAAAAATACAATTAAATTTGTTTATTCTGCCACTCACTCCAAGATCTGACAATACCTAAAGCATTTTAGCTTGCTGTTCTTCACAGACCAATTAGCACAAATAAAGAATTTTATCTTGATATCTGTAGTTTTACACATATCTTCAGACATGGCAATAAAGGTGATTGATGTTTTGTATACTGCTACAAAGCCTCCTCAACCGTGTTAAAAGGTCACCCTGCTGCCTAATGTTGCAACCTATGCTACAGCTGTTAATGCCACTATTCCCTTTCTCATCTTGTGCTCAGCAGAAAGCAAGAGCAATACTTATTGTAAATTCTGATTGCTAATAAACTAAATAATCTACAAAAAAATAGCAGCATAGAAAATCACATGTCATTTACACCATCTCAAGATCTAATGTATGACAGTAATGCTTTCATGGTTAAATCCACAAGGTTTTAAATTTCCAATCACTTGATTTTAGCGGAGTACCTAATAGGAAAGATCTTGACTCCAATTACATCATTAGACTCCAATCTGCATGTGGCTCCTGACTGCCTAACTGCGATGTTAAGATTGAAATGAGTTTGCATTCTTGATTCCAGTTCTCAGGTAGTGACTTAACATCCGTCATCAGCTTAGTACATGTTCTCACTCATTTCATATATTCCTCCTATTGAAATTTCCTCCCAAAGTTCAATTTTAAATAATTTTAAATTCATGAATATGATCACATCAGGTGCTTCCAAAATGTTAATTGGTTCCCATTGTCTAAGTGTTGAAAAATTTGGAAACAATTGTATGACTTTCTCAGTTAGCTTTGGCATCAGACTGACTGGTGGGCAGATTGTTCCAAATAGTGCAAATTATTTAAATTCTTGAAAAAAGAGAGAGAGAGAGAGAGAGAGAGAGAGAGAGAGAGAGAGAGAGAGAGAAAAAAAGAGACACTCCATTTGATTCCATGGTCGGCCAAAACCACATGCTCAAACTGTTTTTTTCCAATTCGCTAGCGAATTCCCTTCTACATTCACGCATTTACTCATCATTACATTTAGACATTTTTATTTACATTTTTTTAAATAAAATCCCCCCCCCCCCCAACTCATTTTAAAATCGAAACGGCACCTCACGAGCCGCTTACGTCACAATCCCACATGTCGCCCAATCCCAAGCCGCTTCTCTCTCCATTTGGCAGCCCGGCTCCCCCTCCCTCCAACTACGCTCGAGCCTCCCGCAGCTGGACTCGCCTGCACGCTCTCACCCCTCCAACGATGCTCACGCCGCGCCTCCTGCAGCTGGAATCAAACCCCACCCCCCGTTCTCAAAATGCTCTGCCGATCGGGAGGAGAGATAAGGCATCAGTTCCGTGAAGCTGGTGCAGTTCGCAAAACCCTGCCCGCCTGCGCGTCCCTCCCACCCCTTGCGCGCTCCAGAGAGTCGCAAGCAAAGATTATAGAGGAGTGTGGTCACAAGCAGGACCTTTGGTCAGAAGCCCACAGCTCCACTCTCACGCCGACATGCTCTGCAGATTGGGAGATGAGATTAGGCGACGGGCGGGGTAAGGCCCCATCCTGGGGAGGTGAAGAGGGGGAGTCGGGGGATTGGGGGAGGTGAAGAGGGGGAGTTGGGGGATTGGGGAAGGTGAAGAGGGGGAGTCGGAGGATTGGGGGAGGTGAAGAGGGGGAGTCGGGGGATTGAGGGAGTAGGGAGGGAGAGGGGGGATTGAGGGAGTAGGGAGGGAGAGGGGGGGATTGAGGGAGTAGGGAGGGAGAGGGGGGAATGGGGGAAGTGAGGAGGGAGAGTGTGGGAATAGAGGGAGAGGAGTGGGGAATAGAGGGAGAGGATTGGGGAATAGATGGACTGCCCCCACCCTTCTCCCCTGCCCCATCCTCTCCCCCCCATCCTCTCCCCTGCCTTCCCCCAAACCCCCTCCCCTCCAAGCCTTCCCTATCCCCATCCCTCCACCCCTCCCCTCGCCCTCCCTTACCCCCACCTCTCCCCCTCCCTTCTCACCCCATCTCCTCCCTTCCCTTCCCCGCCCTCTCAGCTCCCCTCTCCCCCTCCCATCTCTCTCCCCTCCTCCCCCACCCTCCCCCGTCCTCCTCTCCCCCACCCCCCCGTCTCTTTCCCTTCTATCTCTGCCTCCCTCACTGTCTCTCCCCATTCTCTTTCTGCCCTCACTCTCTACCCCCCCTTCTCTAGACACGCCTGCGAGTTGGGGGCTATGCGTCAGTGGCTAGGGTGGTTATGGGGTAAAAGGATCTTATTAATAATATTAATATAATATCAAGGGGGTAGTTAGTGTGGGAGTGGTTAATGTGTGTGACGCCGCATGCTGCCCCGCACCCCTCCCCCCCCCCCCCCAAACGCGTGTTGGGGGAACAGACCCAACGCGTCTGCACTTGGTCTAGTACCTTTTAAAATCAGAAGAGCTTTCTTGTTCCAATGCGTCAAGTACATTCCCACGTAGTTAACAAGAAACATCACCCCCCCCCCCTTTGCTATATCTCATAACCTCATATTTATCTCTATTAAATTCCATTTATCACTATTTGCCCACTGAGTTAGTTTGTCATTCATTAAAATAGTTAATTCCAGACATTAAAAAAGTAAGACCAGAAGAGTTCATTGAAATGATGCACAATGTTATTCGTAATTTTCAACTGTTCACAATTTAAAATTATTTTCAAATCTACTCCCATCTACTTAGTCTAACAACTCCTTTCTAGTAAACTAACCAAACCAAGCAAACCACTCCAAAACACATAACACAATTGCAGCTCAAATCTCAATTATCTGTCAAACATTTCCCAATAGTGAATGCAAGACTTGGAGCTGTAATTGAGGAATTATTATGTAATAGAACTGCTCGGATAGTGACTTTTATATAAGCTAGGTAATATGCAAAAGAAAAGCTTAAGGTTTTCAGAAACACATGCATCCCAAATAAATAAAGTACAAAGAGACACATACAGTGAACAGATGAATCAAAACATAGAAACGCTTATCTGAACCTGCATAGCTTAGTTTATTGCTTTGAGGCAATTATATCGCTGGAGGAAATTGTATTTGATATAATTTTGTGTCGAAGAATGGATTACTGAATAGGGCCTCTTCTTAGACCAGAGGTCATCTGCTCTTTCTCTATGACACATTTTTGAGCTCTGATGAGACATAAAGATGAAGAGTTATGGCCGGTTATGCTGAGTTTGAGACAGAATTCAAGGCTGAGAGATAATAGACTCTGTGGTTATAGCTTTGGCTATGTTAAATTATAATGAGGTTGTGATAATGGATGGATGCTTGTAGAGGAAAATAATTAGATTGATGGATTTGTGACCTTCCTTCTGTTTATAGAAAGTTGAAGAAGCAGATGAGGTAATGGTCTGAAGTTGTAAATCTACCCTGTGTTCTGTAATATTTGTAAAAGACCTTGCAGTGAGATTGGAAATCCAGCTTCCAGATAGCAGGAAAAGGGGCTGCAAATTAGAATGAAGTTGTATCCTGGCACCAAACACTTATTAATTAAGTTGACAGATTTACGACCCATGTAAACTTGGAGTTGGGAGGTGTGTGTGGGTTTTGAACTTTGAAGCTGTGTAATTCGGCAAATTAATGTTTTAATACACAGGTAACTGTGTAAAATTGTAGTGAAACCAGTTATGAAATGTATTGTGTCTTAGTAGGACTGTAAACATTAGACTTTGTTTAGATTTATAGAAATATCTTTCTTCTTGGTATGTAAAGTGTATATGACTTGTGGGATCATTTTATTACATATGTATCTTATATTTGGTGGTCTTTGATAATTGAGCCTACTAGGGGTTTTCATGGAATCATGGAAACTTTATTGTCATTCAGACCTTTCGGTCTGAACAAACTTTTGTTGCCTTGCAGTCATACATATAATAAAATAACAAAACACACAATAAACACAAATTTAACATCCACCACAGTGATTTCACCAGACACCTCCTCACTGTGAAGAAGGCAAAATCTTAAGTCTTTGTCTCTTCCCTTCTTGTTCTTCCTCTGCGCTGAGGCGATCCAGGCCTCCGATGTTGTGACCCTACCGGGTGATGTAAGTAAGTCCCGTGGCTGAACCGAGCTCCGCGAACGGGCCGGTTCAACTCTGCGGCCCGGGGCGGTCGAAGCTGCCACCCTCCAGTCCAGCGGACGCAGCTGTTGCCGCGGGAGCTCCGGAAAAACAGGTCACCAACCTGTGACCTGCGAGCTCCTGACGATGTCGTCCACTGGGCCCACGGCCGAACCTCCGAAGTCGCTGCTGCCGCCACCGGAAAGCCACCACAGCTCCGAGTCGGGCCGCCAGAATGCCTGAACCCGCCACAGCCCCGAAGTCGGCCAGCCTCGCACTGATAAGTCCTGGCTGGCTCTGCCTCCGGAGCCTCGAGATCGGTCGCAGTTGGAGGCTGCCAGCTCCACCATTAGGCCTCAGCGCAGACGGAGAATACGACAAGAAAAGTCGCGTCCCCCCGAAGAGACTAAAACGTTTCATCCACCCCTCCCACACAACATAATAACTCAAATTAACACGCTAAAACAGGACAAGAAAACAACAAAAAAAGAACAAACAGACGGACTGCAGGCGAGCCGCAGCTGCCAAGGCAGCGCCGCCACTCCACCTATTTTGCTGTGTTGAAATAAAATAATTCTAAACAAAGTTATACCACAGGCAAACGAAGGTTGTAAAATGAGGCCAGAGAAGGGGGGATCATGTGACTGCTGTTGTAAACCACCAAAAGGACTCCGATGATTGGTTACTAGCTTGTCATACCCTCTGTATCTGAAATGTCTAATACCTATATAAATGCCATGAGTTTCTATCAAAGCTACTCTTCTCTGAACCCACCCCAGAGCATCAGCTCTGTTGGAAGGTTCAGAGACTAGTCTCAGCTGAATAAAGAATCGATTTCAACAGATTCTTTATGACTTTAGATTGACAAAAGAACTCGGATTAACATAATGTCCCTGATTATCCCTTATTTCACTTTTTTTTTAAAAGGTTTGGAGTTACATGTACAGCTTTCTAATTTTTGTATTTAAAATGAGATTAGCAAACTCCACACATCCACAAAATGACTCTCAATCATTTACAAGAATTTCTTCAGAATCGTCTCAACACGTCCTTGGTTTTACATTTGGTATTTTACACTAAATTGGCCTCTCATGTATATCTGCAGATCTGGCACTGTGTACATAGTTTCTTTTGTAAATTGATTTAAAAAAGTGTGTTATAATCACTGTACACTATTAAATCCATGAGTATAATTATGCGATTCATTAAATATGGCTTATTCACTATCTGTCACATGATGAGAGAATATTCTTGAGCCATGTAAATGAAGAGTGAAAAATCACAGTAGGACGAAAGGAAAATGTGGAAAATGTGCAAAAGCAAAAATTATGTTTTCAAATACTGAACTGTGACCCTGGAATAGTTGCTGTCTGGTTCAGAATAATATAATCACCTCTCAAAAAGAATGCCAAGGTTTATTGGTCTTATGAGTAACAATGATGGAGAAAACTCAGATCTGTAAAATAAGGAAGGAAATATATTTAATTAAGCAAAGACAAATAAATATTACTGCAGTTTCCTGGTAGGTGTGTTTTCCATTGAATGATCAACAACCTCCCCACATTAAAGAGGATGCCTTAATAATTATGGGAAACTTATGCTCGGCAAGCACAAAATATCACATGTTCATGATATCAAATATGCAACTATTCCCAAGCAATGCTCTGCATAACATTGTATGCAAAAGCAAACCAAAAATCAACTAACCAGTTAATAAACACACCTTGCAATTAAAGTGTTATTAAGACAGCAAAACATTCCAAGGCACTCTACAGAAGCATTAAAATGATTTAATACAGAAAGGAAAGAGATGGCAGATTTTTAAGCGCCAATTCGATGACAGAAGAGAAATCGAGAGGCAAAGGTAGGATAGAAAGTAAATTTCAATGCTGTGAAAGCTGAAGAGACAATCACTAATGATGTAGCATTTAAACTTAGGGTTAACCAAGAGGTCTGAATTGGATGAATTTAGATATATTTTACGATTAAAGGAAACTGCAGAGATGAAGAAGGATCCATGAAGGATCTGAAATAAAAAATAGAATTTAAAAATCAAGACATTATTTAACCAGAAGCCAAGGTGGTTAATAAATACAAAGAAAATGAGTGAGCAGGAATGAGTATGAAATATCTCAGTGAGAAAGCTAGGCAAGCATTCATTAAAATAGTTAACACCAGACATTAAAAAAGTAAGAACCAGGATTTCAGGAGAGTTTAAGACAAAGCAAATGTAGAATTAAATAACGTTGCAGCGGTGGAAAGAGACCATCTCCAAGAATGGAAACAAATATTTTGGGAGTCATGTGCAGTACTAAGAACAGTTTACTTCAATATTAAATACTTGGTATAAAGATGGTAGCAGGGGAATAGATTCGACGCCAGTGACTGAAAATATTCAAAAATAATATTTTAGAATGGATAGGTGGAATCATTAAATGATGATTGTGCATATCACTCAAATATTTAATTCAATGAATGGTGAAGAGATATGGCACATGAGGCTAATATAATACTGCCAAATGTATCATTCCCCCAGTCAAATTTCTATCCAAAATTGCACATTCATATATCTGTCCCAGCTGATTAAACAATGGGCTTATTTTTTAACACAAATAATACATTCAAAAATGTTACAGCTCTCAAATGCCAAATTAAATATAGATGATCCCAGTAAGAATTGCAGTTCACTTACTCTGCCAGCCAAAACTAGAACTAACTAACACCAAACTTCTGGTAAGGTCATAGCCAGAGATTACTGACAGATGGGTACCACAATTCAGCCAAGATCAAAGACCTGTGGAATATGTGATAAAATGAATCATGTTAGAGAAGAAGTATAAACATTTCCACTTTCTGATTGTTTTTCGTGGATGTTCTATAGAAACTGACTAAGATATCAAAGGGCAAGACGTGCTGATTAGTGTTTTCATTTCATGGCAGCCACAGAGATGTTGAAGTTCAATTTCAATAATTAACTATAAACAAGAGAACTTCTACTTGTGTAGGAAAGAACTGCAGATGCTGGTTTAAATCAAAGGTAGACACAAAATGCTGGATGCAGTAACTCAGCGAGACAGGCAGCATCTCTGGGGAGAAGGAATGGGTGACATTTCGGGTCGAGACTCTTCTTCAGACTTCTACTTGGTCTGTTTATTTGAATAATAATGGTATGAAGGTGCAACTTATCCAAATAAGCAATTATATCAAAAAGAGCCCAGAGTTAAATTGCATTTGTACTTGAGCAGGAAATAGTTGGAAGTGAAATTGCCCATCTCTACAATCCATGAAAATATTTTGGATTTAACAACCAAGTGCAAATTAACATTTACAAAAAAAAATCTATAAATGTCCTCAATCTGATAAGAGTATAGACACTATACTCCAATTGGATTGTTCCTTAAAACAAATTGGTCAAATTGCCTTATTTTATGCAGCACACCATCAATTTTGCCTGATCAAGTATGTATTTCTCATGTGATGTGTATGGAAAGACTAAATTGAGATAATCTAATATGATTTAGTGAAGGGCCTGTCCCACTATGGCAACCTCATTTGCGAGTTTAGAAGAGTTTACGCTCGCCACAAACTCGCAGCATGGTCTCCTTCATGCTCAAGAGAAGTTCCCGCATACTCGCAGCCTCAGTTTGGTCGAGGAACATTTTTCAACGCGCTGAAAAAATTTCCGCGAGTAAAAATTGGTCGGCATAGTTCTTTTGAACTCGTAGTGCAGTGGTAGCGGGGTCGCCATATAATTATAGGTAGTAGAGGTAGCCGTAGACAATCTCCTTTGCTGACCGGGCATTTTAATTGGCTCATTGGGGAAACAAAACATAAGCACCAGTTTTCAGAACCAAGGAAAACTGACCGATAATGTTAAATGCCCGCTAAACTTTATTAAAAGTGTCTCCTGTGTGTGTGCGTGTGTGTGCGTGTGCGTGTGCGCGCGCTATGTTCTGAACAAGGTTGAATATATCCCATACAAGACAGTGCTACAAATTAAATAATGACTATGGTAAGTTCCTCCCACTTGCATCAAAAGACCAATGTTTCACAAACTGTCTTCATGTTTTTGCAAAGTAGCTCAATTGTGCAATTTGTGCAACAGTCATACAAATGTTAACACTTTCCTTATATATCTTCTCTCAATATGCACTACAATTAGTTTCTCTTGGATTTAAAGTAGATTGTTTCTCACTATCCACATAGAACGCATTAACATTTCATTTTTTATTCACTTTCTACCTCTGCTGCAACTAACAATGATCTTAACATTTTAGTGTTCTGAACATCATTTGATCACTCCATGAGTCTTGGAGATAAGCTCATAAAGTAAATTATGAGATTTCTGTAGGATATAGTATGGTTTCAAGGCAGTGTCAGGTAGTAATCAAACTAGGTTTTATTGTAGTCTGATAGTTGATGTAAAATCTTTCAAAACATAGCTTTTCAATGACACCTGTAATAACATACATTTTCTCAACATTTATTTTTTCTTATTAGCACCCGAAATACTTTTTCGAAAATAGAAAAATTTGTTACAACACATGCTGTTGCTGTCATTGGAAACTGCAATGTCTAACACTGGACCGTCAAAACGAGGGTTTACTGTTTTGTCTTTGCAAAACAGTTACGAGAGAAGATTGTGCGCATAGTTGAAAAGCAATGTTGGGAAGCTACCATTTAAAGGTGTCCAGTAAATTAGAGAAGGCTTGACAGGAGTTCCAGAGGGTAAGAGCAAAATAAACAGAATGGTGGGAGGAGGGGTTGTAGGATGGTGTGTGGGGAGGCCAGGCAGAGTTGAAACACAAAAAAAATTTGAACATTAAATGAGCAGAGATAGAATTAGACAAGGCCATGTAGGCTGTGGGCCGAGGTCCTTTTTCGTTTAGTTTCGTGATCCAACTCACAGAACTACCTGCATTTTTAACATATTGTGTAAAAATATTATAAAAATCATAGCTGAAACTCGTCAAGACAAAACCTGCATTTTTTAAAGAAATATGCGAAAACATTCAAATTTCTGATTAGTAATTGCCCAATCAATGCACGTTTGACATTGAGGTCACTCAAATTGGTCAATCAAGCGCTTTGTTTTATGGTTGCTAGGCAGCGAGGATGCTAGGATCATGGCTGCCTCCTCATTACATGAATAGCAATAGCAAGGTTTCAAAGGATAAAGGTAATGCTCACCTTGCTGATCATTTTGTTTTTCATTTATCTTTAGTTCAAGAGTTCAAGATCAAGTTCAAGAGAGTTTATTGTCATGTGTCCCTGAGAGGACAATGAAATTCTTGCTTTGCTTTAGCACACCAGAACATAGTAGGCACAAATACAGAACAGATCAGTGCGTCCATATACCAAGTTATAATGCGTACTGGTAAATAAAAAAGATAAATAACAAATATAGTGCTAGGGTTAGGATTAGGGTCAGTCTGTTTGTCAGTCTGTCTGTCTGTCAGTCAATCTGTCAGTTGGGCCGCCGGGAGGTGAGGGTTGGGCCGCCAGGAGGTGAGGGTTGGGCCGGGCATCCGCCGGGAGGGACAGACCCTCAGTTGCCGGAAAATCAGTGTTCAACCTGTACTATACATGAAGAAACAAAATTGCGTTCATGGAGAGACTAACTACTTTTGAACTAACCTGTCATTTCTAGTTTCCATGTATCCTCTCATACAGCAATGCAAGACAAAAAACATATACATACACACACATATATATATATATATATATATATATATTACACACACACACACACACACAGCCATAAATTTGGTTTCAATTTTACAGTGTCTTTGATGTGTTCTCACATTTTCTGATATTCCATTCACAGGTTTAAGATGAAAATTAAAAATGGCTTCTCAGGACAGCATTACAATTCAGTGAGATCACAGCTGATACCTACTTTATCTACATTTATTTCCAATTCCTCAATTCCCTGTATGTCTAAATATCCATGTTCCTTAATTTCATATATGTTCAAAAATTGAGCAATCGAAAACCATCTGTAAAAGTCATGAATTCACATCCTCTCAGTTAACCACAGCCTTTCAGTGTTAAATGACTTAACCGTAACCTTGAGACCACGTTTGCTTTTTAGTTGGAGTAAACAACACATTTAATACCTATAAAGTTTGATTTAATAGAAATCAATTCTCATTTTTCCAACCTTCAGTAAGCACAGAGCAATATGCAATTCCTCCTCACAGGGCAATGATTCCTGGAAGGAAGACAATCTTGTAAATAAATCCAAAGTCCTTTACAGGCTACTCAACTTTGCCAAGTTCCTCTACGAATCATCCAAATAATCTATAGGTACATGAATGAATTTATAGGTACATGAATGAAGGTAAATGGTATGTTGCCAAAGCAAGAAATCCCAGCGATGTCTGGGTGTATAGAACACTTTTAATATTTTGTGCACCACATTGAGCTGCTATGTTATATTTACATTCTGTTATACACAAGACTTAATAGTTTGCAGAAACAGAAATAACAAAATAATAAACTTGCATATTCATGAAAATGGTTGAAGAGTAGGCGCAAACCAAAAATCCCTTGTAATTTCAACTCCTATATTAACCTAAAAGTCACGGCATTTTGCCCGGCTTGGCAAGCACCCGGGACACCTATCGTTTAATTCTGAGAGGACCCCCTCTCTCTCTCTCTCTGTCACTCTCCGTCTCCGCCCGCCACCCTTATCCGGGTCTCGGCTCTCGGCTCGTTCCTTATCCGCCGGCACGGCCAGCCGCCTTATATATGCGCACAACCACTACCAGCACCAAAGATCCTATAGCGAGCCTCGCTATAGGATCTTTGGCCAGCACATCATTAGCCGTGGTTGTGCGCATGTGCCGACCTGCACATGCGCACGACTACGGCAACTGGTCGGCGTCGGCCACTTTCTCCCTCCCTTTGCATTGTGGGAGATCTGCCCGCCATTGCTGTCCGGTCGCCGCCTTGTCGTGACTGCTGAAAACCAACGCAGAATCACTCCCTGGAGTAAGTCTTGCTTCTTGGTTTCCTGGTCCTCCAAAAATATTAAAAATGGAATTTAAACAGGAGTGGATCAACCACTACCAAACTCTGAAAAATAACAGCCTACTTTATCTGTTTATTTATTTTATTTATTGTTTACTAGACCCAAGTGCAGACCCGTTGGGTCTGTTCCCTCCAACGTTCGGTTGCGGGGGGGGGGGTGCAGCATGTGGCGTCACACACACTACCACTCCGCACACACGCTAACTACCCCCCTTGATATTATATTAATATTATTAATTTTCTCCTTTTGCCCCATAACCGCCCTATCCATTGACACGTAGCCCCCAACTCGCAGGTGCATCTGGAGGGGGGGGGGGGTTGGGGTTAGAGAGTGAGGAGAGGATGGGTGGGTGAGGGGGGGGAGGGTGGGGAGGAGAGGAGAGGGAGATGGGGAGAGTGGTGAGGGGGAGATGGGGAAGAAAGGAGGAGACAGGGGTATGGGAAGGGGGTTGGTAGAGGGGGAAGGTGGGTGAGGGGGGGTAGAGAGGGGTGGGGGAAGGGGAAGTAGAGGGAAGAGGGGAGGTGAGAGGAGAGTGGTGGGGGAGAAGATGGGAGGAAAGGGAGAGGGGGTGCGGAGAGGAGAAGAGGGAGAGGGGAGAGTGGAGGGGGAGAGAGGAGAGGGAGAGAGGAGGGGGAGAGAGAGAGAAAGGAGGAGAGAGGTGGAGAGGGGGGGAAAGAGTGAGGAGTGAGGGGTAGCAGGGAGTGGTGCAAGAGAGTTGAAGGGGTTTGGGGGGAGATGGGAGTGAAGAGGGGTGGGGAGAGGGGAGAGAGGGGGTGGGAGGGGAGGGGAGAGAGGGGGTGGGAGGGGAGAGAGGGGGTGGGAAGGGAGGAGGGAGAGGGATGAGGAGAGAGGGATATGGCAAGGGGGAGAGAGGGGGAAGAGGAGGGAGGAGAAGGGGGTGAGAGAGGGTTCGAGGAGGGGGGTGAGAGAGGGGTGGGGGTGGAGGAGGGAGGAGGGAGATGGGGAAGGGGAGAGGGGGAAGAGTGTGGAAGGAGGGGCTGAGGGGTAGGGAGAGGGGTGGGGGAGAGAGAGGAAGAAGAGTGTGGGAGGAATGGGGATAGGGGAGAGTGGGGGAGGAGGGGGAGAGCAGAGAGAGGGGAAGAGTGGGGAGGGGAGAGGGGAGGGAGAGAGGAGTGGGGAAGGGAGATGGGGAGGAGTGGGGAGAGAGAAGTGGAAGAAATGGGGAGGGAGGGGGGAGAGGGGTAGGGAGAGTGGTGGAAGTGGGAGAGAGGGAGGGGGAGGGGGAGTGGTGGAAGAGGGAGAGAAGGGTAGGGAAAAAGGGGTGGGAGAGGGAGAGGGGTGGGGAGTGAGAGGGGTTGTGGAGGAAGAGGGAGAGGGGTGGGGAAGGGGGAGAGAAGTGGAAGAGTGCGGAGGGAGGGGGAGAGGGGTAGGGGGAGTGGTGGAAGAGGGACAGAGGGGTAGGGGAATGGGATGGGGGTGGGAGGGAAGGGAGGTGGGGGAGCGAGGCAGGCGGGGAGGGAGAGAGGAAGGGGGGGATGGAGGAGAGGGGGAGGAAGAGAGAGAGGGAGAGAGGGGGAGGAAGAGAGAGAGGAGAGAGAGGGGGAGAAGAGAGAGGGAGAGGAAGAGAGAGAGGGGGCGAGGGAGAGAGAGAGAGAGAGGGGGGAGGAGAGAGAGAGGGGGGGCGGGGGAGAGAGGGGGGAGGGAGAGAGGGGGGAGGAGAGAGAGAGAGGGGGGGGGTTAGGGAGAGAAAGAGGGGGGTAGAGAGTGAGAGCAGAGAGAATGGGGAGAGAAAGAGAAAGGGGCAGAGACAAAAGGGCAAGAGACAGTGGGAGAGGGGGTGGAGAGGAGGAGAGGAGGAGAGGGAATGTGGGTGAGGGTGGGGTGAGAGAGAGAGGAGGGGAGAGGGAGAGAGGGTGCTGAGAGGGGGGGAAGGGAAAGGGGAGGGGAGAAGGGGAATGGAGTAGGGGAGAGAGGGGGAAGAGTGGGGAGCAAGGAGGGGGGATAGGGGAGAGAGGGTGAGGGGTAAGGGGACGAGAGGGTGAGGGTAGGGGGATAGAGGGGGAAGGAAGAGTGGGGAGGGAGGGAGGAGGAAGAGTGGGGGGGAGGGACGGGGAGGGGGGGGGGGGAGGGGTGGGGGCAGTCCATCTATTCCACACTCCCTATGATTACCACTCCTCTCCCTTTATTCCCACACTCTCCCTCCTCACCCCCATTCCCCACTCTCCCTCCCGACTCCCCCTCTTCACCTCCCCAGGATCGGGCATTACCCCGCCCGCCCGTCGCCTTATCTCTTCTCCCGATCTGCAGAACATGCCGGCGTGAGAGTGGAGCTGTGGGACCAAAGTGGAGCTGTGGGACCAAAGAGTTAAAGTTTTTCAAAGTAGGCATACCTTGAGGAGATATCGCAGTGGAGTAGACATTTTTTCAAAGTAGGCATACCTTGAGGAGGATATCTCCTCAAGGTATGCCTACTTTGAAAAATGTCTCAATTCTATAGATAGATAGAAAGATAGGATATGGTATATAGACACACTGAACTTTTACTCCTGTTCTGTATTATGTTTACATATTCTGTTGTGCTGCAGCAAGCAAGAATTTCATTGTCCTATCTGGGACACATGACAAGAAAGCTTTCTTGACGCTTGACTTGAACATAAAAGGGTTCTTGGGGAAAAAGAGCTACCTTAAATTTAACTGCGTCTGGTTGGGTAGGGGAAGACTATTCCATGCTTTAATTGTGCGGAGGAACTCCATGGAGCAGCCAGCATCTCCCGATAGAAGAAATTGGGTGGCGTTTCAGGTCGAGTCCCTTCTTTAGATTTCCTCTGGATTCAGTGTTTTTAGTTTAATTGAAAGATACAACGTGGAAACATGCCCTTCAGCCCACCGAGTCCACGCCGACCACCCGTACACTAGTTCTATCCCACACATCAGCGACGCAAGTCAAGATTGTTTTATTCTCTCACGTCCCAGTTAGAACAATGAAATTCTTACTTGCAGCAGCACAACAGAATATGTAAACATAGTAATCTGTAAACAATGTTATAAACGAGAAAACAAAACAGTGTATATTTATATACGAATATATAACTATACTCACACACACACAATTCCCCTCCTGGGATTAATAAAGTTCTATCATATAGTGTCGTGTGTGTAGGAAGAAACTGCAGATGCTGCTTCAAATTGAAGATAGACACAAAAAGCAGGAGTAACTCAACAGGTCAAACGTAATCTCTGGACAAAAGGAAAATATTACGTTTTGGGTTGGGTCTGAAAAAGGTTCCTGCTCATCTTTGGAATGTGGAAGGAAACAAGAGCACCCGGAGAAAATCCATGCGATCAAAGGGAAACGGAGAAAACTCCATACAGACAGCACCCATATTCAGGATCAATTCCGGGTCTCTGGCAATTTTAGGCAGCAACTTTATGGCCAATGTACTGCCCCATAATCTTGAACTGAATTAAAACATACAGTAGCTGTAAAGTGGGACATAGCGTCACTTAGAGATTTAAGACTGAAAATGGATAGTTTCTTTTTTTTAGTAACCAAAGTTACCAAGTTTTTGTGTGTTGGAAAATAAAATATAGTGGCATAGCTGGTGGACTTGCTGCCTCATACGGCAGGGATCTGTGTTCGACCCTGTCCTCGGGCACTGTCTGTGTTGAATTTGCACATTCTCCCTGCAAGCATGTAGGTTTCCTCCCGTATCCCAAAGACGCATTGGCTTTGTAGGTTAACTTGCTTCTGTAAAATTGCCCCTAATGTGTAGGGAGTGGGTGAGGAAAGTGGGATAACAGAACTTGTATAACTGGGTAGACAAAAATGCTGGAGAAACTCAGTGGGAGAGGCAGCATCTATGGGGTGAGTGAAGGCGACGTTTCGGGTCTTCAGATTGATGTGAGGGTGTGGGGGGGGGGGGGGGGGGGGGTGGAAGGGAAAAAAAGGATAAAGAGGCTGGGGACAGTGGGCTGAGGGAGAGCTGGGAAGCGGAGGAGCGAGGTAAGCAGGGACTACCTGAAATTGGGAGAAGTCAATTTTCATACGCTGGGGTGTAAAAAAAACTGCCCAAGCAAAATTATGTGGTGCTGCTCCTCCAATTTACAGTGGGCCTCACTCTGGCCATGGAGGAGGCCCAGGACAATGAGAGGGGGAGTTGAAGTGCTGAGCCACCGGAAGATTAGGTTGGTTATTGCGAACCGAGCGGAGGTGTTGGGCAAAGCGATCGCCAAGCCGCTTGGTCTCACTGATGTAGATCAGCTGACACCTAGAGCAGCAGATGCAATAGATGAGGTTGGAGATGGTGCAGGTGAACCTCTGTCGCACATGGAAAGACGCTTGGGTCCTTGAATGGAGTCAAGGGGGGGGAGGTAAAGCGACAAGTGTTGCATTTCCTGCGGTTGCAAGGGAAAGTGCCAAGAGACGGGGTGGTTTGGGTGGGAAGGGACGAATTGACCAGGGAGTTATGGAGGGAGCGGTCTCTGCGGAAAGCCAACAGGGGAGGAGATGGGAAGATGTGGCCAATGGTGGGATCCCGTTGGTAGACAAAGCTGGAGAAAATCAGCGAGTGAGGCAGCGTCTATGGAACGAAGGGGGGGGGGGGGGGGGGGGGGGTTTGGAAAAAGAAAGGAAGAGGCGGAGACAGTAGGCTGTGGGAGAGCTGGGAATGGGAGGGAAAGAAGGGAGAAAACAAGGACGACCTGAAATTGGAGAAGCCAATGTTCATACCGCTGGGGTGTAAACTACCCAAGTGAAGTATGAGGTGCTGTTCCTCCAATTTGAGGTGGGCCTCACTCTGGCCATGGAGGAGGCCCAGGACAGAAAGGTCGAATTCGGAATGTGAGGGGGAGTTGAAGTGCTGAGCCACCGGGAGATCAGGTTGGTCATTGCGAATTGAGTGTAGGTGTTGTGCGAAGCGATCGCCAAGCCTGCACTTGGTCCCTCGCACCGTGATTGGATCCAGCTAAATAATTCCAACCAGAATTTTGTTTGGAAGTGGACTAAGAAATAATATAATTGATTCTTTGCAAATGTAAAAAAGAGATGAGATCCTGTATTGTAATTGCGTGCATGTTTCATTGTTGGTATTAATCATGTCTTGATTGGTGAATACGTTTAGTTTGTGACTTTATTTGAAGCAGAAATAATATGTGAATGCTTTATTGACCATAATTCTGACTGGTATCTACGCACTTTGTCTGAGCACATTATCGCACGTGTCATGCAAGCTGCCTTAAATGACCCTAAACTGTCATTTGGCAACCTAAAAAGCTGCCTAGGTTGCCCGGCTGGCAACAGGGAAAAAATGTTAAGCGAGAGCCCTGCATGACGTTATGATGCAATTCATGGCAATTCGATGTTTTCCATTGAATGTTAAAAGTTTCAATTTGCTGCTGTATATCTAAATAGCTTAATTTCAATTAACTTCAATAAGCAAGTTTGGTATTCCAAAAAACGCAAGGAATCATGGGATTTGTCAAAGGTCCGTTCACCATAAAGAAAAAGCGAATGCTGGCTGAAGAAACTGTGTATAAAGTATTATCTTTATTCATAATTTATGTGTAAAACTCTCATCTCTCCCCCCTCAACTATGCCCGGCCCACTGGGCAAACCAACAGCCGAAGAATGACGGGACACCAGCGGCCAACCCCATCTCAACTATGCCTGTCCCACCAGGTCAACTGACACCCCCGGAACAACGGGTCACCAACGGTCCCAGGCCATCAGCCACAGCGGAGCAGAAACGCCAACCCCAGCCCCCGCCAGCACTGAGGGGGCCAACCCATAGCCACTGGACAAGGAGAGAGACGCGGCCGACGGTCCTGGCTTGCCGGGGAACGGGCCCGGCGGGAGCCGGCGCTTCCTCCCCACGCTGACTGCAAGCCCGATCCGGAACAATAAATAACAAAGGAACAATAAATACATCTGATTCCTAGTTCGAAAGCAGCATTTTCTTACCTAGAAGAATCAAAGCTAGAAAAAACGGATGAAATGAAGGTCTATAAGTACACAGCTCCACTGCTTCTAGCAATGTTTGCAGAGTGACCTTTGACCTGGGCATGCAATATCGGAATACCGAACTTGCTTATTACGTAAATTAAAAAATCAAAAAGATTGCAAAATTGCTGGTAGATTGAATTCCAGTTTAAGACATGGAAAACAATGCTTAAAATGTTCAATCACAATACTGATTAAATGTTTTTTGATTAGAACTGATTTTTGATTAGAATTGACAATTTGCTTTACAAAAGTTTCAAAATAATGAACTGGTAGTGCACAAGGTATATTTAAAATATCTAAATGTTAGCAAGAATATTCAATGTTAATTTATCAATCTGAATTAGCAGTACTTGCAATTTTTGCTGCAAAACATACACAAAGGGTGGTAGGTGTATGGAACAAGCTGCCAGAATAGGTAGTTGAGGGTGGGACGAACCCAACTTTTAAGAAACAGACAGGTACATGAATAGGACAGGTTTGGAGGGATATGGACCAAGAGCAGGCAGGTGGGACTAGTGTAGCTGGGGCATGTTTGCGATGTGGGCAAGTTGGGCTGAAGGGCCTGATTCCACACTGTATCACTCTATGACACTATGACATCTTATTACTTATTTTCTGCAAAATATTTACCCATTCTCTCTGAACTACTTGCAGGATGAGGAAAAAAAAACTAGCAATTGATGATTTGATATTGGAATTGGAGGATTTGGAAGAAGCATTAAAACAAATGGAAAAATAAAACTTTCATTGGTAGACCCAACAAAATAGATTCTATAATATTCTGTCCTTGAAAATAGTCTATTAATATAACTGTATTACAACCCTTTACATTACAGATGTCTGGCTAAAACACAAAAAACTTGAAGACAAAAGCATTATTGTGCACATAAGAACATTGATATTAATATGACCTTTCACACAGATGCTAAGCCTTGGTTAATGATTAGAAGACCTTGGTCAACACTGTTACGATACCAATGCACATTTTTTCCAAATGATATACATGTTCCAAATTGAGAGAAAAATCAAGTGTCCCGTAAAAAATATTTCCTTTGAGAATGAATACAATTGATGATTAGAAAAGTTGCAGCCTAAAATATAGAATTCAGAAAACAATCAGGACAGTGGCAAAGCAGGTAGAGCTGCTATCTCACAAAGTCAGAAGTGACCACATGGGTTTCCTCCAACCTGTAATGCATGGGATTCCTCCAGGTTCTGTGGTTTCTTTAAATTGTCATGTGTGTAGGGATTTGAGTGGATGAGAAAGTGGGATAACATAGAACTAATTAATGCAAATGGGTGATTGATGGTCGCATGGACTCAATTGGCCCAAGGCTGTATCTCCAAATTAAACATACAATTTTAACAACCGTTTTCTAATTTTGGTAAGAAATCTTTTTTGGTTGAATTTCCCTCCAAATTCTATTATTGAGGAAGCCACACCGCCAGTATCACCAAACTTCCAACATATTTTAACACTTATTGTTCCCTAACTGCCTAATTATTTAAAGCAAAAATATAATAACAATTGTGTTCAAACAAAGATAATTAGAATCTATCCTAACTAAACACTTTGGAAAACAGGGAAATTCACTCTCGGCTAAAGTGCAGATATGAGGCTTTCAAGAAAGATGACCGTACACCGTTCATGGTGATCAAGTGTGATCTTCTTAAAGCTATCAGAGATGCCAAGAAAGAATTCCAGAACAAGCTAAATATTCAACTCCATCAAGCGGATGCCACGTGAATGTGGCAGGGCCTGAAAATCATCACAGGCAACAAGACAAAATCAAGGCAATCTCTGGCTATGACGCAGTTCTGCTGGATGAACTCAATGCCGTTTTTGTCAATTTTGAACAGACAAAAGGTGCTACAAAGGCATGAGCCTCGTTTCCTGCTGGTCCTGTCCCAAACATCTCTGTGGCGGATCTGTTGTCATGATGGGAAATTCTTAGAAAGCTGCTGGTACGGATGGTATCCATGGCTGGGTTAAATAAAATCATGCATCAAGCAACTGGCTACATACAGTCTTTGTCAACTTCTTACTTCAACAGTCCACTGTCCCCATCTGCTCAAGTAAACCTCATCATTCCAGTCCCCAAAGAAAGGTAAAGTGACCTGTCTTAATGAGTACTGCTCAGTAGGTTTGAGATTGACAATAATGAAGGATTTTAAAAGATTGGTAATGGCCAAAAAATGCACCAGTCTTGCAGACAATGTTCATCCAATTGCAATTTTCACACAGGAAACATAGGTCAATGCAGGACGTCTTATCCCTTGCTCTGCATTCAGCTTTGTAGCCGCGTACAACACCAACTCAAAAGTTAAATTCACCAATAATACCGCTGTAGTCAGTCAGATTAGCAAGTACAATGAGATGGAGAGATTGGAAACATGTCATCATGCCAGAACATTCAAGTCTTTAAAGTCAACCAAGCAAAAAAGCTGCCAACTGATATGAGGAAGTCACAAGTGGTTGAAAACAAAAGTATCATCAGCAGAGCTGCAGAGGTTGCAAGCTTCAAGTTTCTAGCCATCCATATCACCAACAATAGCACATCAGTGTATTGAATTATTTTGGCTTCTACGAAGATTCTCTCACATTTCTACAGATGCACTACAGAAAGTATTCTGATATGCTGCATTTCTGCCTTCTATGGCAACGGCTCTTGACTGCTGTAACCTGCATATAGTGGTGAACAGAGCCCAGTGCATGACAGGCTCAACACTTCCTTCCACCGAATCCATTTTTGTGATTGGCTAAAAGTATCAGAAGAATGCCTACAACTCTGGCATTTCCCTCTTTTCTCTACCTTCTGGGAGAGGTACAGGAGCTTGAATGTCCAGAACATCTAGATTTAAGAACAAATTATTCCCTCCTTTCCTAGCCTCCTGACCCAATTGCCCGACATGCTCCCTTTCCAGAGTTGCAGCCGCATAGTCTTACTTTTAACTCTACCTCATTGTTATTCCGTTATTTAGCTTTAGTTTTTTACACTATTTCAGATTGAGCTTCAATTTTAGCATTATTCTGCTCTTTTTCATGTGTATTTATTTTCTCATATTTATTGTTGTATCTATAATTATCATATGGATTGTGTACGCTATGAGCTTGTATGAACAAGGAGGTGACAAAGTGATAAATAAAGGTAGGGCAGTGGATGTTATCTAAAAGGATTACAGGTTGAATTTGAAAAGGCAACTATGGTATGCTATTCCAGAATATTAAGATGCACGGGATTCACAGTAACTTACGATATAACGTTATTCATCCCCGGAGAGAATTTGGTCTGCCATCAGTCAAAACACACAAGATACACGAAAACTTGAAATTAAAGGTGAAAACAAAAGAAAAAGACAAGCAACTGTTGGCTGGCTGCCGTGTGCACAGCGCCTTAACCGGAACGAACGAACAAACAAACGCAGACTTATACCCTGGGCTCGTATGGATTAAAAACTGACTTCGGGTTTCTGACTTGAAGACGGAGGGTTGTGCTAGCATTTTTCAAGCAGCTGCCTGTGACCGTTAGAGTTCCACAGGATATCTATATTACTAAAAGTCTGACCTTGACCACTTCCTGTTGTTCTGTACATTGATTTTGGAAAAAAAAAAAAAAAAAAAAAAAAAAAAAAACGCTGCCACTTACCACTGTGATTTTTGGCCATCTTACTCAGAGTCCCCTTCCACTGCGCAGGACAAGAGGATTTTTCCCATCGATGAAAAATAAAATAGTTACCTTACAGGGAAGAGACTGACCCCCCCCCCCCCCCCCACACACACACATATACACAGCGAAAGAAAAATAATAAAAACAAGACATACATTTAACAAGACAAAAATTTAAAAAAAGACAGACGGACTGTAGTCAAGCCACTGCCGAAAGGCGGCGCCACACCACGCTATACTAAACTGTGAGTGGTTTTTACTGACCTGTCAGTGCCCTTAATGTGGTTTGAAAATGTAATTTGAAAATGCAAAAGTGTGTTTTGGTTTGAAAGTGCTAAAGAAAGCTGTGTTGCATTTGGTTTTGAAAGTGCTAAAGCAAGCTGTGTTGCCTTTGGTTTTGAAAGTGCTAAAAGCAAGCTGCTTTGCCTAATTAGAGCTGCCTTGCCTTCTATATAATTAAAAGTCTAATCTTGACCACTTCCAGTTAGCACGTTATATTGATTTTAGAAAAAAACGCTACCAGGCACGGTTGTGATTTTTGGCCTTCTCAGTCAGAGTCCCCCTCTGCTCATCAGGTGCTAAGGATTTTTCCCATCGATTAAAAATAAAAGAGTTATTAGTGTTTAAAAAATGTTGAGATTCTCTCTCCTGAAGGCCACACCCCTTCCGGAGGGACTACAAACCCCGGAAGTGTGGAGGTGCCTCAGTTCTCTGCAAGATGGGGGGGAGAGAGGTCGCAATTCTCAGTCTGAGCTGTGAATAACACTGAACACGTTTGAAAATGCAAAAGTGTGTTTATGTTTGAAAGTGCTAAAGATGTGTTGCCTTTGGCTTTGAAAGTGCTAAAGTGAGCTGCGTTGCCTTTGGTTTTCAAAGTGCTAAAGCGAGCTGGGTTGCCTTTGGTTTTGAAAGTGCTAAACGAGCTGCCTGGCCTTTGGTTTTGAAAGTGGTACTGCGAGCTGCCTTGCCTAATTAGAGCTGCCTTGCCTTCTGTATAATTAAAAGTCTAATCTTGACCACTTCCTGTTTGCACTTTATAATTAAAAGTCTAATCTTGACCACTTCCAGTTTGCACGTTATATTGATTTTAGTAAAAACGCTACCACGTGCGGCTGTGATTTTTGCCAATCTTACTCTGAGTCCCCCTCCGCTCATCAGATGCCGGGGATTGTGCGGGGAAGGTGGAGTGTGTGTGGGGGAAGGGGGAGTGTGTGTGGGGGAAGGGGAGTGTGTGTGGAGGAAGGGGGAGTGTGTGTGGGGGAAGGGGGAGTGTGTGTGGGGGAAGGGGGAGTGTATGTGGGGGAAGGGGGAGTGTGTGGGGGAAGGGGAGTGTGTGGGGGGGAATGTGGGGGGGAAGGGGGAGTGTGTGGGGGAAGTGTGTGGGGGGGCGGGTGTTGTGGGGGGGGAAGGGTGTGTGGGGGGGGAGGGTTTGTGTGGGGGGGGAGGGTGTGTGGGGGGGGAGGGCTTGTGTGGGGGGAAGGGTGGTGTGGGGGAGAGGGTGGAGTGTTGTGGAAGGGGGGTGGGGGAAGGGGGTTGTGGGTGGAAGAGGGGGTTGTGGGGGGGAAGGGGGGGTGTGGGGGAAGGGGGGGTGTGGGGGAAGGGGGGGTGTGGGGGAAGGGGGGGTGGGGAAGGGCGCGGGGTGGGGGAAGGGTGTGGGGGAAAGCGGGGGTATGGGGGAAAGCAGGGTGTGGGGGAAAGGGGGGTGTGTGGGGGAAAGGGAGGGTGTGGGAGTGTGTGGGGGAGTAGGGTTGTGGAGGAGTGGGGTTGTGGAGTGTGGGGTTGTGGAGGAGTGGGGTTGTGGAGGAGTGGGATGTGGGGGTATGGAGGAGTGGGATGTGGGGGTATGGGGGAGTGGGGTTATGGGGGTATGGGAGAGTGGGGTTGTGGGGAATGGGGATATGTGGGAGGGCTCAGCGGCTCCGGCTCCGACCGCACTCACCGGCTGCAGGTCCCGGCTCCGGACTCAGTCATCGGCTCCAACGCTGCCCACTCAGTGGCTGCCAGCCCTAGCTGCATTAATCTGCACCTGGCTCCTCGTGGTGGTCACCGCCCCCGCCCATAGCTGCCACCGCCCACAAACATAGCAGCTGCCGCCCGCGAACACATCAGCCCTCACACGCTAGCACAGCAACCCGCAAACACAGCAGACCTCGCCCGCAAACAAAGCAGCCCCCTTCGGGGATAACAGCAGCCCATGAACACAGAGGGAGTGTGGGAAAGTGGGGTGGGGGTGGGTTGTCACAGCAGACGCAGCTCACCCCGCACCAGGTTTCTGCCCCACGCACAGCTCCCGGTCCCACTTCGACCTCACTCAGAGGCTTCCAGTTCAACTTGCTCTCTACCCGCACGCAGCTCACAGACTCAGCCCCGCCACCAGGACGTTATTATCCGCCCTGGAGCTACCTTGATGGTGACCGACAGGCGAGAAGACCAATCTGCTGATCTCAGGATTTTTAAAACATTCATAACTTTTTTATTATTTCACCGATCGGCAAAAACCTTGGGGCAGTTGGACGAGAGGGGGACGTTGAGTATGATGGTGAAAAAAATCATAGCAATTTAGGGTAGCATTTGTTCTAAAATGTATTTACAACGTAGACAGGAAGTGGTCAATATGAGACTTTTAGCAGTAGTACAGATATAGATATATATATTAGACCAGGGGGGACCCGTTGGGTCCCATCCCCTCGGGGGAGGGGGGTGGGAGGGGAATATTATTAATTGGCTCCTTTTACCCCATCCCACCCTATCCACTGATGCATAGCCCCACACCACAGGCGCGTCTAGAGAGGAGGGGTAGAGAGAGAGGGGCAGAAAGAATGGGGCACAGAAAGAGAGAGAGGGATAGAGAAAGAGGGGGTGGAATGGAGGTGGGAGATGAGAGGGCGGACTTGAACTCAGCGAGCGGGCGGCGCAGACACTGAGTGGGCGGGGCTCGGGAGCGTTCGGGACTCGGAAGCCCAACCAAATTACTGTGGGGGGGGGGGGGGGGGGGGGAAAGGAGGAGGGCGGCTGGGCTGCGTGCTGTGCTGTGGGTAGGTCTTTCCAACAATATCTATTTAAACTTACAATGAAAACTACAAAACCAAACAGGCAAATGGTGTCAGTTATGTTTCCACATTCACTTTCCACATGGTAATGGTCTTTGTAATATTTATCTTTTAAATATCTTAAAACATTAGTCTAGTTTCTGCATCAACTGTTGACTGTGCAAGTAAATACAACATTTCATTTCATTTGTTGTGTATTTTTAATTTCTCTTAATTTGCTATCGCTTCATTTGTTATTTTTCAGAACTCAACATGCATTACTTTATCCTTTCATTAAATATTTCAAACATACAAATGAGCACCAATCTAAAATCCTGCATTTAAAATACATTTCAATTTATTTGCTCACAATTGGGAACATCGCAGTGAATCCCAATGACTACCTCCATTGGTCTTCAAGGAGAACTTTTGGCTACTCCATATAAAAACTCACTAAAGCGAAAACTCTTCTTTTCCTTAGGAAGACAAATGGGGTTCTCATTAAACTCCAATTTATCTCTTGTAGCTCTCAAGTACAAGAACCAAGTTCCTCTTGACAATCTCTCACCATTTATATACATCATATACTCTCCACCTTTCTGCTTCTATATTTCTTCCACAATTTATTCCTTTCACGTTATCTTTCCCTACTTGGTTAACCTGTCAGTACAGTCCAAAGTCCCTCTAAATCCTCTACATACTGCAACCAAGCTGTGTCATCAAGAAACTTGAATATATTAGACTTGATCTCTTCAATCAAATCATTGACATAGAACAATTAGATCCCAAAAGTAAACCCTGTAGCCTCCCAATTTGATCAGGACCTATCTAATTATTTTTTTTGTTTTGTTTTGTTAGCCAATCCTTAATGCATACCTGTGTCAAAGCCCCATTCTTGAATCAGATTCTGTCCATATGGAGTTTGTATGTTCTCTTTGTGACTGTGAGGATTTCCTTTGTGTTCATAGTCATAGCATGGAAACAGGCTCTTCGGCCCAACCTGCCCATATATCCCCGCTACACTATTCTACCAGTTGCATATCCCCGCTGCACTACCACCTGCCTACGTTTGGTCCATATCCCGCCAAACCTGCCCTATCCATGTACCTATCTAACTGTTTCTTAAATGTTGGGATAGTCCCTGCCTCAACCACCTTCTCGCAGCCTGGCCATAAAACCACTACACTTCGTGTGAAAAGGGTACCCTTCAGATTCCTAATAAATCTTTTCCCAATCTGTGCATCTACCTGATCGGTTAGTCTCATGATTTTATACACCTCTGTAAGATAAATCCTTACTTCCTGCACTCCAACGAATGGAGTCTCAGCCTCCTCAACCTCTCCCTGTAGCTCAGACCCTCTAGTCCTGGCAAGATCCTTGTAAATCGTCACTGAACCATTTTCAGTTTGACAACATCTTTCCTGAAACATGGTGCCCCGAAATGAACACAATACTCTAAATGCGGCCTCACCTACATCTTATACAACTGCAAGATGACCTCCCAACCTCAATACTCAATACTCTGACTGACTGAAGGCCAATGTACCAAAACCTTTTTGACAACCCCGTCAACCTGCAACTTCACCTTTAGAACCATTACCTGTTGTCTGTTCTGGTTTCTTTTCACGTCTCAAAGTTGTCCAGGTTAAGTCAATTGGCTAGTGTAAATTGTTCCCTAGTTTATTGCCTGATAGGAGGATCATAGATTATATCAATGGGCATGTGTGAGACAATAGGCTCCAGGGAATTAAGTGGGAGAATGGTTTGATGGGAGACACAAAATGCTGTAGTAATTCAGCGGGACAGGCAGCACCTCTGGAGAGAAGGAATGTGTGACGTTTTGGATCGAGACCCTTCTTCAGACTCAATGGTTTGATGGGAATGCTCTGAGAGCTGGCACAGTCTCGATGGGATGAATGTACTTCTATATCAGAATGGAATATTTAAAAAAAAGAAATTTATTCTACCAGTTGCAGCCTCTGATTTTTCACACATGATTTCCTTTCCATAAAACAACATTAATTCTTATAATTATTTGCTAATCTTTATCGTCAATACCATTATCTTGATAACAGACACTGTAGATAGACGTTACTAGCTTATGACTTGCTCTCAGAAAATTCTTCAGAATAATCTCAATTATTACATTTATTCACAAATATTTAAGATTGACACTTTGCGAACAAGTTAACCACCAAGGTCAGAAAAGTGAAACCTTGTATTCAAAATCTGACATTTCTTGCTTCAGAATTTGCACGCTAAAGAATGTATCTTAAAGAAAACACAAATTACGGTGAAGTTCATAAATAGTTAACCTAAAAGGCATTTTTAAAGACTTTACTAATCTTCAAGCAAGGATAGGTTTTACACATTAAAAAGTTACCTGTAGAAATAGAAAACTACCAACTTTCTATTCTAACGTGATATTAGTGATATTAGAACAGTATTTGTTCTCCTCCAACCTTGCTTCAGAGTGAAATAAACTGATCCTTCTGAATTGCCTCAATTACCTGATAGTAAACGATCTAACAATCTGGCAACGAGTGATGGATTCCAACAGAAACCTTAATCGGATAAACAGAGGACAATGCTATAACCAACATTCTGTTTCAACAGAGAGACAAGCACAAATGATCGTGGCAACATCCAGTGTTCTTGAACTTGTTAGATTATTTTATCCTCCAGGTAAGGGTTTTCAAAGACGTCCTCGTCAGCCAAACTCAGATGAGCAATGATGAGCACTGAACTGGTTCCCACCTAATCCAATGATTTCCATTTACAGCCCCCCCTGAACATTATCATCAATATAAACATTGCCAACAAAAACACCAATGTCAATGCTGTTAAGGACTCAAGAAAGTAGCCGTTTTCAGACAGTCCTCAATTCCCAGCCAGCAGATGTCGCAGTGTGCATAGAGGACAGGACAGCCCTGAAATTCACCATTATTGATATTTGTGAAAAAAACACTTGGCTTGTCTATCAAGATCAACTAGGATTAATTTTGAGAATAACCCGTATATTGTGTGCTGATTAATTGCAAACCTAAGGTGCTCTCTGGAACGGAATCTCCACCAAAGGAAAAGCAGCAGCTCTGCAGGCACCTGATGGAAATCTCAATTAAGTTTTAAAATTTGACAAAGAAGATTTTCAATCAAACAAAATCCCATTGTCCATTTTCTGCAGTGATATGCCAAATAGGAACTCGACATTACAGAAGCAACTATCTTCAAAAAAGGTGAAGATTCCAACTGTGGTAACCCAGTGAGCTCCTTCTTTTGGTGGTTACTGAAAAAGTCCATGCCAGGGTCCTTTTCATTTATCAATGCCCAATCTCAGCCCAGGCACCTAACACATGATCCACTGACCTCAGATTTGCTTCTGAGACCTAGACTAACTCCAAGTACTTCAAAATACTATAAAGATAATGTCAATGGTGCTTGCCAATTAATTGTAGGGATAAGTATACTAATTTGAATGTCCTCCCAAAGGCAAGTGCCACCAGCACCAAGGGCCAAATAACACTAACTCAGGTCAGTTGGGCAGGCCACATCACAAGCATGCCTGATATCATATTCCTGAAAATCTATCTGAGCTGTCTGTGTCATGGGAAGAGATTACCTGGCAGTCAAAGGAAAACATTCATGTGTGTATGTAAAGTCTACTTAAGAAAATGCAGTAATTCTTGAAAATCCCTAACTGCTCGAGTGAATTAGCATCCACTTCCATCTGTGGAAGAATCTGCAGTTCCTACAACAGCTTTAAAAGTGATCCATAGCCACAAAAATATTCGCAAGTCATTCTCGATCTCAAGGGAGTCTCCACGATGCAGCAGTAAACCTAAACCTGCAGCTCAAAAGATCATAAATCTGAGAAATCTGACATTGATTATTATGGTTTTGCAAAATTGGTACACCTTTCATAAAAAGTATTAATAATTTTGTTTGTAACAAATAATTTTATTCAAAAACTTCCTGATATGCATGGGGAAAAAATTGCAAAAAAAGAGGACCATTGGATTTTTTTTTACTGGAAGTCAAATTTCCTGCAATACCAATGGCAAGAAAAAAACGTAACCTTCCAAACAGGATTTGGTTTTCAGTGTTGTTATATTCCAGATGGCAAAATGAATAACAACTTACATGCAGGTTGCCTGGATCACGAGAGAGGTTTATTACCCAACATTCTTGCTAACATACAACCAACTCATTAACATATGCATGAATATGTATGAATACATTACACCACTTTCCTTTTTTTTTGAAGTATTAAACTATTCATATTCATATTCAAATCTCAGTACTCAGTTACAATTTTGTTGCTGTGATACTTGATTTAAATCAGTATTTATGAAATCTTAAATGATAAACATAGTATTTATTTTACATATCTACACATTTTCGTTTTACTTATACAGTGAGTTACTTAGCTTACAAACCTAACCTGACTACTGGTTTACGGATCCTGCCTGATCGTCTAACAGTAACAGGTGTAGGTGTTGACTCAACTGTAGGCTTGTTTCGTTCTGTTTTAGTAGCCTGACTTTGACCAGAGGAATCTGTCTCTTTGTCTGTACTAACTGAACTTTGTGTTTCAATCACAGTGGTCTCTTCCAACTCACTTTCAGATAAAAACTCAGGGATTAGGACTTCATGCTCAGTTTTTGGTTCATCTTTGGCTGGAATCATTTGATCAACATGAACACTTTTGATCCTACCTCCAACTTCAACTAACTATCTTTTTGTTCCACACACTTCCACTATTTTCCCAACACCCCATTTGTCTCGACTGGACTTGTTGGGGGACTGAGAACACGAACTTGCTCATCTGGCTTGAAGTACCTCTCCTTTTTGTGGGAGTCAAAATGGCATTTTGACATAACTGTTTTTGCTCAACTCTCAAGGCCAAATTGGGTTGAACTAGACCTAGGCGCATTCTTAGCCTTCTCTTCATCAACAGTTCTGCAGGTGAGTAACCTTTTGTTGTGTGTCGTGTTGTTAAACTGAGTTATTTTGTCAATCTAAAGTCAACTTGACTCAAACGCTTGTAGCTGTTGAAATCGATTCTTTATTCAGCCGAGACTAGTCTCTGAACCGTCCAACACAGAACTGATGCTCAGGGGCGGGTCCAGAGAAGAGTAACTTTGATAGAACTCATGGCATTTATATAGGTATTAGTCATTTCAGATACAGAGGGTATGACAAGCTAGTAACCAATCATCTGCGGAAGAGGCCGCCTGCAGTCCGTCTGTTTTTTTCTTTTTTTGTTGTCTTCTAGTGTTTGTTTTAGTAGAACTTTGTTTTATTAGGTTGTGTATGTGGGGTGGTGGGGGGGTGGGAGAAACAGAGTTTTAGTCTCTCCCTTCGGAGGGATGCGTGTCCCCCGTCACCATCTGTGCTGAGGCCTAATGGCGGAGCTGTGGCGGCGGCCTGGTTTGGAGCTGCAGTGCTCCAGCGGCAGCGGCGGCCCAGCTTAGAGCTTCAGTGCTCCAGCGGTGGCGACGGCCCAGTTTAGAGCTGCGGTGCTCCAGCGGCGGCGGCGGCCCAGCTTAGAGCTGCGATGCTCCAGCGGCGGCCCAGCTTAGAGCTGCGATGCTCCAGCGGCGTCGGAGGCCTGGATCGCCTCAGCGCAGAGGGAGGGATGAAGACAATGACTTAAGACTTTTGCCTTCCACCACAGTGAAGAGGTGGCTGGTAAACTCATTGTGGTGGATGTTGGATATGTGTTTATTGTGTGTTTTGGTTTTTTTATTATATGTTATGATTGTATGGTAACAATTTCGTTCAGACCGAAAAGTCTGAATGACAATAAAGGAATCTAATCTAATCTAATCTGAGTCCTTCTGGTGATTTACATCAGTCACATGATCCCACTTCCCTGGCCTCAACTTAAAACCTTAGCTTGCCTGTGGTATAACTTTGCTTGGAATTATTTTATTTCAACACAGCAAAACCCCAGTAGGCTCAATTATCAAAGACCACTCCTCAAAATATAAGATACATCTGTATTCAATGATCACACAAGTCAAACACACTTTCCATACCAAGAAGAAAGATATTTCTATAAATCTAAACAGAGTCTAATGTTTACAGTCCTTATACAGTGAGTTACTTCTTACAAACCTAACCTGTAACAAGTGTGTGTTTTACACCATTCCGCTGCATGAACTCTATGAACCGTTCTTAACGAAACTGAGGTCCGTTATCAGAAACAAGTTCTTCTGGTAAACCTTGGCATGCAAAAATGGATCTCAACCCATCTATGGTACACTCAGTAGTACTTGACCCTATATGCTTAACCTCAATCCATTTGGAATGACTATCTACTGGTACCAGAAAGTGATCATTACCCTTTTCACAAAAATCTACATGAACTCTCTGAAAAGGTCTACTTGGCCATGACCAGGGTTGCAGTGGTGTTTTTGGTGGTTTACTCTGGCAATTTTGGCAGAAGCTTCATTTGCTCAATGTCACTGTCAATACCAGGCCAATACACAAAACTTCTGGCAATTGACTACATGCTTACTATTCCAGGATGTTCGGCATGAAGTTCATTCATAATTTTGTTTCTCAAAGACTCTGGTACAACCACTCTGTAACCCCACTTAATGCATCCCTGCTCACATAATTCATGGCGTCGATTATGGAAAGGTTTCAGCTCTGAGTTCAGAACCGAGTTCCATCCACTATCGATTTCAGTCCAACCATTCAATGTCTGTTCATAGACCCACTTCAGCACAGTGTCTTTCTCTGTTTCTGGTGCAATTTCTGTTGCAGTCACTGGAAAGTCTTCATCTACAACTTGCAGTGTGTATATTGAGTTCTCACTTCCCACGTCAGAGTTCTCATGGGGCAACCGGGACAACGCATCTGCAACTGTGTTGCACTTGGAGCTTCTACTGGGACAGCAAAATTGTCCAGCACTTCATCCTTGATGCCACCATGGAATGTATAGCTGACTTGGGACCAAGTATCACCAGTAGTGGCTTGTGATCAGTCACTAGGGTGAATGGTCTGCCGAGAAGAAACTGATAGAATTTCTTGATTCCGAACACGATGCTGAGTGCTTCCTTTTCTATCTGTGGATAATTACGCTCACTCGGTGATAGGGTGTGGGATGCAGAAGCAATAGGCTTTTCCTGTACGTCATTCATTATGTGGGAGATCACTGAACGTACACCATAACTTGAAGCATCACAAGCAAGTTTCATCTCGTGTGTCGTATCGTAGTGAACAAGGAGTTTGTCACTTGCCAAGTTTTCCTTGCAAATGTCATATGCACGTTACTGTTCCTTTCCCCACATCCATTTCACTTCTTTTTGTAGCAGATGATGTAGTGACTTTAGCACCGTTGCTAAATCTGGAAGGAATCGTGCATTGAAATGCATCATCCCAAGCAATGATCGTAGCTCTGACACATTGTTGGGTTTGGAGCATTCACTATTGCTTCAACTTTCGCCTTCACAAGGCAAAGTCCGTTGACATCTACTTTGAGTTCCAGGTAGACCACCTCTGACTGCGCAAATGCATATTTACTTTGTCGCAGTGTGACATAGTGGCAGTTCAGTCAGGTGAGAACTTGCTCAAGGATTTCCAGATGTTCTACCATGCCCTCTGTGAATATCAGTAGGTCATCCTGGTTGCACACACAATGCGGAATGCCTTGTAACATTTTGTCCATGACAGACTGGAAAATTTTCAGGGAGGGCAGTTTTATATATGAATACAAGCCCTTATGTGTGTTGATAGTCAAGTACTGCTGACTTTCCTTGTCGACATTGAGTTGGGCATAAGCGTGAGACAAATCCAGTTTAGTGAAGACACTTGCTCCGCTAGGTTCAGCGTACAGATCTTGCGAGGTTGGTAACGGATATTGTTCGTCATTGTGACTTTGTAGTCACCACATAGTCTAAAAGTTTTATCGACCTTGGGTATGGCCACAATTGGCGTTGCCCAGTTTACTCTGGTCTGTCTTCACGAGGACTCCATTCCGCTCTAACTTGTTGAGTTCTTCCTCCACCTGTTGCTTTAGTGCATATGATACAGGTCTTGGACGACAATACACAGGTTTCACATCTTGTTTAAGTCGAATGTGTGCAGAGTACCATGTTATTCCCGTGTAACTGTCAGCAAAAATGTTTGCATGTTTGCTTATGATGTTTTCAAGACATGATTTGAACAAATCGACGCTGAAAATGTTCTTCCAGTCAAACTCTATTCTACTCAACTAATCCTTTCCCAGGATGCTTGGTTTAATTCTGTAGCTGGCCACTCTGATGGGCAATATTACTGACTGACCATTATGCTGTCCACGTCTCCAAAACTTCGCCGAGTAGGTTCTCAACTTGACCTTACTCTCAAACAATGGTATCTGTGGGAACTTTGTTTCGTACAGGTCTTTGCTCATGACCGAACAATCTGCTGCCGTGTCAATACACATATCGATTAACTTCATTAATCAATAGTTTAGTTTGAAAGTCCTTGCATTGGCTGGTTGTAGGGTTATCGATGTTGGTTGCATAAATGGTGTACAACCCAAGTTCATTTCCATCAGGGTTCATCTCCAAGTTAAGAACTCCTTTCTGGTGTTGTCGCTTGTTTCCCGCAGGTTGTTGGTTTCCCGTTTTAAGCTTGGCCCAACATGCTGAGGCGATATGGCCTTTCTTCTGGCAGTTATAGCACTTGGCCATTTTGAACTGACAAAACTGGGATGAGTGATTACCGTTGCAACGATAACAACTGGCTGAACTCTGCTCTCGGCCATACTTTGGTTTTGGTTTAGCGCCTCTTTGTTTGGCCATATGCACTGCCTTGTGACTGTAAACGGCCACTGCAGTCCATGGTGGACGAAACTCACGAGCATTCTTTGATGCCATCTCCATTGTGGTAATGTTCGAGATGTGGTAGTGGTCGAGAAAGCATGCAAGGTGGTAAATCTTGCATGCTTTCTCGAATGTAAGATCTGGAGTGTTCATGAGTTTGGACTGAATTTGTTCATCCACTAGACCACAAACAAATCTGTGCGCGTCCAAGAAAGGTTCCAAAGTTAGAGTGCACAGTTAAGTTTTTCAAGGCAACAATGTACTCATTGATTGTCACATTCTGCTTCTGGTTACTAGTGCCAAATTTATAGCTTTCTGCAATTTCCAGAGGCTTTGGGTCGATGTGCTCCTCTAACTTCTTTATAATGTCATTGAATGGCACGTCTTTTGCCTTTATGGGCGCAAGGAGATTCATGAGTGTGCCATACACTTCGGGATCTCCGTGAGCAGAATCGCTTTCATGCGTTTGCAAACAGCCTTATTTGTTTCACTCCTTCACCACTATTTTCCATTTTGATGTTGTGCCCTGAAAAACATGTTTGCTCTCTCCATATTGGAGCCGAATGGCTCTCTACTCTTGCCAAAAGTGCCAAGGTTTCCGATGTAGCCTTCTGGCATCGTGCCGTTCTCTTTTTTAAAAAAAAGTCCATTAAAAAAATCCCGATGTCCTGTCTGTTCTGGTGTGACAATTAACCTAAAACTTAGCTGTACAAAGGCTATTCAGCTTAAGGAACTTGACAAAAAAAACTCAGTCTAAAATGTTATACAATCCCAAGGACACCTTGCCACGTAGACGCAACATAGAGATAGCCTGACAAACACTTGCCGATTTGTTCAAATGCTGTTTTCACCTACAGTCCCCTGCATGGAAGGATCTGCGGCCTATCGTGTCCAGCTCGCAAACAACTGCGACACAATTCCGTATTTACTGTTTAAAATGTTAAACAATACTGCATGTTGCAAAACAGTCCTGCATTGCATTTAAAGGATGAGTTCACAAACGCTATCCCATCCTCCTCGTCGCCAATTTTGTTATATTCCGGACGGCAGAATGAATAACAACTTACACACAGGTTGCCTGGATCACGAGAAAGAGAGCTTTATTACCCAACAATCCCTGCTTATATACACCAACTCATTAACTTATATATGAATATGTATGAATACATTACAAGTGTCCCAGTATTACACAGGATCAGTGGTTTATCTTACAATTCTTAAACAAGATAGTGAATCAGCAGGGCTCGAAATTAACTGTTGCCCAGGTGCCAATGGCAACCTAAAAGCTGTGCCATTTTGCCCGGCTTGGCAAGCACCCGGCACACCTATCGTTCAACTCTGAGTGGGCCCCCCTCTCTATCTCTCTCTGTCACTCTCAGTCTCCGTCCACCATCCGTGTCTGGGTCTCCGCTCGCTCCTCATCCGCCGGCAAGGGCGGCCGCCTTACACACTCGCACTGCCACGGCCTGCACATCCTCCCCCGGCCGCCCTGCACATGCGCACTGCCACGGCAATTGGTCGGCGCCGGGCACTTTCTCCCTACCTTTGCATTGTGGGAGATCTGGTCGCCATTGCTGTCCGGTCGCCGCCTCACCGTGACCGCTGAAAACCAACACAGAACCATTCCCTGGAGTAACTCTTGCTTCTTGGTTTCCTGATCCTCCAAAAATATTCCAAATGGAATTTTAAACTAGAGTGGACCCTCCACCACCAAACTCCAAACTCTGAAAAATAACAGCTTATTGCACTTTATCTGTTTATTTATTGTGTATATACATATGGTCTATGGTATATAAACACATTAAACTTTTATCTCCTGTTTTATGTTTACATATTCTGTTGTGCTGCAGCACATTACAATAAAACTCTCTTGACCCTTGACTTACGCAAAAAAGGGTTCTCGGGGAAAAAAGAGCAACCTTAAATTTAGTTGTGTCTGGTTAGGTAACTATGGTAGGGTGAAGACTATTCCATGCTTTAATTGTGCGGAAGAACTCCATGGAGCAGCCAGCATCTCTGGATAGAAGAAATTGAGTGACATTTTGGGTTTAGATTTCCTCTGGTTTTAGAGTTTTTTGTTTAATTTAAAGATACAGTGTGGAAACAGGCCCTTCGGGCCACCGAGTCCACGCCGACCACCGATCACCCATACACTAGTTCTATCCCACACATTAGTGAAGTAAGTCAAGAGTCAAGAGTGTTTTATTCTCTCACGTCCCAGGTAGAAAAATGAAATCCTTACTTGCAGCAGCACAACAGAATATGGAAACATAGTACTCTGTAAACAATGTGATAAACGAGAAAACAAAAGTGTATATTTATATATGAATATATAACTAAGTGTGTGTGTGTGTGTGTGTGTGTGTGTGTGTGTGTGTGTGTGTGTGTGTGTGTGTGTGTGTGTGTGTGTGTGTGTGTGTGTGTGTGTGTGTGTGTGTGTGTGTGTGTAAAATATATATACCCACACACACAATTTCCCTCCTGGGATTTATAAAGTTCTATCGTATAGTATTGTGTCGTGTGTGTAGGAAGGAACTGCAGATGCTGGTTTAAACTGAAGATAGATACAAAGCTGGCAAACAGGTCAGACAGAATCTCTGGACAAAAGGAAAATATTATGTTTTGGATTGGGTCTGAAAAATGTTTCTGCACACCTTTGGAATGTGGAAGGAAACTAGAGCACCCGGAGAAAACCCATGCGATCAAAGGGAAAAGGGCCAAACTCCATACAGACAGCACCCACATTCAGGATCAATTCCGTGTCTCTGGCACTTTTAGGCAGCAACTATATAGCCAATGTATTGCCCCATAGTCTTGAACTGAATTAAAACATACAGTAGCAGTAAAGGTGGACATAGTGTCACTTAGAGATTTAAGTGGCACAGCTGGTGGATTTGCTGCCTCAAACGCCAGAGATCTGTGTTCGATCCTGTGTCCTTGGGCACTGTCTGTGTTGAATTTGCATTCTCCCTGCAAGCGTGTGGGTTTCCTCCCACATCCCAAAGACGCTTTGGCTTTGTAGTTTAACTTGTCTCAGTCAAATTGCCCCTAATGTGTAGGGAGTGGGTGAGGAAAGTGGAATAACAGAACTTGTGTGAATGGGTAGACAAAAATGCTGGAGAAACTCAGCGGGTGAGGCAGCATCTATGGAGCAAAGGAAATGGGCGACGTTTCAGGTCGAGGCCCTTCTTCAGATGGACGTTGGGGGGGGGGGGGGGGAAGCGGGAAGAAGAAAGGAAGAGGAGGAGACAGTGGGCTGAGAGATAGCTGGGAAGGGGAGAAAGCAGGGACTGCCTGAAATTGGAGGTCAATGTTCATACCGCTGGGGTGTAAACTACCGAAGCGAAATATGAGGTGCTGTTCCTCCAATTTGCGGTGGGCCTCACTCTGGCCATGGAGGAAGCCCAGGACAGAAAGGTCGGATTCGGAATGGGAGGGGGAGTTTAAGTGCTGAGCTACCCGGAGATCAGGTTGATTATTGCGAACGGAGTGGAGGTGTTGTGCGAAGCGATCGCCAAGCCTGCACTTGGTCTCACCGAGGTTGATCATACGCTGAATAATCCAACCAAAATTTTGTTTTGAAGTGGAAAGAAATAATAAAAATTGCATTAATTGCAATGTGTAAAACAAGATGAGATAATGTATTGTAATTTTGCTGCATGTCATTGTGGTATATATTATGTCGTGATTGGTGAATATGTTTAGCTTGTGACTTTATTTGAAGCAGAAATAATATGTGAATGCTTCATTGAGCATAATTCCAACTGGTAACTATGCACTTCGTCCGAGCACATTATCGCACGCGTCATGCAAGCCGTCTTAAAGGACCACCTAAAGACGGCTTGCATGTCACCTAAACTGTCATTTGGCAACCTAAAAAGCTGTCGAGGTTGCCCGGCTGGCATTAGAGAAAAAAAGTTAAGTGAGAGCCCTGATCAGTGAAGCTGTTATTTCAGAAAGTTTATGCTCAAAAGATTTTACTGTTCATTATTTCTAACATCATAATATTCATCGAGGACCTTGCTCACATAAGATGTCTGTTTTTACTGTGGAGAAAAACTTGAAAGCTAAGGAACTTGGGATAGTTAATGGAGATGTGAATCTGTGATACGGTCAAGTACGTGCCGGTCGTTCTAGGGCATATGAAGGTAGATAAATCTCCTGGGCCTGACCAGATATATCCTAAGATGCTGTGGGAAGCCCGAGAAGAAATTGTTGGAGCCTTGGCTGAGACACGGGTAAAGTGCCAGATGATAGATACAAAATGCTGGAGTAACTCAGCGGGTGAGGCAGCATCTCAAGAGAGAAGGAATGGGCGACGTTTCCGGTCGAGACCCTTCATCGGAACTATACAAATTCCCTCTCTTGGGGTCCAGTACCAATCTGATTTTCCCAGTCTACCTGCAGGTATATTGGTACCATTGAGATAGGTAAGGAAAGTGATAAAGACCTGGAAATGAATTTAAGGAACTGGAAGATAAATTATAAGGGGTTTAGGATTACATCCAATGCCATGTGCTGCAAGTGTAGGAACTGAAGAACTGGCCAGATTAATATGTGGATGAAGAGAGTACAGTAGAGAAGAATTTGAATTTCTAGGACAGTGAAACCAGTTTTGGTAAATCTTTACAACTGGACCAGCTTACACACAAGCTGGAAAGGGACCAACTTCCTAGCAGGGGCATTTGCTAATGAGTTAGCAAGGGTTCACATGGAAAACTCAGCAGGATGGAAAAAGAGAAACAGACAGAAATAAAGAAAGACTGCAAAAATAGGAAGCAGGAAAACTGTAGTATTTGTAACCTGATGCAAGGGATATTTGTTTTAAGATGGATGACATAATAACAAGAAGGTGTTAAAGAAGGAACTGCAGATGTTGGAGAATCGAGGGTACACAAAAGGCTGGAGAAACTCAGCGGGTGCAGCAGCATCTAAGGAGCGAAGGAGACAGGCG
Organism: Okamejei kenojei; assembly: GCA_035221665.1. NCBI lineage: Eukaryota > Metazoa > Chordata > Chondrichthyes > Rajiformes > Rajidae > Okamejei > Okamejei kenojei. Next base: position 38,105,501 of record CM069143.1, read on the forward strand.
ATGTTTCGGGTCGAGACCCTTCTTCAGACTGGTCAGGAATCAGGGAAACGAGAGATATAGACGGTGATGTGGAGAGATAAAGAACAATGAATGAAAGATATGCAAAAAAGTATCGATGATAAAGGGAACAAGCCATTGTAAGCTGTTTGTAGCGTGAAAATGAGAAGCTAGTGCGACTAGGGTGGGGGAGAGAGATAGAGAGAGGGGGAATGCCAGGGCCCGAGGGCTGAGGGAGAGGTGGGAAGGGGAGGAGACAGCAAGGGTTAACAGAATTGAGAAAATTCAATGTTCAAGCCCAGAGGATGCAGACTCCCCAAGCGGAATACGAGGTGCTGTTCCTCCAACTTGCGGTGTTGCTCACTCTGGCCGTGGAGGAGGCCCAGGACCGAGAGGTCGGATACGGAATGGGAGGGGGAGTTGAAGTGCTGAGCCACCGGGAGGTCGGGTTGGTTAATGCGGACTGAGCGGAGGTGTTCGGCTAAACGATCGCCAAGCCTCCGCTTGGTCTCACCGACAAAAAGGTGAATGGGTATGACAGATATAATAACCATTACAGAAAGATGGTTGCAAGGGGTTCAAAACTGGGAGTTTTTACGAAGAACAGGTTTTCATTGTATGAGAATATTTTGTATCTAATATGAAAGGAAGAAATTTGGGTTAGAAACAAGAGTGTTTAACTTAAGGGAAAATATACTGAAATGAGGATAGAATTAGCTAAACAGAACCGGGTAAACAAATTTATGGCCAAGCCAGTTTCAAACCAGACTGTCTGGTGCTGTCTGTTCAGAGTTCGTACATTCTCCCCATGACCGCGTGGGTTTTCTCAGAGATCTTCGGTTTCCTCCCACAATCCAAAGACGTATAGGTTTATAGTCTTGGATAACTGTAAAATTGTCCCTAGTCTGTACAAGACAGTGTTGGTGTGTGGGGATCGCTGGTCGGTGCACTCAGCAGGCCGATGGGCCTGTTTCCGCACTGTATCTCTAAACTAAATAGTAGGCACACAATAGGAGACATCTTATGAGTTAATTCATTTACAATCAGCCAAGAAGTGTATCCCAATAAAGAAGAAATATTCTAAAGGAGGATTGGTGCAATCATGGCTAACTAAGGAAGTTAAAAATAAATCCAAAGAGCTCATTAGTTTAACAGCGATATAAATAGAAGTTTCTCTGTTATATCATAAAATATCGGTCTGCCTTCACCACATCTCTCATGTTTAGCAATTTGAATATTTATGATAAAATATAAAAACTTATCTTTCTGATAAATTCACTCGTACAGTTTCTGAAAAAATGATGTGCCAGATGACCACTCCATACTCAATCATTTGCATTTACAACCTGCATCATACTTCAAGGCATTTGTCTCGCCAGATTTTAGATTTTAATAGACCATGGGACACGTTGGGCCCCGTTCCCCGATGCTATATATATCACTCACCCGTTCCCGTTGTGAGCCGAGAGATCCCCGTTGTGATGCAAGTCACGGAAACCCTTCCCAAACTGCTCTTCGCCATCCCTCTTCCTACTATCCTCCTCCATTCCCCCTCATCCCCAGCACTCCCTCCCTTCCTCTTCTCCTCCCCCATTCCTTTCCCCTACCTACAGTCACTCCCGCCATAACCCCTCTCCCCTCCCTACCACCCTCCTCTCTCTATTCCTCTGCTAGCCCACTCCTCACCACCCCCCTCTCCCACCCCCCCCCCCCCCACCCTCCCTCCCACTGCCCCCCTCTCCCTCTATCCCCCACTCCCTACCTCCCCACTCCCTCTATTTGCGAGTTTGGTATTCCGAAAAACGCAAGGAATCAGGGGATTTGTTAAAGGCCGAACGCTATAAATAAAAATCGAATGAAGCGCTGTAGATTCAGTGAGCATAGTTTGGGTCTGATTTTTAGGTTTTTTTTCTTTGGGAGACCTGGGGGGAAGACCCGGGGGTGCCGAACCACCACTGGACAGTCCACTCAATGTCCGGACAGACGGGACACTGGCCCCCAGGCCCACCGCGGAGGAACGCCAACACGAGCTCACCTCCGCCTCTTCCGCCGGGACAACGGACAGCCCCGTCTGACTACACCAGCGGCCCCAGACTCACAACCAACACAGAGAACTCACAGACCCACAGCCAGTGCAGAGAACCCACAGGCACACAGCTAGCACGGAGAACCCACAGGCAGCACCAACTCTAGCCCAACCCCACTCCAACTCCAGAGGAACCCGCTCCCCAATGAGCCATTACAGCGACCTACCAGTTCGCCCACGGCCTGGCCGAGCTGCGCTACCTCAGCCACCACCCCAAGTACAAGACATACCTTGCACATCACCGGCACCTGCCCCTACGGTAGCCGCTGCCACTTTATCCACAACCCCAACTTGGATTCCTCCGGCCCTGCGCTCCACTGGGCCGTGCTGCGGGCGGCCTTCAGCCCCGATCTGGAGTTGGAGCTGGCCCGGACTCTTGTTTTTAATGTAAATGAGATCCCATTGTGATGTCATTGTGGGGTGGAACACTGCTGACGGGCAGATTATTTAAAGTGTTTTAAAAAAAAGTTTTAAACGTCAATAACTTGTAAAATATACCATCAATCTGAACGAAACTTGTTTAATTTACATCACAGGACAATGGTGAGTGAGGTGGGCCAAAAATTGTAGCACTATCGTGTACTCTTTTTGCGCAAATACAAACCAGGCAAACGAACCAGCAAAAACAAGATGAGAGTTTTAGTAATATGAGATTAGATACAAGACCAAGTGGGACCCATTGGCCCCCGATTCCCCAGTGCAATATTCCACCACTCACCCGTTTCCCCCAATGCAATCCGTTTGCACCATTCACCTGTTCCCCCAACCTTAGAAGATTGAGAAGATTAGGTATTTCGACAAATACTCTTATTACATTTCTATAAACTCAATGGTGGACGGTACACTGACTGGTACCTTCATGGCCTGTTTCAGTAACTCGATTGCCCAGGAATGGAGACGGCTACAGAGTGTGGTAGACATTGTCCGGTCCTTCACAGGTACTGACCTCACCACCAATGGAGGAATCTATAGGAGGAGCTGCAACAAAATGGCAGTCAGCATCAAAGATTGCACTACTACCTTTGGGAATAAGTTACAAGAGCCTGCAAACTATGACCTCCAGATTTAAGAACAGCTTCTTCCCAGCAAACATCAGGCTCTTTTCAACATTGCACGACACTAGCCACTACCTCAGCAACTATGATATTTTATGGATTGTGCCTTTGGTTGCACTATGTCGCAATGTTACAAAATTATGAGATTTTAAAAATCAAGTCTGCAATTTATCCCATCAGATAAAGCATAAAATGTTTAATTTGACACCTAATTAACTTTCATATCTTCAGTATTAAAAAGGTTATGGCTATTTTCATACTCGGAAATTAGCATCGTGCTCCATATTGCTTTCCATTGACTTAACACAAAAGCTGTGATCGAGAACAGTCAAAAGCTCATCTTTCTTAAAAATTAAGAGAACTGAAAGTAACAAATATGAAACAATCTTACCTGGATGACATGAAATTAAAGCATATAATTAGTTAGTTACCCAATTGCGGTTGCAGTGAATTTAAACCCCATATCGGCAGGAAAAATACTGCCGGTTCGTATCTTTTCTAAGGCAACTTTTCGCAACATGAAATTTTGATTAAAGGCATCCTAAGAAGCCTATGAAAAAAAACAGTGTACCTTGCCTTGTCCCCTACGTGAGATCCGTCCCGTTGTCAGCGTTCACGGCTTTACAAGATGATTTTTAATTTACTCCTGCTAATACATTATCCAACGTAGTTTAAAAATAACTTCATAAAACAAATGTCAGAGCGATTTCTCTTCAGCAACTAACCCTGAGAAAAATCGATTTGAATAGTCTGGAGAAAACCGCATTTTAAACCCGCCCCGCTCTCAAAGGCGCCAAAGTCGCGCACACAGGCAGTGGCAGAACTGCAGCGCCGCTGAAGGTAAGTTTTGTAACATACCTACGCTATGGGATTTGTTTTTGCACCATTATGGTTAATTAGTATTATTGTTAATTTTTCGTATTAGTGATTATCAATGGGCCGATTAAGTTCAACAAGGAAGAATTTCAGTGTTCTTTTGCCAGTACAGATAACAATTAAACACTCATGACTCTTGAAACTCTTAATTTAGGGAATGGATAAATACTATTTTCCTAAATCTTCAACATATTATTGATTTTAATTTCCATTAGGTATGTTTATTCAAATACCGGCATGTATTAATTAGTTGAATAAATCTGAAATTGTTATAAGGGCCTCAGACACTGCTACCAACGGTGAGAGGGGGGGGGGGGGGGGGGGGGGGGGGGGGAGGGGGGAGGAGGAGATTTAATGTGTTTTAAATAAGATCACCAACAAGAAAGGTGATATTAAATGTGAAAGAAACCAGAAGGATAAATGAAGTAAACATTGCTGACATGGCCTACCTCTGCTGTGGCCTACCACTGCCATATGCTACCGCTGCCTACCCCTGCCATGGCCTATCCCTGCAGCTGCCTATCGCTGTCGTGGCCTACCGCTGCCCCTCCACGCTGGCGGGGACCGGTGGGGAGCATCCTTCACTGGGGACGGGACAGCTTCAGGCAGGGGCCAGTGGTGGGAGAGTGTCCTGCAGCGAGAGAGGAGGATGGCTTCAGGAGGGGGCAGTCGGGGGCCGTGGGGGGAAGAGAAGCATCCTACAGCCGGGGGAGGGGACGGCTTCAGGCAGGGGTTGTCGTGGGGCAGTGGGGGAAGGGTTGCGGGTTTTGCAACTGGGGGAAGGGGACGGCTTCAGGCGGGGTTTGTCAGGGTCCAGTGGGGAGGGGGAGCGCCGCCGCTGTTGGATGCTCCCCCTGCCACCCTGGCCCCCAACAACCCCCTCCTGAAGCTGTCCCCCTCCCCCGCTGCAGGACGCTCCCCCCCACTGGCCCCCGCTTGAAACAGTCCCGTCCCCAGCAGCAGGATGTTCACTGCCCCCCCCACCGGACCCGCCTGAAGCAGTCCCTGTCCGCAGCTCAGGGACCTGCAGCTGGGGAAGGCTTCAGGCGGGGACCATGGAGAGCATCCTGCAGCTGGGGACGGGACTACTTCAGGCAGGGGCTGGTGAGGGGGGAGCGTCCTGCAGCTGGGGACGTTTACATATTCTGTTGTGCTGTTGCAAGTAAGGATTTCATTGTTCTAATTGGGACGTCAGAGAAAATACTCTTGACTTACGTCACTAATATGTGGGATAGAACTAGTGTACAGGTGATCGTTGGCCGGCGTGGACTCGGTGGGCCAAAAGGCCTGTTTCCCCGCTGTATCTTTAAATTAAACTTAAAACACTAAAACATAAGGGATTCTAAAGAAGGGTCTCTATCCAAAACATCTTCTATATCCAGAGATGCTGACTGCTCCATGGAGTTCCCCCGCACAATTAAAGCATGGAATAGTCTTCACCCTACCATAGGTACCCAACCAGACATAACTATCCATTAACATAGTTCTATCCATAAACACTGTATTAAGTAGGAAACAAAATGTACAACGAATAAGATGACTTACTGGTCAGAAAATCTGCTCTACCCTGTCACCCAGTGTAGGCTATGTGAACTACAATATTACTATGTGAACTATAATATCACTGACCAGTAAATATTGGGAAGTGAATTCAAATATTTGATAGGAAAAAAAAAAATCACATCAGCAGCTTTTACTAATGTTTACAAAAATGAAAATCGAAATCATGAATTTCAAAGTAACACTACTCTTAAGCAATGATTGTTACATTTTTAATGATTTTCAAATAGGTCAAATGAAGAACAGAATATAGAGAATGTATTTGAAGGGTGGAGAAGATCTATATAGAAATGGCAAGTTCAAACGTCTTGAGATAAAGGACCTCTAACCGCAAAACTCACCCAAAGCACAATATAGCTCCAGTAGTGCCTAGCTCAACGAACAGAGGGAAATAAGAATCAGTACTCGCTGCTACAAATTCATGTTCACTGATCTGGTCTAGGAGACTGGGTAGCTGTGGATGGAGGGTAATGAGTAAACAAGTTCTGGAGTTTACCAATGGGTAGCTATGGCAAGAGTTTACAATTCAAGGCTAGTGTGGCAGCAATCTTTTCCAATCTCCACCTGGATTTGTATTCTGTTCAGAAATACATCGATCTCTATTTTGAATGAATACAACAGGGCTCGAAATTAGCGGTTGCCCGGGTGCCAATGACCACTCAAAGTGCCGCCGGGCAACCTAAACGTCGAGTCATTTTGCCTGGCTTGGCACGCACAAACTGGTTTAAACCGAGACACAAAAAACGGGACTAACTCAGCGGGTCAAGCAGCATCTCTGGAAAATAGGAACGTGACGTTTCGTGCCGGCGGCGGCTCTATTGCGGGGCAAAGATACTAGGAGCCTGGTGACGAAGGGTCGGAGCGAATGACGGGCCCCGAACAACGGCAACAGCGGCTCCACCGCCTCCTCCTCCCCCCAACCCGGCGGAAGGAGGCCTTCCTCGCTCCCTCCTCCTGGCCTCAGCGTGCGAGAGGGGTTGTTTTGAAAGCAGATTTGTAAGCAGCGGCCGCTATCGCCCTGATAACGGCTGCTGCTTGCCAATCCGTTAACAGCGCTTTCAAAACAACTCCTCTTGCACGCAGAGGCCGGGAGAGGGAGGTCTCCTTCTGCCGCCTGAAGTAGCTGCATCAAAGATTCTGTAGCTATAGGGTCTTTGAGCTGCACCGCTCAGCCCCATACCTTACTGTCAGCTGGCGGAGGAGGGGACGCGGTAGCGAGGAGTTCCCAACTGCCACCCGCTTTGGCGGCGGCACTTTGGCGTTGGACAGGGACGGCCAAGGCAGCCGGGCAATGTTGTTGTCCGAGGAGCACTGATCTTCCTCCCTCCCCACCTCCTCTGCCCCTCTTATCCTGAGGCCCGTCCTCTCCATCCCGCACTGATCCCCATTCCCTCCTCTATTCAGTCCTTACTGACATCCCCTGTGTTCCCCTCCCCATCTGCCTCCCCCCCCATCTATTCATCACCCTATCCACCTCGCATTGATTCGCCTGCCACCCCCCATCCATCCGACACTGGTCCCCCAATTCATTCTGTACTGACCCCCTTCCCATCCATCCTGCACTTCCCCTCCCATTCATACTGCACTGATCCGCCCATTCATCCATACTGACCCACCCCCCATTTACCCTGCACCAATCCCCCGATCCATCCTGTAGCGATCTCCCCATTCATCTTTTACTGATCCCCTCATTCATCCTGTACTGCTCCCCTCATGTATCCTGTACTGATTCCCTCATGCATCTTGTGGTGATCCCCTCATTAATCCAGTAGTGATCTCCATTCATCCTGCACAGACCCTCCGTTCCACACTGCCCTGACCCCCCCCCCCCCCCATTCATCATGTACTGATGTCCCCCCATTCATCCTGTGCTGATCCCCCGTGCTCTCCCCTCACAATTTTACATACCCCAACCAACACGTACTAATTCACCTGCCTCAATCCATCCATTCCGCACCGACTGCCTTCGCAACCCCCCCGCCATCTGTCCACCCGCACTGATTCACACACCCCCTGACCCTATTGTGCTTCATGGTCTTCAGAGCGAACATTGACTATGTTTGATAATAGAATGCAATCAAATGTGTTTTAATTCCCAATGTTGTTATTTGTTTTTGACACCTTTAAACATATTACCAAAAGAACATTTGCTGCAGTTATGTCATTTGGCCATCTCTTGTCAGTTAGTGTAATGTTTAACCTGTCAGATGAGTATAGTCGGTTTTAACAGCTATTATCATAAAATGCCTTTAGAAGTGTTCTTGCAACCTGTATAATTTGTTGTGGATAAATTAAGTGGGAAGTGAGAGTGTTTCTGTACCAATGGCAATAACGACCCATGCTATGGCCATGTCATGGTAATTTTCAGTCCTTCACAGAAAACATGCTTGCATCAATCTGTAGTGTGCATGGTTAAGCATATATGTTACCATGGTCCAGGATTTATTGACACAGGTTGATCATATGCTGAATAATCCAACCACATTTTTGTTTGGAAGAGGAAGTGGAAATAACTAATAGAAATTGCATTAATTGCAATGTGTAAAAAGAGTTGAGATATTATATTATAATTTTGCTGTATGTCATTGTGGTATATAACATGTCTTGATTGGGTGCATATGTTTAGTTTGTGAGTTATTTGAAACAGAAATAATATGTGAATGTAGACAAAAGTGCTGGAGAAACTCAGCGGATGCGGCAGCATCTATGGAGTGAAGGAAAAAGGCAACATTTCTACCCGAAACAAGGGTTTCGGCCTGAAACGTTACCTATTTCCTTCGCTCCATAGATGCTGCTGCACCCGCTGAGTTTCTTCAGCACTTTTGTCTACCTTTGATTTTCCAGCATCTGCAGTTCCTTCTTGAACATAATATGTGAATGCTTCATTGATCATAATTCCAACTGGTAACTATGCACTTCGTCCGAGCACATTATCGCATGCGTCATGCAAACCGTCTTAAATGACCACCTAAACTGTCATTTGGCAACCTAAAAAGCTGTCAAGGTTGCCCGGCTGGCAACAGGGAAAAAATGTTAAGCGAGAGCCCTGTACAACCAATGCCCCATCCACATCCTTCCTTTTTTTCCCCCCTCCCCAGCAACTAGGCTATAGGTTGGAGGACAATAGACCAGATTAGAAAGCATCCAAGTATTAAAGTAATATTATTTTTCGTCGGGAAGCAAACTTTTGTGGAACAGCATGTTTGGAATCGCCATTTAGAGTAACTGTTGCTAAGGTTGTAGTGTTGTTTTGAAGTTCGTGCTGAGGCTTTGACTCAAGGGGCTTCAGTGAGGAGTCTGAGCACCAGTAAGATAAGTATATTTTACTTCTCCTGTAGTCTTAGTAGTTCATTTACTATCTCTTCAGTATGTGGGAAATCAGGGAACCTTCCAGTCTCGTTGATGACTAAGCAACTGGGATGTGTGTGAAGCTGCAGCAACTGACTGGACTCACTGAGGAGCAGCGGCAATACTAAGAATATAGACAGGTGCTTGGTGGTCACGCTGAAGGTACAGGCAGCAAGCTAATTGGGCGACTACCACAAAAGATAGAGATTGCCGGATTCCCATGTCGCCACATTAAGGAGGTCCCTTGAGTTATTTCAGAATATTCTCAAGGGTGCGGGTAAGCAGCCAGAAATCATCACACACGTCGGTACCAACAACACAAATGGAAAATGGACGATGTACTGCAGTGTGAATATAGGGAATTAGGTAGAACGTGAATTTGTAATCCCAGGATTATTCCCGATACCAAGCGCTAATGAGCGCAGAAATAGAATACGGCAATTAAATGCATGGCTGAAAACCACAAAGGTTTCAAAGGTCTTTTATTGTCACATGTACCAATTAAGGTACAGCAATATGCGAATTACAAACAAGACACACAAATACATAAAAGTTAACATGAACATTAACCACAGCAGATTCCCCACATTCCACACTGTGATGGAAGGCAAAAAAGTCCAATCTTCTTCCTCTTTATTCTCCCGCGGTTGGGGCAATCAAACCATCTGTCGGGGCCATTGAAGCTCCTGCAGCCATCGAAGCCCCCTGCGTCGGGGCGGTTGAAACTCACGTGGCTTGGAGTTCCCAAAGTTCTGACCAGAGACCGCGGGGCTTCGTAATGTTAAGTTGGCAAGCACCCACTGTTAGAACTCCGAAGTCGACCCCTGGCAAAGGGTTTGCGAGTTTCGCGATGGTAAGTCCGCAGGCATCTGCAATTGAACTCCTGGTCGATCTCCAGCAAAGGCCGCCAACTCCTCGAGGTTAGGCTGCAATACGGGCGGAGATGCGATACGGGGAAAAAAAAAAAAAAAAAAAAAAAAATCGCATCTCCATCGAGGTAAGAGATTGGAAAAAGTTGAACATAAAACAAGCTAAAGAACACCAAAAATGTACATTTAAGACAATTAAACACAAAGAAGGAAAGGAAAACGGACTGTTGGCAGGGCAGCCATTGCTGGCGCCACTGGCGTAGGAAGAAAGAACTCTTCAACCACAAGATCTCTCATGGAGCAGAGGTGACCATAACAAAAGGAAAAGGTTACATTATATTTTCAAAGATTCTGGCTGAGAGAATTGCGGCAAATAATGGGGACAATTTAAACTATTCTGACAGTTGGGGTTGGGAACCAAAGTAGGAGTGTGGTGGGTAAGGAAGTTGAGACAATTACAGAAATTAAAGTAAGCAAATCCAATGGTCAGGCCAAGCAGCGGCAGGACAAGGTACAAGGAAGAATTGATAGGATAAATTGCAATTATTTTAATGCAAGATAATTAACTAGTATGGCAGATGATCTTGGAGCATGGATAGGCACATAGGATTGTGAGATTATCATTATTACAGGAACAGAGCAAGCCTGGGCATGACTAGCAGATCAATGTTTAAGGGTACAGATGCCTCTGTATTTAATAAGTACAGAGGGTACAAGATAGAGGTGGAGGTAAGAGAAGGGACAATGCATTTTTGAATATTGACGCCATTGGACTTGATCTATGGAACAATATGCTTCATTGCTGAGAGCTATATTCTGTACCCTTTGCTCTATATATAGTACGAGTTTGAACAGATTGTAATTATGTAAGGTATATCTGCTTAGACAGCATGCAAAACGGAGCTTTTCACTGTTTCTTGGTACATGTGACAATAATAAACCTAAACTACAATAACACTTCCCTTTTTGCATATTGTAATAAAGGCCATCGTTTAAGTAATACTAGACCAAGTGGGACCCGTTGGGCCCCGGTCCCCCAACACAATATTCCACTACTCACCCGTAGCCCCCAACTGCAAAGGCACAGCTCATTTCCCCTCATCCCTCAGCACTCCCTCCCCTCCTCTTCACCCTCTCTTCTTTCCCCTCTCCTCCTCCTCCCTCAGTCTCTCCCTCCCTCCATAACCACTCTCCCCTCCCTACCACCCTCCTCTCCCTCTATCTCCCTGCTCCCCCACTCATCTCTCCCTTATCCCACTCCCCCTCTAAACACAATGTTTAAATAACATTTCTCCTCCTCCCCTCCCCCACTCTCTTTACAACAGTGTAACAAATCTCTCGTTGTACTGGGTGTTCTGTCATTTGGTAACATTGTAACAGGCAGGGCAAGTTTTAATGTGAAAAGCTTGATTTTTTTAAAGTGAAAAGTTACTTTTTTAAAGTTTAAAATGTGAATAACATAAAATATAACATCAATCTGAATGGAATGCCGCCATTTTTAAAACCGACTTTAAAAAAAAAAGAAAATGAGATCCCATAGCGATGACATTGTGAGGTTGGACACTGCTGTCGGCAGTTTGTGTAATTTATCCCATTGTGACGTTATACACCGCTAACTGCCAGTGCAAGTTCAAGTGATTTTTGACAAACTGGATTTTGTAAAGTTTAAAATGTGAATAATTTGTAAGAAATACCATCAATCTGAACGAAACTTGATAAATAAAAACACACCAGGAGTAAGGTGGGCCAACAATTAGAAACATAGAAAAATAGGTGCAGGAGTAGGCCATTCGGCCCTTCATGCCTGCACCGCCATTCAATATGATTATGGCTGATCATCCAACTCAGTATTCCGTACCTGTCTTCTCTCCATACCCCGATCCCTTTAGCCACAAGAGCCACATCCAACTCCCTCTTGAATATAACCAATGAACTGACCTCAATTACCTTCTGTGGCAGAGAATTCCAGAGACTCACTACTCTCTGCGTAAAGAATGTTTTCCTCATCTCGGACCTAAAGGAATTCCCCGTTATCCTTAGACTGTGACCCCTTGTTCTGGCCTTCCCCAACATCGGGAACAATCTTCCTGCATCTAGCTTGTCCAACCACTTAAGAATTTTGTAAGTTTCTATAAGACCCCCCCCTCAATCCTCTAAATTCCAGTGAATACAAGCCGAGTCTATCCAGTCTTTCCTCATATGAAAGTCCCGACATCCCAGGAATCAGTCTGGTGAGCCTTCTCTGAACCCCCTCTATGGCAAGAATGTAATTCGTGTACCGTTTTGGCATAGTTCCAGGAGCACACACCCGAACACAGACATAGAAACAAACAAGATGAGTTTCAGTAATATAGAATGAAGAATGTAATTCTCCCTTATTTCCAGATGATTGTACCTCCAAAAACCCGAGAAGCTTTCAAACATGCACGACAAAACCCGACATGTATTCAATGCTCAATAACAGGCATTGCTTTTCTGCCATGGGCAATCCCATGGCATTCAGGATGACTTGTTACCATAATAATTCTCTGGGAACAGAGATGATTAATTAGTTCAATGGGACCCATGAACTCTATCACAGGTGTACAAATGGAGCTCAGCAAAGTAGATTACAGTTCATGCTTCCACTGTTTGTGTTTGGTCTCCATGTGTTTCCTTAGCGATTAAAAGGAGCTTGGTGCCTTCAATTTATGTTTTCGGCAAGTTTAAACAGTCTTCAGGCCAGAGATTCCCAGGAATTATCTTGAGAAAGTCCGTGAAGGGTTTTATCTGTCCTCCTGGGAATCATTTACCATGATGTTCAGAGCAGAGAGCTTGTTTTGACATTCTAAATGTGTGATAACTACTCATCAGAACTAGTTAAGAATGATCAGAATCTCCATGCTGAAGATATTGGTTTGGAAAATACTGACTTCAATACCTGACAACAGTACCGATACTGGCCTTGCTAGTGAATTTGGAGATTTTTGCCACGGTAGCTGTGATTAAAAAAAATTATTCATTCAAGAGATGTGGAGTTCACAGGTTGAGACGGCATGTATTTACCCACCCCCAAATGCCTTTAAAAAGATGGTGTTCGGCTGCCTTCTAGAACTGCTTCACTCCTTGAAATGTGGGGATATTCACGATGCTGTTAGCGAGAATCCAAGTATTTTGACCCAGTGTGGTGAAAGAATGACAATACATTTCAAGCCAGGATGCTGTGTGGCTTGGAGGGCACCTTCCAGGTGATGGTGATAGCATTCTCTACCCTCCTAGCCACGAGAGGGTATAGGTTTGAAAGGCGCTGTGCAAGGAACCTTAGCGAGTTGCTGCAGTGCATCATGTAGATGTAGAAACCACTGCCAATGTCTGTTGGTGGTGCCCATCAAGCAAGCTGCTATGTCCTGTATGGTGCTGAGTATCTTAACTGTTGTTGTAACCACATGCAATCAAGAAAATGAAGGGTATTTCATCACTGCCATGTGTCTTGTACGTGGTGGACAGACTTTGGGTAGTTTGAGGAGACACGCTGCTCACTGCAGGATTCCTGTTCCATATACACAGTGTGACCACAAAAGCATATCAAATCTGATCTGCTGCTGTAGCCACAATGTGTATATGACAATTCCAGTTCAGATCTGGCCAACATAACCACCAAGATATTGACAGTGTGGGATTCAGTGATGATAATACAAATAAATGTCAGGGGGCGATACTGGATTTTCTCTTGTAGAATATGGTTATTGCCTTTTGTGGCATAAATGTTACTGGTCACCTATCAACTCAGGTCTGGCTATTGCCCAGGTCTTGCTTCATTTGGGGATAAATAGCTTTCCTATCACAGTTGTCATGAATATGCTGAATATTGTGCAATCATTAGTAAATATCCCATCTCTGACTTTACGATTAAAGGAAGGTCATTGATGAAGCAACTGAAGTTGGTTGGGTCTAGGATACTACCCCAAGGAATTTCTGCAGAAATGGCTTGTGGTTCATGATTGACCTCCAACCACAACTATCTTTCTTTGTGGTGGGTATGATTCCAACCAGCAGAGGGATGTCATTCTAATTCCCAATGACTTCAGTTTAGCCGGCACTTGATCAAATGCTGACGACGTCAAGGACAGTTATTCCCACTTCATGTCTGGATTTTAGCTTTTGAGTCCTTGTTTGCTATTTAACGGAGGTCCTTACTAGAGGCTATCCATATCTCCAATGCTTACCGAGGAGCAGGGATCACTGATGCTTCGTTTACGACAAGCTTGGTATCTAGTTTAAACATTCTTCAATCACTTTCTTTCGGGATCCAAAGGAAGTACTTATATAATGGAGGATTTTCCACCAGTAGTTGACCATTACTGCTGTGTGCATTTAAAAAAAAAACAGATCTCACTTACATCTAGAACGGTTGGTGGCAGAAAATAAACAAAGAATATTACCACTTCCAAATTACACAACATCTTAACTTTGAACATACTGCAAGTTCGCTGTTTTTGTCAAAATACTGCAAGTCCTTACAACGGCGCTTTGGTTGTACCTCAATTACGCAGACAACAACTTTAGCTCTGCTTTCTCAAGGATTATTCAGAATAGACAACAATTACTGACCTTGCAAATAATATGCACGTGCCAAGTATGAATTAAAAAAGAAACTTTAAATTCTTTAGCCATAGCTTCGTCAAATTTTATCTTCCTTTAAACATGCAACAAAATGGCATTCTAGATAGTTATTGACATTTCTGGAACTCAAAGCAACTTTTAATGATTATTTTGTGACAAAATTAAATTGTTAACCAAGTTTTGGTTATACACAATCAAAAAGTATAACGTATGAACAATTATAAAGATAAACTATAATATGATGTATAAGTTTATTAGTAGAAATTAAGTGGGAATTTATCCATTTTTAGAGCTGGCGGCCTAATGTTTCGAAGACTGACACGGTGTATGCACGGTTTGCCATCTTCCAGAATTCCACAAATCTTAAACAGTTTCTACAGATTGGAATTGCAAATGAAATACCTCCATTTTATAAGAAGAAAACAAGTGGGGGGAAAAAAAGCGAAATACAGGCCAATCAGTCTGACACGAGTTGCAGGATAAATGCTAGAATCTAGTAAGGAAATGGCAACAAGGCATTTAGATAATAATAGGCTTAAGAAGGAACTGAAGATGCTGGAAAATCAAAGATGGACAAAAATGTTGGAGAAACTCAGCGGGTAAGGCAGCATCTATGGAGCAAAGGAAATTTCATATGCTCCATAGATGCTGCCTCACCCACTGAGTATCTCTAGCATTTTTGTCTACCTTAGATAATAATAGGAGTAGCCAGGGACTACTTGAGACTCACAAAAGAGAAACAAATTTGATGAACCAAGGATTTATTGAGGTTGTAACCACCAAAATAAAGTGAGGGCAAATCAGTTAACATGGTATATTGGATCATTAAAAAGACGTTTGATAAACTTTGACAGAAAACATTATTTAACGAAATTAGAACATGCATTATTCAGAGCAATGCATTTGAGTCAGCTGAATATCTGTAAGTTGACAGAAAACTGCTAACAGGTGTAAACATGTAATTTTGCAGTTTGGAAGGCTGTGATTAGTGGGGTGCCACGAGGATTGAACCATTGCAGTCCATCTGGTAAAGGCACTCCAACAATACTGTTGAGTGGAGCCACAAGAGATTGGGATCTGGTGCAGCAAAAACTGTTGGTGGAACTCAGCGGAGCAAACACCATCCATCGGGGATGATGGGGTGGGGGGAGGGAGAAGGAAATTATAATGTTTTTACTTGAAACTCTGCATCACATCTTATTATAGAGTAGGCAGTTTCAGGATTTACACTCAATTTGAAGAGTAATCTGTTGCCGAGATCCCCGTGCTGCCTTTATCCTCCGAGGTAGAAAAGGCTGTAGGTCACTTGGGTATAGAGGGCTACTTGCTACTCAAATGTCGTGTGATGAAGTTCATGTATAAGGGTGTGCAACTGGCGGCATATATGAACTGGGTCAAATAGCGTGTGTCCATGCTGTACAATTTTACAAAAGTTAGATTGATTGGGCTATAAAGGTTAGACTGATTATGCCAAATGGCTTGTCTGAGCTGCGCATACTATATAATTCACATTCTGAAATACCGTACCAAAATATTAGAAGAAAAAGAGCCATCAAAAGATTTTTAGAGCTACCGACAATATAAAAATTATACACATTGTCAGAGCAAAAACTGTATTCACGCAATGCATATGCGTCATGTTAAACCTTCTGAAAGGGAGCAGGGTTTTTTTCTGGGAATCAATCAGAGAAATGAATTTCCTAAAATTTGCTGAAAGTATTTACAATTAAAATACATTAGAGTTATTAACTTAAAATGCTATCTTTTTTAAAGGTCATGCGAAATGACCTATTGTTTTCTGTTTTTCCTTTCACTTCTTTCCAGAATACTACTTTTTCCATTTGTGAATTTCCAATCTGCCAGGGCCATTACAAAATGCTGCGTTTTGTAAGATTGTAACCGAATATCCGAGGATGCATGCAGCAGGTTCATGAAAGTTATCAGCTTTAAACTATTTAATTACTATTGCTTAGTAATTTCTCTATTGATCATTTTACATTCCTTACCACTTATAGCCCTGGGTTTTCTAATATTGTAATGCTTGCTTTTAATCTTCTCCCTTCAAGACAGACACAAAATACTTTTTCTGCCATTTCTTATTATGAGTTCTGCAAGTCTATTCCAGACGCACCAGTTATAAATCATAGTGGTCTTCATTGTCCCCCACATGTTACAACCAATAGGATCACCTGGTTTTCCAATAATAATAATAGTTAATAAAACTTAATATTAGTAATCATACTATTAATACTGTAATTGCCATTCATTTCATAAGTAATTATGGAAGGTGCTCTTTGCCTCGTAGGAGCAAAGGAGAATTATTTCAATTCATTTTCTTGCAGTTGAGAGTAAAGAAACCTCCGTTCATGTACAACAGAACTCTTATCCTTCCTTGAAAATTATCACAAATATAGGGCCAAAAGTTCCTTTTGCATACTCTTCTTCGCAGATGGTGGCAAGATTAGCGATATGCACAGGAATTATTCTTCCACCATAGTTTCGCAGCTTGAGTGCTTGCTCCTAGTTTTCCAGTTGTCAAATAGTCATTTCTACCTCCTGTTGGATCGAGGTAACACTTCAGATTTGCGTGTATTAAGTGCTGTGTGATGGAGTCAAAATTCAGCCATGTTCAATAAAAATCTGATAAATTCTTCAAATTACATCCTCCAGCAGATGCTTGGAAGCTCTTCCATTGTCAGCATTAAGTAGAATATGTATTTGCATATATGGGCAGCTGATGGTCTTGACTGTGCAGAAGAACACACGTATTGATCTCCCAAACTTTGTTTTATAAGCAGAAGTTTTTTGTTGCATCTCAGACTTTAGACGTCCGAGGAACTGTTCACTTTCAACCCACGCTAATGATGTCTCCTATAAAATAATACTTCATACTTATGACCACATAGTCTGCTGGTTCTCTTGGAAATTATCAAACCAGCCACTGAACCGTTGGTACAGAAGTTAAGAGCTTCTTCAAAAGGTCCCAATTATGGAGTCCAGGGTATGCTTTGTACTGGGTACACTCTGCTGCCCCTATTGGCTGATTATCTGGGAGGTGTTAACAGGAAAAAAGAAAGTCAAAGATCCTATAGCAAGCAAGATAGCCCACTCAACGAAAAAGACATAGTTCGGTCATGGGGAGATTCATGGGTAATCTTCAGCCCCATTTCCGCAACCGGCATCAGTCACCGCCACCTTTGTCCACCATAGCTGAGCAAAGATACTAGTGCAGAGACGGAAGCCGGTTACGGAAACATCCTCGTAAAAATCAGATATTTGGCATTTTCTCTCTGCCCCGTTAAAGAGACTCACTGACAGAGGGGGGGGGGGGGGGGGGGGGGGAAAGAGGGTGGGCATGAGATCCGAAGCTGAGAACAGACGGCCCTACGGTTTCTTCCCCCATCACGCTCACTGCCCGGCTCCCAAACTCCGGACCGGTCTGCTCTTCATTACTTCTGTGTCGCTGACGGTCGGACGTTTATTCCTCTTTCTGCCAAAATGGCTGAGTTATGGAACGGCTCTTTTGTTCAGCCCGCCCCAGTGCTGCAGCAGTTTGGTGGGGGTCGGGCTCGTACCCCAGTTCTTACCTTGGTATTGAGCATCAATTTCCTTCATCAGAGAAACTTTCCTGGAGATCGAAAGGCAGAGACTCGATTGAATCCAGATAGTCCTCCACATAGTTCACAGCATGCAGCTGCTCCCCATTAGTAGGTCTCCACATCTTGCAAGCTACATTTGTTATTTGTTGGGGCAGAAGGGGTGGGGAGCAGGCGGACTTTCCTTGGGCTACACTCGCTCGCTCACTCGGTCGGTGCAAGCCTCAGACCCTCACTCTCGTTCACTCTGCCTTTCTCTTTTTGCAGAAAAAATAAACAACCAATTTTGAAAACTCACAGCAGAGACAGAAAGGGAAGCGTGGATTGGAAAGGTTTCCCCTTTTACACTGCCATGTGGGCACAGCCTCTTTACCCTCAGTGCCCTCTCCACCCTTGCACAGTCTGATCCCAATCCTGGAGCTTTGAATCCAAAACATTAAAAAAGAAAATTAACAGAATTATAATTTATTAACATATTAATCATTAACAAAAAAGAACAGAATTATGAATCATGAATCTAACACTATATCACACACACAAACTGTTCCCACGCAATGCTGATTACACTGCGAGAGGGATATACAAAGGCGGGTCGGGTTTACTGAAATGGCCAACGAGAAAGCTGACGTTCTCCTCCTTTGCATACTATAGGTCAGCCCATTGGTTTTAGCAGGAGTGCACTGTCTTGCTTGCCATAGGATCTTTGGGCACAGTAGCTGACACAGGCAAATTAGCCACTCTGCTCTACTGTTCAGTAAGATGACAGCTGACTCAATTCTGATCTCATCGCCATTTTCATACTACATTTCATGCTTATGTCTCCTGTTAATTCAAAATGAGATTATATTTTCTCTTCATTCCCCCAAAGCAGCACATCATTACTTAAATAAATAGAGACTAAAGCTGTATGCAGTACTTCAGGTGTGATCTTACCAGATTCATTTGGTTGCATTAAAACTCCCTTATTTTTATACTCCACAACCCTTGCTGTTATGTTCAACATTCCATTTGCTTTCTTGTGGACCGCATACCCAAACTTTTTTTTCATGCACTAGGAATCCCAGATACTTTTGTACCACAGCATTTTGCAGTCATACTTTCAGTGATAATTTTCTTTCATTTTTCTATCCAAATTAAATAATCTCATATTTTCCCATCCGTCAACATTTTCCGTCACCTAGCACTTTGCAGATTTTTTGTGTCCTCCTCACAACTTGTATCAGCAAAAATCTGGCTACTGTACACTCATTCACTTAATTCGATTAATTTATATAGATTGTAAACAGTTGAAACCTTAGTACCAATTTCTGTTGGACAAAACTATTGTCGATTTTCTTTAAATCACCTATTTATCCTGACTATAACTTTTTCCCCCACAGAGTTGCAAATTTGTGGAATTCTCTGCCTCAGAAGGCAGTGGAGATCGGTTAACTCGATGCATTCAAATAGGGGCAGACAGGGCTTTCAAGAGTCAAAGAGTTAAGAGTCAAAATAGTTTATTGTCATGCGTCCCTGACAGGACAATGAAATTATTTCTTTGCTTAGCACAACAGAACATAGTAGACATTGACTATAAAACAGGTGGTCTTCCCCCCCCCCCCCCCGATTTTTTGTAATCCGGATTTTAGAACTCAGTGAAATCTCCGTTTTCCACGAGACAGTTGGGGTGGGACTGATGACCGAGGTCGCCGATTGGACGAGAGATGTCGGTCAGCAGGCAATTGGGGGGGGGGGGGGGGGGGGGGGGGGGGGGGGGGGGGGGGGGGGACCATGATGATTTAGCGCGATGATTGGAGGAGGGAGGTGTCAGTCAGAGGCGGAAGTAGGGGTGTGGGACTGAGGATAGAGCGCAGTGATTGGAGGAGGGAGACATCCGTAGAGCAAAGTATGGAGCGGAGCTTGAATTGGCCCGTCCGCAGGGCTGTTCATCTTCCATTGCCCCGCGGTCAAATTGCTGTGTCGAGGCAATTGAGGCTCCCGATTTAAGCCACCGCCGGGAGATGGAAGGCACCGCTAAAATGGCGATTCAAGCCCCACGATTCGGGGCGGACGAACCTGCTGTTGCTGTAGTTCGGAGTCAGTCACCAACCAGGTCAGCTCCCGATATGACCGTCCACAGCAAAGATACTAGACAGGGCAAACGGCTGAAGCCTCACGAGCAGCCGTCAAGAAATGGTGTCCCCCCCCCCCCCCCCCCCCCCCCCCCCCCCATGTTTTGACAGCGATTTCCGTCCCTGCATTCAAAAGAGAGTTAGGGGCTTGACCTACTTGCTGATTTTTTCGGTGACTGTCGGCATCATGGACTCATGTATCAGGTCACCGAAAAATACGCGGCGTGATGACGTACGGTGGTTTTTCAAGTGTCGCTACATTTTTTTTTGTCGCGGCTGGATTTTAAAATGTTCAAAATCTTTTGGCAACACTGATATCTCGCCGCCAGTCGCCGGAAAAAAAATTGCCAAGTGGGACAGGCCTTTTAGATGGACCTCTTAGGACTAACAGAATCAAGGGGTAAGGGGAGAAGACTTTAATTGTGCAGGGGAACTCCATGGAGCAGCCAGCATCTCTGGATAGAAAACATTGGGTGACGTTTCGGGTAGAAACCTTTCTTTACATTTCCTCTGGTTTTAATTTAAAGATACAGCGTAGAAACAGGTCCTTCGGCCCACCGAGTCCACGACGACCACTGATCACCCGTACTCTAGTTCTATCCCACACATCAGCAACGCAAGTCAAGAGTGTTTTATTCTCTCATGTCCCAGTTAGAACAATTAAATCCTTACTTGCAGCAGCACAACAGAATATGTAAACATAGTAATCTGTAAACAATGTCATAAATGAGAAAACAAAACTCCATACAGACAGCAACCATATTCAGGATCAATTCCGGGTCTCTGGAAATTTTAGGCAGCAAATTTATGGCCAATGTACTGCCCCAATAGCCTTGAACTGAATTAAAACATACAGTAGCTGTAAAGGGGGACATAGCATCACTTAGAGATTTAAGACTGAAAATGGATAGTTTCTTTTTTTTTTAGTAACCAAAGTTATCAACATATAATTTTTTGTGTGTTGGAAAATAAAACAGTGGCACAGCTGGTGGACTTGCTGCCTCACACGCCAGAGATCTGTGTTCGACCCTGTTCTCGGGCACTGTCTGTGTTGAATTTGCACATTCTCCCTGCAAGCATTCCTCCCACATCCCAAAGACACATTGGCTTTGTAGGTTAACTTGTCTCTGTAAAATTGCCACTAATGTGTAGGGTGTGGGTGAGGAAAGTGGGATAACAGAACTTGTGTGAATGGGTAGACAAAAATGCTGGAGAAACTCAGCAGGTGAGGCAGCATCTATAGAGCGAAAGAAATAGGCGACGTTTCGGGTCGAGACCCTTCTTCAGACTGATGTCGGGAGGGATGGGAAAAAGAGAGGAAGGGGTGGAGACAGTAAGCTGTGGGAGAGCTGGGAATGGGAGGGGAAGGAGGGAGAAAGCAAGGACTACCTGAAATTGGAGAAGCCAATGTTCATACCGCTGGGGTGAAAACTACCCATGCAAAATATGAGGTGCTGTTCCTCCAATTTGCAGTGGGCCTCACTCTGACCAGGACAGAAAGGTCGGATTCGGAATGGGAGGGGGAGTTTAAGTGCTGAGCCATCAGCAGAGGAGGTTGGTTATTGCGAACTGAGTGGAAGCATTGTGCGAAGCGCTCGCCAATCCTGCGCTTGGTCTCACTGAGGTTGATCATAAGCTGAATAACCATATTTTTGTTTGGAAGTGGAAAGAGATAATAGAAATTGCATTCATTGCAACGTGTAAAAAGAGATGAGATACTGTATTGTAATTTTGCTGCATGTCATTGTGGTATATATCATGCTTTGATTGGTGAATATGTTTAGTTTGTGACTTTATTTGAAGCAGAAATAATATGTGAATGCTTTATTGACCATATTTCCGACTGGTAACTATGCACTTCGTTCGAGCACATTATCGCACGCGTCATGTAAGCCATCTTAAATGACCACCTAAACTGTCATTTGGCAACCTAAAAAGCTGCCGAGGTTGCCCGGCTGGCAACAGGGAAAAAAAGTTAAGCAAGAACCCTGTCTTACCCAATGCATTATTTTTTTAGGTAAACACAAAATACTGGAGTAACTCAGCGGAGCAGGCAGCATCTTTGGAGAGAAGGAATGGGTTACGTTCCGGATCGAGACCCTTCTTCAGACTGATCTTTTACATTAATCTTTCATATGGCACCACAATGAATGACTTCTGGAAATCTAAATATACTACATACACTTACTTTATTCACCTGGTTACATCCCCAAAGCAATCCCACGAAATTGTCAACAACAAATTTATCTCCATAAAGTCATGTTTACTCTGCCTTTCTTAGTGTCCTAAACAATTTGCTATTACCTCCTCAGTAAAGAGTTGTAACAGCTTTCCAATAACTGAGTACTGGTGTAACAGGCCTTTTTTCCCCTCGAATAGTATACTGTTTTACTGATTTATAGTTTTCCAAAATCCAAAACATTTCAGTACACCTAATCGATATCTTACAAGGCCCTGGAAAAGTCATCAAATTCAGGGAACTTGTTAGCCTTTCACCCCAATGATTTTGCTGTTTAGTTTTATTTCTAGGTGATAAAAATTGTTTAGGATCTCACGCATTGTTTTGTTATTGGATTTGGGTTATTATCGTAAATGTATCAAGGTACAATTAAAAAAAAATTGTATAAGTACCATCAACGCATACACACATGTACAACAGTGCAAAGAGAAAACCTATGTGTAAAGTAGTGTTACAGCTGCAGATTTAAAAAAAGTGCAAAGGTCAGAACGTGGTAAGAGATTGGGCTACACCGTTAATTTAAGAAAGTCTGATGGCAGCGACGAAGAATCTGTACCTGAATCTGGAGGTATGTGCTTTCATGCTTTTATAACTTCCGCTATAACATGCTTATAACTCCAGTGATGGGATAACAGAAAAGTGGGAATTGGTCACATGACGATTTCCTTAGTTTTCTGAGGAAGTAGAGGCTTTGGTGTGCTTTTTTGGATGTAGCATCAATGTGGCTGATCTAGGACAAAATGTTGGTGGTATTTACGCCCAAAAAGCTGAAACTCTCAACCATCCCCACTTTACCACTGTTTATGCTGACTGGAACATGTACATCACCCTATTTCTTGAAGTCAATGACGAGCTCCTTCATTTTACCGACATTGAGGAACAGGTGTTGTATTGACACCATATTACTATGCTCCTCTATGCTTTCTGAACTCTGTCTTGTCATTGTTTGAATCTATGCTGGTGTTACCTGCAAACTTCTAAATGTAGGTATGTTACAAAACTTACCTTTAGCGGCGCTGCAGTTCTGCCACTGCCCGTGTGCGACTTTGGCGTCTTTGAGGGGAGGGCGGGACGGGTTTAAAATGCCGTTTACTCCAGAACATTCAAATCGATTAATCTCAGGGGATTTCGTTGCTGAAGAGAAATCGCTCAGACATTTGTTTTATGGAGGTATTTTTAAACTACGATGGATAATGTATTAGCACGAGTAATTTAAAAATCATCTTCTAAAGGCGTGAACGCCGACAACGGAACGGATCTTACGCAGGGGACAAAAGAAGGTACAGAGTTTATTTTTACATTAAAACGTGCTTCTTAGGAAGCCTTTAATCAAAATTTCATGTTGCAAAAAGGTGACTAAAAAAAAAAAAATACGAACGGGAGTATTTTTCCTGCCGACTGGGGGTTAAATTCACCACAAACCGCAACTTTCCAAACGATCGCGTTCCACAAAAAAACACTCGCAAGTTGATTTAAACGGCCATTAATTTATGGGAATTAAACTCTAAATTCATTCAATTTGGCCTATAAATTCATGACAATGAGATTTAAAAATCATGTTATATTGTGAATTCTTGTGTGAATGTTATTTGGACACTTAGGCTTTTTTTAAAAAATGTTAACCTTTTCTTAAGAAATGGATAGATGTTTAGATCTAGCAATTGAATTTTGATATTAGCTCTCTTAATTTTTAAGAAAGTTATGGGCTTTTGACTGTCCTTGATCACAGCTTGTGTGTTAAGTCAATGGAAAAGCAATAGGGAACAAGATGCTAATTTCTGAGTATGAAAATGGCCATCACTTTTTTTAATACTGAAGATATGAAAGTGAATTAGGGGTCAAATTAAACTTCTTTTTATGCTTTATCTGATGGGATAAATTGCAGACTTGATTTTTAAAATCTCAACATTTTGTAACATTGCTACTAAATGGAGCAAGAGCAAGAGCAAAATTAGACAACATAGCCGTGAGGATACAGGGAGTATAGTTAGGGGCTGGGAACAAATCTTCGCAGAGGACCAGTGTCATGAGAATGATCATGTAGGGTGCTACTGATTGTGGTCTTTGGCTCAAAAAGTTGAGTATCCATTTGTAGAGTAGGTTGTTCCTACGTAAAGGATTTTAGATGTCTTTCTTGGTATAAAAAAAAACAATTGTACCACGAATCCTACATTAGTGATCTCAATCACTCAAAACCACAACCTAATGGGCCTGTCCCACTGAGGCGACTGCCGCAAAATTTTCAACATGTTGAACATTTTTCGGCGACAATTTTTGCTGTCGTAGGTTGTCGCCAGGTGTCATAGGTGAATTCAATTAGTCCCTTGCAATCGCCTAAAGAGTCGCCGAAGTGGGACAGGCCCATAACAGTCAAAATATATGAAGAGGCCAGTGTTTCATAGAATTCAATACATTTTACATAATATTAAAATTATACTAGATTCAGCAAAGGTTTTGCGAAATAACAATAGCCTAGCAATACTGCTAAAAATGTACTTTAGGACAATGAATTACCCGAGCAAAACTGTTCCTGTGTAGCTGTAACACACATTTATCTTACAAGTGTGGAAAACTGCCCAGGTATGTGTGTCCATAAAAAGGACAAATGCAATACAGACAGGCCAGCCTAATCTCAAGCACAATAACAACATGCCACTGATAGTGTTATTGAGCACCATTTACTCATCAGTAATCTTCTCAGAGCTCAATTGTTCTGTGGAGATGACCTGGCTCCAGATCTCCTAACAGTCTTAATCTAAACATGAGACTTCCAGAAGTGACGCGAGACAGAATGCCGTTGACACCGGGGAAACCTTAGGGTACGTGTCGCAATAGGACCCCAAGAAAATACCTCTGAAGACCCTCCAGCCAAAGCACCAAAATCCATCCATTTCAGTGTGCTCACAGGATCTTGCCCATCACAATAGTCAGAACTGGAATGGATGGAATTCACAATTCGAAGAGGTATATGTCTACATGCCACCAAGACTTGCACGTTCTTATGTCTTATCAGTTTAAAGATGGATCCCCACCCAAAACATTGCCTGTTCATTCTCTCCACTGATGCAGCCTGATTCGCAGAATTCATCCAGCACTATGTTTTTTGGTCAAGATTCCATCATCTACATATTCTTGGGTCTTCATTGTGTTTACTTTTACAAAATGTACTGCAATACTGATCAAATCACCTTTGTTACCAGATTCTATCTCATAGCACATTTAAACAACCAACCTACAAACTTCAGAGGACCTAGGCAAAGACAGGAGGCATGAGAGAATGTGCAACTAGTTACATGTCCCCCTGAAGACCTATATTACTTGACAGACAAACAGATCATTGATCTTACATAAACATGCTATCATTTGTTGTTTAATAGCACAATGGGAAACCTTCACAACATGAATACAGTAATTCAAGATCACCCTTTCGAAGGCAACAGGGAATCAACATTCAATGGCATTGTTGGTGATAACCTCTTCAAGTGATTGATCAAAACAAAACCTTTTCTTACCGCTAAGCTTCAAAGCCACGTGTCAGTTTATGGACATTGCCCTCTAGTTTATCATGGCAGGTACCACACTCAAAACGCCTTTGTAAGTCAGTAATCCCTGTAAAATGTCATGCTCATTGACTCTCCTACACTCTGGACCCGAATTCAGCTCTCCTTGAGTTCGGAGCCTCCCATTTTCTCCTAATGTGCTGGTGTTTTACAAAGTGTTAAATATTACTATGATCTCTAATAATTACTGAAAAGATGGCAAGAAAGTTAGATCCACTTCCTCCCTCACTTAGATGAAATGGTTCCGACCCTGCTCATCACCTATGGCATGTGACATTCTTTGTGGAGCTCCTTTACAAAAATTCTACCCATTAGGTCAATGCAAGATAGCAGGTTCCAAGAACCTTTTGGAATGAGGCCTCCTAGGGAGCCTTTCTCCCTCTACCAGCATGAAATGCTGCTTACAGGCCTCTCCCAATATTTTTCTAATCTTTCAACATCTGGATATTTACTTTCAATTATTCTTGCCAAAATGCCAATTACATATTTGCCACATCTTTACCCACTAACCTGTCCTACCTACATGCTTGTGTTGCCTCTTTATTATCACATCATCTTACTTTCTTATCCATGTGTCATCCACACAAATTAACAAATCACATCTTCTTTGCTGCATTCAGGTCATTTACATAGTTGAGGCCTAGTACTAAAAACCGTGGCACATTACTTAGTTCACCTTGCCAACCAGAAATTGACCATCTTATATAAAATTAAAACAGGAATTGCTGGAATTCCATCCAAAGAAAGAGAAACAATTAACATTTCAGGATGAGACCATCCATGATTTTCTTGATTTATGCCAATTCTGTTTCCTGTCAGCCAACCAATCTTCTATCCACTCCATCAAGCCACAAGCTTGATTTTATGCAATAAGCTTTTGCAGGAACTTATCAAATGCTCTATGAAAAGTACATTCACAGCATGTGGTACCTGCTGCGAATTTTAAAAAAATAATACAAAAAACATTTCAGAAAATATTGGAAATATTCAGGGCAGAAAAATCTGTGAAAAGAGAAAGTTAATCACTCAGGTCGACATTGTGATGAAAGGTCATCAACCTAAGAAGTTGACTTTTGTCTACTTGCCCAAACTGAGTATTTACAGCAACCTCTCTTCTCACTTCAGCATTGCATGAAAATTGATGCTATCTACATATCTCCAGATGGGCAAGCGACAGACACCGTCTGTCTCCCTTATGAACATTAGATTGCACAAAGCATGGTAAAGGTGCACAGACGTGCACCCTGCTTTGTGATCAAATAACAGGCAATACAGAGCAGAATTTTATAGTCTGCTTCTGAAATTAAATAAAGTACTGATTGTTCCAATTATGTAAAATAAAAAGTTGATTATTCTAATTTGCTATCAGTTTAATAACATACCGAACATTAGTCTCCTTTGCCATGTACAAGTGCCAGTGAGGAAGCTAGATTCTTGAAGCACAGCAGCCTAAATCCAACTTCAGAACAAAAACATTTTCAACTGCAAAATGAACATTCAAGTGCCATAAATTGATAATAATTCTTTAAATTTTGCATTCATTTTGTGCATCAGCATTTTTATATTTTTGGGCGTCTCATAAGATTAAGCATCTCCATGGGTATTCCCTTGAACTTCTACTGATGAATCGTAGACTGTTTTCTCAGCTTAGTATCCAATGTGATAGAACTTTATTAATCCCAGGAGGGAAAATGATCTGCCAACAGTCGTAAAATGCAAAATACATGAAACATGATATTACAGTGACGAATGGAAAGGATTGGGGATGTGTAAAGATATGGGGGGGGGGGGGGGGGGGGGGGTGGGGGGGGAGGAGAAGAGTCAGTCTATCCCACGACAGAACTGAGAGGAGTTGTACAGTTTGATAGCCACGGGGAATAAGGATCTCCTGTAGCTCTCTGTACTCCATTTTGGGGGAGCCAGTCTGTTGCTAAAGGTACTCCTCACGTTGACCAGTGTGTCATGGAGGCGGTGAGCTGTATTGTCCAAGATACTCCACAGTTCGAGGAGCATCCTCCCCAAGACCACCTCCCATGAATCTAACACCGCCCCCAGGACAGAGCTAGCCTTCTTGATGAGTTTGTTAATCCTATTGGCATCCGAAGGCCTTCGTTCTGCTGTCCCAGCACACGACAGCGAAGAAGATGGCACTGGCTCCAACCGATTAGTAGAGCACCTGCAGCTTCTTACTGCATACGTTGAAGGAGCGGAGCCTTCTCAAAAAGTACAGCCGACTGTCCCTTCTTGTACAGGGCCTCAGTGTTCCTGGACCAGTCCAGTTTACTGTCCATCTACACTCCAAGGTATTTGTACTCTCTGGTAAACTGCACATTCACCCATTGATGGAGTCAGGGGTGTTCCTCTCCTCCTGAAGTCCTCCACTAACTGCTTAGTGTTGTCGGTGTTGAACCGCAGGTGATTCAGCCCACACCACTCAACAAAGTAATTGACTACACCTCTGCATTCAGCTTTCCTCCCTCACCAACGTAGCCCACAATGTCTGCAGGTGGCACGAGTCCGAGTTATATCTGAAGTCCGAGGTGTAGTAGATGGTGAACAGGAAGGGAGAGAGGACCTTCCCCTGTGGAGCCCGTGTTGCTCACTACTATGTCTGAGACACAGTTCTGTAACCTGACATATTGTGGCCGTCCGGTCAGGTAGTTAGTGATCTAGGACACCGATGGAGCGTCCACCCGCATCCTTCTCAGTTTTCTCCCTAGCAGTGCAGACCGGATGGTGTTAAAAGCACTGGAGAAGCCAGAAAACATGAAGTGTGATAATTGCTCTGCTCTTTACCACCTGAACGCAGCACAGCCCATCACAGGCTCATCCTGCTCTTCCATACAGTCCATCTTCATGGTGCATTACAGAGGGCTGGAAGTATCAAGGATGGCTGGCATTACCTTAACCTTCTTCTATCTTCTATGAGAATACATAGGAGCTTGAAAGCCCCGACATCCAGACATTGGACAGACTCCTGAACTAATCGCCTCTTTCCACCCCCTTCCCAGAGGAGCTATCACCTAACTACCTCATTCAATTATTCTGTC
Organism: Okamejei kenojei; assembly: GCA_035221665.1. Taxonomy (NCBI): domain Eukaryota; kingdom Metazoa; phylum Chordata; class Chondrichthyes; order Rajiformes; family Rajidae; genus Okamejei; species Okamejei kenojei. The sequence continues at coordinate 38,134,450 of CM069143.1, forward strand.
ATTGCACTTTGCTTTTTATTTTCCAATACTTCAGATGTATCTATAATTATATCATCAGTGCTATTTATCATTACCATGTATACTATTCACTCTAAGACCATCATGTAATTAAGGATTTCCATTGCGCCCTTAAATATATCACAGTATACTAATTAAAATCTGAATCTATATAGGCATCTTTTGAAATGGGATTTTGATTTTTCATCAGAACCTGAACCATCAACCTGAAATGTTAGCAATGATTCTTTCTTCACCAATATGTAAAAAAAAATCTTGAAAATTCAGGTTTTCAGATTTTCACCACAAGCAGCATTTTTCTTTGATGTTATAGTTCAAGGTCAGGTAGACCAAGCACTTGTTTATGTGCGCTATCTCTCAATGCAAAAACATTTCATAACAGTAACATATGAAAAGTATCCACTTATGCAATGGTTACCAGGATGCAGATAACCTACAGCTTCAATATAGCCAAATTCACAATCAAACTGTAATGTTTTGCATCTGCTTAATTTAGTAAAATATATTCCAGTTCAAAGTTAATTTCCTATATACACAAACAGAACAAAATATTTGTCGCTGCTTTCGGAATAAATAGTATTTGTTGAAAACAACTTAACAATTGAACTGCAGTGTGGTGGGGCACAAAACTAACCACAATCTACTGAACACTAAATGAAGAAATAACGAACTGCAGCTACTGGTTTACAAAAGAAGACACAAAGTGTTTGAGTCCGAAGAAGGGTCCCAGCCTAAAACATCACCTATCCATGTTCTCCAGAGTTGCTGTCTGACCTGCTGAGTTACTCCAGCACTTTGTGCCTTCTTTTGAACACCAAATAACATTAATTTACACATTCTAGTTAAAGAATATATAAAACAAATTGCAGCAACTTAACCCAATAAAACGGGGCAATTTTTCTTTAAAAAATAATAATGGAGGATGCATATGAATAAATGAATCCTTTGTGTCTTTATGTTCATGATTTTAAGCATCTTTAAAATACATCAGAATAACCTCCTCTGTTCCATGAACTTGTGCAAATTGTCCAGTTTATCTTTAAAACTCAATTTCACTATACCTGGAACCATTCTAACAAACCTCTTCTGCATCCTCTAAGGCCTTTACATTATTCCAGAAATAGATACAATACTCTGGCCAAATCAGAGTTTTATCAAAACGCGCATCATAACTCCCTTGCTTTATATTCTATACATTATAAATATAATGTATGTGCTAGCTTAGAGCCACCTGGCTTTATAGATGCCCTGTCATCCATCCTTTTTCTCAACTTGTTCTCTTACACAACTCAACCCCGATTCTTCCACCCATCTATAGTAAGAGTAATTTACAAAACCGTTTACCCGATCAACTAGCCATTGTTTGAGACACGGGAGAATATTAGACAAACACCACGCTAGACAAGGATCACTGGAACTGCGACAATTGCACTACTTAGAGCGCCAGTGTTGTATCCCTTTTAAACGTTTGCCTTTAAGTACATAGTGTCGTTCCACGTTCTTCCTACCAAAATAAGACATTTATTTTTCTGCATTAATCTGCTATTATCTGGACATAACTGCTCAGTAAATTTCATGGATTATTCTAGAGATTTTAACTACAGTAAAATCTGAGAAGCCGACATTAACAGATATAATACACATCTTGCAAACATTCCTAGCACATTAAAACTAAGGACACGAGTTTTAAACCATATTCAATGCCTCCGAGTGCGGATGCTCAACCAACAGCATTCGTCCACTTTAAAATTCAAATCTTCTCCGGTGATTTCCTCAATCGTCAAATTTGTAATGCCAATTTAATATCTCCCATCTCGCACCAATTAATACAATTGACAAAAGACTTACCGTATGTTATAGTATCCATCGATCCAGTTATCCATTTCATTTTTAATATGGCATGAGGATTGATGCGGTCCCCGGTCCAGCAGCGCACTTGAGTACCACGATTCGGGGGCCATAACGTTCTCGCGAAGTGCTAAACTTTTCCTTGGATAGTCGGGGGAAACGCCGTAGTCGTTGTCCAAGCTCCCCTTCTCGACATAACGCCAGGACGGCGGAGAGCCATAGAAGGGGTTGCCGGCGCAGTCAGAGTACCTGCACTGGGAACCAAATGCATCGCGGTTATCCACCGTGTCGGGCTCCTCAATCTTGATTTTGAAGCTGGTCGCCGCAGCGAACTGGGCGTCGCATTCGCCGCCGTTCAGGGCGCAGTTCTCATCCTGCCTGAAGCCGGCTCTGCTCGACAGGTTGTACATGGAGCTCCCCTCCGAGGGAGACGGCCCGGGCCCGTAGTTGCTGAGGAGGACTCTGCCGAGGGAGCAGTGCTTGTGACCTTTGTCGGGGAACTCAGCCGCCTGGCTTTCGCCACTCGTGGATTTGGCCTCAGCGGCCCTGGCTACCGCCTCCTCGGCCAGGCCGCCGCCGCCGCCCGTTTCCCTGCGCGGCTGAACCACCTCGAAGTCGACGGCGAACGCCTCGGTGGCCGCGTCCAGCTCGTCTGCCACCTCCATCCTGCCGGACATCCTCCGGCTCTGGGCCCCGGGACTCGACTGGTCGGAGGCGGCGGCCTCGGCATCGAGCCCCGCCGTGCCGTTAGCCTGAGGGAAAGCGAACATGCAGTCCATTTTGCCCTGACTAGTATACGCCGACTGCAGCTCGCCTAGCTCGTTGCTGTCCACGTTGAGGCCCATGGAGACCGAGACGGCTTTGCAGAGCTCGCGGGCGGTGTCGCTTGTCAACGAGTACGAGCAGCTGCCGCTGAAGTCGGCCTCGGGCGAGTACTCACTCGCCAGCTCCCGCTCCTGGAAGTCGCAGTGGTAGCCGCGGACTTTGTCGCTGGGCGGGTAAGCGCTGAAGATGGTGCGGACGACGAAAGGCCGCGGCGCGCCGGCCCCGTCCTCCTCTCTCAAGATGGCGCCGCTCTGGCGGCACGCGGCCGCGTCGTCTCCGCAAAAGGCGCCAAAGCCGCTGCTGCCGCCGCCGGGGTCGCGCGTGCCCGCCGCCTCGTGGCCGCCCGCCGGGTCGCGCGCTCCCGCATGCCCGGGCTCCCGCGCGCACGCCGCGTGGAACACGCTCTCGAACACCGCCCCCTGCCGCTGCAAGCTGACTGGCTCCAAGCCGGGCCCCGCGTTGTAATTGCCATACAGGCTCTCCGTCTCCATTGTGTTCTCCTTATCTGTCTTGTCTGTGTGTACAGTACAATATCTATATATTGCAAAGTTACGATTTCCTCTCGTTTTTTTGTCAAAATGCAAACACCGCAGGACGTCTTCCAAAATGCATTTAGTAGAAAGCAATTTAGGAGAACTGCAAATTAAAAAGGCAATGATCACAATCCCGTTACTTGATTCATTTTTTCTTCGAGCGCACTTAAGAGTTTTTCATAGCTCTCAAAAATACGAGACTACGTACAGAGTTTTATTGCAATCAGCGGGAGCTGCCAGCATTACTTTTTTTTCCACTCATGGCCAAATTTTAAACGTGTTAAATTCTTTCATTTCACGTCAACACTGTACGATCCCATATATTAACTCCGCCTTCTCACATCCGTGACACGTTATTTGCACTGCAATCGTATATATTTGCCTGCTCTCCGTTTTCAAATTATTGGCGAAACACTTTTTAAGAGAGGCTGGATTCGGTAATAGGTAGCTTCCCGATTTCAATTGCACGACGTTGTCCCCGTTGCAATCCCAGCAGACGTTCAATGACAGTCGTATTCTTGTTTCAATTGATTAAATGCAGGGACGAAGCTCGTTCTGCCCGGCACGGTGGAACGTCGTGGTTCCCCAGATCTGCTGTCCGACGCTGATTCCGCAGTTCAATGTCACTCGGTTAGTTTCAGTAACAATTACTCAAAAGCGGCCATAGAAGACGTACAGTAAACACGATCCGCTGTCACAAACAACAAGTGTTTGGATTCCTTTTTCTTTTAAGCACTAGTTTCAACTGAAACAGATCAGGAGTAAACTATTCCCGGGGATAGGAGAGCGGGGTTTCCAACATGTGGGAGCGAGAGCAATGAGATTCTCGGGAGGTCGTGCGGAGCTCAACAACTTTTTTCGTGGTGTTCACCTTATCGTTAATTGCACAAATACTCACTTGCAACGTAATGCAAAGTCCAGTTTTGCCTGTCCCTTGTTGCGAAAACACAGCTGCAGTGCACTAATCCAGCAAAGTCCCACAGAATTGGCACTGCAAAGAATCGCAAACTTTCTGTCCCACTTAGCACTCTCAGATAATGCAGCTCGACTTCGGCGCTCTGATTTCCATCGATGTCTTGGATTTGTAAAATATTCCTTGGATGTTATTTGCACGGCGCCTTTTTTAATTTAGTGGTATCCGATTTTAGTGATCAGATTGCAACCATTTTGTCAAATTCAGGTGTGCGTGCTGTGATAGCAAAGCAGCGTTCGATCTGCGCCTTCTCTGAGCTACTGAGTGCATCTGGCAATTGAAAGTGTTGACGCTACGTTTTGAGACCTTGGGGCTCAGCCAAAATAGCTGCGTCAATCAAGAGTATATGTGTAAGCGAAAGAATCAAACACATTTGTACACAGGCAAGCGCAGAAGATATATTAAAGTTACATGGTAATATTCCACATCCCAGAAGAGTTCGAATTGTTTCAATATATTTTGCAGACATTAAAAATATTGCAAACCTTGGAAACATTTAACTCAAACGTTTGAGATGGTTGCTTTTATTGATTAAATGTTGGGGTGGGTGACTCAATTGGCTTGACTTTAAAGTGTGTTTGGCACTTGAATCTAAACACATTGTTCATATCCCTGGAAAAAAGCTAATTTTGCTTACTTTGTGAAGGCTTTATTAAAATCACTGATGTGGAATAGTTTATTAAATTGAGGATTATGGATATTTGAAGGAATGGTAATGCCTTCTGTTAGTCAACCACAAACTGGCTCTTCCACATATTTGATTTCTGTAGAACAGAGATCAATTATTACGTATTATTTTGATTGTTTAATGGTAGCTGGGTTTCTACAAAATCATGCAGATTGTGTTACTGTAAACAAAGATTATTCCTGCATGTCCCAGAAGCCTCTTGACAACTACCCCATTTTAGCAGCTCAGAATTTGAGGTTTTGTACAATGGCAAACCCTCTGTTATTGCGTACAACTTCCAATGTCCACGGATGCATAATTAAATCTGTCAGTAATACTTCAGTCTTCCACTAGGTGCTTTGTTGCAGTGTTCACAGATGCAAACAATGCAGTCAGTGAAGAGCTACAAGTATCAACTTTTTATGGAGCATTCTCTCTGCAAAAAGTATTAAATATTTTACGACTGGTTGAATGAGATCTCTTGCTCTGAAAACGAACTATAAATATGGACTGTCATTCCTCTATGCAAAGATAAATACAACTCTAAAGACTTCATATTTGTTAAACTGTGTGATATTTCAATTTAGACTATATATCTTTTTGTTTGCCATATTCTTCCCTTTTTTTCTGAACAGTAAAAAGATAATTGTTATTTGCGCTTCTTACTTCCTGATTTGTTGTCAGAATGATTTGTTAACACGTTTGACTGCTTATCCTGTTTGATTTCTCTGTTCCTGAACACTTGGGATTCCTTAGAGATGTAAACCAACTAAACACTTGGGGACATAAGTGCTGCAGAACCTGCTACATTTTTGTAGGCTTTCTTGAAGATGCAGCCCATAATTTTGGTTGGCTATGTAAAATAATTGGATTTTAAAGATTAATGTCTAGCTTTTGTTACAAACATCCTGATCATTTTAAATTCTGATTAAATCCAAAGAGGAAACTGTTAAACAACAACATTGCAAAATCAAATAAAAATTGCCCATGAAACTTATTTTGAAATACCTTGGAGTACTAAAAGATTTGCCACAGAATTGCCATTTTTTCTTCATGTATTCCTTTTGGTTGGACATAATTTTTGGCCCATGGCCTTAAAACCTCTACTGTCTGTAGGTATTTCAACGATCCAAGTAATATAATTAACTTTAATCCAGAATGTAGACAATTGCAATTGAGATAATGGTTAACCTTCAGGTCATTCTGCAGTGCAAGGACAAATTAACAAAAAAAAATATTCAGTGTCCGTTTCTTAAATATAAAACATTGCCTTATGGCAGCAGCTCTGATCTCTTGAGAGAAAACCAGTGATTGAAAGTACCCTGAATTGTTACTGTTGCTTTAATTGCTGTGTAATAAAATTAAAATTAATACAATATAGACAGTACAATATAAAATAAACCTCTTTGTCAAATAAAGATGAGAATAATTTAGAATGACATTTGGATTTTTTTAATGCTTCGGGATGAACATGAAAAACAGTCATTCGGTCCAGTGCACCATTCTATAATTGTACTTTGTCATCCAATTGAACATTTTGGATCATTTGGAACATTATCAGTATGTTTCAATAATTTTTGTGCCGATCGTATGTGTTTGGTTGCATTGAAACATTCTTGCATGAAACTCCAAGGAATGCATTGTGAAAATGTCTGATTATTTGGTGTTCCACTATTTAAGTGACCTTTTGCATCCTCGGGTCCAGGTAATTTACCTATGATTGATCTACAGCTAGTTGTTCCTAAATTATTCCTATATAGGCATGCCTCCAAAGCTACTCCTTAGGATAACAAACTTGATATTGTTAATTAGCTTGCCTGTGCTTGATTTCACATTCTCTTTAAAACATGGTAATATATTAATATAACAGGGTTGATATTTTTCTAAGACTGGTTTCATTGGATGGGTGGGTGTTTACATGGTGCCGTCACCTATCAAATGGAATCATTCAGAAGTTCTCACATTAACATGGTCTGAGCAGGTAGCCCATGGCAATCAGAATGGGGGAAAAATCCAATGGCTCCTGCACCCAACAGATTGGTCAAAGCGAATATGAGGGAAAATACATCAAACATTTAAGCAGAGGATAGTCTTTGTCAAAGCCAGGAGGAGTGATGGGCTAAGCTTCCAGAGAATGGTAAGAGGTCTTCTAATTTTTAAATTATTCTCTCTGTCCAGTGGAAGCTTAGAGTTAACAAAGGTAACATTTAGTTTTCTATGCTGCAAATCTTTAACCTGTGTAAAATGACTCCTTATTAACGGCAACCTGTACCTTACAATGTCTGGCTGAGCCTCAATTAACAGTTTGCAATCTATGTCACCAGACAACAGTGATGCATTGGTATTGTTTGTATGATAATTCTTTTGAGTTTCACAGCATTGCTGATTACCTCTCTAACCAAAATCTGTGAGCAAGCAAATTGGAAAAGAATACAGCACAGTATCTGTCAATTGATGGAGTCAAAGGGTTTTTTAAGGTAAAAGAAAGCTGCGTTTGGTGAGTCGTCACTGCCCTCTACATCCCTCTTGGAGCACTCTTATGGTGAAGATATGTTGAAGACCATGTCCATTGTATCTCTAGATGGACAGAGTCCAAGCTGGAATTTAGGGAGCAATGCATCAGCAACTGAGAAGGTTCCTTGTGATGACCTTCGCAGAGACAAACATGAGGGAGTCACCTCTACAGTTAATGCAATCAGAATTGTGTCTTTTCCATATAACCATATTACCATATAACAATTACAGCACGGAAACAGGCCCTCTCGGCCCTTCCAGTCCGTGCCGACCATTTGTTTTCCCCTAGTCCCATCTACCTGAACTCAGACCATACCCCTCCATTCCCTTCCCGTCCATATACCTATCCACTTTACTTTTAAATGTTAAAACCAATCCTGCCTCCACCACTTTTGCTGGAAGCTCATTCCACACAGCCACCACCCTCTGAGTAAAGAAGTCCCCCCTCACGTTACCCCTAAACTTCTGTCCCTTAACTCTCATGTCATGCTCTCGTGTTTGAATCTTCCCTACCCTCAATGGGAAAAGCTTATCCACGTCAACTCTGTCTATCCCTTTAAATACCTCAATCAAGTCCCCCCTTAACCTTCTGTGCTCCAAAGAATAAAGACCTAACTTGTTCAACCTTTCTCTGTAACATAGTTGCTGGAACCCAGGCAACATTCTAGTAAATCTCCTCTGTACTCTCTCTATTTTGTTGACATCCTTCCTATAATTAGGCGACCAAAATTGTACACCATACAATGGTAGGGAACTATGCACAGTTATTCCTAGATCTCTCTGTTCCACAGCATTCCTTAATTCCCTACCATTTACCATGTAAGTCCTATTTTGATTTGTCCTGCCAAGATGTAGCACTTCACACTTATCAGCATTAAACTCCATCTGCCATCTTTCAGCCCACTTTTCCAAATGGCCCAAATCTCTCTGTAGACTTTGAAAATCTACTTCATTATCCACAACACCACCTATCTTAGTATCATCTGCATGCTTACTTATCCAATTTTCCACCCCATCATCCAGATCATTGATGTACATGACAAACAACAGTGGACCCAACACAGATCCCTGAGGCACCCCACTGGTCACCGGCTTCCAACCTGAGAAACAGCCATCCACCATTACTCTCTGACATCTCCCATTCAGCCACTGTTGAATCCATCTTGTTAACGAAGAAACTGCAGATGCTGGAGAATCGAGGGTTACACAAAATGCTGGAGAAACTCAGCAGGTGCAGCAGCATCTAAGGAGCGAAGGAGATAGGCGACGTTTCAGGTCGAGACCCTTCTTCAGACCCTTCTTCAGACGTCTGAAGAAGGGTCTCGACCCGAAACGTCGCCTATCTCCTTCGCTCCTTAGATGCTGCTGCACCCGCTGAGTTTCTCCAGCATTTTGTGTAACCGTTGAATCCATCTTGCTACTCCGCCATTAACACCCAAGGATTGAACCTTCTTAACCAACCTTCCATGGGGAACCTTGTCAAAGGCCTTACTGAAATCCATATAGACAACATCCACTGCTTTACCCTCATCAATTTCAACCGCTTCAAAAAATTCAAGAAGGTTTGTCAAACATGACCTTCCAGGCACAAATCCATGTTGACTGTTCCTGATCAGACCCTGTTTATCCAGATGCTTATATATATTATCTCTAAGTATCCTTTCTATTAATTTGCCCACCACTGACGTCAAACTAACAGGTCTATAATTGCTAGGTTTATTCTTTGAACCCTTTTTAAACAATGAAACAACATGCGTAGTACGCCAATCCTCCGGCACTATTCCCGTTTCTAATGACATTTGAAATATTTCTGTCATAGCTCCTGCTATTTCTACACTAACTTCCCTCAATGTCCTAGGGGATATCCTGTCAGGACCTGGAGACTTATAACTGCAGATATTGGTTTACACAAAAGGACACAAAGTCCTGGAGTAACTCAGCGGGTCAGGCAGCATCTCTAGAGAACATGGATTGGTGACATTTCGGGTCGGGACCCTTATTCAGGCCCTTCTTCATGGTAAAGCTCAATCAATAAAGACATAATTGCTCTGATTTGTCATTCTGGAGAAGGTTTGCCCACTGCCTTGTTCTTCAAACTGTCTATACCCTACATATCATGTTACATTTAATGTGTCAATGTCTAAACATTTGAGCTCCATGGCTCAGATTTATAATTGTGAGCAGAAATGACAAGATTGATGTGTCAACGAATTAGTTAGGATTTGGAATTCATTAACCATAGTAATGTTGGACGTTGTTGTTCAAAAAGGAATTGGATGGGCATGAATGGGAATTATGTACAGGTAAAGAGAGGGGGGAATGGACTATCTTCTCCATGGATCGAAGGTGGCCATTCAGCCCATTGATTTGATAGCCAAACAGCCATCTTCTGTGCCATAATGTACAATGATGGCAGAACAGTATTCATGTCTGTCGCCATTGAGGCTGTACATGATGATCCTGGCATTACATTTAAAACATCTAACTTCAGTAAGGTATAATTTGTTGAAGAGTGTCACTTTTAAGACTTTAAAGTGATCATAGCATTGGTCACATCAAATAAAGATACATTAGAATGCACATGCCAACTCAACATTACCACACATTTGACATTAAATGTAACCAAGGCCTCGATACAGCTGATGACATGGAAATGGACAAATATTTGGCACCTTAAGCCCCAGAATTTTCTTAAACTTCCATAGGTAACCTCTAGAGGGAGATATACAGAGGTTTTCTTCGTATGTTAATCTGCATCCATGCTGGGTTTGAAAAACCCACGCAAGCTGTGCAACAAGAAGGAAACCTATGTGCACCCTTTTAAATTTGCTTTTTAGTCTGTAAGGAAACAACAATGCTTTCCCTTTTTGTTTTTCTCACAAATCCTTCTCATTGCACGTCTTATCAATCTCTGTTGCACATAGACAGAATTATGAGCACTCAACAGCCTTAGGGGAGCAGGACATGGCATGAAGCCAAAAGAGAAGAAAGCATAATGTCACCCATTCAAAACTCCAAGGCCTCCTGCAAGGTTGGTGCATTGAAGTCAAGACAAACAGCCTCCTTGGTGTGAATACCATCGGCCACTAGGAATAATCACTTGTGTCATTGCGACTAGCACAGACACCCAGCTCCCTCCCATACCTCCAACATGGCAACATAGTGCCTCAGGAAGATCCAGATCCCTAGCAAAATAATACTCTACCACTTCTCTGCTTGCTTTTTTGTTCTCCATGTTTTCCCAATAACACTCACTGGTTCTGAAACAACATAAAGCCCAACTTATTTGTTTTTCAGCAGCACTGTCAATTTTTGCAGTATTTTGTAGAGAGCATAGGAATGGCTTATTTCCTCCAGCTTCTTAGTACATAAAGATGCCATTAAGCTGGACGAAATGCAGTGAAGATTTATGAGACTGTTGACAAGGCTTGAGTGCCTGAGTTATACGGAGATGTTGGGCAGGCAAAGACTTTATTTCTTGGAGCACATTAGGCCGAGGGGTGATCTTATAGAGGTGTACAACATCATGAGGGTAATAGACAGTATGAATGAACAGAATCTTTTACCCAGGGTAGGAGAATCAAGAACCAGAGGGCATCGGTTTAGCGTAAGAGGAAAAAGATAGAACAAGAACCTGAAGGGCAACGTTTTCACACAGAGAATAGCGAATATATAGAACGAGCTGCCAGAGGAAGTAGTTGGGGTAGAATAACATTTAAAATATATTTGGACAGGTACGTATATAGGAACGTTCAGAGGGATATGACCCAAACATGGACAAATGGGACTAGTTTAGATGGGGGCATCGTGGTTGGCATGGACAAGTCGGGCCATGACTCAATGTCTATAGTGCATTCTGCATGCAGAATTCATTCCATTGACCTTGATATTGCATACTAACTATGCAAATCTACGCATTAGGTCCTGACTATAACACTGGCTATGTAAAGTAGTATTTACTGTAACAGCATCCAATATTGATGCATGCATGTAATGGCAGTGCAAGGCTTTAAAGTCTTACACCACAGAAACAAGCCCTCAAACCCCACCATGTAGATGCAGACTATCACAAACCCACATATACTAATCCTATTTATCAGCTGTTGGCAAATCAAGCACACCCCATAAAGGTTGTGAGAATACTGCACCTGCCTCCACCAGCCTTTTAGATGATGTGTTCAACATTCTAACTCCCTCAATGTGAAATAATCTTCCAGACGTCCTCTCTAAACCTCTTACCCAAAACCCTAAACATATGTCCTCTGATTTTAGACACCTCTGGTATTTGTTAGGGCTTTAGTTTCCCACTATCTGCATTTCACTCTGCCCTCATAATTTTGTATACCTCTATCAGAGAGCCCCCACCCTCCACCCCCAGCCCTCTCTGCTCCAATGACAACAAACCCAGCCTCTCAACCAAATTAGATTTAGAATAGAAATAGATAAAATATCATAATAATTTTTGAAGGAATACATGGTAACGTGAGATTCTGATAAAGGTGGCTTTCTCTGATTGACTACCGGTGACTAGTGGTGTTTCACAGAGGTTGGTGTTGGGTCCGCTACCCTTCACGCTGTATATCAATGATTTGGATGAAGGAATTAGAGTAATAGATTAATCCAGTGTGGAAACGGGTCCTTTGGCCCAACACCGGCCAACAATGTCCCATCTACCCTAGTCCCACTTGGCTGCGCTTGGTCCATAACCTTCCAAAACTGTCCTATCTATGTACCTATCCAACTGTTTCTTAAACGATGGGATAGTCCCAGCCTCAACTACCTCATCTGCGGGAGCTTGTTCTATACACTGTGTGAAAAAGTTGTTCCTCGGATTCCTATTAAATATTTTCCCCTTCATCTTGAACCTATATCCTCTGGTCCTCGATTTCCCTACTCTGGGTAAAAGACTCTGTGCATCTACCCGATCTATTCCTCTTGATGGCTTTGTGGCCATGTTTGCAGATGATACAAAGATAGCTGGAGGGGCAGGTAGTGTAGAGGAGGCAAGGAGTCTGCAGAGGATTTGGACAGGTTGGGAGAGTGGGCAAAGAAGTGTGAGAAAGAATACAGCTTTACAAAGTGTTATGTTGTGCACTTTGGTATTTGGATTAAAGGCATTTCTAAATGGGGAGAGGATTCAGAAATCAAAAGTTGAAAGGGATTTGGGAAGTGCTGATGCTGGAGTTTCAAAAAATGAGGGTTGACCTTATTGAAACTTACCGAATAGTGAAAGGGCTGGATAGACTGGATGTGTAGAAGATGTTCCCACTAATGCTACAGTGGCGCAGTGGTACAATTGCTGCCTTACAGAACCAGAGACCTGGGTTCGATTCTTAACACGGGTACTGTTCGTATCAAGTTTATACATTCTCCCTGTGACCACATGGGTTTTCTCTGGGTGCTCCCGTTTCCTCCCACACTCCAAAGACATGCAGGTTTGTTGGTTAATTGGCTTCTGTACAGTGTAAATTGTGTTGAGGATAATGCTAGTGTACATAGTTATCGCTGGTTGGCATGAACTCTGCAGGCCAAAGGACTTGTTTCTATGCTGTATCCCCAAAGTAGTAGGAGCGTTTATGACCAAAGGGCACAACATCACGATAAAAGGACGTACCTTTAGAAAGGAGGTGAGGAGGATATTTTTGAGCCAGAGGGTGGTAAATCTGTGGGATTCATTGCCATTGACAGCAGTGGAAGTCATTGGGTATTTTCAAAGCTGAGATTGACAGGTTCTCGATTATTAACTTGAGATTGACAGGTTCTCGATTATTAAGGGTGTCAAAAGTTACAGGAAGAAGGCAGGAGAATGGGATTGAGAGGAAAAGATAGATCAGCCATGATTGAATGGCTGAGTAGATGTGATGGGCTGAATGGCCTAATTCTGCTTTGACATTAACTCATTCTTTTAGCAATTAATCCTTCATATACATTTTAGAATAATTTTGTCGGCTTTTGATCAATTATTATGTGCTAAAATAATTTGTTGGGGCAATGTCACAGACAAACACCAGTACAAATGAGAGTATTATGTTAGAACATGTATAGAGAGTAAAACTTTCCCTGTGATGTTTCACTCAAAAATAAATTTCATTTAAAACTGACAAAATGAGCAGGAAAAGCTGTTGTGAGGCTCATTAGCGTCTTCTCACAAAAGGTGTTTTCAAGTAAATGATATGTTTGCACAAATGACCTTTGAAGCAAAATATAATAATAGTACATATGTATGTTTTATATTATACAGAAACAAAATGGATGGGTTCAGGTTTTTTGGATTTGTCTTTGAAATTGTTCTAAGATTTATTGCCTCACTTGAATCACACTAGACATCTTTTGTGTGCAGGCAAGAGGGAAACAAACAAATGAAAGTGTAATTTTTTACTTAAATGGGAGGAATTTCAGCTCATTCTTCAAATAAGCAAACACAGCTTCAGAACACTCAGGAAGCTGTTCATTATCTTACCCATAATTATCAGAAAATATATACCTTTTAATTGTAGGTGGAAAAGCAATGAGGGTGAGTAAAGACAAAAAGAAAATGCTAATAAATCATGTCTTTACTAATTCGAATGCGGTTTCTTTGAGAAAGACGTGGGTTCAATTTTAAAAGCAAGTGCCTCTAAGACAAATAGATAGTAGGAAGATAAGAAGAGAGAAAGAAAATTCAGTTGAGGACAAAATGAATCTTGGCTGGTGCAAACAAAAGCCAGTAGAATTGTGAGTTTGTGTCTGGCAGCACCACGAATAAAACCAAGCAAAGCTAGATATGTGAGCCTTTGCACTGAAGAAAGAAAGAAATTATTTTAAGGGAAAAATATTGTGTTTATAGAACTAAATATTATATAGCAATTTATATCAGTCTTTAAGTCAAGTCTTCAACAGCATGCTGATCTAGGAAAACAAAATTTGTTTCAATTTTTGACCTACTGTCTGAAAAAGTTAGAGGTGGTTTGAATATGCCATATGGTGTGGATAAGGTTTGGGAATATAGAGTAATTCGGCACAGAAACAGGTTTGTCATCCCATCTCGTCTATACTGACGAAGATACTTGGGTAAACTAATTCTATTTGCCTTTGTTTGACCCATATCCCTTTAAACCTTACTATTCATGTGCCTATCCAAAGTCTTTTAAACGTTGTTACTGTGTCTGCCTCCGCCATTTTCTCTGGCAGCTCATTCTGTGTGAAAAAGCTGTCCCTAAAGTTACTATTAAATCTTTCCCCTTGAGCCTTGTTGATTCCCCAACCCTAGGCAAAAGACTGTGTGCATTCACCTTATCTATGCATGCTAGGAACTTGCATTCTATGGAATAAGGACCTAGCTTGCCCGACCTCTCCCTACAACGCCGTCCATCAAGTCATGGAAACATCCTCATAAATCTTTTCTGCACTCTTTCCAACTTAACACCCTCGTTAATCTTTAAATGAGTTGGGGAGTAATAGGAGAAGACACTCAGAGAAAGGAGATAGATAGAAGGAAGAGTAAATACAAAATGAAAGCATTGGGAACAATATGTCTTGGTAAAAGAAAAGATGAAAACTGGTGAGAAACCTATTTTGTCGGTCTCTATTGCAAAATTCAGCTTGTGGTTGTTAGCTCCTTCACCCATCACTTCACATAGTCCACTGACACCCCTCCGAAAGCATAAAATAAAAGATGTTAAAGTAGGAAGAGACCAACACAGACTACAAGGAGGACATTGAGAATTCAGTCGTGACTGGTTAGGGAGTGCGTATAAATTTTGCCTTGCCAAGTGAGATTTTGCAGAAGTTCCACTCACACTTAAATGATTTGAAGCTCATCATGAAAAATATAACTAGACACAGTTTTTTCCTTTGTTTTATTAATTTTGTTCAGCAATGTTTGTGATATTTTTATTCACCACTGCATTCAGTTATACATGTTACTTTATTCTTTTTTAAGGACGCTGGGAAATGCTGGCAGGATCAGCATTTATTGTTCAGCACTAACGGCAGGTGGTAATGATCCCCTCCCTCTCCATCCCTCCTGCACCCGAGTCATTGTACTAGTTTCACTGGCATCCCGGTGAGTTTCATTGTCAGTATAAACCGTTTTTCACCTGGCCCACAGCTAAAAATGGACTGCTTCTTTGATTATCATTATTTTTTTGCACATTTTTAATATCTTTGTTCTATGTCTCTCTACATCACCATCTACATCTCTTGTTCCCCATTCCCCTGACTGAGTCCGAAGAAGGGTCTCGACCCAAAACGTCACCCATTCCTTCTCTCCAAAGATGCTGCCTGAACTGCTGAGTTACTCCAGCATTTTGTGTCTATCTTCAACCTTAACCTCTGCTTTTTATTAGGCTGCAATATCGCATGGACATTAAAATTAATTTTGTGCATGTAAAGAACAAACTATTTCAACAAAGTTACCTCAGGAATGTTACCACTTTGTACAGTTGGTTGAAAACTGTAACCGCCAGGTTATAGAATAGTTTCTTCCCAACAACAATTAGGCTCTTGATCACCAGGGTCGGCCTTAAGCCAATTGGACCAATTGCTCCCAATTGGGCCCCGCGCCTAAGGAAGCCCCGCGCTAGAGTAATCTACTCTCGGCTCGGGTAGATCTACCCCGGGTGGAGGGGGGAGAGGGGTGGAGAGAGAATAGAGGGATGGTGGGGAAGAAAGGGGTAGACGGGGAGGGGTGTGTGAGGAGGAATGGAGAAGGTGGAGAGGGGGAAGTGGGTCGTTCCCTCATGGTCCCGGGGCAGCGCTCCCGCCCCTCCAGTCGCCGTGCTTCACGCACACAGTCCCGGCTCCACCCCTCTCTCTCCCTGGGGAGACGCAGTGAACAATACAGGGAGGGCCGGGCCGGGGGTTGAAGCAACATTTACAAACATCGGCCTCAGCTCACACCCATCCGCTCCTGCTGTCGTCCCCGGCATCCGCTCCTGCTGTCGTCCTCTGCCTCTTTTCTCTCCTTCCCTTCCCTCCCTCCCTTCCCTCCCTCCCTTCCCTCCCTCCCTTTTTTCTCTCCTTCCCTCCCTCCCTTCTTTCTCTTCTTCCCTCCCTCCCTTTTTTCTCTCCTTCCCTCCCTCCCTCCCTCCCTTCTTTACTTCCCTGACTCCCTTCTCTCCTTCCTCCTTTCTCTCCCTCCCTCTCATTCCCACACACATAACGCACAGACAACTAACACACACACACAGACAACTAACACACACACACACAGACAACTAACACACACACACAGACAACTAACACACACACACAACTAAGTTAGGATGGGGTAGAAGCCCAAAGGGTTGGATGGGGCTGAAGCCCAAAATTTAATGCCTGTACTCGTTTTTCACCAATAGTTATTGGTTTTGCAGGATTTAGTCAATTAAATTACTTTTTTTTCATTTCACAGTCACTAAAACAAGTGGTATTGTAACTATGTACTTTTCAGAGGTGATCTACACATTTTGTTTGTTACTTGTAGGCTTACATGTATGCAATTTTATATTAACAATATAACAATATAACAATTACAGCACGGAAACAGGCCCTCTCGGCCCTTCCAGTCCGTGCCGATCATTTGTTTTCCCCTAGTCCCATCTACCTGAACTCAGACCATACCCCTCCATTCCCTTCCCGTCCATATACCTATCCACTTTACTTTTAAATGTTAAAATCGATCCTGCCTCCACCACTTCTGCTGGAAGCTCATTCCACACAGCCACCACCCTCTGAGTAAAGAAGTTCCCCCTCACGTTACCCCTAAACTTCCGTCCCTTAATTCTCATGTCATGCCCTCTTGTTTGAATCTTCCCTACCCTCAATGGGAAAAGCTTATCCACGTCAACTCTGTCTATTCCTTTCATCATTTTAAAGACCTCAATCAAGTCCCCCCTTAACCTTCTGCGCTCCAAAGAATAAAGACCTAACGTGTTCAACCTTTCTCTGTAACATAGTTGCTGGAACCCAGGCAACATTCTAGTAAAACTCCTCTGTACTCTCTCTATTTTGTTGACATCCTTCCTATAACTAGGCGACCAAAATTGTACACCAATTTATAATATTAAAATGTAGCTTAGATCTGTTTGGTCCATTAACTCGCGGGCACTTTTTAAGCGCACATTTTGATTACTTTCCATTCTACCATAGAGATTTAAAGTCTACAATAGACTTTATTTATATTTCCAAGATTCTACTGATCTTGGCTGGGAATCCGAGGCTCCCCAAAATAATTCCCATTGGGTCCCCCCACCTCCGAAGTCCGGCCCTGTTGATCACTATCACTAAGGAGTTTGGGCTATTTTGCATGAGTATTTGACGAGATATTTGTTTATTATATATTAGCTATGTGTATTGTGGTTACAGGCCTGTTATGCTGCTGCAAGTAATTCCATTGTTCCATTCTTGGTACATATGACAATTAAACCTACTTCACTTAACTCTTGTCTCTCTTGAGCAATCTTAATTCAAAATACATGGTTAATTGATGTTCGATGTGAAAAACACAATTTCTTCCATGTGTCCATCCTAGAGCATGATAAGTTAGTGCCTGGAATAATCACTAACAACAAAACCACACATTGAGAGATTTATGCACCTTTTCTTTGAAGAGTAAAATTAAAGCATTCCTTTTGAGAAAAACATGTTACGATTTTGAAGTACCAAGCGGTTTCAAATTATATGTTAATTTAATTTCCAGCCTTTAATCAACACCTCAGCTAAATCGTGGCCGGATATAAAAACTCACACTAAAATGTTTCAGAAACACTTATTAAAACATTGTTACAAATACTTCTTGCACTATGCATATACCTAGAATCCACACTGGAAAAATTAACCCATTGTAAAGGACAATGTATAATATTTTGGAAATATCAATTTTCATTCTATATTCAACATACATAGTCCTAGAGTAGAGACTGCAGCTCAGTATACTGGGTATTCTCACATTTATTTTTAGATCAGATAACCATAGATTGTCACTTTAGTAAATCCCAAGTCCAAAACAATATTTAAGGTAAGACAGATAATACCGAATATTCAATTATTGTGCAGTTGGCATTCATGGGCTTTCTTCACCTTAGTGCAGAGATCCTAACCAAAATATTAGCATTGCCAATTTGCTTTATCAGAAATGGAGAATACCATGTCATAGAACATGTTTAAGAAGGAACTGCAGATGCTGGAAAACCGAAGGTAGACAAAAATGCTGGGGTACTCAGCGAGTGAGGCAGCATCTATGGTGCGAAGGAAATATGCGACGTTTCAGGTCGAGACCCTTCTTCAGACTCAAGAACATGTCATAGAACATGATTTATTTGCCAACGTTTGCAGCATGCGCAAGCCATCGTTTAGAACATTTCTACTTACTAAATAGAAAATGTCAGAAGGTTAATGCAGAAGAAAATGCTGCCCCTCAGATTCTTATTACATCTTTTCCACTTCACCCTAAACCTAAGTCCTCTGGTCCTTGATTCCCCTACTCTGGGCAAGAGACTGTGCATCTACCCGATCCATTCCTCTTGTGATTTTATACACCTCTATAAGATCACCCCTCATCCTCCTGTGCTCCAAGGAATAGAGTCCCAGCCTATTCAGCCTCTCCCTATAGCTCAAACATCAAGTCCTGGCAACATCCTTGTAAAGCCTCTCTATACCCTTTCCAGCTTGACAACATTTCTATATTAATAACTGCTAACTTTAATCCAGGTACAATTTTTAAGCATGTCTCTGGGGAGGGGTAAAGAATACTTTAATCTCTCTTCAGTGCAGAACATGCCGACTGTAGTAAATAACATGAAGTAAATAAAAATAAATTGTAGATGCTGGAAATCTGAAATTAAAGCAGACCAGACTAGCATAGACTGGCTTTAACTACGTCTATGGAAAGAGTAACAGTTAACACCTCAGGTCTAGGATATCTCATCAAAACTGGAAAAGGGAGAAACAAGTTAGGATAGGTAGCAGAGAAATTGGATGAGGGGATGGGTTTAATAAAGAGAATTCACCTCTTAAGTTGAGCCAGGATGCTCTAATGTGGCAGTTAAGATCTACACAAAGTTTAGAGACAAAAGAGACTGCAGATGCTGGAATCTAAAGCACAAAGTGCTGGAGTAACTCAACGGGTCAGGCTGAATATATGGAAGTAAGGGATTGGCAATGCTTTGTGACGGGACCCTTTTTCATATTCAGTAGGTGACATTTGCATCGGGACCGGGTCCCAACCGGCAACATTACATATCCATTTATTCTACAAAAGCTGCCAGACCTGCTGAGTTACTTAAGCATTTTGTGTCAACCTTCTGCTAACAATAACCCAACTTCCTGAGAAGCAACCAGCCTTTTCCAAATCTTCTTGCATTGACCAATTAAACAATTGATGATGAGTAAGTAAAAAGGAGACAATGGTCTTGAACATATGGCGTCTAAAGATTGGTAGTGTGTCATAGATAGTCACTGGGACTTTACATTGCAGTGGAGGCAACTGGTTCATGAGGAAATGGTGAAGTTTTGAAACACTGACCAATAACAACAGATAGTATGATTCATTATTTGATAGGTGGCTATGAAAGAGTGCACTAATATACCAATAATTTACTCCTTCATATATAGGGAGACAAACTGAACAGTTGAATCTCCACACGCCATCTCACTGTGAAACTCAACTGCAGTAAATATCACTTGATGGCATGTTATATTGTCCCTGCTGTGTTTCGAAGGATAGTGACAATGCAGTAATTGGAAAAATGTCAGGTGGATTATAAGTAAAAGTAAATTGGAAAATATAGCCAAGAAGCTACGACAGATTATAAAGCAGTCTGAAGAAAGACACGTGTTCTCATGTTCCATGAGAAAAAGTGAGAGATCTTATATCTCTCCAAATACCTCGACTGCATTTAAAGGAAAAAAGGATGGCACTTCCATCTGTTGAGTTGAGTGTGCATTGGGAGGGACCATATTCCTATACCTATGAATTGGTTGATCCATCCTAAATCACTTCGCACTGCTGCTTTCCCTGACTGAAACATCTTGAATTTCCAGTTTAACAACTCTGGGTAAGCCAAAAATAATTTACCATAGTGTGAATAAAAGCTAATGACAATTTAGATGGCATCAGAAAAACAAAATTATTAATGCATGGCTGAAATTCTCTGATCATAACATTACCTTGCCCTTACTGTGACCCCGATTATACTTGTAATCAAGGATAGCAATTTCACATGGTTATGATTTATATCAGAACACATAATGTCAGGTGTTACCACTTCCAAAATGTACATTTAAACAAATGGTATACCTGAGCCACTTGCTCCCTATCCAACCAAACTTGCCCTGCATTCCACTGCCCATTAATCTCTGATAGAGTAAACACTTTGAGACTAGAAAATCCTGAATGATAAATCTGATCTGGGAGTTTCAATAAAAATAACTAATGTAAATAATTCAAAACTGGAGGGAACAACCAGGGAAGTTTTTTAAATTGCACATTATTTTTGTAAGGTGTTAATTAAACCGTTTTTTTTTAAATAGTCATTGCTCCTGCATGTGTCAGTATGAAATAGTTGCTAGATCCTGTTGCCAGTAATGATTTTGCAGATAACTCTTGTATCCTCCACACTTCCTTGCCTATTCTGCCCATTACTTGGAACTTCTCTTTAATACTGGAATGTGCTGCTGGGGATGGGTGGAGGGGCAAGCGGTGTTTTTGGAGGAAGAGGGGATTTTGGAAGCAGGCACAATAGTGATGATTAAGAGGCATTTAGTTAGGCACATGAACATGCAGGGATTGGAGGGATATTGGTAATATCCAGACTGATGGAACTAGTTTATTTTATTTTTTTAAATATTTTTATTAGAAGCATTGCATATTTTCTAAGGTACAACAGTACTTCAAATACAAATTAGACTAATCACAAACATTGTACAGATGTTACGGGATAATTTATATATGCTACTGTTTTTGATTTTTTTTGGGAAGGTAAGGGAGTGTAAAAAAAGTAAAAGTATAAATCAATAATCAAGACGTTGTGATTAAATAATAATGATTATATAAGAGAAAATAAAAAATAAAAAAGAATAAAGATAAACAAAATAAAAAATATAAACAATTATTATATAATAAAAAGTAAAATTAAAAAAAAACCCAATAAGGAATACATCTTAACATTGAATGGAACAGTTTCATATAACAATATCTATTGAGATGTTTATACAGATCCCAATACATCTTTTCATCTAATCCTACACCAGGGTACTTATTGAGTTACGGTGCTGAGCTCAGCTACCCCTTTAAATAATCAATGAATGGAGACCATATTTGTCCAAAAAGTTCATATTTGTCCATTAGGACAAACCTAATTCTCTCCAAATGCAACGTCTCTGACAATTCCTCAGTCCACATTTTGACTGTGGGGGATAATGTTCCCTTCCAGAATTTTAATATTAATTTTTTTCCAATTATCAAACAGTATTCAAGAAAATGTCTTTGACTTACTGTTAATATTAAGCTTGAGTCAGGAACTCCTAATATGTTTTACTTTAGATCAGGGTCCAATTTAATTTTAAAACCTCAGAAATGATTCCAAAAATATCAGCCCAATAACTATTAAGTTTTGTACATGTTACAAAACTATGCGTTAAGTTAGCTTCTAAATTCTGACATTTATCGCAAATAGAAGAAATGTTAGGAAAAATTCTATTTAATTTCGTTTTTGAGTAGTATAATCTATGTAATACTTTTAATTGTACCAAAGTATGTCTGGAATTTAATGAGCATCGGTGTATACGTTGTAAACTTTCTTCCCAAGTGTCTTGCATTATAGATAGACCTATTTCATTTCCCATATCTGTCTGTATAATTCTGTTGTTGGACTTCCCTATCCAAAAAAGTATTATATATGCACGCTATTAATGTTTCTGTATTTGGATGCTTGTTAAGCCACTCATCCAGTAATCCTGGTTCTCTATTCTTATAGTCTTGCATGTTTGCCTTGATATAGTCTCTAATTTGTAAATACCTAAACAAGTTATTTGGGTGTAATCCATAGATACCTTTTAATTCTTGAAATGATAGAAATTTTCCTTTCCTGTAAAGGTGTTCTATCCCTAATTCCTAACTTTTTCCAGTGTCTAAACCCCTTATTCAATATAGAAGGTTTCAATAAAGGATTATTCATAATTGGTAAACAGGGTGACATATTATCCAGATGTAAAGTCTTAACTATTTGTTTCCAAATACGTATATTGCTATAAATTATAGGGTTTTCCCCGTAAGTTTTTTTTTGTATTTCACTTGGAGCAAGAAGAATCGAACTTATATCAAATGGTAAACAGTCTTCCATTTCCATCTTTAGCCAAGCTGGTTCCTGGTCCATTTTTACCAGCCAAAAATTAATATTCTTAATCTGAACCACCCAAAAATAATATAAAATATTAGGTAACGCTAATCCTCCATTTATCTTGGATTTACATACATGTTTTTTACTTATTCTGTGATTTTTATAATCCCAAATAAATTTATCCGTAACTATTTTAAATGGGAATTGTTGTAATATGTTTACTATTATTCCAGTTATAGGGATAATTTCACTTTTATTCCAATTAATTCTATATCCTGAAAATGTACCGAACTTATTTATAATGTTAAGTAAGTTAGGAATACTGATCTCCGTTTTTGTGATATATATTAATACATTGTCTGCATATAAAGATATTTTATTCGTTGTGGTATTAGTATTGTATCCATATATTTCTGGATCTGATCTAATCCTTTCGGCTAATGGCTCGATTGTGAGAGCAAATAATAAAGGTGATAATGGGCATCCTTGTCTACAACCCCAAGAAGGATTAAATTTAGCTAATAACATTTGATTTGTTAGTATTCTTGCTGTAGGGTTGGAGTACAAAATTTTAACCCATTTACAAAATCTATTGCCCAGTTGAAATTTCTGCATTATCTTAAATAAGTAAGGCCATTCAACCTGGTTGAATTCTTTTTCTGCATCTCGTGAAATGACAGCTAATTCAATATCATTAACTCTTTTTGAATATATGATATTGAATAGTCGTCTCAAGTTATAAGTGGAGTAACGTTTGGGAATAAAGCCTGTTTGATCATGATATATTAATCACTAAACTTAACCTTTGGGATAAAATTTTAGTTAATATTTTTTGATCAGTATTTAGAAGAGCAATTGCTCTATATGATCCAGGATCTTCCAGATCCTTATCTACTTTAGGAATGAGTGTGATTGTAGACTCATTTAGAGTTTCTGGTAACTTTCCTTGTTCGTAAGCATATTTATATATCGCTTGTAAATGTGGGGAAATCAAGTCGTGAAACTTCTTATAAAATTCAGCACTTAGGCCATCAGGGCCAGCGGCTTTTCCATTTTTTAACGATCTGATTGATTCCTCAATGTCTTTTACTGGTATTTCAGCATCTCACAAGTCTTTGCCTTCCTGATCTAAGCCTTTGATATGACATTCATGTAGGAATGTTTCCATTCCATCCGATTGCCCCGTCAGTTTGGTTGAATAAAGTTTTTCATAGTAATGCAGAAATCTGTCATTAATATCTCTTGGCAAAGTTAATATTTCACCTTGTTTTGATCTGATTTTATATATCATTTTTTCCTCATCTGATTTTCTAAGCTGGCGTGACAATAATTTTTGTGGTTTGTCACCAAATTCAAAATGTACTTGTTTAGTCTGTTGAAAAAGTTTTATAACATGATTTGAGTATATTTTATTTAGCTTATATTTTAATATTGCAATTATATTATGTATCACCTTAGATGGAGATATTGCATTTTCAATATCTAATTGCTTTATTTCATTTTCTAAAGTTTGTTGCATCTTTCGGTTTTCCTTATTAAGGTATGCTTGCGCCGATATTATAGCACTACGCATAAAGGCTTTAAATGTGTCCCAAAGAAGTGACGCTGAAATTCCGGGTTTGTCATTAGTCTCAAAAAACAATTTAATCTGTTTTACCAGATAATCATAACAAGCCTTTTCATTTAAAATTTGAGGGTTAAGTCTCCATTGAGATTGTTTATTAGTTATACCATTTAATTTTATCTTAAATGTTAATGGTGCGTGATCCGAAATAATAATATTATGGTATTATGGTATAATAATATTATGGTATTTTGAGTCATACGTAAATGGATTTAATTTTGAGTCTATTAAAAAATAATCTATCCTTGAATAGGTTCCGAATACAGGTGAGTAAAATGAGTATTCCCGACCAGAAGGGTTATTAATTCTCCAAACATCCTTAACATTTGCAATAGTAATAAAGGAATTTATAAATTCGCTTGATTTAGATGTAACTTTTCTTTTAGTAGATGATCTATCTAGATAATTATCTAAAGTACAGTTTAAATCTCCCCCAATTATTAGATTATGTTGTGTAGATACCGGAATAGTATTAAATATTTTCTTAAAAAACAGCGGATTATCGAAATTAGGTCCATATACGTTATAAGAACAACTTTCTTTGAATATAATTCACCCCTAATTATTATATATCTACCCTCAATATCTTCTATTATTGATGTTTAAATGGTATACCTTTAAATATAAGAATTGCAACCCCTCTAGACTTTTGCGTAAATTAAGAATGATACACTTTAGAAATCCATTTTGCTGTTAGTCTATATTGTGCATCCTTTTTGAGGTGTGTCTCTTGAAGAAAGATTATGTCTGTTTTAAGTTCATTTAAGTGAGCTAAAACCTTACCTCTTTTAATTGGTTCATTAATTCACTTTACATTCCAACTGCAGAAGGTGATTCCATCACCCCCAGTTTTCATATTAATGTCTTGCATTTTGTTGTTAAGGTGGATTATAATGTAGATGTCTCAGCACATCTATCCCAACCTCATACCCGTGCTTCAGATCGATGAGTTTTAATGCTTGTAACTTCATCTTACGTACATATCTCTTCAAACAAAATTGATAATACCATTCATAGCTAAAAATGTAATATAATACTTTATATAAAACAAAAAAATAAAAATAGGAATAATAAATGTTAATAGGGTTAGTAATGTGCGGCGGGGAAAGGGTAACTACAGCTATTTTAAGTGTAGTTAGTGTTAGTTACACTAGTGTGGCTATTAATCTAATGACTTCCGTTGTTAAAAAAAGATATTAATAGTTCCAGCTCCAAATTTTCCTTAATGGAAAATTTTTAATTGCCTTAAGGGCTATTTGTATAGGGGTGGGGTGCTAAATTTTAATGATTATAAATTATGAACACTTATTTGAATTTTTAATAATATCATAACTGTTTTGGGTGGGATAGTATACAATTTTAAGTGATAGTTAATACTAAACTATTCCTATTATATGTTAGTTTTTTAGTGTATTTAAGAGTCCATTATTCTTCCTCCTTCTCTATGGATATTCGGTACCATCAGGTAAATGTTAGATACAGTTCAAATTCACGGTTCTTCATCCGCGTCTGATTCTCCCTCTTCCACCTCTTTCTCCTTCTTCTCGATGTTCAGAGCGAATTCAAGTGCCTCTGTGTGCTTGATGAAGTGATGCTCTTTGTTATCATAGGTTACTCTTTGCGTTGCAGGATACATCAGACTATATCTCAGACTTTCTATCTTCTTAAGAATGCCTCTTGTTTCTGTAAATAGAGCTCTTCTCTTGACGACTTCCGCAGGGTAGTCTCTGAATATGCTAATCTTATCATAAGTTTCACTTATGAATTATTATCTTCATCATATCCTCCAAGATGTGATCATAAACCACTTTCACAATCAATTGTCTTGGGGGCGCGCCCCTCTCTGGGCGGCATCATGGCCAGCACGGGTATTGTGGGGCTAAATAGCCTGTTCTTGTGTTGTACTATGATCTAAAACACACCAGTTGAATTTAAAAAAAAAAATCATAGTTCAGAAAAAATATATAATTCTAGTATTTAATTTTTTAATGTTTTTCAGCAAGGAATTTAATGAAGACTTGGAGTAGCTAATATTAAATGCACTGCTAGCAGTTATATACAAAGCTGCTGGTAAGATGTTATTTTGTTGGCCGGCTTGCCCCTGACCTGTGTATCTCTGTGCTGTAACAGAGATTATAGATTTGAACTGGCCATCAGCTTTGATGTATCTGATCTCCAGCTCTGCACTGAGCAACTTGCAGAACACATCAAATGAAGAGCAAGGTGCACTTTACACTCATCTTGTCAGCTTCACATCTACCATGGTTGGCAAATATATTACGGACTCATCCGCAGCCCACTTTGGCAGCAGTGAGCTTGTCAAACCTGTTTAAGAGCAGAACCTCAGAATCCAGTGCCTGAGGATTGGTCATGTGTATGGACGGCTCACTGACACAGGAAGATCCCGGCAGCGAGTTTCCAGAAGGATTGGATCATTGAGCTCCAAAAATTAAGTGTGGCCACAAAAACAGTGGTACAGTGGCAAAGTTAGTAGAACCATTGCTCCTTCAGAGCACTAGTGACCTGGTTTCAATCCTGACCATAGGTGTTGTCTGTGTGGAATCCATATGTTTTCCCTGTGACTGAGTGAGTTTCCTCCAGATACTCCAATTTCCTTCCACATCCCAAAGACTTGCTGATTAGTAGCTTAATTGCCAACAGTGAATAGCTAAGTGGTAGAATCTTTGGGGAGTTGATGAGAATTTAGGATTAGTGTAAATAGGTGGTTGAAGGTCAATGTGGAATTGTTTAGCTGAAGGGCCTGTTTATAAGCTGCATTTGTCTATGGTTCAGTGCATGTATGCCAAATTTAATATGATTGGGCCCATTTAAGCTCGTGGCCCTAACACATTCTAAAAGAATGCAGTTAATATTACTAGGCTATTCAAATACTGTTAGTATATAATATTATTCCTTTCTCGCTGATTGTCATAATGAGAACTTGCCTGGAAGTACAAAACTGACATCAGTAGATTTAAGTGCATGGTTTGTGGAGCAGTATACGGGGCTCAGGTTGTCCACCACCCCGTGGTGAGCCCTGTCAACTGACCTCAGTCAGGCGAATGACAACAAACAGAGACAGCAACAGCGCCGCAGCTTGGCGCCAACCCGGAGCAAGCGCCCTTTTTAGGGCGGGCGCCTACGGATGTCAAGCCAGATGGCATCACCCTGCTGCGGACTTCTGCTGACTCAAACGCAAGAAGAAGAAGGAGAAGTATATGTGTGGCTTTACCACTGAAGCAACAGCCAAGAAAGCACACCAAGCTTCCTACAGCCTCTAAATCCCAGGGAGACTGAGGAAATTTAGCATGTCTCCAATGACTTTTATAAACTTTTACAAATGCGCCAAAGAAAGCATTCTGTTGGGTTGCATGGCATCTTGGTTTGGCAACATGACTGCAAGAAATTGTTGAGAGTTGTGGATGAAGCCCAGTCCATCACGTAGACAAGACGCCCCACTATTAACTCCATCTACACTTCATGCTGCCTTGGAAAAGCAGCCAACATAATCAAAAACTTGTTCCACCCTAGGCATTCCTTCTTGTCCCCCCTCCCTTCGGGCAGAAGATACAAAAGCTTTAAAGCACGCACCACCAGACTCGGCAACACTTTCCTCATCTTTATTATCAGCCTTTTGAACGGTCCATCCAAAAGTTAGGGTACTGTTCAATTTACCTCTATCCCATGGGATATTGTCTCTGGGACTGGTGGCCTACAAAACTGAGAACTTTGTATTTTTCCCTTTGCTCTACCTATTGTGCTTCAGTTCGGCTTGATTGTATTTATGCATAGTATTATATGATTTGATTGGATAGCATGGAAAACAAAGCTTTTCACTGCCCCTCAATGCACATGACAATAATAAACCTAATTCTAAACCAGAATCTAAATCAACATTCATTAAAGGTGTTGGCACATCTGGCTGCCAGAGGGAAGGATGGTTCAGATGCACACAGATTCTTGAATGTGGTTCTGATGGCCTTGGTGGGAAATGGGCAGTATCTAAATCAAAACGATGTATTTTACTCAGTGTGAATGAACTTTGTGGTCCTCACTGTTGTCCTTTTCTCTTGCAGAAGTTATGCTCCATTGTCTCATCTAACCCAAAGCAGACATTTAACAAGATCCCCTTGACTGCAAGGTCCTTTTAGCTTGATAGATTTTGGATGGAGGAATCTCATTGAAAAATACCATTAGAAGGGCGAGGGTGACTTAATTGTAACTTACCGAATAGTGAAATGCCTGGACAGAGTGACTGTGAAGAGGATATTCCCGCTAGTGGGAGAATCTAGAACCAGAGGGTATAGCCTCAGGCTAAAAGGACGTACGTTTGGAAAGATGAGGAGGAATTTATTTAGTTAGAATTTAGTAGTGAATTTGTGGAATTCATTGCCACAGGCAACTGTGGAGGCCAAGTCATTGAATGTTTTTTAAGGTGGAGATTGACAGATTTGTGATTAGTAAGGGTGTCAAGGGTTATAGAGCGAAGGTAGGAGAGTGGGTTTGAGAGGGAAAGATAGATCAGCCATGATTGAATGCGTAGACTTGATGGGCAGAATGGCTCCTACAAAGAGGAGGAGCAGCAGTGGAATGGCGTATGTTTTCGATGTTTTCTGAAATGTTTGAGGATGAATGATGCTCAAAAGTTTTGATATAATGTCCCATAAATTCTCCTATTATCGTTCAAAGGCACTCCTCCCCATTCCAACATCAATAACCGTAGCACGATGAGAAACTGGTTGTACGGGGAGATTACACCACTACAGACCACTTAATATGGACATCAACAGTGGAGTTACTCTCATACAGATGGTTGTTTTTTGTAATGAATGTCAGTTCATGCACTATCCAGCAAAATGTTCTGCTGTGTCTTTAATAAACATGAGCATTTTTTTTAAATAGCAAAGAACTGTTCAGCATCCCCTGGGTATTCATCTCTAAAAATATCCAAACATGGTTAAATCGACTTTTCAATTTAAGCCCACATTCTGGTCATCTCTGTAGTGACTGAAATATTTAGTGAAAATTATTCCTTTAATCTACGTGCAGGTGTTTAAATGGCAAGGGGGATGGGGGAAGGGAGTGATGAAAAAATTAGCGCAAAGACAGTATTGAGGATCATAAAATAAAGTAGTGGACATTTTATTAAGGTACAAACAGGAGGGTGGGAATGAAAAGATTATAATCTGAACAGTAGGTTGGCTAAAGCTAGTGAGGAAAAACAGCCCAAATTTGACTAAGTAATTTTTATAATGAAGATTCTCAGTTGTCACCTTAGTGGTAGTATCTCATAAATATATCATATCTACAAGGATAGCATTCCCTTGGTCCTCGCCTTTCACCCCACCAGCCTCCCCAGCCAACACATCACCCTCCAACATTTCTGGCACCTCCAACGTGACCCCACCACCATCTGTCTTCTGCATAGATTGTTCCCTCCACAACTCCCTGGTTCATTTAATCCTTTCCACAAAACCACCCCCCTCCCAGGTACTTTCCCCTGCAACCACCTGTCCTTATACCACTTCTTTCACCTCCATCCAGGGACCCCAGCAGTCCTTCCAGGTGAGACAGAGGTTCATGTGCACCTCCTCTAGCCTCATTGACTGCATCTGGTGTTTCTGATGTGGCCTCCTGTATATCAGTGAGATCAAGCGTAGACTTTGCAACCGCTTTGTTGGACACTTGCACTTGGTCTGCCAAGGCATGTGGGATGTTGCGGTTACTAACCATTTTAATGCCCCTTCCCATTCCCATACTGACCTTTCTGTCCAGGGTCTCTCCTTTGCCAGAGCGAGGGCACACACAAACTGAAGGAACAACACCTCATATTTCATATTTCATTACAGCATAATGGTATGAACATTGAATTCTCCAATATTAGTTAACTTCTACAAACACCCCCTTTCTCCTCACCATTCTTCCCCAAACTCCCAATCCCTTTCGTCCCCCACCCCTACTCACGCTCTGCACCCTGGCTGACCTTGGAGGGGTTTCTCCCCTCCCTCTCCCCATCCACCTACATTCCTTCCTCCAGCTTCACAATTCATAACGCTTTATCTTTTTGGCTCACTCTTTTTTTCAACTCTGGCCTTTGTGCCAATCTAACTATTAAAAAGCGTCCTCACCTATGTTCCCACATTGTCGGCCAAGCTTTGTCCTGCCCCTCCTTTCTTCCAGCTTTGTACACGAAAGAACTGCAGATGCTGGTTTAAATCAAAGATAGACACAAAAAGCTGGAGTAACTCAGCGGGACAGACAGTATCTCTGGAGAGAAGCAATGGGTGATGTTTCTGGTCTAGACCCTTCTTCCGACTCAATTTAGATGATTCCAGCTTTTTAACCCTCACCTGCAATCAGCCTGAAAAAGGGTCCTGACCTAAAACGTCACCTATCCATGTTCTCTAGAGATGCTGCCTGACCTGTTGAGTTACTCCAGCATGTCTTCCTTTGATATATAAAGAGTTTGGCCGAATGGGAAAAGGCAGAGTGGAAATTGACTTGCCACAATGTTTGAGGTGGAAGTTCACTGTGATTCTGCACCTGAAGTTTGCAGAAAAACAAAAAAATCATATTTATGTTTGATCAGGACGTGGATGAATGAACTTTGGGTTAAGTAGATTGTTACCTGCTTTAGAAACATATTATTTCTGTGATGACACCATAACATGTTTCTATTTCCTAAAGTTTCATCTTTCAATTGTACATTTTTGAAAATCATGCACTGTTGTAACCATGTGATGGTTCTAAGTTATAGCAAAAAAGAACACAACAGAAACCCAGTGACATAAATGTTCTATCCTCTTGGAATAAATTGTTGAGTGAAATTGATTGCTAAATAATTGCACATTTTAATCGGCCTGAGACTTGGGTTTACTTTCATTCCCACAGGATGTATCCACACAGGAAAAACATTGGACACATCTCCAATATCCAAATGGAATGCGACGCACTCAGATATTAGTTTAATTTATTATTGACATGTGTACTGAGGTACAGTGAAAAGCTTTTGGTTGCATGCTATCCAGTCACCAAAAAGACGACATGATCATGATTATGATGTAAACAAGCAGGGTAGTCTGTGAACTGAAAAACACATACAGTAAAATATGAGGTATTATTTCCTTATAGCTGCATCATCGCTAAGGACTCAGTTGCAGAAGGCAGCAATCGATTCAGCTCAATTCCAATGATGAAATAATGGCCCATGTGTCGGCATCCCGTCCACAACCACTCGCTCACTCCACCACCAATGCATAGAAGGAGCAGGTTGTACAACTTATGGGGTGAGCTGCAGCAACTCACCAAGACTTTTCAGATAGCACCTTCCAAACCCCCAATCTCTACCAGCAAGAAGGGCAGCAGATTATGGGAACACCATCTGGAAGTTGCCCTGCAGGCCATGCACCATCCTGACCTGGACATGCAGTGCCATTCCTTCACCTTCGCTGGGTCAAATCCCTGGAACTCTTCTCGAACAGCATTGTGGGCACACTCACACCTCGAGCAGTTAAAGAAGGCAGCTCAGTGCCACCTTCTCAAGGTCAGGCAGTTAAATGCTGGCTCAACTTACGATGCCCACATCCCTTGAATGAGTTCGAAAACAATGAACCAGTATGGTCATTATTTAGGGGAGGCAGGGGTTGGGGCTGGAGACTTTGTAATTTATATAAATGATGTGGCTGAGAATGTAGTTGATATGGTTGGCAAGTTTATAGATATCACAAAAAATGAAAAAAGAAGGTTGATAGACACAAAAAGTTTGAGTAACTCAGCGGGTCAGACAGCATCGCTGAAAACATAGAAACATAGAAATTAGGTGCAGGAGTAGGCCATTTGGCCCTTCGAGCCTGCACCGCCATTCAATATGATCATGGCTGATCATCCAACTCAGTATCCCTTAGCTGCCTTCTCTCCATACCCTCTGATCCCCTTAGCCACAAGGGCCACATGTAACTCCCTCTTAAATATAGCCAATGAACTGGCCTCCACTACCCTCTGTGGCAGAGAGTTCCAGAGACCCACCACTCTCTGTTTGAAAAAAGTCCTTCTCATCTCGGTCCTAAAGGATTTCCCCCTTATCCTTAAGCTGTGACTCCTTGTCCTGGACCTCCCCAACATCGGGAACAATATTCCTGCATCTAGCCTGTCCAACCCCTTAAGAATTTTGTAAGTTTCTATAAGATCCTCTCAATCTCCTAAATTCTAGAGAGTATAAACCGAGTCTATCCAGTCTTTCTTCATAAGACAATCCTGACATCCCAGGAATCAGTCTGGTGAACCTTCTCTGCACTCCCTCTATGGCAATAATGTCCTTCCTCAGATTTGGAGACCAGTACTGTACGCAATACTCCAGGTGTGGTCTCACCAAGACCCTATACAACTGAAGTAGAACCTCCCTGCTCCTATACTCAAATCCTTTTGCTATGAAAGCTAACATACCATTCGCTTTCTTCACTGCCTGCTGCACCTGCATGCCTACTTTCAATGACAGGTGTACCATGACGCCCAGGTCGCGCTGCATCTCCCCTTTTCCTAATCGGCCACCATTTAGATAATAGTCTGCTTTCCTGTTTTTGCCACCAAAGTGGATAACCTCACATTTATCCACATTATACTACATCTGCCAAACATTTGCCCATTCAAGTATTGTGAAAAGGACCCGTTTACTCCTTCTCTTTGCTTCCTGTTTGCCAGCCAGTTCTCTATCCACATCAATACTGAACCCCCAATGCCGTATGCTTTAAGTTTGTATACTAATCTCTTATGTGGGACCTTGTCGAAAGCCTTCTGGAAGTCCAGATACACCACATCCACTGGTTCTCCCCTATCCACGCTACTAGTTACATCCTCGAAAAATTCCACAAGGTTCGTCAGACATGATTTACCTTTCGTAAATCCATGCTGACTTTGTCCAATGATTTCACCACTTTCCAAATGTGCTGCCATCCCATCTTTAATAACTGACTCTAGCAGTTTCCCCACTACCGATGTTAGACTAACTGGTCTGTAATTCCCCGTTTTCTCTCTCCCTCCCTTCTTAAAAAGAGGGGTTACATTTGCTACCCGCCAATCCTCAGGAACTACTCCAGAATCTAAAGAGTTTTGAAAGATTATCACTAATGCTTCCACTATTTCCGGAGCTACTTCCTGAAGTACTATGGGATGCAGCCTATCGGCCTTTAATTCATTCAATTTACCCAACACCACTTCCCGACTAAACTGGATTTCACTCAATTCCTCGTTTGACCCGCGGTCCCCTGCTATTTCGGGCAGATTATTTATGTCTTCCTTAGTGAAGACGGAACCAAAGTAGTTATTCAATTGGTCTGCCATATCCTTGTTCCCCATGATTAACTCACCTGTTTCTGACTGCAAGTACCTACATTTGTTTTAACTAATCTCTTTCTCTTCACATATCTATAAAAACTTTTGCAGTCAGTTTTTATGTTCCCTGCCAGTTTTCTTTCATAATCTATTTTTCCTTTCCTAATTAAGCCCTTTGTCCTCCTCTGCTGGTTTCTGAATTTCTCCCAGTCCTCTGGTATGCTGCTTCTTCTGGCTACTTTGTATGCATCATCCTTCGCTTTGATACTATCCCTGATTTCCCTTGTTATCCACGGATGCACTACCTTCCCTGATTTATTCTTTTGCCAAACTGGGATAAACAATTTTTGTAGTTCATCCATGCAGTCTTTAAATGTCTTCCATTGCGTATCCACTGTCAACCCTTTTAGAATTGATTGCCAGTCAATCTTAGCCAATTCACATCTCATACCCTCAAAGTTACCTTTCTTTAAGTTCAGTGGGTTTTTTTTTGTTGTTGTTTTTTTTTTGAGCGCGAACGCAGTCCCCTACTACCACAAATTTTGCAGTCGAGTATCCCGCATTTGAGGACATCGCAGGCATCAGCACACCCTCAGTGCAATGGGATAGCCTCGTCCTGGGAGAACTTCCTTGGTGATCAAAGTCTCTCCCCTGCCAGGTAAGTAGTGTTGATGAGCAGAAGGAGCCAGGAGTGCATTGTTCCTTGAAAGTGGCATCGTAGGTAGGTGAGAGGGGAAAGATTTAATAGGAAGCTATGGGACAACTTTTTCCACTCAGAGGGTGGTGGTCAAGTGGAACAAGCTGCCAGAGGAGGTAATTGAGGCAATTACTATCAGAACATTTAAAATACATTTGTACAAGTTCATGGATAGGAAAGATTCAGAGGGAAATGGGAAAAAATATGGGCAGATAGGACTAGTATAGATGGCACATCTTCATCGGCATGGGCAAGTTGGGCTGAAGGGCCTGTTTTCATGCTGTATGACTCCAAAATGTAGGAAGCTGAGAGGTAAAATTATAGAAGTTTATAAAATTATAAGGGGCACAAAATGAATAGATAGTCAGACTTTTACCCAGGGCATGGATCTAGAACTGGAGGGCACAGGCTAAGGTGAAAGGGGGAGAAATTTAAGGGGGGCCTAAGGAGTAACCTTTTCACTCAGAGGGTAGTTGATATTTGGACTGATACTTGGGTGTGAAGGGTGTAGAAGGATATGGGCCTAATGCAGGTAGAAGAGATTAATAAAGATAGCCATCACGGTCAACGAACAAGGTGAGCTGAAAGGACTCGTTTCTATGCTGTATGATTTCATGATTGCCCATATACAATTTGTATAATGAGAGAGAGGAACTCCATTTCCTCTAATCTGCACTTGGCGAAGATGGTTATCTAAAAATTACATCAGGATCTTTATCAGTTTTATGAGTGGGTTCAGCCACGGTTAATGGAGTTTAATACAGATACGTGTGAGGTGTTGCATTTTGGAAAGTCAAACCTGTCTTGCCACAACCTTCAATTCGCAGTGCAGAAGGTTTGTGCCAAATATTGCATCCATGCTGGAGGTACTGATCCCAAATTACTAATAGTGCAACTATTTTCAAAGCTTGTTTAAGGACTGCAGTCATGCTGTCACATTACACGAGGTGGCTGGTGATTTGCACGTGGTTCAACGCAGTGAATCACAATACTACAAGCCATGGGAGCCCATAATTCACTCCCTTGCAGCCCTCTATCAATCAAGCAGTGTCTATTTCACTGTGCATTTGCAAGCAAGAATTAACTTGCAGGTTAACACATAAACTGTTTTATTTTCCTTTCATAGTCTGAAAAAAGGCATTTAAAAATTGCTGTTGTGTTGGAACTTCGTAAACATTCAGATGTTTGTTCATTTAAGCTGTCATTGTCTTACTTATTTTCAGTAAACATTATTTCTTTCAGAATAAATCTTTTTTTGAACATTGCTTTTTTCCTACTGTTTCCAATGGTTTGACCTTGACAATGCTGCACAAACAATCTTATAACTGCTGACATAAGCAATACAATTTCTGCCACTGTTGTTTCCGAACTGTAAATCTCTAATTTTCGAACTAATAAAAATAATAATTTGCAATGCACCTTTTTTTTGTGATTTAGAGCTTTTAAGAGATTAGTGATATAAATTAAATGGAAGGCATGATGCTTCCCGTCAAGTCTTTACTATTATAAATGTTGATTTGTGCCTAACTGTACAGATAGGTTTAAACGCCAGAAGCAAAAGTCAAACTCAAGAAAATTACAAAGGAGAGGAAAGGTCAGGCTGCATATAATCTCTTCTGGAGTTGAGCAAAATTTGTGAAATATATCAGCAAGGATGGTCATTAAAGTGACAGCGACATATGGATGAATAGAGGAATTTATGGAGGAAAAAAAGATTATAAAGAATGAACAGCATCTGCGGTGGAGTTGGGATCAATTCAAAAGTGGGCAAAATTCACTGTATTTGGAGCAATTGTTGCTTGCATCAGTCCTTGCTAATATTGATGTGGTTTATTATTACCAAGTGTACCAAGATACAGTATAAACTGTCATCATCGGCAGTCACTCAAAACGAGTATGACTGTCCTCTCCTTTCCATTGGGTCGTCTACTGGTGGGTCTGCAGATGTCTGTAGAGGCCGACCCGTGATCCACACACCTTGGTGCAACGTGGGCAGTGAAGACTGGCGGCGGTTAGTAGTCGTCGAGCCCCCGTCTCTCTCTCCTTACGGTGCTAGCACTTTGTCTCTGCGACACAGTGTAGCTCCATTTTGTGACGTGCAACTCCTTCCTGCACGGATTTCCTTCAGGAGCGCCTGTCCAGTGCAATGTGTCCCCAGTTGCTCGATGTGACATGGAATTTCTTCAGACTGTTCTTGATGTTGTCCTTGAAGTGTTTCTTTGGCTTGCCGGGGGCTCGCCGACCTTCCTTCAATTGAGAGTACAGGATTTGTTTAGGGAGACGTGTGTTGACGTGGCCAGTCCATCGAAGCTGGTGCTGCATTATTGTGGTGGTGATGCTGGTCATGTATAATCAGTGTTGGAGTTCTATCCAGTCCAATCACTCTATACCTGAGTACAATCAAGTCATAATGAAACGATATGTGCTGGGTTCAGCAATAAACCTCATCTGTTTTTATCTGAAGATCTGTTTCCCTAAAGTAGACCACCAGAGGCAGGTGTATGATACTAAATAATAACACATCTTGTGGGCTTGTTGCTCATAGCAGGTGCACAAGTGGATCTTCTTTCTTCCTCCCACATAATGCAAACATCTTCAATGCCTTTTGGCAATTTTCCAGTGGCCTCTAGAGATCTATTTAAGAATGACTAGAAAGGCTGTTTTAGATATAATAAGAACAGTCCTCCATGGCACAACTTGTTTATTTGTACTTCAGTATTCCAATTAGGGTCCGACAAGGAAAATAGAACCCATATTTAGTTAAATAATCCGGCAGGTTCTGTGTATGACTAAATCATCCAAAATCCAGATAGAGTAGGGGGTGGAGATCAAGCACAACATATGATATTGATAAGATGCAGATGCAAGGAACTGCAGATTCTGGTTTCGAAAAAAATGACACAAAGTGCTGGAGCAACTCTGCAGATTAGAACCGTTGTCTGACCTGCTGAGATACTCCAGCACATTGTGTCTTTTTTTTATGTAAGATGCTCTTCTCATTGAACACCTGGGCACAATGGGTAAATTAATTTAGATTTCTGCCATATCTTCACCTTGTCTGTCCTTAAAATCCTTCATTTCATTTCCAGCTCTTCTTCTTCTTCTTCTTCTTGCGTATGGCGTGCACAGCCTAAAGTTGTTGGTCAACTTGTTCTATTTGATCTTGTTTGTGCATGTCGGGTTGATTGCATTAGTCGAAACAGGATGCACCACGTGAAGGTTGCAATCTCCCACCCCATTTCCAACTCTGTCAATACTCCACACATGCGCTGTGTCTCCAGCTAGCCCACAGAAAATGTGTAGTGTTGGGACTGGTGGCACTTTCCAATGATAATGTTCTTTGATGTGTTGCTGGAAATTGAACAATCTGTGTGGATGTGATCTCCCTCTGAGAGCCCATAAACACGTTCCTTCATCTTCAATCAGCTTGTCCCGCTGGTCATTTGCCCAGCCATGCTCTGCTCCCAGAGAATCGTGAATGATGATGCTATGCTTGGGAAAAGCTAACTTAAGTAGAAGCCTGAAGTCAAGCCAAAGACTATAGCAACTTTAAGGAATTCCAGTAAGCTTCATCCAACTGCTCAATATGTGTTCAGCCTTGCATGGAGGTACCAAAACAGCACAGCACTCCACACTTCTCATAACTTGAAAGGAGATTGGGTATAATCAATTCCATTCCCTCATTTACTGATCTGTCCTCTCTCATATGCTCAGCTCCACCCTCATTCTCCAACCATCCGCCGACATTGGGAGCAATTTACTGCAAACCATTACCCTAAAGTGTGACACAGTGGCTCAGTGGTAGAGTTGCTGTCCTACAGCGCCAGATATTCAGTTTCGATCTTGACTTTCGGTGCTGTCTGTCTGGAGTTTGTATGCTCTCCCTGTGACCACGTTGGATTTTCTCTGGGTGTTCCAGTTTTCTCCCACCCTCCAAAGATGTACAGGATTGTTGATTAATTGGCATCCATATATTGTAAATTCTCCCTCGTGTGTAGGATAGGGCTGGTGTATTGGGCAATCGCTGGTTGTCATGGACTCGTTGGGCCGAAGGCTCTGTTTCCATGCTGTATCTCTAAAGCATAAGGTCTAACAACCAGCATGCCTTTTCAAAGTGGAAGGAAACAAGAGGACCCTGCAGAGACCCAGGCAGTCACAGAGGGAAATATGTAAACTACATGCAGATAGCACCGGAGGTCAGGATAAAACCCTGGTCACTACCTGCTGTGTCTCTGACAATAGTGATGTGATTGCACCTTATTTGGCCTTAGTGTTTTGTTTTATTTCTGACACATCAACTGAGGCTCTGAATAATGTGATGTTCTGTAAATAGTCCAGTGAGAATGGTCAATGGCAAGGGGATGCTGATGGAGCTCAAAGGTCTTGGGTGGGGAAGGTGGGCGTTTCAGTTTGGGCAACACTAATATCCAAAGAAGTTACAGCTGTTCCTCATGGAAGGTGGAAATGGGAAGTACATCACCAACACCCCGGGAGGATATAGCCTCTTACTGAGAGCCCTTTAAACCTTCTCATTTCTCTTTAAGCAGCTTATCCAACCCAGCCCCTGTGACCTCTGCTTGTTCCTCCAGTCATGCAGCATTTCCAGAGGAATGCCTGCCCGTCCCACAATGTCTGTCGGCAGCTGGTGCAAAAGGCTTGAAGTCAGTCTAAACTTTATTAATGCTGGACTTTAGCAGCTTGTAGCATAGTAGTGGACACCAAATACTTGAACTATTCAGAACAACAGATTGAAGGCATCAGCCAGCAGCGAACCTGAAAGCAATTAGGGGCCGTTGGTGGTGAGAGGTGCTGAAGAGTGTAGGTACATTGCAGAAATTAAAAGGAAAACTGCAGATATTAGAATTATAAAGCAGAAACAGAAAAGCAAAGAGTGGAACATGCATATGGTTCCACATGCTGCAAGGTTCTCCATTTGTGGAATACTGCTGTCTACATCCAAACTACAATCTGTACAGCATCTGTCTGACAAGTGATAGAGAGTCCATGCTCTCAGTCTGCGGCTGATGTGCAAACCAGTGCCCCTGTCATTTGGTTTAATAGCACCGGGACGCCAGGATAAAACCAGGGTCACTACCTGTTGTGCAGTACCTCATATTTTGCTTGGGCAGCTTACAACCCAGTGGTATGAAATTGATTTAATTAACTTCAAGTACCCCTCGCTTCCCCTCTCTCTCCGCCCCCCGCCCCACCCTAGTTCTCCTACTGGTTTCACTGTCGTCCTGATTAATTTTGCTGATTGTATCTCCTTGTCACCTTTCCCTCATCCACCAATGAACCATTGTCCCCTTCCTTGATCATCATCTGCTTTGATCTGTTCATTTCGTACAGTACATGTTCTGTGTACCCTTCCTTATCTTGTTTCCCTCTCTTCTGACTCTCAGTCTGAAGAAGGGCCTCGACCCGAAACATCACCCATTCCTTCTCTACCGAGATGCTGCCTGACCCGCTGAGCTTCTCCAGCAATTTGTGTTTATCTTTGGTGACACGGACAATTTTGATGTAATTGTAACTTGTTTGGCCTTTGTTTCTTTAATTTCTGACACATCAACTGAAGCTCCTCAACTTGAAACTATCCATTATGATACTGGTTCATGAAAGATATTTCGTTGCTAAGAATTGTTTCCAGTGGAATGTTTGTCCTTTTGTTTTGCAGCATTTCATGGCTGTGCTAAAATAGTAGGAAAGGTATTTCAGATGAGTGCAGTAAGTCTTGTGTGTGCTAATATCCTACAGTATTTTTCAGCAAATCTGAAATCTTTAGGACTGGCTGAAACTAGTTTTCATGCTGAAACTTAGGCAGTGACCTAATTTGACTACATAAATAAACCTTGATTTCCATTCTATTTGTCTATTATATAAATGTCAATCTGAGATCTGCATAAATCGGCTTTGGTATCAAGTAAAACATTTAATAAGATTGATGTTTAGGATTGTAACTAAACTCTTTTGCAAAGTTTTCAGCCACTACAGATTTATTGAGGGAGCGCAGATAGGGAGAGCAAAGTTTAACAGTCTATGCTAAATGGGCTGAGATCACAATGCATGAGTAAACCATGTCCTTCGCTTATAGTGTAGAGAGAGCACCGCAACCTGTTATTGCCGACTGATTTGCATGATTTGCAGACTCTCATTCTGCCAAGTGCCATGGAGCCCGTACAGGCCAGTTCAGGCAGAGGATGCATTGTTTCAGAAGGTTTGTAGGTGCACGGATGACACATTGAATTAAGAGCACTGCTGGCAGCAGGTAGCTCTCATCGCCCTGTGCCCACCTCCACATTTGCCTTGGTGGCTGAATAATGACATTGCAAATTCAGCCAAAGCATTAAACTGAACAACAGGAGCCATTGGTTTGCATATCAGCCAGACATTGAGAGCAAGGGCTCTCTATCTCTTGCGATACATGCACTGGACAGAGTATGATTTGGATGCAGTCAGCAATATCCCACAGGATGCAGAACCTTGCAGCATGTGGAATCATATGCATGTTCCACTCTCTGGCAAGGGATTGCAAATGAGGCTTAAATCTCTTTATACAGGGAGGGCCAGTGATTTCCCTTTGAAAACAGTGAACAATAATGTAAGTTCTGTAAATAGTCCAGTGATAATGGTCACCAGCAAGGGGGCACTGATCGAGCTCAATGGTCTTGTGTGGGGAAGTTGAGCATTTCAGTTTGGGCAACACTAATATCTGTAGAAGTTACAGCCATTGTTCATGGAGGCTGGGAATAGAAACATAGAAACATAGAAAATAGGAGCAGGAGTAGGCCATTTGGCCCTTCGAGCCTGCACAGCCATTCAATATGATCATGGCTGATCATCCCACTCGATATCCTGTACCTGCCTTCTCTCCATACCCCCTGATCCCTTTAGCCACAAGGGCCACATCTAACTCCCTCTTAAATATAGCCAATGAACTGGCCTCAACTACCTTCTGTGGCAGAGAATTCCACAGATTCACCACTCTCTGTGTGAAAAATGATTTTCTCATCTCGGTCCTAAAAGACTTCCCCCTTATCCTTAAACTGTGACCCCTTGTTCCGGACTTCCCCAACATCAGGAACAATCTTCCTGCATCTAGCCTGTCCAACCCCTTAAGAATTTTATAAGTCTCTATAAGATCACCCCTCAATCTTCTAAATTCCAGCGAGTACAAGCCAAGTCTACCCAGTCTTTCTTCACATGGAAGTCCTGCCATCCCAGGAATCAGTCTGGTGAACCTTCTCTGTACTCCCTCTATGGCAAGAATGTCTCCCTCTATGCCAAGAATGGGAAGTACATCACCAACACCCCGGGAGGATATAGCCTCCTACTGAGCCCTTCAAACCTTCCAATTTTTCTTTAGGCAGCTTATCCAACCCAGCCCCTGTGACCTCTGCTTATTCTTCCAGTCATGCAGTATTTCCAGAGGAATGCCTGCCCGTCCCACAATGTCTGTCGGTAACTGGTCGGTCTCTGCCTCAGAGGGCAGTGGAGACCGGTTCTCTGGATTCTTTCAAGAGAGAACTAGATAGGGCTCTTATAGATAGCGGAGTCAGGGGATCTGGGGAGAAGGCAAAAACGGGGTACGGATTGGGGATGATCAGCCATGATTACGTTGAATGGCAGTGCTGGCTCGAAGGGCCGAATGGTCTACTCCTGCACCTATTGTCTATTGTCTATTGTCTAAGAGTTGAGACACCAAACTCTAATGAGGATCCTCTGGCATCAAACTGACATCATGATTTGCTTGTTCAGTACATGTCCAGTAAACATAAGCCGTGCACATATTATTACTTATGCCGTAATGACATTCAGTGTAACTCATACTGTGGACAGAAGCACAGATGCCATCTTAGAATAATGACACACAAAGAACAGAGGAAATACTGATTAATTTTACAGTTCAATTATTTGTAGAGAAAGAATCTTTCTGGGGACTAGTAGCATGAAGCTTAACAATGAAAGGGAGACTTGCATTACTTTATATCTTCAATATTAAACTGTTCTTGAATTAATATCACACTTAGCTTGAAGATTTTCAACATGTTTGCAAGTCATTACACTATCCTATGATCTCCAGAGCCTATAAATACATCTCAGACACCAAAAAGGAACACCTTTCTCTGACAATCAACAGAAGCTATATGAAGTTGAGACAGTTTCAAATAAACTTCCAGTGTAAATGGCAGTATGATAATGCAGTGGCGATCTGGAACAGAGATTTGAACAAAATTGCCATAGAAAATAAGTCTCGACCAGAAACGTCGTTTACTCCTTCTCTCCATAAATGCTGCCTCACCCGCTGAGTTTCTCCAGCATTTTTGTCTACCTTCGATTTTTCCAGCATCTGCAGTTCTTTCTTAAACAGTTATATAAGAATAGTTATATGTGGAAGAAAGAACTGCAGATGCTGGTTTAAATCGAAGGTAGATGCAAAATGCTGGAGTAACTCAAACCCATTTCTTCTCTCCAGAGATGCTGCCTCACACGCTGAATTACTCCATCTTTTAGTTATATGTGAAGTTAGCTGGAAGATCATTCACTAATAATATGACGGAGTGGCAGAATGGGCTTTGGGACACAATGTCTGACATTTTCATATTTCTAGAATGCAGGTTGCGAGGAGATGGTGGTCGTGTGAGAGCGGTAGAGGAGGGAACAACCTCAGTACTTTAATGTGGTAGAGATAATCATCCCCACTCCTAATTTCATAT
The DNA here is from genome assembly GCA_035221665.1 of Okamejei kenojei. Taxonomy (NCBI): domain Eukaryota; kingdom Metazoa; phylum Chordata; class Chondrichthyes; order Rajiformes; family Rajidae; genus Okamejei; species Okamejei kenojei. The sequence goes on from CM069143.1 coordinate 38,177,489, forward strand.
TTCTTTCGTGTAGCTGATAGCAGCAGTCCCTTTAAGGTATACCATATATTACAAGAAGTAGTGAGATGGAATGTGCATTGTCCATTTACGCTTCATGAGTGCCTTTAGGTCAGAGGCAATTTTTTAATTTTCCTGCTATCAAGGGAATGTATTTTACAGAATGAATTTTCAGAACATTCATTGTCCATTCCCAATTATCCCTGGACTGAATATTTTGCTCGATCGTTCAGAGGGCAGCGACGATTCAGCCACACAGTTGTGGCCAAGGGTCACCTATAGAAAGACTTTCTTCTTTTAAGGGCCACCGGTATGAGTGGACTGGAGTCTCCGGATCAAATTGTGAAGGGGCAACAGAATATCAAGTAGAGCACTTCTATTTTAAGACAGCTGGCACTCCATCCCTGCATTGAAAACTGAAGTTAAATCAGTACATGTAGCAGTGGCCTCTTTTAATAGTTGAGTCCAGAATATGATTTCAGAATAAATTAAATCTATGAACTGATATTCTGACACATTTTTCTTTACAATTGATAATGTTGCGGAATAGAACATTTACAATGCATATTTGGCGTGCTGAAGACACTCAAATGAGTGCAGATTTGTGCCTTTGAAATTTGTGTTGGTTCAAGAAAGTTACAAATGGTAATTAATTAAAATCTTGTCTCTTGCATAGCACAATTTGCAATATTTTATTAGAATGTGGGCTTCACAGTTTGATCAGCAACCAGTGTCAATTAAGTGCTTTCGCAACGTAGATAGCGATGTGGATAATATGTTTCAGGAGTTGGTCACTAGCAGTTTAAGCTCCGTAGGCAGAGAGGCAAAGTATTACTTTCATTTAGAAATGAAATTCTTGGCAGATTGTGCAGGAATCCCCTAAGTACATTTCAGTCTGTGACCAATATTGAGCGACGGATGCCAGTGAGGTCAAAGGTTATTTTGGGGACTCTAATCCAGGGTTAACTCTTTGGCAAGCATAGATACAAAGTAACTCAGTGGGTCAGGCAGTATCTCTGGAGAATAAGGATGGTGACATTTCGGGTCGGGACCCTTCTAAAAACTGAATTGCTCAGAGATTCAGGAGTGAAGAAGGAAGTTAGGAAATGCAGCAATTATAGAGGAATCATTAGGCAGGCATCTTGGCAGCAGCTTTTGCGATTTCAGCTCGGTGGTCAAGTGTAGCTCTGAACAGCTGCAGAGTAAAAGCAAATGTATGGATGAGGTGATGGTGGAAGAGGGAGGGCCACAGATTCCTAAACTTGGGAACTAATATTCTTTCAAGTACTTTTGGGAGAGTTGAAAGGAACATCAAGACGGTTCTGATCTGGATATGGAATTAGAAGTGGGAAGCAATGTACACAGAGGATTGGAAATGACACACTGCACTAATATTAGTGAGACCCCGTGCTGGATAGGAGCAGATTAAAAAGAAATATGATCAGTTCAGGAAAGCTTAACAGTCTTTTGCAAAAAGACACCTGACAAGGCAGATAAAGCTGGTTAACTGACACCACAAATTGGTTTATGATTTACTGGAGAGTTATGGCACAGAAAGAGGCCATTTGGCCCACCAAATCTGTGCCAGATTTGATGATAACCAAGATCTGGCTCAAATGAGGACGGCATTGGGTATTAAATAGTAATGGCCTTAAGATCTTCAGGAAAGATTGGGAAGTAGAGACAGTAAATGGGAAGAGTAAAGGCTGAGAAGATGGTGGGCACTGATACAATTAATTCAGGAGAAAATAAAAGTAGAGAGATAGTATCATTACATTGACCAGCGGATTCTATTCCAAATCAGAACAATTCCAATGATATTACAAAGCTTCAAGTGGCACAGAGCAGAGATTATTTTGTAATGTTAATTATCATAAAATATCAGCAATAATTGTAGAGAATTAATTTCAGAGGCGTCTGTAGAAAGCTTTCTTGGTCAGTATGTTGCTTTCCCAGCAGAATTTAGTTTAATTTAGTTAGAGATAAAACATGGAAACAGGGCCTTCTGCTCAATGGGTCCACTCCAACCATTGTTCAAATATTCATACTAGTTCTATGTTATACCACGTTCTCATCCACTCCCTACACAGTTAGGACAATTTTACAGAGGCCAATTAACCTACAGACCCATATGTCTTTGGTATGTGGGAGAAAACCGAAACAACTAGAGGAAACACATGCTGTCACAGGAAGAATGTACAAACTCCACACAGACTGTAGCAATTGTCATGATTGAACCCGGATGTCTGGCACTGTGAGGCAACAGTTCTATCAGCTGCACCACCATGCTGCCCTAAATTGTTGGATCTGATTGTATTCAGGTGGACTGGGTCCAATATGTTGGGGCGGGAAGAAGGGAATTCCTGGAGTTATTATGGCACAGAAGGGGGCACTCAGCTGTTGGCTCTCTTCAGAAAACAATGATTGTTGTATCTCACTGTTTAGAATTGCTAAGTAAAAGGATAAAGAACCATCCAGTCTACAAATATCTGAACTGGAGGAGGGCCAGATCCAGTAGATTGAAAACATGCCTGGGCTGGAAAATTGGTATGGAGACTAGAATTAAATAATGAAGGGAGGGGTTTGGTTCCAACCAGGAATCAAGGTAGCTAGAGCCTGAATGATGAAAGGGGTAGGAAGGGAGATGAAACAGGAAAAGGGTATTTAGGGCAATAAAGAGATTGTCATATTGTTACACAACACATAGGCATTCCCTTTGGCCCAATTTGTCCATGCTGACCGATTTACTTTCTAAGCTGGTCCCATTTGCCAGCATACGGACCATATCTCTCGAGACCGATCCTATCCACATATCTGTCTAAATGTCTTTTAATCATTGTAATTGGACTTGCCTCCACTACTTCCTCATCTGACTACAACTCATCCGATATTTCCACCATCATTTGCATGAAAACTTTATCCCTTAGGTCTCCTTACATTTCCTTTCCAGTATTTTTCATCTTAAAGCTGTACCTTCCAGTTTTGACTCGCATACCCTGGGGAAAAGATTGTGACCATTCACCTTATATGTGCACCTCATGATTTTATAAACCTCTATGCGGTCATTCCTCAACCACCGATACTCCAGGGTAGAACGCGCACCCCTGACTACCTTCTCCTTGTAACACAAATCTTTCAGTCCTGGTAACATCCTTACGAATCCTTTCTGCACCATTTCCAGCTTAATGACGTGCTTCCCATAGAACAGCACGTAATGATCCAAGTGCAGTTTCACCACTGTCTTGTACAGTTGCAACATGACGTCCCTACTCATGTATTTAATGGTCTGACCAATGAAGGAAAGTGTGCTAAATGCCTTCATCAAAACCCTGTCCATCGGTTTCAGGGAACAATGTACTTGTACGCCTTGGTCTCTCAGTTCTACAACACTCACCAGGGGTTTGCCATTGACTATGAAAGTCCTGTACTGGTTTCACTCACCAAAATGCGTAAATTCCATCTGCCACTCCTCAGCCTATTGTCCCAATTAATCAAGATCCTGTGGATATCTTAGATAATATGCTTTACTGTCCACTACACCACCAAATTCAAAGTCTCCCAACTTACTAACTTACTAACACACTCTACAGTATGTTCTCATCAAAATGATAGATTAAATCCAACAGTGAACCTAGCAGCTGTGCACACCATTGGTTAATCTGGAAAATAACCCCCCACCACTATAATCTGACTTCTATAACCAAGCCAGGTTTGTATTCAATAGGTTAGTTCACTCTGGTCCCATAAGATCTAAAGTTGTAGACAATAGACAGTAGGTGCAGGAGTAGGCCATTTGGCCCTTCGAGCCAAATGTGATCATGTGATCAATATGAACATGGCTGATCATTCCCAACCAGTACCCCGTTCCTGCCTTCTCCCCATATCACCTGACTCCGCTATTTTTAAGAGCCTCTCTTGTGAAAGCATCCAGAGAACCTGCCTCCACCGTCCTCTGAGGCGGAGAATTCCACATACTCACCACCTCTGTGAGAAAAAGTGTTTCCTTGTCTCCGTTCTAAATGGCTGACTCCTTATTCTTAAACTGTGGCTCCTGGTTCTGGACTCCCCCAACATCGGGAACATGTTTCCTGCCTCTAGCGTGTCTAAACCCTTAAGAATCTTATATGTTTCAATGAGATTCCCTCTCATCCTTCTAAACTCCAGAGTGCATACGCCCAGCTGCTCCATTCTCTCAGCATATGACAGTCCCACCATCCCGGGAATTAACTTTGTAAACCCATGCTGCACTCCCTCAATAGCAAGAATGTCCTTCCTCAAATTAGGGGACCAAAATTGCACACAATACTCCAGGTGTGGTCTCATTAGAGCTCTGTACAACTGCAGAAGGACCTCTTTGCTCCTATATTTGATTCCTCTTGTTATAAAGGCCAACATGCCATTCGCTTTCTTCACTGCCTGCTGTACCTGCATACTTACTTTCATTGACTGATGAACAAGGATCCCCAGATCCCATTGTACATCCCCTTTTCCCAACTTGATGCCATTTAGATAGTAAATCTGCCTTCCTGTTTTTGCTACCAAAGTGGATAACCTCACATTTATCCGCATTAAACTTCATCTGCCGTGTATCTGCCCACTCCCCCAACCTGTCCAAGTCACCCTGCATTCTCATAGCATCCTCCTCACAGTTCACACTGCCACTCAGCTTTGTGTCATCTGCAAATTTCCTAATGTTACTTTGAATCCCTTCATCCAAATCATTGATGTATATTGTAAATAGCTGCGGTCCCAGCAGTGAGTCTTGCGGTACTGCCTGCCATTCTGAAATGGACCCGTTAAACCCTACTCTTGGTTTCCTGTCTGCCAACCACTTCTCTATCCATGTCAGCACTCTACCCCCAATACCATGTGCCCTAATTTTGCCCACTAATCTCCTATGTGGGACCTTATCAAATGCTTTCTGAAAGTCCAGGTACACTACATCCACTGGCTCTCCCTTGTCCATTTTCCTAGTCACATCTTCAAATAATTCCACAAGATTATTCATGCATGATTTCCCTTTCGTAAATCCATGCTGACTCGGACCAATCCTGTTACTGCTATCCAAATGTTCGGCTATTTCATCTTTTATAATTGACTCCAGCATCTTCCCCCCCCCACCGATGTCAGGCTAACTGGTCTATAATTCCCTGTTTTCTCTCTCCCGCCTTTCTTAAAAAGTGGAATAATATTAGCTACCCTCCAATCCGCAGGAACTGATCCTGAGACTATAGAACATAATTACCAATGCATCCACAATTTCTAGAGCCACTTCCTTAAGTACCCTGGGATGCAGACCATCAGGCCCTGGGGATTTATCAGCCTTCAGTCCCATCAGTCTATCCAACACCATTTCCTGTCTTCAGTTCCTCCGTCACCCCAGATCCTCTGGCCACTACTATATCAGGAAGATTGTTTGTGTCCTCCTTAGTGAAGACAGATCCAAAGTACCTGTTCAACTCATCTGCCATTTCCTTGTTCCCCATAATAAATTCACTGTTTTGGCTCGGCCTACTATGCAGAATCTTCTCAAAAGCCCTTCTAAAGTTCAAACGTTAATGATAAGTTTAGTGAAGAAAGTAAACCCAAAAATGGTGGGAAGGGAAAGAAGATACGCAAACAGAATCAATTAACAGCTAATTCAAAAAGAGACACTGCCTCACAGAGCCAGACTTTGGTTGGATCCCGATCTCGGGCGCTGTCAGTGTGGAGTTTACATGTTCTCCCTGTGACCACACGGGTTTCTTCTGGGTGCTCCGGTTTCCACCCACATCCCAAAGATGTGTGGGTTTGTAGGTTAATTGGCTGCTGTAAAATTGGCTCTACTGTGTAGGGAGTGATGAGATAGTGGGATAATACAGAGCTGGTGTGAACGGGTGATTGATTGTTGGTGTGGACTTGGTGGGCCGAATGGCCAGTTCCCATGCTGTATCTCAAAACTAAACTAATCTTCTATTAGCATGTACTCAGAGGAGGGCTGGGGTGGAAGATTGCAACCTTCACATGGTCTGCCCAGTTTCGATGAATGCAATCAACCTGGCATGCACAATCCAATAAGATCAAATAGAACAAGTTGTCCTACAACTTTAGGCTGTGCAAGTCATACGCAAGAAGAAGAAGACGAAGAGAGGAGGGCTCTGGGTGATAAGCGAACAGTGGAGATGGAGTTGGATGTGGGGGTAGAGGTTGACATACTAAATAAGCACCTTGTAGAGGCGCAGGAAAAGGAATGAGTTGACAAACTGGATGGAGTAAAATTAGATAAAAGGTGTTACTGGATAGGCTGGATTGTACTTAAAGTATACAAGTCCAGATGGGATGTTTGAAGTTATAGACCAGTTCAAGGGAATCTATTTTTAAGCATTTATTTATTGGTATGTGAGCATGCCTGCCATTTATCGCCCTCGAACACAGCCACTTCAATGGACTTCTAAGTCACCCACTCTGACATGGGTCAGGGGTCACAAGTAGGGCAGAATGAGTCATGATGACAAATCCTCTGCCCTAAAGAACATTGGGTAATGTTTTTTTTATCACAGTCGAATAATTTTGTGGTTATGGTGAGTCAAACCAGTGTTTTTTTTTCAAAGGAGGATTCCTGATCATTAAATGAATTTAAATTCCACGGTGGGGTTTGAATGTGGATCTCTAGATTGTTAGTTTAGGCCTTTGGGTTAATATCTTAAACACAGCAACATCACCACACCCTAGTGGTGGAAAGGCTGAGGAAAATGGAATGCACTGTTACACTGATTGGAAGTCGTATTAAATTGATAATTTAGTTTTTGTAGAGATACAGTATGGAAACAGTCCCTTCTGTCCACCGATTCCACACTGACCATCGATCATCTGTTCACATTAGTTCTATGTTATTCCATGTTTTCATTCACTCCCAACACACTAGGATTAATTTACAGAGGCCAATTAACCTACATATCTGCACTTCTTTGAGATGTGGGAGAAAACCGGAGCACCCGGAGGAACCCCATGCAGTCTCAGGGAGAACGTGCAAACTCCACACAGACAGCACCCGAGGTCAGGATTAATTCAATTAAATTCAATTCAATTCAACTTTCATGTCATTGCACAGATACAAGTATGGGTACAACGAAATGCAGTTTAGCATCAGTCCGTAGTAATAGCAATATATAAATCCCGGGTCTCTGGCACTGAGAGGCAGCTGCTCTACCCCTGCGCCACTGTGCCGTCCTAGTACATTGCCTCTCAGGATAACAAGGGCAAATGCAGTCATGGGTTTTGAAAGGAAATTTGAAAAATTGCTGAGCTACAGAGAAGGAACAGGGAAATAAAATGTCTTTCATTATTTAGACATGGTCTATTCTCTACTGTTACTATTCTGTGATAGGTTGGAAGAGCTAGATGGGGACTGCTGTACCTTGGGTTACAGCTGTGGTCTGATGCAGCCAGACAGAGGGTGTGCATGAGAATATTATTGATTCATCAATGGAAGGAGATTTGCAGACATCCTGAGAGAACAGCATTTTTAGTTCCACGATACAACTATAACTCTCTTGTGAGCATGTATATGTTGGGTTTTGTATCTGCTATGGCCAAAACATACCGCTCTCATCAAAGAGCGTAAGCTTAGACTTTAGATCTTAGAGATATGGCACAGAAAAAAGGTCCCTTGGCCCACCAAGTGTGCGCCAATCAGCGATCACCCCATACACTACCACTATCCTACACATGACGGGCAATTTTTCTTACCAAAGGCAATTAACCAACAAATCTGTACGTCTTTGGAATGTGGAAGGAAACCAGGGCACCTGGAGAAAACCCACATGGTCACAGTGAGAATGTTCTAACTCCGAACAGACAACACTTGTACTCTGGATTGAACCCAGGTCCCTGGCGCTATTAGGCAGAAACTCTACCGCTGCGCCACACAAACCAAGGCAGGTGGTGGGAAATATCTTGAGTAGTTATCTTTGCACCTAATCTCTGTGAGTACTTATAGAACATTGAACATTGAACAATGCAGCACAAGAGCAGATCCTTCCTCTCACAATTTCAGTGCCGAATGTGACCAATATTTAGAGGTATTGATAGAGTGGGTTAACGGATGACTGAAAAAGTAATTGGAAGCATTCAAATGGGACTAATGTCACCATTTTATCTCTGTGGTGTGTTTCAATTAATTTCTGAACATCATAGACAGGTTTGCATACGGGTGCTCAGGTGGAAGCCATTGTGAGAAAGATGAAAGACTGCCAGAACATCAAGATTCAAGTATTCTTGCTCGAACATGAGAATCTTAAGAGGACATTGAGAAGTTGAATAGAAAAAAACAACAACTGTGTTTTGGACCTTATGGTTCTGTATATCAGAATCTGACAGAAAAATGTACACACTTCTTGCTGGAAAAAAAGCACAAAGTGCTGGAGGAACCATATAACCATATAACCATATAACAATTACAGCACGGAAACAGGCCCTCTCGGCCCTTCCAGTCCGTGCCGACCATTTGTTTTCCCCTAGTCCCATCTACCTGCACTCAGACCATACCCCTCCATTCCCTTCACGTCCATATACCTATCCACTTTAGTCTTAAATGTTAAAATCGATCCTGCCTCCACCACTTCTGCTGGAAGCTCATTCCACACAGCCACCACCCTCTGAGTAAAGAAGTTCCCCCTCACGTTACCCCGAAACTTCTGTCCCTTACGGAACGCAGCGGGTCTGGCAACATCTGGGGAGGGAATGGACAAGCAATGGTTTGGGTTGGGACCCTTCTTCAAACTTCTTCAGAAGGCTCCTAACCAAAAATGTTGCCTGCCCATTCCCTCCATAGATGCTGCTTTATTTTACTCCAGCACTTTGTGTTTTGCTCAGGATTTCAGCATCTGCAACTCTTGTGTCTACATTACATGATGGGCTCACTATTGATGCCAGGAGATTATAATCCTCAAAATTGGTAAATTATTCTCAGACGATCAATGTGTCGGTGTTCTTTTCCTAATGCCAAAAGGTTCCCTTCCTGCAGACTTACATATATTAGCTGGTAGTGGGAGGAATATCAAATAGAGAGGAATTACTTTCAATTCTATTTTTAGTAAATAATGGCATTTGGTCTGATTAAACTATTTTTGTTTTCTATTTTAGTCAATTCATTAAAATATTTAAAATCTTCTTTAAAAAGGATGGATTTCACCCAAATCCCTTAGAAAATTAGTAAAAGCAGCACATTGATTTATTTAGACAAAAATGCTGGCGAAACTCAGCGGGTGAGGCAGCATCTATGGAGCAACGGTGATGACTTCCTTTCTTCTTGTCAGAGATTGTGGAATAGTAATTAATCGACACATCAAATTGTGTACTGAGTTGTAACACTTTTTCAAAATCTAGTCCAAGTTGGTTTGGGAAGTTGAGTTCAATTTGCAGGTAACATGTTGCGTATTTAGTACATGGAACTAATTTCCACTATGTTTTAGAGTTTACAGAGTTTAGATAGATACAGCAAGGAAACAGGCCCTTCATTCCATTGAGTTTGTGCTGACCAGCAATCATTCGTACACCAGTTCTATCCTACACACTGGGGGCAATTTACAGAAGCCAATTAACCTACAAACCTGCACGTCTTTGGAGTGTGGAAGGAAACCGGAGCACCTGGAGAAAACCCACACAGTCACAGGGAGAATGTACAAACTACAGAGAGCAGCTGTAGTCAGGATCGAACCCGAGACCCTGGCACTACAAGGCAGCAACTCTACCGCTGTGCCACTGTGCCGTCCTTGAGTAAAAAGGCAGGCAGCAATTTTTAGGAGACTTGGGAGCTAAAGACCATTGGTGTAAAGTTATTGCTGCAAAGAATTGGAGGACTGATGAACAGAGTACTTTTTAAATCCAAAAAGATATTATCATCTGGAGTACACTGGCTCAAAGTTTCTTGGAAGCAGATAAAATAGAAAAGGAACCAAATTTATAAGAGAAACAATTGCTGGTCTCTGTTTAATGAGGAAGCAAAGAGCACAGTGCTTTTAAAAATCCAAGACTTGGCCTCCTTTCCATGCTGGCAATCATCTGGTACTATGTGCGATGCACTTAAAGTTTAATTTAGATCCTGCAGAATGGAAATATTTAACAAATATGGGGGACCTCTGTGGTGTATAATTCTAATTTCTAATGTGCATCAACATTATTTCCAGGATTATATTTTACAAAGTGTGGCGGATTGGGTTTAAGAAGAGGCGCAGGTTCATTTCGATTAACATGACCCAGGAAGATATCATATAAAGGCTGCCTTCTCAACAATCCTGGACTTAAAAAATCCATATGCTGACCTACAATAAGCTATTGGGATGGGTGGGCAGCTGTTCAATCAGAATTAACGATTTAAGCTGTTAGATAAACTGGAAACCTCACACCTAATTCAAGGACATCAATGCATTTTCTGGCCAGGCCGACCCTTGCAACTCCTAACCAGTGCTGCCGCCAGGACAATGGCCCTTTACGGCCAAGTTAAGGCTATTGCATTAACAAAAAAAATCAGACTTGAGGGGTACAAGATGGCACCTTAAACGTAGTGACTTTTGCATTATGACTCAGTGTGGTCCACTATCGTACACTCTTATACTTAGTACAATTTTGCCTAATGCATAGTTGGATTGCCACTGAACTGTATGCAAAAAAATGAATTTCACTGTACTTAGATACAGTTGGAGGCAAATTCGGTGGGCCACAGGACCTGTTTCCCCACTATATCTCTAAAGTCTAAAGTAAAGTCTTAAAATGTACAGGTGACAATAAAGTACCGTTGAGCCACAAGTGTTTCTTCTTTGTCTAGTGCCACTAGTCTGCGTTTTGTTCTGCTCCTGCTTGGTTTCCTTTGTGTGCTTGAAGTACAGGCAAAGTGTTCAAGTCGGAAAACTTATTTAAAAGAAAAGGGCATAGTATGAGGGCTGGTAGACTGAAGCGTTGAGCCCATTCAGTCTCCAAGAGCCATGAAGAACTCTTCATGACACTGAGTCAGACAAGTCACATTTAACTGCCGATGCATTTAAGTTGCATTTGAAATTTCAGTAGCCGAGCATTTGACCCAGTCATTAATCTTCACTGCTATATCCTCAGCTCCGTACTTATATGCAGTTTTACTGTAGATCACAGGCGGAACCACGAACGATGACACCAATCAGAAAATATCACAAATGCATTTGTGTGAAGATGCTGCTGCAAATACCTCCATGCTGAGCTGTCGGCAAATTTACTGTCAGTCGTTTTTCAACAGCTCTATGCATAAATATTAACACTGTGACCCGTAAGCTGGGAAATTAATTTATAAATCTGTTGGGAACAAATTGCTACATTTCCTCATATTTGGTTATTGCTCCTTCGTCAAAGATTGTTTCCACTAAAGAATATAAGAGGTTCTTGCAATCATTGGCTGATGAGAGATTTCTAGGCTCACACGTATTTTGAACATTTACACTATAAAATTAACAATATTGTGGAAACGAGTGAAGAATGATTAGGAAAATTCTAATAATCCAACACTTTCAGGACTTTGAAAGTGGCAGTCCATCAGTATTTTAAGGTGCTTTGGTATTACTCCTGTTAAAGACACATTTATTTCTTTTTAAACATGTTCCGCAGTAAATTTTCCAATAAACCGGTTGTGTTTAAAGGGAAGAAGAAATGTGTACGCACTCCAGACACGGGCTCCAGCATTAAACCCACCCATGTTCCTGACCAAAACACTAAGTGCTGAAGCAACTCAGCTGGTCAGGCAGTATCAATGAAGGGAATGGACAGATGACACTTCAGGTCAGGACCATTCTTCATAGATGCTGACTGACCCACTGAGTTTAGTTTAGCAATACAGTGAGGAAATATGCCCTTCAGCTCATTCAGTCCATGCTGACCAACGATCACCTACACACTAGTTCTATGTTATCTCAGTTTCACATCCTACACACTATGGCAATTTACAGAAGCCAATTAACCTACAAACCTGCATGTCTTTGGAATGTGGGAGGAAACTGGAGCACCAGAGAAAACTCCAGTGGACACAGAGAGAACATGCAAACTCTATATGGACAGCACCTGTAGTCAGGATTGAACCTAGGTCTCCAACGCCGTAAGGCAGCAACTCTACCACTCCACCATTTTGCCGCCCAACAATTTGCATTTTGCTCCTCCAGCACTTTGTGTTTTGATCAAGATTCCAGCATCTGCACTTTCATGTGTGTCTATATTCCTGACCTCGGGTGTTTTTGACCATAACCCTAACTCCAACCACACTACTGGTCCACAGTCCAGATCCCAGCACTGGTGCACTTCAGGTCCCCAATTTTGGCTGCATATCCACTTTGCACTCTCTGGCATCATAGAGTCACAGAGCCAGAGAGTCATCGAGTCATACAACATGGAATCAGGCCGTTCAGCCCAACCTGCCCATGCTGACCAACATGCCCCATCTACACAGTTCCACCTGTCCTGGCTCCACTCCAGATTATTGGGTGCTAGATTATTTTTTACATGCATATTGTGTTTTCTTTCAATAGTAACACGTTTGACAGGCTGGATGAGGGAATGAGTTTGCATTTGTACAGTGTCTTTTACATCCCTTACTGAAAGCTCAAAGTGATTTAAGGTCATAAGGTCATAAGTAGAGCCAAGATGTTTAGGTAGTAAAAAACTTTGAAATAGGCAAGCAAAAGGGCATAATAAAATTACAAAAAAAGCACGAAAAAGGCATCTATTGTCAAAAAACCCCATAAAAAGGCATGTATTTCCACCACCAAAATATGGTTAAAAATAATAATACAAAGGTATACTACATTAAATGACAAAAGTTACCTAGTTGCACTTATATACTAGCATTTTCTTCATATTATCTGGTGTTAAACTATGTCGTCTGTCAGACAGAATATGCTTCAGTTGTGAAAAACGTCTTTCTACCTCAGTTGAGGTCACTAGTGCATACCCGAAACAAGCTACAGACACCACAGTATATTCATGTTGATATCTTGGCATTACAACTATCTTTGAGAACTTTAGCTATGTCTTGTATTTTTTCAAGAAACTTTGTTAGCTAAAATCACTCTCTCACATTTTCCTTGTATGTCTTTACCTACATCACCAGGAACTTTACGAATATCGTCAGTAATTTTGTTGAAAACCTGCAAGTTATTCACTAATGCCACGTTTCTCAAGGGAAGTGATAGCTTGTGCGAAGTTTACAAAATTGGAAGCAATAAATACAAGATTGCGGTGGAGGGAGTTTTTCTGCATGATTTCACTGACGATCCTGACTGCAGCAGATTCTTCTTCTTCAAAACAGTTGACAATTTATTTTATCTTTTCAAAAATTGCAGCATAGTAAAGTACAGCAGAGAACCATGTACCCCACCTAATCAAAACGGGCTGAGGAGGTAGTGGAATCTTGCGTGCCATTTCCTTGAACAACTACACACGTGACAGTGATTTGAGGAAGATTTTCTTGACATTGAAAACTAAGCGATCGACATTTGGAAACAAGCTACGAGTGTGCTCGGCAATTCTATGAAATCCTTGAGCTAAGCATGTCAAATGCAACATTTTGGGGAATAAAACTTTAAGTCACAAACAGAAGAACATTCTCGTGTTTTATACCTTCTAACCAAAGTGCAGCAAGTGAAGATGTAAACAACTAAGCAATAGTTGAGCTGTTTGACTTCTCCAATACTTCCGATGTCAACAATGGTTGACCTGCCTCCAGTGCACTGATGACCACATTGGCAACATATCTCCCCACAGCATCAGATGTCTCATCTATTGAGATCCATATTTTGTTGCGTGCAGCTTCATCTCTAATTTTCTGCACAACAATGTTGAAGTTGCTGTCAACATAATTTTTCTGTAATGATGACTCGCTTGGTATAGGTTCTTCTGTGTATTTCTCTAAAAAACCTCAGAGATTTGTTTTCCAATTTCCACAGTGGAATTCCAGCATCAATGAATGCCTTGCACAAATCACTTGAAAACTCAGATTTGCAACTGGAGCCAGCAGTAAATGTAGTGAGAAGACAAGCTTGGGCATTTCGCTCAGGTAGTCTACAGCCCAGCGGTATCAACATTGACTTATCTATTTTAGATTCTCCCTCCTCCCCCTCCGCCTTCCCAGCTCTCCTTCTAATCCTACTGTCTCCGCCTCTTGCTTTCCTTTTCCCTTCTATATTAGTCTGAAAAAGGGTCTTGACCTGAAACATTCCCTATTCCTTCTCTCCAATAGATGCTGCCTCACTCTCTGAGTTTCTCCAGCATTTTGTGTCTACCTTCGATTTTTCCAGCATCTGTAGTTCTTTCTTAAATAGATCTTGGAGAAGACTAAACCAGCAGGTAGCTACACAAACGAATGAATGACCGACACTGGCGCCCCCGGTTTCATCCCGGTGGTGGAAATTTTCTTGTAAGTTATACTTTGTTAACACGTTAATAATAATATTAATATTAACATATAAAACGTCATTGTGGTCACGGTACAATTAGAGAAAATAGCACGACCTTTTAGCAAAACGGCAAAAAAAGGCTGATTTAGGTACCCGATCATGAAAAAGGTAGTATCCTGGTGAAATCATCACAAAATGCATGAAAAGGCAGGTGGCATTTATGGGAAAATCCATCCTCTAGTCATAAATGATAAGAGCAGAATTAGGCCATTCGGCCCATCAAGTCTACTCCGCCATTCAATCAAGGCTGATCTATATCTCTCTCCGAACCCCATTCTCCTGCCTTCTCCCCATAACCTCTGACACCTGTACTAATCAAGAATCTATCTATCTCCGCCTTAAAAATATCCATTGACTTGGAGTCCACAGCCTTCTGTGGCAAAGAATTCCACAGATTCACCGCAGATTCATTTAAAGTTAATGCAATGCCTTTGAACTGCAGGCATTGTGGTATGTTGGAAATAGGGCCAACAATTTACAAATAGCAACTTCCCACCACCAGCAATGTGATAATGGCCAAATAATCTTGCATTTGATTGTGGAATTGATATTGGCCAGGACACTATGGGATTACTTGCTCACAGTGCTTCGGAGTTGTGCTACGGGGCCTTTTACATCCACTCAAAAGATCAAATGAGGCCTTTGTTTATCATCCACTCTTCAACACAGCCCCACCAGTTTTTATGCGGATGTTTTTGGAATGGTCTTGAATCCAGGACCTTGAAACTCAGCCACAAAAGTTTCTCCAACCGTGACTAGGCTTGAGGGAAGACTGGAAAAGAAGCACGACCACAGTGGTCTAGAGAAAAGGAAAGAAGCAGGATAGTTTAAGTTTTATGCCTGACATGAGGACAGAAATGTGGCTAATATTCTGCCTGGTTAATTGATCCTATAGAAAGCAGCAAAATACTCTCCTGATGCTTTCTCCGAAGAATAATATTATAAAGTAATGAACCAACATGAGGCTTGCAACATGTTTAAAGCTTGTTCCATCTCAGTTTCTGCTAGGAAAGCAAATATTCATATTTGGTCCCAGAAGGACTTTGAGTTATTTTTCCAGATTACAGGCCAAAATGTTAATGCTTATGCACTACACTGTTGAAAATTACTAGCATCGTAAAGATTTCAACAGCGCAGCATGGAATCCTCTGCTGCAATACCCACACAGAAAATGCATTTGAGATATTTTCTAAATAGTGTCACTACTCATAATGCCTCCAGTATAAATCAGTGTAAAAGTACCAGACTGTGACTGCAGTCTTTTGTGGGTCAATGGTTGGGTCAAATGCTTCACTACTGGGATTTAAAGTTCGTGAGTAATTAGATGTGATAGGTCTGTCCCAGTGCCACGAGCAACATCTTTGAGACCGAGTAGGCTTAATGCGCCTGCCTGCCTGCCATCCAGCTGACTCTTGATTCACCTCTTCTTCTGAGTCGAAACCACCGTGAAGAATCATGTTGTCAACGTGACAAAGACCCAAGAAATATACGGCAGCTTTGAAATCAGTGGCAGACAAGTGGGTCAAATAAAGGAAGGGAAACAAAAAGGCTAAATCACTTTCGAAATGTCCTTCTGAAAAATGAGTCTGAATTCCTCTGGCCATTTAAACCATCTCTCCCCATTCAACAGCTGTCCAGCAATCCCAAATGGCAATTACACATGAGCATATGGGTAATTTGTGTCCCAGACCTGGCAAAAATAGTGAGAGAGAAATAATGCCGTCTACACAACAACTTCCTGATTAAAATATTGAACGCAGCCCCAGATCTCTCCCTTTAAAATTTTCAGTGACTTTGAAAATACATTCTGGAAATATTGTGGTTTCACATTACTGGCTGGATTTGAGCTCAGTGGTCTGTGCCCATACTTTTGCTCCATTATGCCCTGGCTCTGAACAGTTTTGCAGAATCCAGACATAAGCTTTTTGTCAGCTGCTACAGTATCCTTCTTCCAATCTTCATGCTTGCCTGCCCTCACATTTCAAAGAAATAATGACTCCATTAGGGTACACAAAAGGCTGGAGAAACTCAGCGGGTGCAGCAGCATCTAAGGAGCGAAGGAGATAGGCGACGTTTCGGGTCGAGACCCTTCTTCAGACTGGTCAGGGATCAGGGAAACTAGAGATATAGACGGTGATGTGGAGAGATAAAGAACAATGAATGAAAGATATGCAAACAAGTATCGATGATAAAGGAAACAGGCCATTATAAGCTGTTTGTGGTGTGAAAATGAGAAGCTAGTGCGACTTGGGTGGGGGAGAGATAGAGAGAGAGGGAATGCCAGGGTCCGAGGGCTGAGGGAGAGGTGGGAAGGGGAGGAGTTAACAGAATTGCAAGGGTTAACAGAATTGAGAAAATTCAATGTTCAAGCCCAGAGGATGCAGACTCCCCAAGTGGAATATGAGGTGCTGTTCCTCCAACTTGCGGTGTTGCTCACTCTGGCCGTGGAGGAGGCCCAGGACCGAGAGGTCGGATACGGAATGGGAGGGGGAGTTGAAGTGCTGAGCCACCGGGAGGTCGGGTTGGTTATTGCGGACCGAGCGGAGGTGTTCGGCGAAACGATCGCCAAGCCTCCGCTTGGTCTCACGATATAGATCAGCTGGCATTTGGAGCAGCAGATGCAGTAGATGAGGTTGGAGGAGGTGCAGGTGAACCTCTGTTGGACCTGGAAGGACTGCTTGGGTCCCTGAAAGGAGTGGAGGGGGGAGGTGAAGGGACAAGTGTAGCATCTCTTGTGGTTGCAAGGGAAAGTGCCTGGGGAAGGGGTGGAGCGGGAGGGAAGGGAAGAATTGACAAGGGAGTTGCGGAGGGTGCGGTCTTTGCGGAAGGCAGTCGGGGGGGGGGGAGATGGGAAGATGTGGAGAGTGGAGGGGTCACGTTGGAGGTGGTGAAACTGGCGGAGGACTATGTGTTGTATGTGCCGGCTGGTGGGGTGAAAGGTGAGGACCAGGGGGACTCAGCCTTGTTGCGAGTGGGGGAATGGAGAGAGAGAGCAGTGTTGCGGGGTATGGAGGAGACCCTGGTGCGAGCCTCATCTGTAGTGGGGGAGGGGAATCCCCATTCTCTGAAGAATGAGGACATTTGTGATGACCTGGTGTGGAACACCTCATCCTGGGAGCAGATGCGGCGTAGACGGAGGAATTGGGAATAGGGGATGGAGTCCTTACAGGAAGCAGGGTGGGAAGAAGAGTAGTCCAGGTAGCTGTGGGAGTCAGTTGGTTTGTAGTGGATGTCGGTCAGGAGTGTATCACCTGCAATAGAGATGGCGAGGTCAAGAAATGGTAGGGAAATGTCGGAAATGGTCCAAGTGTATTTGAGTGCCGGATGGAAGTTGGTGGTGAAATGGATGAAGTCAGTCAGTTGTGTGTGGGTGCAGGAGGTGACACCAAAGCAGTCGTCGATGTAACGGAGGCAGAGGTCGGGGATGGGGCCCTGGTACGCCGAGAACAAGGATTGTTCGACGTACCCAACAAAGAGGCAAGCGTAGCTGGGGCCCATGCGTGTGCCCATAGCTAGGCCTTGTGTTTGGAGGAAATGGGAGGAGTCAAAAGAGAAGTTTTTGAGGGTAAGGACCAACTCCGCTAGGAGGAGGAGGGTGTCAGTGGACGGGTATGGGTTGCTCCTCTGGTTGAGGAAGAACCGGAGGGCTTTGAGACCATCCTGGTGGGGGATGGAGGTGTAGAGTGACTAGACGTCCACGGTGAAGATGAGAGGATGGGGGCCTGGAGAATGGAATGCACGGAGCCGGCGGAGAGTGTCTGAGGTGTCTTGAACATAGGTGGGGAGGGATTTAACAAAGGGGGATAGGATGGCGTCAAGGTATGTGGAAATATGTTCAGGCACGAACAGGCAGAGACAATGGGTCTGCTGAGGTTTGTGGATTTTGGGGAGAAGGTACAATCGGGCCGTGCGGGGCTGGGAAACGATGAGGTTGGAGGCTCGGGGGGGGGGGGGGGGGGGGGTAGGGAGCCGGAGTTGATGAAGTCGGTTATGGTGCTCGAGATGGTGGCCTGGTGCTCGTCAGTGGGGTCATGGTCCAGGGGTAAGTAGGAGGAGGTGTCCGAGAGTTGGCGCGCGGTCTCCGCTTTGTAGAGATCAACGCGCCAGACTACCACGGCACCTCCCTTGTCGGCGGGTTAGTTCAGAATAAATAGTTGCAAAGCCAATAAATAGTTCCAAAGCCGGAAGGCTACGAGGTGGGGGGGGGGGGGGTCCAAGAGGAGGGGGTACGTTGGAGACAGGAAAAGGGATCATCAGTGGGGGGCGAGGACTTCTTCTCGTGGAAGAACGCTGTGAGGCGGAGGCGACGGTAGAAGAGCTCCAAGTCGTGGTGGGCACGGAACTCATTGAGGTGGGAATGACTCCATTAGTTTCAGCAAAGAGGAGCGACAGGAGAGGCTGGGTCTGATCTCCCTGGAGCGGAGGAGGTTGAGAGGTATACAGATAAGAGAAGACTGCAGGAAACTATTCCTATATCAGAGGTAAATAAAACTAGACTTAGTCAGAGATAAGAGATTTAGAGAGATCTGAGGTGAAGCCTTTTTACCAATAGTGGTGGCATGGTGGTGTAGTGGTAGAGCTGCTGCCAGAGCCAGCGCCAGAGACCCGGGTTAGATCCTGACTATGGTTGTAGTCTGTACAGATTGTACATTCTGCATGAGTTTTCTCTGGGATTTCCCACACTCCAAGGACATATAGGTTTGTGGGCTAATTGGCTTGGTAAAATTATAATTTGTCCCTAGTGTGTGTGTAGGATAGTGTTAGTGTGCGGGGATCGTTGCTTGGCGCGGACTCAGTGGGTCGAAAGGGCTTGTTTCCCTGCTGTATCTCTAAACAAAACTAAACTAAACTCGAGAGGGCTGAGCATGCTACCTGGGACAGTTGTGGAAGCACAGACACTGACAGCATTTAAGGAATATCTGGATGGGCACTTGAATTGCTGAGGTGGAGGAGGCCACTAGCCAAGTGCTGGTAGATGGGTATAATTACTGATGGGTCCTCACTGGTCAGTATGGAAGTGGTGGGCTAAATGGCCTGTTTCCACGCTGTCTGAATCTATCTATATAATCATAATCATAGAAGCAAAACTCGTCAGGCTCTACAATTGATAGGAACATTCCCAATCTCCCACCATAATCCTAGTCAGGACCAGAGGAAATCAATTGGAGGTATTGTGTAAATAGTTGTAAACGGCCAAATTTATGATATAACAAATCCCATTGATGCCAACGATTAATGCCTGATGACTGTTGGTGAAACTGTGTTTGTATGTATTGGCTGCACCTTACCACCACCCCCGCATCCAAGCTTCCCACATTGCAACCTCCACCATCCTGAGCTACAGAACCACCTCTAGTAGCAGAGATTAAAGGATTTCTTTCTTCAGCAAGGAAATGTAACTCGGAGTTCAGAGTTGATGTCCGATTTAAGTTCTTAATCAGAAGATATAAGAGAGAAATGTTGCCTGTCTGATACGAGTGATAAAACTGTGTCAACATTCTTCAAAACCAGTCTCTGCCAATGAGCTACATTATTTATCTTTTGCAAACTGTCAACACTCCTTTCTGAAATGTTCCACCACCTGTTGCTTTTCTGGCTGCCTCACGTTATGCTGGTTTTGCCTTGAGGCAGAACAGTAAGTGGATAAATTCACATAGCTAATTAATGATTTGGCTTTCTGACCGTTATTTGTCAGTGAGAATTATTTATTAATTCTTTACGTTTAAGGAACATTGCTCAAGAGGGAAATTGCATTCTTCAATATCTGTGGGATGATTTTTTTGCAGTTTACAGCATGTTCTTATTTTCACACCTATTTAACAATAGTTCATTCATAGTTTGCTCAGACTGATGCTTTAATTGAATTACAGTGCATTCAGAAATAATTCAGACCCCTTCACTTTTTCCACATTTTGTAACGTTACAGCCTTATTCTAAAATTGATTAATTTTTTTTTAAATCATCAATCTACACACAATACCCCCATAAGAAAAAAACAAAAACAGGTGTTTAGAAATTTTTCCAAAGTAATTAAAAAGAAATAACTGAAATATCACATTTACACAAGTATTCAGACCCTTTACTCATTACTTTGTTGAGGCACCTTTGGCAGCGATTACAGGCTCAAGTATTTATAGTTATGACGCTACAAGCTTGGCACACCTGTATTTGGGTAATTTCTGCCATTTTTCTCTGCAGATCCTCTCAAGGTTGGATGAGGAGCATCGATGCACAGCTATTTTCAGGTCCCTCCAGAGATGTTCGATCGGGTTCTGGCTGGGCCACTCAAGGACATTCACAGACTTGTCACAAAGTCACCCCTGCATTGTCTTGATTGTGTGTTTGGGGTCGTTGTCTTGTTGGAAGGTGAACCTCCACCCAAGTCTGAGGTGCAGAATGCTCTGGAGCAGGTTTTCATCAAGGATCTCTCTGTACTTTGCTCCATTCATCTTTCACTCGAACCTGACATGTCTCCCAGTTCCTGTTGCTGAAAAACATCCCACAGCATGATGCTGCCACCACCATGCTTCACCTTAGGTATAGTATTGGCCAGGTGATGAGCAGTGCCTGGTTTCCTCCAGACGTGACACTTGGCATTCAGGCCAAAGAGTTTAATCTTGGTTTCATCAGGCTAGAGAATCTTGTTTCTCATGCCTTTTGGAAAACTCCAAGCAGACCGTCAATGTGCCTTTTACTGAAGAGTGGCTTTTGTCTGGCCACTCTACCATAAAGGCCTGATTGGTGGAGTGCTGTAGATATAGTTGTCCTTCTGGAAGGTTCTCCCATCTCCACAGAGGAACTCTGGAGCTCTGTCAGAGTGACCACCGGGTTCTTGGTCACCTCCCTGACCAAGGCCTTTCTCCCCAATTGCTCAGTTTGGCCAGGCGGCCAGCTCTATGAAGAGTCCTGGTGATTCCAAAGTTTTTCCATTTAAGAATGACGGAGGCCACTGTGCTCTTCGGGACCTGCAATGCTGCAGAAATTGTTTTATACCCTTCCCCAGGTCTGTGTCTAGACACAATCCTGTCTTGGAGGTCTATGGACAATTCCTTCATCTTCATGGCTTGTTTTTTTGTTCTGACATGCACTGTCAACTGTGGGACCTTATATGGACAGGTGTGTGCCTTTCCAAATCATGCCCAATCAATTAAATTTACCACTGGTGGACTCCAATCAAGTTGTAGAAACATCTCAAGGATAATCAATGGAAACAGGATGTAACCAAGCTCAATTTTGAGTGTCATAGCAAAGGGTCTGAATACTTATGTAAATGTGATATTTCAGTTATTTGTTTTTAATTACTCTGCAAAAATTTCTAAACACCTGTTTTCGCTTCTTCATTCTGGGGAATTGTGTGTAGATTGATGATAAGAAAAATGAATTTAATCTATTTTAAAATAAGACTGTAACGTAACAAAGTGCGGAAAAAGCGAATGGGTCTGAATACTTTCTGAATGCACTGTAATATGTTGAACCAACCGATTCTTCTTTTGAGAACTCTACCTTCTTTTGAGACTGATATTTGCTTTCTGTCCCACCTGTTTTTGCACTTGGCCATATTTCTTGGTTTAATCTCTCTTCCATCTCCTTGTTTCTTTGTTTTTCATCCCTTTTCCCCTTATGGTACAATAAACATTTGCTCAATCTCTAGGTTTTCCAGTTCTGATGAGAGGTTAGTAGCCTGAAAAGTTAACTCTAGTAACTTCTAGTACTAAAGCAGTTTCTTTCCCCAGATATCCAGCTTTGGGTATTTTTTCCTTTGAGTTAGAATACTGCTCACAGTTTAAAATTACAGAAATATTTACACTGTGAACAGTGTTCTAACTCAAACACAGAATTCAGCCAACTGGGTTGATGCCAGCTCCGAGCAGAGCAACTTCATTAGTCCCATTCGCCCTGTACCTTGCAACCTATTCTCCTACACCTGTCGATCAGCTACTCTGTGGTTCTTTTGCCACATGCATTCAGGAAGACCTTCTGTCAATGCTAGAGGACCATCACACTCGCCTACTTACCACACCACCATCAGGAACACCTAGCGCTCACTTGGAGAATCTGACCATCTGGTTGTGCTTCCCCTTCCCGCCCACAGACAGAGATCAAAAAGCGTGGCACTAGCCAAGAGGGCTGGGACGTGCTGATCAGGGGAGGCAGAGGATTAATTACGGGACAGCTTCCAATTGGTCCACTGCACCACTTTCAAGGAGTCATCAGTGAACCTGAATGAATACGCCACAGCCATCTCCAATTTCATTAAAATAATGCGTGGGTGAGTGTGAAGCTACAAAAGCATTTTGAGTTTTTCCCAACCAGAATCCCTCGATGAATAAGGAGACTTGTAATCAGTTGATGGATGGATCTGTGACGTTGAGGACTGGTGAGCTCTTGAAGGCCATTGTGAGTGCAAATGACAATTCTGGGTTAAGCTGGAGTCACAGATGGATGCTGACAGCTGTGGCAGGGCTTGCACGCAGTCACCCCCTACAAGACGAAACTAGGAAGCATAAGTGCATACGATGCAAACTTCCAGGCTAGCTCAATGCCTTTTATGCACGCCAATGCGATTCCAACGCACAAGAGACTTCAGAGTGCTCAGTGCTCAGCCCGGTCTATCACGGGCAGAACTCTGCTGCTCCATTGAAAGCCTACATGGGACTTGGCCTCAAGAAAATGGCATCTTTCAACAGGGATCCTCACCATCCATGCCAGACCTTTCTCTTGCTACTAGCAGCCGCAGGCGGTACATAATACTAATGTCCTACCCCACCAGGTTCAGGAGCAGCTATTTTCCCGCAACCGCCAAGCTCATGAACCAATCGACACGACCCGAATTCTACCTCAGTTACAGAACACCACACACCACTTTTTGCCCTGGAATGGACTGCTTTTCCGATTGTGTTCTACACTAAGGTCTTTTTTCTCTACCAACTTCTTCTTTTCACCGTCTAGTGAAATTTATCAATAGTTTATGTTTTTTTTGTGTTGTCTACATCTATTGCTGCAAGCAAAATTGCTCATTGTACCAGCACCTCATCTTACCTGTGTATGTGACAATAAACTTGATGTGACTAGATCTGGGAGAAACCTAGAGAAACCCCACATACCAATGTCACAACAGCAGGGCCACAAATCTGTATCGCTCACAGCTTTGAGGCAACTTATGGTAAATGCTTTGCCTCCATTACTGGTGATAGCATGAATGGGAAAGGTTAAATGTGTGAGGTCTAGAGCACAGCACGGTTATTACAGAGAGCTGTACAGATGCGCACTTGACCCTCTGTACAGCACTTGGTGCCTCTGCCCTTCTAAACCTGTATGTGTGTCAGGGTGGAGAAGAGGAAGGGGCTTTCAAATTTGAACTGAACCTCTCTCACTGACCCATGTCCTCCTTGCTCTATACTCTGCACACCATTTTTAGAAGCAGAGACACAGGCTTGATCCTAACTACGGGTGCTGCCTGTATGGAGTTTGTTTGTTCGTTCTCCCCTTAACTACAGGGGATTTCTCTGGATGCTCAGGATTTCTCCCATATTCCAAAGATTTACACGTTTGTAGATTAGACAAAAATGCTAGAGAAACTCAGCGGGTGAGGCAGAATCTATGGAGCAAAGGAAATCGGCAACGTTTTGGGTCGAACCTTCTTCAGACGGGTTTCGACCTGAAATGTTGCCTATTTCCTTCGCTCCATAGATACTGCCTCACCCGCTGAGTTTCTCCAGCATTTCTGTCTACCTTCGATTTTCCAGCATCTGCAGTTCCTTCTTAAACATGTTTGTAGATTAATTGGCTTCTGTAAATTATCCCTAGTGTGTAGGATAGTGCTAGTTTACGGGCGATTGCGAGTGGTGCAGACTCAGTGGTCTGAAGGGCATGTTTACACGCTGTGTCTCTAAACTAAACTAAACTGAACTAAACTAAGCTAAATTGAACAGTGTGGGATCTTTGACCCAGAGAATCCATAGCTGGATGCAAAGTTGAGTCATCAGACACTATAGATATTTACAGTAATGCCAGCAACTCACCAAGGACCAGCGCCCACAACTAAGGAATCAGGAGATCAGTTAACTTTGTGCTTTATTTTTTTTACAATGTCAGGTTGAATTGGCATTTGTTCCCATATGCTGTGACAAAGCTTTGGGCATTATTTCTACTGGACTACCTCCCTGTGCCCCCCTGTCTGATTGTGCCTGGATTCTGCCGACACACTCATTAAATGCTGGTTTCACCATCTAGAACCTACTGGTTTTACTCCCTGCTCCCACTACACTGGTTTCCTCTGGGTCTTTGCACTCATAACCCTCTGGTCTACTGGTTTCATCCACCTGCATCTCATCCACCTTTCACTCAAATCGTCCTTCCGGCCTCTTGCTCTATTGACCTTGTTGGGGAAAGAAGTGCTTCCGTGGTGCTGACAGGTGCCGCCAGTTAAAATCCCACAGGGAAGAGTCTGGGAAGCTGGGTTGTCCTGGGTTTCTCGGGTCCCTTGGTCAATCAGTTCTAAACCAACCTCTTCTCTCCAAGTACATTTTAATGTCCTCCCGATATTGAAGATGACTTTGGATGGATGGATTATTGGGTTAATATTTAAAGGGCTACAGAGTAGGATAATTAAGGCTGTTATGTCCACTTGCTTATGGTTCTGGGATTTGGGGTGAAATGTGCAAAAGAGTGGGGGAATAAAGTCTGATAAGGATTTATGTTGGAATGATCTGTTTCTGGGCTGGAATTTCTATACGATTTTCTGAAGGCTTGGGCAGTTTCTGAATTTGGGCATGCTGGTCCAATAATGAACAATACAGCTCCTTACCAGGTTGCGACTGCCTGACTTTTGGACACCCTCTACATACATATGAGTGTAAGGTAGACTGGGAGGATTGTTGAGGATGGATTTGACGGCTACTGTGGGGATGAAGGAATCTTCTGCCAAGTTGGATCGGGATGTTTCTGTGTGCTTTCTCTCCACATTGACCACACCTCACCGCAAAGCCGCACAATAGGGGGCCGGGTGGAGCCATGCAGAGCTGGGAACGCACAGCAGATTCACTCGCTAATTCACTGAGCCAGTGCGACCAGCTGGAGGCCACTCTCCCTGTGCTTGCGCATTCCTCCCTCACCGCTGTTTCCATGGTCCTCTCCCATGCACTCTTTTGTTTACTTCTGACATACCAGCAGTTTGGGTTACAAACAGTTCACAGTAACTGAACCTTTTTGTAACCCATGTCCGTCTGTGCTACTCTTTCCATTTGCTCTTCGGTTGCAACTAGGATGCAGTTATTCTGAGAGGTCAACTCCATTTGCTGAAACTTCAGGAGACACATCAGAGGATGGGGAGCAGCTGGGAGGAGGAACCTGCAGCCTGAACTTCCAAGGACTGGCTTTCAAAGCAAGTATAGCATTGGGAATTTTTCAAACGGCTACAAGAGACAATGGCTTATGTGAATGAATTCAACAGCTGCACACACACAATAGTGAACAAGGGTTTTGCAAGATCAAGCTCTACCATAAAGTCAGTAGCATAATGTTTGGTTACAAACAGCTCTGTAGGATTAAAGTTCACTCAATAGATCTTAATTTACATGGAAATCTTGGGTTGTCTCTTCCAAAACATTGCGGACTGACCAGGGAATTTTGAGACAGTGGTTCTTTAGCGTCATTATTGTGGATGGTTTGTGGATCAGTTATTACTCTGGGGCCTAATGTCCTTTGAAGCAAGGACATCCTGCATCTGTGATTCCAGCTTAGCCCACAATTGCAACATATCTGCATCTTCTTGTTCACATCCTCCCATGTATGCATTTGTGGTGGAAAGTGTGCAAGGCCAGCCAGCACTGGAGGTGAATGTTGTCGATACAAGTGTATAAAAAAGCCCTTAAGAAATTAGCGTACATGTGGTGTGATTTTAGAAACCTTGCTGTACCAGCCACCATCATTAGTTGAGAGTTACTACCTTCAAATCAGTCTTTTCTGTTTGTGGATCTGCCTCTTTCGTTTGCACAGACAGGCAGCAAGATAGTAAGAATCTACAATGTGTTTCCATCCTGCAGCATGTCCATATCAGGATTGTGAAGGCCATCTAATGCCCAAAGTAAAGCATCAGAATAACCAACGTGAAGGTTAGTTGAGTGCTTGTATATAACGTCTCTTTGTAGTGGATTTCATTATTTCTGCCATTGGAAGTGGCTGCGTCAAAGATTATTCAAAAGCTGCCTGGAGATTTGCCTATGTCAAGCAAATATAGCAGACAGTAGACTGCTTTAAAATGAAAACATACAGTATATCCAAGAAGCTGGGATCTATTGGCATAACTGAATTTTCATTGCAAATGAGCAAAATATGCAAAGAGTGGACTGTCTCGTTTCACGTAGTTGATGTAATTGAGTGAGGGAGATTGTAGGGGAAATGTAACCTTTCCCTAATTCTGTGCCATTTAGCTTCTGATCTCTTTGTTGGTTGTTTGCTAGTCACAGAATGGTCTACGAAATCTGTCTGTCATATCTGCTGGACAAAGCAAATCCCCGGGTGGCTTTGGAATAATCAAGTAAACTTGGCCTTCGACTCAGCCGCTCCCAAGGACAGCAATAATGAACTGCAGTTCAATTAAATATTGGCCTGCACTCAAGCAGAAAATCAACATACAATTTGAAAGGTCACGAGGCTTGCTGACTGTTCAGTCCAATAACCTGCAAACTGAAGTCCAGCAAACCTCACCCCATAAAGGTGAAGCTCAGGGTATGTGATCTTTTGGCTTGTCGACCAGAAAATCAAGTAGCCCTGTGAATTATGCAAATTCTCCCATAGTATCACAAAACATTGAGACCTCTCCCCACCTCTAATAACAACTATTCATTTTACCATTCAGTTTGAATTCAGGACAGAGGCTTCACATACATGTTTCCACCCATATTTTCATTATATACTTTAAGCATATTGACAGGGAGTTATGGAAATCATAATAAAGGGTATGATTCTGAAATATACAATTTCTGACAGCAGTTCCATTATGAAGGGAGAGTCACCATTCCTCAATATAACTGTAATGATAATTTTTATCAGCTCTTAAGCAAGAATGAGGCAGTATAAATGTCCCCTAATCCAGCAATTTAGTATGCAATCATGGTGAGAAATGGCTCAATAAAAAATGAAACATTCTGGTTTTCCCCTGAGTTGTATGTCATCCAGAGAGTGTAAATCAAAGACCTGATGTGCATATAATTATGAATGCAGATTGAACTTTGTGTGAATTCACTGCATTCAATATTTTCTAACTTGTTTTCAGAGTTAGCTGTTATATGCATTGCTCCACACAGCAATACTTTTTATAAAGATTTACAATGGCTTCTAACAAGAATCCAGGTCTAATGGTCAAAGGAATAAAACAACATGAAAGAATCGTGTAGATTTGTTTCAATATGAGACATACATTGATTCAGTATCATTGCAACAATGTGGGATAGAATAGTAAAATGTATAAATAATTTAAATAACATATTAAAAAATGTATTCATATGTGAGATCCCCATTATTGTGCTTTCCAATTGCCCTTTTCAAATCACTACATTATTGCCACCATGCTATTGATCTGGAAAGAATATGTAATTTAAGCTGGAAAGAGTGCAGAGAAGATTTATGAGGACGTTGCCAGGACCTGAGGGGCTGAGCTGTAGGGAGAGGTTGGGCAGACTAGGAGTGCAGGAGGCTGAGAGATGGTCTTACAGTGGTGTGTAAAATTGTGAGAGGAATGAATAGGGTGAATGCACAAAGTCTTTTAACCAAAGTAGGGGAATCAAGAACCAGACAACATAGTTTTAAGGTGAGAAAGGAATGATGTCCAAAATAAGACTTAGGGGAACATTTTCACACAGAAGGTGGTGGGTATGTAGAACGAGCTGTCGAAGGAGGTAGTTGAGGCAGGTACTATAAAAACATTTAAAATATATTTGGACAGGTACATGGATAGGAAAGGTTTATGGGTCAAATGTGGGCAGGTGGGACTAGCGTAGATGGGGCTTCATGGTTGCCATGGACAAGTTGGCTCTAGAGGCCTGTTTCCACCCTATATGGCTCTTTGACTATGACTCTATGTTCTACGGTAACAAGGTCATGGATTTTGACCCAGCACTGGTGAAGAAGTGGAGATATGTCATATCTATGTGTAACCTTCAAAGGAACTTATAATTGATGCAATTCCTTGCACCTATTGCCCTCTTTCTTCAATGCAGTTGGGTTCTTGGGTTTAGGAAGTACAGTTAAGTACTGTACCCTTGGTGGCATAATGCCAATGTCAGATCTTGAGCAACATACGTCTTTTTACAGGACTACAGGAGGATTAAAACAAAGCTTTTGCTAACTTTTCATCAATGTTCATTAATCTATTTTAACTGGGCAGGAATATTTACATCAGCACTAACGGGCATGATAAATGGTACATTTCTGAATGATTTTATAATTTTTTTTATAATTACCCACCTTTGAGCAAAAAATATTCAAAGGCAGGAAACATAACCGTAAGCCGGGACAATTAGAGGTACCACACTGTTCCAACGCCTAATATATAGGGCAGGCAATACGGATCACCTTTCCTTGACACAAAATAAAGGTAACTGCGGATAAAGTTGGCATATCGTCCAACGTAATTTGCCTTTGTGCTTATTTCCGGATGTGTGCAGGACAGGCAAAGTGGTATTGATTTCACATGTCTAGTTAATAATAGACATTAATGGTCCTGCTCAGGATAGAGATTCTTTCAGCCTGCTTCACCCTTGTAAATTCCACACATTGTAATTTAATTTAGTATCAGAATGTTAAACACAATCTGATGGTCTATACAGGCATGGCTCCTTTGCAGAGCATTCAAGTACAGTCATGCAGTTTCAGGGCAACTACAGTTGAAGGTGCAGAGTTTAAACATATCATTTAATTTCCAGCTGGATGTGTTGGTCCAGATTGGTGGAGGAACAGTGCAGTGCAATATATTTATTGCCACCTGCAAGCAATGCATTGCCTGCACAGTCAATGTTAATACAACCTTTCACCTCTATCAAACTCATTCTAGGTTGAGACAGGGAAAATCTTTAACATCTGCCAGTTTGCAATACACCATTGCAAAGCACTGGTAGCTGATTCCAGATGTGCATATGTGGCAAAGTAAGATTTTATCACAACCTCCTTGTCCAGAGCATATAATTATGCACATAAAGTCATATAAATGTTGAAACAAGCAGCTGCCAATACTGATTTACCAGGGAAAGACACAGTGGATCAGGCAGCATCCATGGAGACACACGGATCGATTTCATTGAAAATCATTTATATGTGAGACTGGGACTCGAAACATCACTTATCCATGATCTCCAGGGATGCTGCCTGACCTATAAGTTAGCCAGCATTTTGTGTCTTTCATTGTCATGTAATGCCTGCAGGAAATCTCATGGATTTCACAAACTGGAAGGACTTCTATTACATCAACACTCTTATGTGTACTGTTCCATTTTGGAGGCTAATTCTGCACATCAATCATTCCCTATTAGCGAAAGTACCTTTCGGCACTTAATTCAAAACTGAAACGTATCTTTTATCATGAGTGCTAAATGTGCGTGAGTGTATCATGAGCAGCTGCATTCATCCCTCCTCTGTCTGTCCCATGGACTTCAGTGGACTGAATGTGTGGGAGATGTGGACAAAGAACAGCCTATACACATTTTGCGTGGTCACCATTGGTGTGTTTGTCCCCTATGCCATCTTCCATCATTCAATTAAAAATACATGCTGGGTTTATTTTGTCCATTTACTTAACTATCTTTCCTTAAATTGTTTTATAAAACTCTAGGGAAGTAAATTCAGTTTGTCTGTAAACAAAAAAAAACCCAGGAACTGCAAACAATCAGTATAACAGGAAGCATCTGTGGAAAGAGAAACAGAGTTGTCATTTCAGGTTGAAGATGTGAAGAACCATCCCCTTTGACAACCTTCCAAGAAGGGTTTTTGATCATAAAATGTTATTTCTATTTCACTTTCCACAGATGCTGCCTGACCTGCTGACTATTTACAGCATTTTCTGTTTTTGTGCCGGATTTTCAGCGTCTGTAGTTTTTGATCTTCAAAGATTCTCCAGTCATTCCCCTGACTTCCACCCCTGACAGTATTACCTCGTGATTGTTTTCTGTCCAGTCGTCACTTTGTGAATGTCTTACTTGTTACATTGAGGCCAGACAGAATGCAGCGTACAATGTGAGGTCTGATTAAATCCCCATAAATTTTAAACATTGCATTCTGAGTTATATGGTTTTATTGATTGCATTAATTGGATGTTTTTACGGTCCAGTCTACTAAGATATATGGCTTCTTCCCACAAAAGTTTCATTTTTATTCATGTTATCAATGGTCCTTTCATTGCACGGTGCACTGTTGCATTTGGTTTTGTTCTGTGCAATTGCATATCTTGCCAAAGGCATTCTACGATTTGTGATTTCAGGCCCTCTTAATGGAGCTGGCATCTCGGATAACATCATCACACTGAACTTCAGAATACAGATGTGCGGCAGATACCAGATGTTTATGCAAATAATGCTGCATTCTCCTTCCCTGATTCCAACTTAGCTTCTCAAAGGTATAATCTTACCCATTAGCTTATTTAAAAAATAAATCTCCTCTGCAAAGCAACAGCTTGGAGTTTAATTTCCTGTGGTACTTTATACCAGGTTTTCTGCAGGCCACAATGGTCAATGTCTAGGTCATGTAGGATCTTACATGACTCTATCTGCTTTATTCAACCATATAACCATATAACAATTACAGCACGGAAACAGGCCCTCTCGGCCCTTCCTGTCCGTGCCGACCATTTATTTTCCCCTAGTCTCATCTACCTGCACTCAGACCATACCTCTCCATTCCCTTCCCGTCCATATACCTATCCACTTTACTTTTAAATGTTAAAATTGATCCTGCCTCCACCACTTCTGCTGGAAGCTCATTCCACACAGCCACCACCCTCTGAGTAAAGAAGTTCCCCCTCACGCTACCCCTAAACTTCTGTCCCTTAATTCTCATGTCATGCCCTCTTGTTTGAATCTTCCCTACCTTCAATGGGAAAAGCTTATCCACGTCAACTCTGTCTATCCCTTTCATCATTTTAAATACCTCAATCAAGTCCCCCCTTAACATTCTACGCTCCAAAGAATAAAGACCTAACTTGTTCAACCTTTCTCTGTAACATAGTTGCTGGAACCCTGGCAACATTCTAATAAATCTCCTCTGTACTCTCTCTATTTTGTTGACGTCCTTCCTATAATTAGGCAACCAAAATTGTACACCATACTCCAGAATTGGTCTTACCAATGCCTTGTACAATTTTAACATTACTTCCCTACTCCTATATTCAATGCTCTGATTTATAAAGGCCAGCACACCAAAGGCTTTCTTTACCACCCTATCTACATGTGATTCCACCTTCAGGGAACTATGCACAGTTATTCCTAGATCCCTCTGTTCCACAGCATTCCTCAATTCCCTAGCATTTACGATGTACGTCCTATTTTGATTTGTCCTGCCAAGATGTAGCACCTCACACTTATCAGCATTAAACTCCATCTGCCATCTTTCAGCCCACTCTTCCAAATGGCCCAAATCTCTCTGTAGACTTTGAAAATCTACTTCATTATCCACAACACCACCTATCTTAGTATCATCTGCATACTTACTTATCCAATTTTCCACCCCATCATCCAGATCATTGATGTACATAACAAACAACAGTGGACCCAACACAGATCCCTGAGGCACCCCACTGGTCACCGGCTTCCAACCTGACAAACAGCCATCCACCATTAATCTCTGGCATCTCCCATTCAGCCACTGTTGAATCCATATTGCTACTCCGCCATTAACACCCAAAGATTGAACCTTCTTAACCAACCTTCCATGGGGAACCTTGTCAAAGGCCTTACTGAAATCGATATAGACAACATCCACTGCTTTACCCTCATCAATCTCCCTAGTAACCTCTTCAAAAAATTCAAGAAGGTTTGTCAAACATGACCTTCCAGGCACAAATCCATGTTGACTGTTTCTGATCAGACCCTGTTTATCCAGATGCTTATATATATTATCTCTAAGTATCCTTTCCATTAATTTGCCCACCACTGACGTCAAACTAACAGGTCTATAATTGCTAAGTTTATTCTTTGAACCCTTTTTAAACAATGGAACAACATGCGCAGTACACCAATCCTCCAGCACTATTCCCGTTTCTAATGACATTTGAAATATTTCTGTCATAGCCCCTGCTATTTCTGCACTAACTTCCCTCAATGTCCTAGGGAATATCCTGTCAGGACCTGGAGACTTATCCACTTTTATATTTTTCAAAAGTGTCAGTACTTCCTCCTCTTTGAATCTCATAGTTTCCATAGCTACTCTACTTTTTCCCCTTAACTCACAGAGTTCAATATCCTTGGTGAATACCGATGAAAATAAATTGTTCAATATCTCCCCCATCCCTTTTGGCTCTGAAGATAGCTGTCCATTCTGGCTCTGTAATGGTCCAATTTTATCCCCCGTTATCCTTTTGCTATTAATATAGCTGTAGAAACCCTTTGGATTTACTTTCACCTTTCTTGCCAAAGCAACCTCATATCTTCTTTTAGCCTTCCTAATTTCTTTCTTAAGATTCTTTTTACATTCTTTATACTCCTCTAGCACTTCATTTACTCCATGCCTCCTATAATTATTGTAGATATCTCTCTTTTTTCGAACCAAGTGTCCAATTTCCCTTGAAAACCATGGCTCTTTCCAAATTTTACTATTTCCTTTCAACCGAACAGGGACATAAAGATTCTGTACTCTTACAGTTTCCCCTTTAAATGTCCTCCATTTCTCTTCTACATCCTTCCCATAACACAAAATATCCCAATTCACTCCTTTTAAATCCTTACGCATTCCCTCAAAGTTAGCCTTTCTCCAATCAAAAATCTCTACCCTAGGTCCAGTTCTGACTCTCTCCATAATTATATTGAAACTAATGGTATTGTGATCACTGGTCCCGAAGTGCTCACCAACGCATACCTCCGTCACCTGACCTGCCTCATTTCCTAACAGGAGGTCCAGCACTGCCCCTTCTCTGGTCGATACCTCTATGTATTGCTGTAAAAAACTATCCTGCACACATTTTACAAATTCCAAACCATCCAGCCCATTTACAGAATGTGTTTCCCAGTCGATTTTTGGAAAATTGAAATCTCCGACAATCACTACCTTGTGATTACTGCTAATATCTGCTATCTCCTTACATATTTGCTCTTCCAATTCTCGCTCCCCATTTGGCGGTCTATAATACACCCCTAAAAGTGTTGCTAAACCGTTCCCACTTCTCAGTTCCACCCAAATAGCCTCCCTAGACGAGCCCTCTAATCTATCCTGCCAAAGCACTGCTGTAATATCCTCTCTGACAAGCAATGCAACACCTCCACCTCTGGTCCCTCCAATTCTATCACACCTGAAGCAACAAAATCCTGGAATATTTAGTTTCCAATCACAGCCCTCCTGCAACCATGTTTCACTGATTGCCACAACATCATATTTCCAGGTACCAATCCAGGCTCTAAGTTCATCCACCTTTCTTACAATGCTCCTAGCATTAAAATATACACATTTTAGAAACCCACCATACCTTATTCTCTGTTTATTATCTTGGTTTATTATTTAGTTCTTAAAACTTATTCATTTGTAGGATGCAAGTTTAACTGGGAAAACCTGCATTTACAGTCCATCTACACATGACCCCTGAATTAAATAACATCCCAGACCTTGTTGAAGACACCCATGTTGGTGGGTCTGCAGTCAAACTAGCCGGCCAGTTGGTTAAGGAAGATGGAATGATTTCCCTACACTGTTTTAGTGAATTAGAAAGGTCTTCAAGAAAATCCAGTGCATTTATGATGTATGGATGCTACCATTGTAATTTCAGAGTGTGTTACTAAACCCAATCTAAATTCCATTTCTGGCACCGAGACAGCAGACACTGTAGAATAGATGCTGGAATCTTGAATTAAAAAAAAACAAACTGCTGGAAGAACTCAGTGAGTCAAGCAGCATCTGGTGTGCAGTAGCAGTGGCATAAAGAGAGTGAGGAGAACATCATTCACTGTAGACACAAGGAACTGCAAGTGCTCGACACTCAATGTGATTAAGGAGATCAGCAGGTCAAGCAACATCTATGGAGGGAATGGACAGGCAATGTCAGGACCCTTCTTCAGCCTGACCTGGAATCTGGAAAAGATCATTCAATATCTTTCCTGATGTGCGCACTGCACAAGAGTTTAGTTTGGGCTGTAACACATGTGAAGAGATGTTTCACAGAACTGCACATTGTTCAGATCCATGCATTCGGAAAGTGGGAATATCAGAGGATAATCTTGAGCATATAATTGGCAGTCAAGCCAGTCTACCTCACCAACACTTGTGACTCCACTGGAGTAGGAGTGAAATAATTAGGAGAGAAAAATATAGCAGAGAAAACAATACAAACTCACTCTCAGTCAGCAACCAGCATACTTTGAAACAGTCACAGTTGTCAACCATCTTTATAATGAAAAGAGCATCTTCTTTTCTCTGTTGTTCAGATTTAGGGCTTTATTGGCAGGCTGACAGCACAAGCTACAAATATGTTGAATTTCCCTTCCGCTGAACAAAACTGAATTATTTTAAAGAATGCATTTGGAGATCCAATGGAAAATGTTATGTCGAGTTCAGCTGCTTTTCCAACATAACTTGGACAGAAAGTTGGGAAGATGCTACTTCCACTGGATCGCTGGTCATTGTTTATCCTGCAGTTGTCCATCGGCGTAACTTCATGCATCCAAAAAGGCAGTGAGTGTATCCAAGGAAGGCTGTAGTGCTGACATTGTACATTGCAAGGCCATTGTGTTCAACATTCATTGTGTTCAGTTTGAATCACCTTGCTCTAGGACAGGTGTCATTAAGCTGGAAAGACTTAAATGTCAAAGAAGCCACTCAGCGGAGTTAGATCCACAAGAATGATGCCAGGACTCGAGGGACTGAGTTGTAGGGAGAGGTTGGGTAGGGAGGGGACTTGTAGGGGCGGGGAGGGGGGTTGTGTGGGCGGGGGGGGGGGGGGGCAGGGTGGTTGTGGAGGCGGGGGGCGGGGGGCGGGGTGGTTGTGGGGGCGGGGGGGGAGGGGGCTGTGGGACAGGAAAAAGTATATATCAGTCTGTCCAGACAGAATTTGGCAAGTCTGTACATGACTCAGCAACTGGGCCTGCCTCACATGCGATGGCATAGCTTTCAAAGAGGAAAATCCCACTAGGCAGGTGTAGTCCTTTTCCAACAAAGGCTGCTTTCTTGACCAAGAAATGTCACATGGAATAATGGAAGTTTCAAACATTTAGTTCTTTTGAAATATTTTTTTAAAAAGCCTCTGAGCTAGTTCCAAACAGTCATTTCTGAGAAACACAAATCTTCAGATCAACTGAGCTGTTGCCTTGAGGGGCCAACAGCCCAGTGATGCTGTTACCCCGGTCTCTGAGCTTTCAACACTGTTTGGACTCTGTGTTGCAAAGCTTTTGCATTGCTTTAAGCTTCAAAGTTCGAGCTGAAGGACCTGGATGTACTTTGGTATCTGAGTGTGTAATAGTTCTTGCATGGTGGTGTTCATTGTTCTGCCCATGGTGAATCAGGAGAGGATGGGTCACTAATTTATGGGCTGGGCAAATAAATCATTTGCTCTCCCTACTTTGTAAATAACTCTCAGTGAATTTAATTTGAACACAAGTTAACAAACTAAACTGCACTCTTATTTACAGACTGTAGAGACTGTTAGTGCATTTCTGAGCTTGGCTTGCGAATTGCATGTGGGATTGTCGAAATCCAGCCTCCAGTGGACAGTGCCAACATGGAGATTACTGCAGTGCGGTACAAAACTGGCACTAAATGGTGAATATAGCAGGCAGAAAAATACTCATATCAAAGACAAGAACGTTACAATACAATGGTTACAACGGTGCTTTACTGCAACAGCAAACCATGGTTTTGTTTTTATATTTTTTAGTTTTAGAGATGCAGAGCGGAAACAGGTGCTTTGGCCCACTGAGTCCACACTGGCCAGTGATCCCCATGTTCTAACACCATCCTACACACTGGGGACAATTTACAATTTCTTACCAAAGCCAAATTAACCTGCAAACTGCGCATCTTTGGAGTCTGGGAGGAAACTGGAGTACCCGGGAAAATTCCACGCGGTCACAGGAAGAAAGTACAAACTCCGTTTAGACAGGATCGATCCTGGGTCTCTAGTGCTGCAAGGCAGCAATACCATTGTGCCACCGTGCTGCCCCTAACAGTGAAATTATTTTTCGAGTCGCCAGATTTAACGCCATTTCCAAACTTCCAAAGTTTGGTCCATGCATTCAGCCTTATGGAGCCCTTATTCAGCCCTATCCCCCGGTGAGCTCCAGGCTTCTGCAGGGCCTCCAACCATCGCCTTTGTTCAGTGTTGTTCAGTGAACGGATGTCCCTCTCACTCACTACTTCTGGAACATTCAATATACAGAGACTAGTTGGTTGTATCATGTGATCCTTGAAGGGATGGCAGTCCAAAAGCAGTAATTGTTTTTCGCAAAACCAATGAAATATGTATTATACCATGCATATTTGAGGTGCAGAGGGAAAAGGAATGGATAGCCCCATCCTTGACATTTTTAGCTCATTTTTTGATATCTCTACATAGGGAGTGGTGAATATTCACCTCCGACAGAAGATAACATGCATGTAGCATGGGAGTGAGGTTGAAGTGATTTCACCATGCTTCCTCCACTTCCTTGTAGGAGAAGCCAAACCCAAGGTTGCAACACCCACAGCAGGTGGGTTTGTGTCCAAATTCCTCAGGACCAGGCCCCAGAGGCTGGAACCTCCTCCCAGAGTCCCCGATTTGATCCTGACTACGGGTACCGTCCAAATGGAGTCCGTACATTCTCCCCGTGACCTGTGTGGGTTTTCTCCGGTTTCCTCCCACACTCAAAGATGTACAGGTTTGTTGGCTGATTGGCTTTGGTAAAATTGCAAATTGCTCCAGTGTGTGTAGGTAAGTGTTAATGTGCGGGAATCGCTGGTCGGTGCGGACTCGGTTGGTTGATGGGCCTGTTTCCGCGCTGTATCTTTAAATCTGAAAAACAAACATAGCCCGCATATGATATACTTGGAGACTCGGAGCCCTGATCCACCTTACATTTTTCTCTCACGTAAACTGGCAAAACAAACCCAAATATTTTGCAAAGCTCAGTCAAATGTCTCTTAAATCTATAGTTCTTGAAAGCAGGGAAACTTGATATCAGTAGCTTGTGCAAAGCATAAATGTATAGTGGCATTTTAATCTGCTTCTGAAATCTGGCTTCATAGCCTTCAATGGAAGCATATTATCGTGATAGTCCACAGTGTGCATACTGTAAATGGAGCAGTCAAAAGACAAGAGTTCTGGTCTATTTTGTTAACTTGAATGCCTTAAACTGGGAGCTAACCTTTAACCCGTCATCAGTATCTTCTTTAAAGCCATTGTTCAAGGAGACAATAAACAGATACAGTATTCCAACTGCAAGATTCCAGAAAGAACAATGAGATTGTGATCGGGCAACGTTGAAGTAAAATCAAAGCAGTTTCTGGAAATCTAACATGAAAACAGAAAGAGAAAGTGGAAGAAAAACAATGGTTATGTTATAGGTCGAAAAAAGGTTCAAGATTGAATAATCTTTGTTAGCCCATCAGAGCAACATTGATTGCAAGATAAATATTGGC
The DNA here is from genome assembly GCA_035221665.1 of Okamejei kenojei. Taxonomy (NCBI): domain Eukaryota; kingdom Metazoa; phylum Chordata; class Chondrichthyes; order Rajiformes; family Rajidae; genus Okamejei; species Okamejei kenojei. The sequence goes on from CM069143.1 coordinate 38,215,732, forward strand.
CAGCACCACTGTTCGTCTGTAAATAATGCTGTGAGATCATTTACATTCTTTAAGATGGCAGAAAGTCCCAGGTTCAGTGTTTCATCCAAACTCTATACCCAGGGCTGCCAACGCTCACGCTTTGAGCGTGAGAATCAGCATTTGAAGAAACTCTCACGCCCTAACGCTGATCAGAAATTTCTCACGCTCTGTGGTGAGAAATTCTGTGATCAAAGAGAATTTCAAACTCAGAAAAACTGCATGGTCCGCGGGGCTGAGGGAGGGATGGAAGCAGATGTAGCGGCGGGAACAGATGCGGACGGAAAGCCGGGGCTGGCGAGTGTTTGCGGGGCTGGCGAGTGTTTGCGGGGCTGGCGAGTGTTTGCGGGGCTGGCGAGTGTTTGCGGGGCTGGCGAGTGTTTGCGGGGCTGCCGAGTCGCTCACTGCATCTCCGGCCATGGAACAGTGCAAGTGTCCCGGGCCGGCGGAAGCGTTGCGCCGCTGCCGCTGCCGCGAGAGTCTCTGTGCCGATGGGACAGAGACTCTCACAGGGAGGAGGAGAGAGAGAGAGAGGAAGGAGACAGGGGGGAGAGCGAGAGGGGCTGAGAGGAGAGAGAAGGGAGAGACTGAGGGGGAGTTAATGGGGAGAGAGAAGAGAGAGAGTGGGGGGAGAGAGAGGGGGAGAGAGAGTGAGGGAGAGAGTGAGGGGGGAGATAGAGAGGGGAGAGAGAGAGAGGGGGAGAAGAGGAGAGAGGGGGAGAGAGAGAGGGGGAGAGAGAGGCAGGGCTGCCAACCCAATGCACTGAGCGTGAGAATCACGCATTTCGCCAAATTCTCACGCTGATCACAAATTTCTCATGCTCTGTCGTGTGAAATTCTGTGATCAACAAAAATTTCAAAATTCATATCAACTGCATGGGCCACGGGTGTTGGAAGCAGAAGCAGCGACGGGGACAGATGCAGACGGGGAGCGGGGCTGGCGTGTTGCTCACTGCAGCTCTGGCTATGGAGCAGCCTCAGTGCACGAGTCCCGGGCTGTCGGAGGCATCGGAAGCGTTGCGCCGCTGCCGTGAGCGTCTCTGTGCCAAATTCGCCCAGGTGACCGGCATGGATCAGGCTGCAGCTCGGTGCATCCTGGAGGACAACCAGTGGCTGCTGGAAGTAAGTACCAAGCACTGGGTAGAAACGGTGGAAGATAGTGGCCTTCAAATGGGGGTGGTTGGCGAAAGCATCCTGCTAGATGTTTGCCTGCTAGGTTTTCTCTAGCTTGCCTGCTAGGTTTTCACTTACTGTAAATGCAGGAAAAATGTTCCCAATGTTGGGGAAGTTCAGAACCAGGCGTCACAGTTTAAGAATAAAAGGGGGGCCAGTTAGGACTGAGATGAGGACAAACATTCTTCACACAGAGAGTTGTGAATCTGTGGAATTCTCTGCCACATAAGGCAGTGCAGGCCAATTCACTGGATGTTTTCAAGAGAGAGTTACATTTAGCTCACAAAATCAAGGGATATGGGGAAAAAAACAGGAAAGAGGTACTGATTTTTGATGTATAGCCATGATCATATTGAATGGCAGTGCTGGTTCGAAGGGCCGATGACCTATTCCTGCAGTAATCCTTTATGGGCACTTCACAGACCAAATTATGGATAACAAAAGTTGCTACATTCACTGGCTTCCTTGTTATCTAACATGCTAGTCACTTTGTCAAAGAAGTCATTTTCTGACCTATTTTCTATGTATCTATGCTTGAGTATATGGCAATAAAACCCGATCACTTGATTTTGAAGCATTGATACAGTGTGAAAACAAGCCCTTCAGCGCAACTTGCCCACACCCACCAACATGTCCCAGCTACGCTACCTGCTTTTGGTCCATACCTCCAAACCTGTCCTATCCATGTATCAGTTTAACTGTTTCTTAAATGTTGGGATGGTCCCTGCCTCAACTACCTCAACTACCTCCTCTGGCAGCTTGTTCCAAACACCCGCCACCCTTTGTGTGGATAAAGTTACCCCTTAAAATGTTACCTCTTAAAATTATTTCATACAAAAAACATTGAAATCATACTTCTACAATGCACTAAAACATGATTTTAATATATCAAATTTCAAAAAGTTCCTACCCTGGGTGGGGGTACACCCTTCTTCCACACCCTCTCCCCACTCGGTTGCTCCAATCCCTCACCGGGTACCCCCAAGGCCAGTGATCAGTGATCGCTCAGCCTTCCCACTTTCAAAAACGCTCCGTGGCCCCTGGTTCAGATGGAGAACACTGCTAGATGTGAGCGGGGAACTGAGGCCAGTTGTCCGTGATGTCTAGATTCCAATATTCAGCGCTTCATGTTTCGGAGTTGTCTAATGTTATTGATTTGTAATTAGCTTGATGACTTCAGGACAGTTTGTTACGAAAATGAAAGAAATTGTATCAGAATACTTATACAGCTGAGTGAGTATGATTTTATGGATGGGAATTGTGTTCAACCAATTGATGACTTCTTTGACAAAGTGACTAGCATGTTAGATAACAAGGAAGCCAGTGAATGTAGCAAATTTTGTTATCCATAATTTGGTCTGTGAAGTGCCCCATAAAGGATTACTGCATTAGGTAAGCACCTGTGGACTTAAACTTAATAGGTTAAGTCCAGGGGGTCAGATATGGGGTTTATGTCTGGGCCAAATATATTGTCAGTGCAAAGGGGCTAGGAGCAAGGTCAAGTGTGCATCCAGAGTGAAGGTCTGGAATAGTACTAGGCGTTGGGGGTAGGGTGTTGACATGGATCGAAAATTGGTTGGCAGACAGGAAGCAAAGAGTAGGAGTGAACGGGTCCTTTTCAGAATGGCAGGCAGTGACGAGTGGAGTGCCGCAAGGCTCGGTGTTGGGGCTGCAACTGTTTACCATATATATTAATTATTTGGAAGAGGGAATTAGGAACAACACTAGCAAGTTTGTGGATGACACAAAGCTGGGTGGCAGTGTGAACTGTGAAGAGGATGTTAGGAGGTTGCAGGGTGACCTGTACAGGTTGAGTGAGTGAGCAGATGCATGGCAGATGCAATATAATATAGATAAATGTGAGGTTATCCACTTTGGCAGCAAAAACAAGGGGGCAGATTATTATCTCAATTGAGTTAAGTTAGGTAAAGGGGAGGTGCAGCAAGACCTGGGTGTCATTGTACACCAGTCACTGAAAGTTGGCGTGCAGGTACAGTGAAGAAAGTTAATGGAATGTTGGCCTTCATAACAAGAGGATTTCAGTATAGGAGTAAAGAGGTTCTTCTGCAGTTGTATAGGTCTCTGGTGAGACCACATCTGGAGTATTGTGTACATTTTTGGTCTCCTAATTTGCCTCCATCCTTGCCTCCATATAGTTTTGGTCTCCCAATTTGAGGAAGGACATCCTTGTGATTGAGGCAGTGCAGCGTAGGTTCACGATATTGATCCCTGGGATGGCGGGACTGTCTTTTGAGGAAAGATTGAAAAGACTTTGCTTGTATTCACTGGAGTTTAGAAGGATGAGGGGGGATCTTATAGAAACATATACAATTATAAAAGGACTGGACAAGCTAGATGTAGGAAAAATGTTCCCAATGTTGGGTGAGTTCAGAACCAGGGGACACAGTCTTAGAATAAATGGGAGGACATTTAAGAGTGAGATGAGAAAACACGTTTTCACCCAGAGAGTTGTGAATTTGTGGAATTCCTTGCTACAGAGGGCAGTGGAGGCCAAATCACTGGATGGATTTAAGAGAGAGTTAGTTGGAGCTCTAGGGGCTAGTGGAATCAAGGGATATGTGGAGTTAAAGCAATGAACTGGTCCAAACATGAACCAGTTCAAAATGACATACAAAAAAGCATTTTTTCATAAGCTACAGGGAGGAAGGGGATGGTTGACAAACAGGGGTTAATGTTTATTAATGTTTATTTATTTATTATTTATTTATGTTTTTTGGTTACTTCATACATATTACTTGTATGTGTTTATCAGTTGTATGTATATATACGTCTGTATGCATCTCTAAAAATTGCCTGGGGTACGTCTACGGTTAAATTGTATCTCAAATGAATAATTAATTATTGTAGATTATATATTGTATATTGTGTTACATATTACATGACTATGATACATTATCATTATTGTTATTATTATAAGCAATGTTATTAATAATGGTGATAATTATTAATTAATTAATTAATTAATTAATTATTAAATATGGAAGAAGGGTTTAGGGAGAAGGGGTGAGATTAAATGTTATTCTTCTTCTCACTCCTTTTCGAGCTTGTAAAGAAAAAGTGTTGGACATTAAATTTTGCTTTATACTTTTCATTGCTTTGCAAATATTGCCTGGAATGTCCAATTGTTTGACTATTTCGATTGTGTTGTTGTTATTTATTCCTATTTATGTCTTTACTTGTTCAGAACAAATAAACAAATTAAAAAAAAAAAAAAAAAATATGGGGAGAAGGCAGGCACGGGTTATTGATTGGGGACGATCAGCCATGATCACAATGAATGGTGGTGCTGGCTTGAAGGGCTGAATGGCCTCCTCCTGCACCTAATTTCTATGTTTCTATGTTAACTCAATGGGTCAGGCAGTATTTATGAAGGAAATGAACAGTCAACGGTTTGGGCCGAGACCCTTCCTTTGGACTGGATGTCTCTGGGCCTGCTTCTATGTTTCATCTCTCTCGACTCAAATGCTGATAACTTGTTACAGCGGCTCAATGGTTGTACAGGAATTCCGTCTTTCATATTTGAAATGGGATTCTGAGAACTCCAAAACTTTTCTTTCATCCAGGCCAGGGGTTGATGACTCCTTAAATATAGGGGAAGTGAAGAAGACATCATGTTTGTCTATCAGGTTTTGCCAGCTGTGTGATATACATGTGCACTGCAGAATGCCTGGTGCAAATGATCCCTTTGATTACTCCATTTATTTTGCTGGCAAAGAGTCATCCTTCCATCAGCAGATCTAAAACAGATTAAGTGCGCAGTTATCTCATTGCATTTTGAGTGAGTCCTGGACAAATTGCCTGCCACATTTACTTTCAAACATGAGGAACAATGGTGCCAAGTGGTTCATTAACTACGATACAGTCTAGATTTTCATGTAGAAGTGAAAACCAGGGTAGCGTCCTTCTTCACGTTAAAGGACAGAGGTTTGATAATTGTTTAAGAAAGAACTGCAGATGCTGGAAAAATCGAAGGTTGAGAAAAATGCTGGAGAAACTCAGCGGGTGAAGCAGCATCTATGGAGCGAAGGAATAGGTGATGGACGTTTCGGGTCGAGACCTTTCTTCAGACTGATGTGGGGGTGGGGGGGAGGGGGGGGGCGGGTGGGAAGAAGAAAGGAAGAGGCGGAGACAGTGGGCTGTGGATGAGGTGGGGAGGGGAGGGGAAAGAGGGAGAAAGCAAGGACTACCTGACGTTTGATAATTGCTGTTTCTGTTACCTTTTATAACTCTGTTGAAAACCATTGATGTGGGAAATGCTGGAAATTATAATCATCATCACAATCATCTTAATCATAATCTTAATTTATTAGCCAAGAATGTTTTGCAAAAGTGAGAAATTTGGTTTGCCATACAGTCATACCAAAAAAGCAACAAGCCACACAACTACATAAAAATTTGACATAAACATCCACCACAGCAGCTCCTCGACATTCCCCACTTCTTTCCTCCTTTATTATCAGAAATATGTAGGTTTGTAATATGTACAACACAAGAACATACATACTGGGGAAACATAATTGGAAAAGAGACCAAAATAAAGAAGGTGATTTAGTGGTCATGTCAGGAGAAGCAATAGATAGATTCAGGAGATGTTTAGACAACCAGAATAGCTAGCTGGATAAAGAGAAAACATAGATGTTGTAAACCAGGCTAACGGCAGCAGAGCTAATCATGAGATAAGAAGCAGTCTTTATTGTGCCCATTTGTCAGACACATAGGAAGATGTTTTTTTTTAATTAGTTATGAGTAAACAGGTACTTTGGATCCGTCTTCACTAGGGAAGACACAAACCATTTCCCTGATGTACTAGTGGCCAGAGGATCTAGGGTGGCGGAGGAACTGAAGGAAATTCACATTTGGCAGGAAACGATATTGGGTAGACTAATGGGACTGAAGGCTGATAAATCCCAGGGTACTTAAGGAAGTGGCTCCAGAATTTGTGGACGCATTGGAGATCATTTTCCAATGTTCTACAGATTCAGGATCAGTTCCTGTGGATTGGAGGATAGCTAATGTTATCCCACTTTTTAAGAAAGGCGGGAGAGAGAAAACAGGGAATTATAGACCAGTTAGTCTGACTTTGGTGGTGGGGAAGATGCTGGAGTCAATTATAGCCGCACATTTGGAAAGCAGTAACAAGATCGGTCTGAGTCAACATGGATTTACGAAGGGGAAATCAAGCTTGACTAATCTTCTGGTATTTTCTGAGGATCTAACTAGGAAAATGGACAAGGCAGAGCCAGTGGATGTAGTGTACCTGGACTTTCAGAAAGCATTTGATAAGGTCGTATGTAGGAGATTAGTGGGCAAAATTAGAGCACAAGGTATTAGGGGTACGGTACTGACATGGATAGAAAATTGGTTGGCAGACAGGAATCAAAGAGTAGGGGTTAACGGGTCCCTTTCAGAAAGGCAGGCAGTGACTAGTGGGGTACCGCAAGGCTCACTGCTGGAACCGCAGCTATTTACAATATACATCAGTGATTTAGATAAAGGGATTCAAAGTTACATCAGCAAATTTGCAGATGACACAAAGCTGGGTGGCAGTGTGAACTGTGAGGAGGATGCTATGAGGATGCAGATTGACTTGGACAGGTTGGGTGAGTGAGCAGATGCGTTGCAGATGCCGTTTAATGTGGATAAATGTGAGTATCCACTTTGGTGGCAAAAAAAAGAAGGCAGATTAATATCTTAATGGTGTCAAGTTAGGAAAAGGGAAAGTACAATGAGATATGGAGTACTTGTTCATCACTCACTGAAAGTAAGCATGCAGGTACAGCAGGCAGTGAAGAAAGCTAATGCATGTTGGTCTTCATAACAAGAGGAGTTGAGTATGAGCAAATAGGGCCCTGGTGAGACACACCTGGAGTATTGTGTGCAGTTCTGGTCTCCAAATTTGAGGAAGGACATTTTGCTATTGACGGAGTTCAGCGTAGGTTCACAAGGTTAATTCCCGGGATGGCGGGACTGTCATATGTTGATAGAATGGAGCAGCTAGGCTTGTATACTCTGGAATTTAGAAGGATGAGAGGGGATTTTATTGAAATATATAAAATTATTAAGGGATTGGACAAGCTAGAGGCAGGAAATGTGTTCCTGATGTTGGGGGAGTCCAGAACCAGGGGCCACAGTTTAAGAATAAGGGGTAAGCCATTTAGAACGGAGATGAGGAAAAACGTCTTTACGTCTGTTGTGAATCTGTGGAATTCTCTGTCCCAGAAGGCAGTGGAGGCCAATTCTCTGGATGCTTTCAAGAGAGAGTTAGATAGAGATCTTAAAGATAGCGGAGACAGGGGATATGGTGAGAAGGCAGGAACGGATTACTGAATGTGGATGATCAGCCATGATCACAGTGAATGGCGGTGCTGGCTCGAAGGGCCAAATGGCCTACTCCTGCACCTATTGTCTATTGTCTATTGAAACGAAAAGGTGAAGGTTACCCAAAGAGGGAGAAAACAAGTATGAATGATTACAGAGATAACATTGATATATTAATTTTAAAAATGTAAAATCCGTCTGTAACCATTGAAACACATAATATAAGAGTTTGTGGGTAATGTGAATCTTTGAAACACTTTGGGTTCTCTAAGAATGTTTCCCAATATATACTGTTCAATAAACCATCTTGCTTGAGGAACTGACCAGTGCGGTCTGCGATGGTCCTTATGTGCTGCCCGCTTCAGGTCCAATATCTACTGCTGGTTTACAGGTCAAGAAAACATTGAACAGGATCCTTTCCTTGTATAATTTCCTTCCTTCTGATTATGGCCATTAGATTTTGCAGTGAATATTTTCATGCAAAGAATACTTCAACCTTTCTAACTATGTTCCTACCAATAAGCCTACAATCCGATTTTCAGCATATTAATTGTATTGTACCCAGTATTCTAGTTTAGTATAGTTTAGTTTAGAGATACACCATGGAAACAGGCCCTTTGGCCCACCGAGTCGGGTCGACCAGTGATCCCCGCACACTTACACTTGCCTAGGAAGAGTTGTACACGAGGAACAAATTACATTATTACCAATTATTTAATTACAATTTACAATTTACTATACAATTTACATTATTACAAATACCAATTAATTTACAAACCTGTACATCTTTGAAGTGTGGGAGGAAACCGAAGGTCTTGGAGAAAACCCACACAGGTCATGGGGAGAAAGTACAAGCACCCGTAGTCAGGATTGAATCCAGGTCTCTGGCAGCTCTACCGTGACTCTACCATGCCGGTACACTCTACACTCTACACTCATCCATTTTAAAAGAAGCTGCAATTCCACTATTTGGAAGATAAATGGAGAAGGATCTCAGTAAGATGTGGCATCAGAGACATTGGTCAACATCCTCTTGCTTGAAGATCCTCTGCTTGAGAATATAATACCTTAGTTAGTTGCTGTGTCTACTAGAAGCTGACTGCACTGTTTGGGACTCTCAATTGGCCTTGCGATGCATTACTCAACTACATCAAGTTGTTTTCCATCAGATGATTAGCAATTGGTAATTGGTGTTAGGAAATATGAATTGAAATACATTAAATTGAAATTAAAATTACAGCATAGAAACAGGCCCATCGGCCCACCAAGTCCACGGTGATTTACAGAGGCCCATTAACCTACATGCGATCACAGGGAGAGCGTGCAAACTCCTCACGGGCTGCACCCGAGGTCAGGGTCAATCCTGGGTCTCCCTGTGAGGCAGCAGCTCTACCAGCTGTGCCACCGTGCTGCCTGATTTGTTCGAGATAGCCAGCTTATTTACTTCTTTACAGCTTTCTCAGTGCATCGGTGCAGCTCTATTCAATTTCTTATTTAGGTCCCTTCTCCAGCCTGCGATGAATACTCCGCGATTTAAATTGTTCCCACATCTGTCCTCACAAAATCTGTTGCATATTTAGCTTTGAAGCCCTCTGATTAGTTTACTTTTGTTATCCTGAGTACTTACTTACATACTTTTATTATCCTGGTAATGTTTGTAAAATAAAGTTTCTTCCTTGGTACCACTGTGTGATATTCTGAGCCCTAACTTTCATCTGGCTCCTCCTCTGGGGTGCTAATGGAAGATCATTCAACTTTGGAGTGGCTGAAATTAACAGTGAGGCTATGACAGAGGTGATCCTGCCTTATGGTAGCTGAGTGCTGAGACAGACCCAGTCCAGATTGCCAGTTGCAGCTAAACACAAAGTGCTGGAGGAACTCAGCGGGTCAGCCAGTCTGAAGAATGGTCCGACCCAAAACTGTTGGCTGTCCATTCCCTCCGCAGATGCTGCCTGACCTGTAGGTTTACTCCAACATTTTGCATTTTGCTTACGACTCCAGCATCTGCAATCTCTTGTCTCTCCATTTTGCTACTGGCTACAGTTGCCCAGGTAGCTTTATTCTGTCTCCTCTCTGCCAAAAGTGCAGGCGTCCGAGAAGGCTGGCAGGAGGTCTGCCTAGACTGTTATCTGGAGAGACTGCATCGCATGAATGCAAGCCTTCAATACCATGGACACTGGCCTCTAGTGCTGCCTGGTTACTGATCAACAGAGTCTGAAGAAATGGATATAGGAAGAGCGCAGAGATGCTTGTCTGCTTCGTGGCCCTGGTTACGAGAAGGCCAGAACATTCCAATCTGATGTCCTAGATCTAAACGATGGCATTCTATTCATTCACGGAGACTAGACTGAAGTCTCTCTTTGTTGTAGTGCTCAGACCACGGCTAATAGCTGTATAGACAGCTATCAAACTCTCAAAAGCCGTCAGCTGCGCTAAGAATATACCCTTATAGTGCTGTCATGTGGTCTTCTCAAGGCACGTCAAAGACATATCAACCACCCAATCTTTCTACACTCTCATCTACAGAGGTGGTGGAGAAGGAATGAGACAAGTGGTCATTGTGTCTTAGAGCATCAAGCAGCAACTCAGTCATTAGCACGCTGAAGCGGAACAGGTGGAGAAAGTCAAGAGTCAAGAGTGTTTATTGACATATGTCTTGAAACAGAACAATGAAATTCTTACTTACACAGCAGATATGTAAACATAGTACCCTGTAAAAACTTTAGTTAGATCTTGAATGATAGAGCTATAAAATGTTGAAACAGGCCCTTCAGCCCAACCTCCCACTGTTGGCATTCCTGGTTAGTCCATTTGCCTGCATGTGGTCCATAGCTCTAACTCTTTCCTATTTGAATGGACCTAGTTGGTTTTAGTTAAATCAGATGGATAGGGATGCCAGTGTGCCACAGAGAATGACATCAATCTGGCCTGCATGAGTTGGACGTCAACTACTGTAAGAGGAGGCTGTTGTGGATGACGTGGAAATCCTCGTTGTGTTTCTCAGTTGCCTGTAAAGGTACGAGAGATGTGAAGAAGCACAGAGGAGTCAATCTCCAATCTCCCACTGCATTTCATGTGGAACTGGTTTCTGCTTCTATCGAGACACAGGTAAAACCATGGGACACCCAGGCTGCCCCAGTCAGAGCTTTGCTAACTCTTTGCTGGAAGCAGTGTGTCTACAGAAGGAGAAAGATGAAAGTATGGAGTGTGCTGTTGCTGTCAGTGAGCAGAGTGGTTACGGATCTGAAACATTGAAGGCTGCGACATGAAATGCCCAATTCCTTGCCTACCTGGTGTGGGGAGCCACATTGCCATTGTGGAGCTTTATAGTGCTCCTCTCGCTTGCAATGTGAGCATCTCACATCCCACCTCCGATTTTCATCGAATATAGAACAGTACAGCATGGAACATGCCCTTCAGCCCATGATATGTGCTCTGACCATTCAGTCAATGCAATGACCCAAGCATTGGAAGCATTCCATCCTACACTGACCTCTTTAGCCACACATTCAACTGTACTTTCTTCCTATTTTTTGCCTCATGACTATGTGGAGCGGAGATCACCCCTGAACATGCAACTCCAGTGGTCCTGCTTTGCTCTAACTCCATAACTTTCCTCCGCTGGATCTCATCCGTTTTCTTCTCCATGTCTAGATGGCCGATACTTCATCCCTCCTTGTTGTACTAGAGGGCCAGCGGTGGTACCACTGATCTGACTACTGCTGTTGCTGAGGGACCAATCCTTCTCAACATTATCCAAAGCAGTGTGCCTGCTTGAGAGGGGAATAGCCAAAGTAAACTCCTGCACAACCTGTCTTCCCCTCCTGGCAGTCACCTATCTATCTGGATTAACCATTGGTGCGATGTCCTTTTGAGGTTCCCAACATAACACCTCCTATAAGCTCCTGATTGATCCATGTTGACCATGAGTAGCTGGGTACACTTCCTGCAGACACCAGGCAACACAGTGGTAGAGCTGCTGCCTCATAGCGCCAGAAATCGATCCTGATCTTGGGTGCTGTCTGTGTGGAGTTTGCACGTTCCCCCTCTGACTGGAGTGGGTTTTCCCTGGCTGCCACAGAAGGTAGTTGAGGCCAGTTCATGGCTATATTTAAGAGGGAGTTAGATGTGGCCCTTGTGGCTAAAGGGATCAGGGGGTATGGAGAGAAGGCAGGTACAGGATACTGAGTTGGATGATCAGCCATGATCATATCGAATGGCGGTGCAGGCTCGAAGGGCCGATTGGCCTAATCCTGCACCTATTTTCTATGTCTAGGTTTCTATGCTCGATTTTCCTTCCACATCCCAGTTGGTGTAGATTTGGTGGTCTGAAGGGCTTGTTTCCATGCTGTACGTCTAAACTAAACTCTAAACATAGGAGACAGGAACACTTGACCTCGTTGATCTGCCACATCTCACAGGAGAAGCCAATCACTCCACTGACTGCTATTACCACCCCTCTAGTTACCATTGGATTGAAAGAAATGGAAACATCCTACCTTGTCTAGCTTACTTTAATGCTGCTCACTCTCCTCACCAAAGTCAGATGTTCACTAAAGACCACACTTTGACCTCAACTGCAGCACTTTGACTTCAAGACAGCCATTCTCAAAACAACTGCTCCCAGCCCATGTTCCTGCTTACATTCCATGATCTGAGATACCACGGGTGCCTGTCGGCCACTCAAGTTCCATTGATGCTGGTGGTCTTCCATCATAGCCTTTGGCAATCCACCCAAACGAAAATAAATAGCCCTCCACCAGTCCTGGTGTGGCTGCAATGGCAGTTCTGCAAGGACCGGCTGGCAACTCAAGTTCAGTTCAGTTTAGTTTATTGTCATGTGTACCGAGGTGCATTGAAAAGCTTTTGTTGCCTGCTAACCAGTCAGCAGAAAGACAATACATTATTACATTCGATCCATTTACAGTGTATATATATGATAAGGGAATAACGTTTAGTGCAAGGTAAAGGCAGTAAAGATCCAATCAATGATAGTCCGAGGGTCACCAATGAGATAGATAGTAGTTCAGGACTGCTCTCTGGTTGCGATTGGATGATTCAGTTGCCTGATAACAGCTGGGAAGAAATTTTCCCTGAATCTGGAGGTTTGCGTTTTCACACTTCTCTACCTTTTGCCTGATGGGAGAGGGACGAAGAGGGAGTGGCCAGGGTGCACCTCAGCCTTGATTGTGCTACTGGACTTGCCGAGGCAACGTGAGCTATAAATGGAGTCAATGGCAGGGAGGTTGGTTTGTGTGTACACAAAAAGCTGGAGAAACTCAGCGGGTGCAGCAGCATCTAAGGAGCGAAGGAGATAGGCGATGTTTCGGGTCGAGACCCTTCTTCAGACTGGTCAGGGATCAGGGAAACGAGAGATATAGACGGTGATGTGGAGAGATAAGGAACAATGAGTGAAAGATATGCAAAAAAGTATCGGTGATAAAGGGAACAAGCCATTGTAAGCTGTTTGTGGTGTGAAAATGAGAAGCTGGTGCGACTGGGGTGGGGGAGGGAGATAGAGATAGAGGGAATGCCCAGGGCCCGAGGGCTGAGGGAGAGGTGGGAAGGGGAGGAGACAGCAAGGGTTAACAGAATTGAGAAAATTCAATATTCAAGCCCAAAGGATGCAGACTCCCCAAGCGGAATATGAGGTGCTGTTCCTCCAGCTTGCGGTGTTGCTCACTCTGGCCGTGGAGGAGGCCCAGGACCGAGAGGTCGGATGTGGAATGGGAGGGGGAGTTGAAGTACTGAGCCACCGGGAGGTCGGGTTGGTTAATGCGGACCGAGCGGAGGTGTTCGGCGAAGCGATCGCCAAGGTTGGTTTGTGTGATGGTCTGGGCTGCGTCCACAATTTGCTGCAATTTCTTGCAGTCTTGAATGGAGCAGTTCCCTTTGGAATGTCCTCAATGAAAATGAACACAAGGGTGAATATTCAGCCTTGAAATACATAGTAAGTTGCCTCTGTTGTTGATGCTCAAGATTGATGTTCATTCACATCTTTTCTTCAGATCATTCTAAACGAGCAACTTCAATGAAACATGCAGATAGCGCGACAAGAAAGGTTTCAGAAATGGAGCGCTACATTGTTTTTTGTTCGTGAACCTTTTATCTCCTATTTTTTTAATTAAAAGCTGAAAAATTGCAGAGGTTAAAGTCTTCAATTTCAGAGGGATGAGAAGCGATGGAACTGCTACACATTTTTTTTGCACAGAGGGTGGTGGGGGCGGATGCAATAGTGGCATTTAAAAGGCTTTTTCTGAGGTGCATGGATAGGCAGGGGATAGAGGGATATGGATCAGGCGGAGGTGATTAATTTAACGACATTATGATCGGCATGGACATTTGGGACAGAAGACTGTTCCTGTGCTGTGCTGTCCTGCTACATGCCCCCTGTTTTACTTCGGAGTCACGTGAGTGACTACGTGAAGAAGCCCCGCCAGGTGCACGCGCGTCATTACGTCCGCGCATGTCGCACTGAACGGGCTGGAGGGCACAGTTCCACCAGCGGTAAGTAGGAACTTCTAAGGTAAGTGTTTTACAAACTTTACCATGAAGTATTTCCACCCCGTAAAGCTGGCTCGAGCAGTCAGTAGGAGTTGGAGAAATTGAGCTGTCAGGAGGAGGATTCGTTATTAGCGTGGGTCCAGGGATTCACGAATTTGATCGGTCGTGAGATAAGCGCGGCAACGCCGGTTCCGATGCCGGGTGCCGTTTTACCGGCAGCAGTTCCGATAGCGAGTGAATCTTCCGCACTAGCTCCAGGTACTAAACAACCTGAGGCTGCTGCTAGCCATAAAAAGGCAAAGGGACCTGTGTTGTCTGATGACAATGGTGACTCTCCCCCTGATAATAAAAGAATGCGGGGGAGGTTGGGAAACATGGAGCTGATGCTCCAATCTTTGATTACTTAAGGGTCCAAGGGCCAGTGCTGTCCAAGAGGGCCCATACCAAGCACAACATATGGAGGGGCTTTCCATATATTGGGGTTTTCCTTCCAGCGCCTTGTTTAGGACTGGAGGATGCCTCCCTACAATATGATTTGGGAGAAGCAGGGCAGGATGCAGCTGACCCTGATTCTGGTGTCCCTGCTTATGTGCAAACACCAGCGCACAAGAGCCACGCTCCGGGTGTCACGGAAATAGCAATGAGTTTTGCTATTCGGGAGGGGACTGGTGAGGCAATGGAAGTATTCCTTGCCAGCAGTATCAATTATTTAGTATCTCACCAGCTCCAGCAAGCTATGATGCAAGTGACTGCAAACAAATATAAGACACCTGTTTAATGTGCATCACTGAAAGTGCCCACGGTGAACCCAGCAATCTGGGCACCCATGAGTCCTTCTTAGAGGGGACAGGAGGTTCGGTATCAACACGTCCTCCAACTGGTGGCTGCAGTAATTACTGTATTTGGCACTATGGTCCAAGGGACAATCATTGCTCAAACGCAAAAAAGATATGTTGGCTATTTTATGTAATGCATTTTTCAGGTAATTGCATCAGGGGATATCGCCATCAGGCCAACCCTCAACCAAAATTTTGCTGCTCTATGTAAGGCAACTAATATGCTACGCCTGAATTCCTGTTTGGAACAGACCTTGTCATGAAAATTCGTGAAATTAATGATGAGGCCAAAACAATCGGCTTAACGTAGTCAAGCATTTTGAGGCCATCTATTCGAACACGTGGGTTAATGTACTGAAAGTCAGATCCAGGTGCTGAGCCCAGCAGTGGGGGGGGGGGGGGGTGGGGGGGGCAGTGGGGCAACGAGGGTACCCACCGAGACAGACAGGCTTCAACCCCAATATGGGCAGACACAGACTTACAGGTCAACTGTAGAGGTACAGGGAATTTTGTTAACGATTAAGTTCTGGTGGCCAATCTCCTATTGGAGGTACATTACAATTGTTTTCTAATAAATGCTGCTGTATAAAGTTTGATGTGTTTATACTAAATACTGTCTCGCATCTACCATTGAGTTTATCTCACGGATAGATCCACCTCAACAGCACAAGCCTAATAAAATGTCGGTGTTTTCTGCTCCAGAGACTGAACAGGTAAACAATGTTGATTGATAAAGCCATTAATCATCCTCAACAATTGTGTCTAATATTTCCCCAGACCTCAAAAAGATGGGTGTTGTAGAGTAATTCTGGACCTCACTCACTTAAATTCTTCAGTTCTCTATAGGCATTTTAAACTGGACACCTTTGTTACTGCTAAAACAACTGCTATCACAGGGCTCTTATGTGGCAACTATTGATTTGCAAGATGCGTATTCTTCGCTGCCAATTCAAGCTCATTATCGCAGGTACGAAATTTAATTGGATGGGACAGCTGTGGCAATACAAAGCATTGCCTAATGGATTAAGTTCAGCACCCAGGCTATTTACTAAATTGTTAAAAACTGTGCTGGGGCTCTTGAGGGCCCATAATCACATTGTAATGGCTTATTTAGATGATATCTTAATTATCAGCAATGCTACAGAGTCAGTTGATGAATTGGTTGCAGCAACCAAAACAATGTGCTTGATACATTAGGGTTTTGGTCCATCCAACTAAGTCCAAGTTACAGCCAATCCAAAATATTGAGTATTTGGGGTTTCTTATTGATTCAGTTGATATGACAGTAACATTACCAACAGCCAAGGTTGTGGATGTTATTGATGTCTGTACTTGCCTCCCACAACAACTTTATCCCTCCATCCGAGAAGTCGCTAAGGTCATTGGGACATGTGTAGCAGTTTTTCCCTCAGTACATTTCGGGCATTTGCAGAGAGCAATGAGAACAAGTACTAAAATCAAATGCAGGCCATTTTGATCGGGTTATGCAGTTACCAACCACAGCTCTTGCAGCATTGCAGTGGTGGATTGTTAATGTTAATCAAGCTACCAATAATATTTTGGGACAAGACCCTTCACTGATCTTACAGACTGATGTAAGCGCTCTCGAATGGGGGCTACGGACACCGAGTCTAGCTGTGGGGGTAGATGGCATGAACACGAAGGGTTGATTCGCCACACACACGGGATAAATTCTTTGGAATTATTGGGGGCATTTTATGGGTTAAAGGCATATTGCTCCTCAATGAAGGATTTACACGTTCAACTCCAGATTGATAACACCACAGCAGTGGCATATATTAATCATATGGGAGGGGCACGATCAGTATCATGTGTTAACTTGGCTAACATCATGTGGCATTGGTGTATTTCAAGGAATATCTGGGTTTTAGCCATTTATTTACCAGGTTTAGACAATGTTGTGGCAGACCATAGGTCGCGTATGTTTCATGCCAATATAGAATGGATGTTGAATTCTAAACTTTGTCACACAATTGTCACTCGATTTGGGTTGCCAGAGATTGATCTGTTTGCATCCAGATTACATCACCAGTTGCCTAAATATGTTTCATGGGAGCCAGATCCAGGTGCAGTTGCCGTGGATGCATTCTTGTTACATTGGGGGCACTCAATTTTTATGCAATTCCTCCATTTGTCATCCCGAAATGCCTCACCACAATAGAGCGTGACTCCATCACAGGCGTTTTGGTGGTCCCAGATTGGCCAACACAACCATGGTTCCCATTAGTGCTTCGAATGATGGTTCAGCCATTCATGATGATTCCCAGCTGCAGTAATTTGTTGGTGCATCCGGTTACAGGAGAAAGTCACCCTTTACATGACCGTATTAATTGTTGGTCTGCAGGTTCTGACCAGACAATTCCAAGGACTTGGATTGTCGAACAGGGCCATGGAGGTTCTCACTGCAGGCTGGCGAAATAGCACTCAAAAACAATATATGGTTCACATAAAGAAATGGGAGCTGTTCTGTGTACAATCCAATATATCTTATCATAATGCAAGCATATGTGATGTGTTAGAGTTCCTTGCTAAGTTGCATTTTGATGAGCACCTGAGTTATAGTGCCATTACCAGTGCTCAGAGTGCGTTGTCCTCTTATTTAGGGCAGTCTTCAGAACAACGTTCTATCGGGTCTCATTCGTTAGTACCCTCGGAAACCTCGATATACAGAAATCTGGGATATCAGTCTTGTTCTCACAATGCTTCGGCAATGGGCTCCAATTACTTCATTATCTATGCAGAGATTAACTCTTACTGTGGTTCTGCTAATAGCGCTAGTTCAGCACAACGTGTACAAACATTACAATTTTTACGAATAGATTGTATGCATTTGTCTGTAAATGACATTACCTTCTCTGTTCATGATTTAATCAAACAAAGCAGGCCAGGTATGGCTGGAACCAAGGTGACGTTTAAAGCCTATCCTGTTGACCAAATGTTATATGTAGTTAAACGCTTAAGCCAATATCTTAAGGTAACAAGAAGTCTCAGACGTTCTGAGACAGGACTGCTCATTAGTCACAAAAAGCCATATAAATGAGTGTCAGCACAAACCATTTCTAGATGGTTGAAACAGGTTCTCAATTATGCTGGAGTCGACAATCATGTCTTTAACTCTCACTCCACCAGAGTGGCATCAACTTCCGCGGCGAAGGCTCAGGACGTTCCGCTAGACCAAATCCTCGCGGCCGCAGGATGGTCTCGAGAAGCAACATTTTCTCAATTTTCTGACAAACCTGTACAGACCGTGTCAGGGTTTGGGCATGCTGTTTTGGGTTCCATTTAATTCATTTGCTTTGTTTTCTGTCATTGTTTGTAATTTCCCCTGGGACTCAGGGGTTATTCCTGATTTTGTTATTATTAACCATAGTTATTGAATAATTCGAAGCAATGTTCAATATATTATTTATTTCCTACTGTGTCAACCGAAGCAGATTGTCGTAGATGGTGTGCATCTACGGCATGAAAATACAGTGCTTTGAAATCTTCATGTAGTCACTCACGTGACTCCGAAGTAAAATAGTAAGATTAAACGAAAACTTACCAGTTTGAAGTTTGATCCTTATTTTATGATGAGTTACGTTGAGGGATTAAGTGCCCTCTGCTCCCACCCTCATAATCTAAGAGATCATCTGGTTGTTCTAGTCTACTACGAGCCTTACTATATTACTTCGGCTATTTGTTTTCTGTGTTTTCACGCCGCTGCTTTGAAGTATGATGCGCATGCGCCTGGCGGGGCTTCTTCACATAATCCCTCAACGTAACTCCTCATAAAATAAGGATCAAACTTCAAACTGGTAAGTTCTCATTTAATCTTACTATTCTATGCTACAATGGAAAATTGAGTTTAATAACAAATGTTTATAGAGAGATCAGTGTGAGAAAGTTCTATCATTGCTGGTGAGTCCAATGTCTTCCTACCCCAATGCAATTTATTCATGTCTTTATCCTTTCCAGGAGCCATCCCCCCAAATTATTTGGATAAAGCATTTCCACCAGTATATAGTCATTAAAGACCTTTCTAACCCTCACTATCAAATTGAATCAGTGGAATTATGACACCAGATGAGAAATCGAGAAAGGTCAAGGAGAGATCCTGACATAGGAGCATGAGAAAGAACAGTGCAGAAACAGGGTAGTAAAGATGGAACTGGTGACTGTCTACCAGCAGATTGGATGGAGAAGGCTACATTCAATAGACTCAAGAAGGAGAAGTTCCACCCAACTGTTTGATGCTCAGAAGGATGTTCAGATGATGGAAAGAGATTACTCAAATCTGCATCTCTCAACTGACTGAGAGAAATTTGAAACGTTTGATCAGTAAGGTTGAGAGAAACCAATGAAAATGTATTCAATTATTGAGGTGCTTTTTGTCTGCAGGTAAGTTCTTTGCAATTCTTATTCATTGATTACCTCCAAAGCAAGTTTGATATTCTGCAAAGTTAATAAGGAAAATAAATGTGGGCGTGTGTGGAATGTGGGCATGTGTGGAAACAATTAAAGAGGCTTCTGTTAGCCCCGGGCTTACTTGGCAATTGGTTGCCTGATTTAGAATCCACTTTGGTCTCTGTACACTTGATTTCATGCATGGATAGATGGACAGGATTTCCAGAACAAAGTGATATTTCAGACTGAATGGCATCTTGTTATTTGAACACTCATCTTTATGGAATAAACTTAGAAATGCGCAAAGAAAACATGTGAATAATTCACATGATTAAGAAAATACAGTAAACAAGACAAAAATGACCCATCCATGTGACCATCCTGAATTCGAGCGCAGTGCACGAGATCTCTTCAATGGCAGGATGGAGTTCCACGTTGTAACTTTGCTAGAGATAGTCGCTGTGATCGTGTTTTTTTAATTTATTTTTGTTTTTACTTTTTACCAAGGTCTTTCCTCAAACTACTGTGTCTAGTGCGCACAATTATAACTAATGTTTATAACTAACATATGTTTGCCCAACATTTCTGGGCAAGGCGTTGGTGTTATGTGGAGAGTCAGGCGCTTTTGCTATTCATTTGATGCTTCGGTTTCCCATGAGGAATAAGATGGGATCTAAATGCCTGTACCTGCTTCTCCATGTGCCGTATCAAGTGCCTTTCAATCAAGGTATCAGTACACAAAGTTAATATTCACTAGGTGCAGGGAAAGCAGATCATGACATTTGTCAGATGCAACATTCCCTAGATGCTTTGCAAGTCAGTTCTCCAGCCCATTTCATTTTCTAACCTTGCGTGGCTGAACTCATTTTAAGTAGTACGGTGAACTCCCATAATAAGGTAATTTAAAGGGATTATCAATGAGAAGTTAGACATTGATTAATTTATTCTGGTTGTCAGTAATTGCATAATGGATGTAGGGTTTATTGTGTTATTTCAAACAGCTGACGTCTACACCAGTGCTATGCCAAGTCCAATCCTTTTCTGGTTTCAATCTTTCTGCTCAACTTATTTTCCTCAGCCACATTGCATAATTGTCAATCTCCTACATGTTGGGAAGAGGATGCACAATCACACAGAGCAGGAACGGCTGGAGGGAAGAGGAGAGAGAGTTGTCACTGGACAGTCACATCCATATAGAAAGTTGATTGATCGACCGATTGATTGATCACCTGTTCACACTAGTTCCATGTTATCTCACTTTTGCATCCACATCCTAACAAGAGGGGCAATTTACAGAGGCTGATTAACCTCCAAACCCGCATGTCTTTGGGAAGAAAACCCATGCAGTCACAGGAAGAATAGTAAGATTAAACGAGAACTTACCAGTTTGAAGTTTGATCTTTATTATATGAGGCGTTACGATGAGCAATTACGTGAAGAACCCCGCCAGTCCTCATGCGCATCAATCTTCAAAGCAGCGGTGTGAAATCACAAAATAACAGTAATTTAAGTAACATAGTAAGATTATAAACCTAGAACTACCAGATGACCTTTGCGATATGAGGGTTGGGAGCGGTGGGCACGTAATCGCTCATCGTAACTCCTCATAAAATAAAGATCAAACTTCAAACTGGTAAGTTCTCATTTAATCTTACTATTTTACTTCGGAGTCCCGTGAATGATTCCGTGAAGATTTTAAAGCTCTGTGATTTCATGCCATAGATACAAATCCAGGCGTCTCACTGCAACAATTGACTCAGGATGAGTGAATAAAACAATGCATTGAATCATGACATTGATTTCAAATGCTAACGGTTTATTTAACAAAGAAACAATATCAACCTCTCTCTCCCAGGGGGAAACTATGAAACAGAACTTAAAATGGATTGGGCGAATACGCCCGGTTCGGTAAGCGGCTTGTTATAGAACCTTTGAAATGTCAGTTCATTTGACCATCCTGCGGCCGCAATGTATGGGCTAGATGGATGTCCATTGCCCTCGCTGCTGACATTGATGCCGCCCTGGTGGAGTGAGATTTAAAATGGTCAGTGTCCACTCCTGCATTCACGAGAACCTGTTTCAGCTACCTTGAGATGGTCTGAACCGACACTTTCATATGCAGTTTTTTGTGGCTAATAAGTAATGCTGATTCCGAACCTCTGAGGCGCTTGGTGATCTTAATATAATGTAACAAGTGTGACACTACGCACAGTCTTAAATCCGTGGGGTATGCCGAAAATATAACCTTGAACCCCGACACTCCTGGTCTGCTCTGTTTAATTAAATCATAAATGTAAAATGTATTGTTATTACCAGATGATATCATTCTGTGCAGTCGCAGCTTCTGCAACGTCTGGACCCATTGTGCTGAACCAGCGCCATGAGCATGACAACCTTAAGGGGGATTTTGGGCAAAGACAGGGATGTGGCTGGACCCCACTGGCGAAGCAGCACAGACACCACACTCACTGATGATAGGGCACTCCTGGCACTATTGATGGCACTATAGCTCAACCCTTCATCAAAATATAATGTTGACAGAAATTCTAGCACATCTGTCGATGCATGCCGTGTGATATGCAATGTTCCCCTGTGAACAGAACATCTCGCATTTCCTGATATGAGAGGTACACTGTTTTTTGGTACTATCCCTCCAGGCTGCAGCAATCACATCCACGGTACGATTGGATAGTCCAAGCCCCAGGTTTGGCCTCCTCAGAATCTGCAAATTAACAGATCAATACGATCATGTAATGGATGTGAATCCCCAGTTACAGGGTGCATCAGTAGGTCACTGCGTTTCGGAACACCCATAATTGGCTGTGTTGTTATCTCCAAAACGAGAGGGAACCATGGCTGTCGGGTACCACCAATACTCGTGAAGTGGAGTCCTACTTGATCTTGAGCAAGCACCGACTGATGAGGGAAAATGGAGGAAATGCATATAAAAACATTCTACCCCAATGTAGTGAGAATGCATCTACTGCTACTGCACCAGGGTCTGGTTCCCATGAAACATATTTGGGTAACTGGTGATTGAGTCTGGATGCAAACAAATCGATATCTGGCATCCCATATCGAACAACAATATAATTAAATACTTCATGATTCAACATCCATTCTGTGTTGTCATTGAATTTGCGTGACCTGGTGTCTGCCACCATGTTGAGTCTACCTGGTAGGTAGATAGCTGAAACCCAAAAATTTCTTGTAATGCACCAGCTGGGCCAAATGTAAGATTGAAGCCAATCTATCACAAGATTCTGACTTGATTCCACCCATGTGATTAACATACACTACTGTTAACCCATAGTTCTTAAATTGCCATAATTTGTCAATCTGAAGTTGAACATGGTTGCACAATTTTAAGCTTTAAGCCCAGAAAACGCTCCAATAGTTCTCACTCTAAATAATGAATTCCATGTGATTGAAGTAGAAATGCCTCATGCATTTCCGGCTTGGTCTTGACTGTCCCGGTTTCAGCAAGCCGTTTAAAGGGATACTGCCGCCGCAGCGCTCTGGCAATCAACGGTACTTTAATAAGTCCGACCGTCCTTGCCTCATCGTCCAGTTCTTTGATTCTTTTTGCGAGGTCTTCACCAAACAGCAGATTTGGTGGCTGAATATTACTCGGTTTGCACAGAGTGGCGAACTTCGGGTTGATGGTGGGGCGGATGGCACTTTTCCTCAGACAGTTTATCTTGAAGTGCATATTACTCATGAGGGCCAGAGCATCCTGCTGTTCATCAGACAGGTGCACTCCATCCGTGCAGACTTTTTGGTGGCTTTGCGCTCCAATGGAGCAGCCGCGGTGCTTTCAGGCATCAAGTCTGCAGTCGCTGGTTGTACCGCTAGCGACTCTGTAGATGAGCTAGGCGGCCGCCCGCTACCCGCACTTCCGCGGGCTTCCATGATTACTTTCCCAGCGGCTCGCCTTGACTTCACCCGTGACGTTTGCTCCATACTTGGACTTGCTTCTGAAACAAGAAATTATCAAGCGCAGAAAACGTCCTCCGACTAAGTTTGATACTTACCTGAGGCTTTTTAAAACTTACCACTGGAGGAGCGGTGCTCCTCCCAACCGGTCGCTGCGCCATGCATCAGACGTAATGACGCGCATGCGGACTGGCGGGGTTCTTCATTCACATGACTCCAAAATAAAATGTGCACAATCTGCACAGACAGGACTCCAGGTTAGAATCAAACCCGGGTCTCTAGCGCTGTGAGACAGTGGCCTATCCGCTGCAGCAATCTGTGCCCTTTTAAATAGTCTACTTAAACTTCAGTGAGTTGTAATGTGTGAGATATCTGAACTTTAGCAAAGATGTCTTTGATTAAATCTTCCAGCTGATTGAAGCAAGGTAGAGACTGCATTGCCAATGCCTGTGTTTGGCAAATTATAAACATTTATGCATCTGCCTACTTCAGGATAGTCTGGAGATATTTACTACATCTTGCAGTTTCGTATTAATCATTTCACAGTCTGGCTCCTTAATCCTCTCTATCCATGGAGGTATAATTGCCTTTCAATCCCTCCTATTGGAGACTGGAGACCATATGTCTTTTGTAGTTTGTATAGGACATATCACTTGCATTTTGTTTAATTTTCAAAAATTGCTAAATTACTTTTGACTTCTTAAAATAATTTGAATAATTTATATTTCTTTTTTTCGAGTTTTTTCTGTGATTGTGCATATCAGAGTCTTCGTCAGTATTCAGTTCTTGACATCCTTGAAAGTTGGCAAGTTAGGGTGCAGGGCTTAACTGGGGCATATGTTTATTCAGCTGTTTTTTGATAGAAGCCCTGTACAATATCACTCCCACAGGCTACAGACCATTCATTTCTGGTTTCTCCATGCATATGGATCTGACTATACAGTTTTTCCTAATTCTGCACTATCTAATTTGAATGGATGAATGTCAAATTGACTGAGAACACACCTTCATATGATTACCATTATATTGCTCCCACTAGGACATGCCTAGTGCTTGGTGGTGAACTGTAATGAGAATGTAATAAGGGAAAAGATATAAAGTAAGGTGTGCATGCTTTTATCTTGTACAAATTGTCTCGTGGTGTAAATTGTGTTATACAGGGAAATTTGTTTGGGAATGATCCCATGATCTTGAATGGTCTCGGCAATGGATGTTTCAATAATGAAGCCCAGGATCATTTGCTCGTTGAAAGTGGTGCCAATTGCCTCCGACTGTGGCATAAAGGAGAAGGAAATGTGCCAGTGAATATAATACACCTGATTGATGTGACTCTTATGGTGAGCAATTCATTGTGAGATGAGTCTGTCAACCTTACAGCAATGTGTGTGGCTTTAGCACTGGAAATAGGAATTAATATTGAGTGTTTTTGGAGATTGTTGGTGGTTGGGTGAGTGATGGGCTGGGCTGCGTGGGAGGGCAATGGTGTAGGAAGTAGCAGATGAAGGTGAGTTCACTGACCTTGACCTGTCATGTGCAGTTCATTGAACCTCATGCAGCATTGGATAAAGATGCATTGGGCGATACTAAATTGCAAGCATTTCACACATTGCTCCCACTGGGGTTTAGGTAGATTGCTTGTTTCCTGAACATCCTGGATGGACGTGGATACCCAATGAAAACTCTTTCTCCTCGTCTTTTCCACTAATCCTTCCTGCTTGTCTTGTAGCTTCAATGAACCAGGTTCAATCCTGACCTTTAGTGCTGCTTGTGTGGAGTTTACACATCATCCCTGACCAAATGGGCTTCTCCTGGGTGCTCTGATTTCCAATCACATTCCAAAGGCTGCGCCCTATTGACCACTGTAAACAGCCCTGGGCATCAGCAGCTGGTGGAGCAACCAGGTGGAATTAACATGCATATTGGAAAGAATAGGTTACATGGAAAATAAGTGTGGGGGGGGGGGGGGGGAGGGGGAGTGATGGAATTATGTGTAGAGGGGTGGCAAGGGTGAATCGCCTGCTTATGTGTCATAAGAAGGACTGAGAAATAATAATCGGTACCAACTGGCTATCTGCTGCCATACTCAACAAAAAGGGGTCTGAAGAAGGGGTTTGGCCCGAAACGTTGCCTATCTCCTTCGCTCCATAGATGCTGCTGCACCCGCTGAGTTTCTTCCCATCTTCCATCTTCCAGCATTTTGCGTAAACCCCCCCCCTGAGAAATAATGTCCTCTTTGATATGTGCTATTTTGGATTGTTACATTCATTCATTAAAGTAAAGGACAAAGGACATTTATTATCACATACACCAATTGGTGTGGCGAAATTGGAGTTGCCATTTGCAGCACACCAATAAAAATAAAACACAACATTAAATAATTTAACATTAAACATAAAAACATCCCCCCACAATGGTTCCCACTGTGAGGGATGGCAACAAAGTCCAGTCCTCTTCCTCTTGTTCACCCATGGTCGGGCCTATTGAGGCCTCCGCAGTCGCAGCTAGGGCAGCCCGATGTTTCAGGCCCTCTCGCCGGAATGATGGAACGCCGGCGTTGGAAGAACACTCTCAGCGGCTTGGAGTTCCGAAACGGCTGCTTCCTACCGGAGACCGCAGCTCCCGAAGTCCACAGGCCGCGCTGGGCTGAGCTCCAACACTGGCGTTCTCGGCGAAAGATCCCAGGCTCCGCGGTGTTTAAATCCAGCGCTGCCCGCAGCTAGACACTTCACGACCACAGCACAGCGATGTAGGAGTCTGGGGTCTCAGCACTCCGGAGCTTACCACACGGCGACCCGGGTAAGGCATCACCCGCTCCGCGATGGTGCTTCAGCGCTGTGCTGCCGCCAAAGCTGAGGTTCTGACCGGCCCCGGCAGGAAACGCTGCTCCAGTCCCGTTGGTAGGCCCGAGGAAGGGGCGAAGATGTGGCTCGGAGGAAAGCCGCATCTCCGACCAGGTAGGGACACAGAAAAACAGTTTCCCCCTTCCTCCCTCCCCTCACTCCCCACGTAAAAAGACTAGACTTCCAAAACAAAAACTTTTAACACACAAAAAATTTAAAAAAGGGTGAAAGGACAAACAGCTGCAGGCAGGGAAGCCAGACTCGACGGCGCCCCCACATGAAGTTGGCACACTGTGTATGTTGAAGATTCATCTCATGTCTTGATCCTTGTTTGGTGGTGATTGTGGGTGGGGGAGGGAAGGCAGGAGATCAGGAGAAGGCGAGAGAAACACTCCAATTTAGCCCTTCGTTACCTCCACTAACAATGAACATAAATATAGGATTTGCATGTTCCAGTCATGGTTATGTACACTTCTAAAGCAGGGTCTTGTTCATTCTTTAATTCTAAAATGTAGTCTTTGATCACATGATTGTTCTGGGGTTATCAAAACAATCCGTGAGCTTCTCTATGGATGAAACTGTTATCTTCTCCGCAGCAGTCAATGGGGAAACATCGCTTTGCAATGAAAGGAGACACAAATTGATTTGCGGAGCTGAATGTTTGTAAGGTATCCTGGAGCTTCCCTTCAAGAACCACCTGTTTTGAGTCGAGACACACAGATTTTAAAGGAACATAAGAAAACCCTGACAACGAGTTCCAACAATTTTTGGCAACTGCCCTGTTGGTTTTACACATAACCTGCAGGGTGTGGGCAAGATCAGAGCCAAACTCTGATGAATGTCTGCATTGGATGGACATTTAAATAGTTTGATAAGGAGAGAAAATGGTTTCAAAAGATATGTAGGATTTTATTTTCTGCTGCATTCTGTTCATATTACCACATTGCACATGTGATCATGTTTCACTGGATAACATCAGGTTCCATTTTCGTCAGATATTGCTCAGCCCTGTTATTAATGTCACTTAATTAAATGCTGCTGCAGTGCTTTATTTTTCATGTAGCCTTGAGCATGTAGTTAACACTGCGTAGGAAAATGGGTCAGGGTCACTGCAAGTTTGGACTGGAGGCAAGAATTCCATCCCACACCATCCCTGGCGGAAATCCTGATGATAAGGACGCAATCTACCCATAGACGCGGCAACAAAGTTATTTCAGTGTTAGGATGGAACCTACAGTATATCTTACAACCTCTCCAGTATATGCATTTGGCACAACAACATAATTTAAAATATATGTTCATATTACCACATTGCACATGTGATCATGTTTCACTGGATATATATATATATACATACATAACAGCAGGAGAATGCATTCTTTAGTATCAGAATGATATAATTTACAGATTTGTGTGCTGCCAATACACACAGAAATCTGAAAGTATAATATTTCTAGTGGAGAAAATGTCACTTTTCCTTGCGGTCTGCTTTGACAATGTTACACAATGAAACGGGATATTTTATTTTCATGGCTGCTTCTCCTGGCCTACATGTGACCTTTATGAATGAAAGAACAAAAAAAATTATCCAGGCTTCCAGTGACAAGGGTTGTTGTTGTTACCAGGGAAACTCTGCAGGTTGTATTTGGACCCAGGGTTATATGGATTCACCTCCATATTGAAGAACGTCCATGTTATTTAACGTGCTCCCAAACATCGCAGATAGACGCCAGTGGAAAAATGCCCTGGATCAGACCCCCCCCCCAATGACTGGAAATCTATGCTGTCAAGCCCCATGATGTCTCAGGACAATTGTAAAGCAGATGAACGTGCAAGACCATTCCTTCAAAATTTGGGTTAGTGCATAAAGTTATGCAACTGAACAATAGTGTACCAGGATATTCATTAACTTTTTAATATAATTTAGGCAGAACAACATCAGGATGCTCATGCACAATGTCTCACTGGTTTGGCCCTTGGTTTGCAGAGTACATCAAGATCTGGACAAATTGTTCCAGGGAAACCAAAAGATTGTCCTTGAGCTTCGAAGAGCATTGCAAGTACTCTGGGAGGCAGCGTTGCCATTGACGTTCGGACCATCCAAGGTGGGTGGCTTTGTCATTTCAGGACTCAGGTGAACCGTGGGATGCATGTCATGAACTGAGTCTTTGCCTCCTCTGCTGTTGAAGAGACTCTCCTGTGCTGTTTCCACCCTGCTTGAGGGACAGTTCTGAGTGTGGGAGGGTGGATGTAGGTGCAAAATAGGTGGACCTCGCTCTTTTCTGATGGCCTCATAGCAGAAGAATCCACGTCGTGGGGCTGGAAACTGGAAGTCCTGAGCTAATTCTGCTACCATCATCATCTATTGCGACAAGTGATGGCTTCCACTGATTGTCATCGGAAGCGTGCATCCTTTTCAGGACGGATGATGACAGTGAGGTCAACATTTGTAACAAGATGGACACAAAAAGAAGAAGAAGAAATCTTTTCTGATTGTCATATGCATTATAACTTTTTAATCGAAGAAACATAATATAATACTTGGTTAATGATGTGCATGTGCCATATTTTACCAAAGTTTAGAAGCAAGAACCTATTGGATACCTTGAGATAAAAATTGGGATTTTAAAAGTCGAATCATTTCCTACAACCCCAATCCCCACTGCCCTGCCTCCACCACTTCTGGTGTTTGATTTGGCAAAAGATTTGTCTGATGGCCAGAACTCAGTGAGACCACAGTTAAAACATGAAGATGTTTCAGTTTCTGTTATGGTTGCTGACAAAGGTATAAAATTATTTAAGTATCTCTGCAGGCCTGGTCTTGGTGCTGCCAGCAAAACATAGATGTGTGAGTGCATCTCAACATTCAGAGTCTCTTCAAACTATCTATCATGAAATGGATATGGTGTGAAACACCTTTCCAGATGATAGAGTCCCTTTGAATTCTGACCCCTATAAGTCTAAACTAATCATCGTTTGTTAGAATTATATCTGAAGCTCTAGGACAACATTTTGGTTTCCCTAGAACAATTTGTCCAGATCTTGCTGTACTCTGAAAACCAAGGGCCAAACCAGTGAGACATTGTGTGTGTGCATCCTGATGTTGCTTCAGCCTAAAGAAAACCAAAAAGTTAATGGATATCTTGACAAATTATTGTTCAGTTGTATAACTTTCTGCTCTAACCCAAATGTTGGTGTGTGGTGATGGACCATTCATCTGGTTTATAGTGGCCCAGAGACATTTGGGGGTTTGTCAGCATGGATTTACAGTCGCATAGGAGGCTGTCAGTTTCAGGACATTCTCTACTGGAGTCTATCTGTGGCTTTTTGGAGCTTGTTAAGTAGTATGGAGGTTCTTCAAACAAATCAGCTTGAAGCATTCTCACAAAGATGTGAAGTAAGAAATAAAAAAAATGGAAACATAAATTATATTTGAATAATTGTACAGAATGTGCACATTAAAGAAAATGTATAAATGCAAAATAAAACAGGCAAAATGGGCACCATTAATTTTCTTCTGAGAGCATGGTCTCCGCAGGCCAGGAGAGGTTTGATGTCAGTAATTATCATTTATTTTGCCACTGGGATCTCGTTTTCTCATGACTGCAAGGACGTGAGCTTTTTCCTTTGTCAGTGGTGGTCGTTAGAGAGGGTTCATGCCGTGACATCGATCTTTGTGCAGGCTCCATTGTTGGATAGAGCATCTGACTTGTCCTTGCCTGCATCAGTAATCTCATGGAGGAGCAGCGCATCAAGAACAATAGCTTCATGATTTCCACAGCTAACTGCTCTGCATGGAAGCCAAACCTTTCTCTCAATCTTACTCTGCAAGCATAGTGAGTGTAGGGAACCTGGCCATTACTGGGACAAGAAAATCCAGGCTGTATTTTGTTTCCCAGTACACACATCCATTTACCATCTTGGGATGCATTGTCTCAAATCAATGAAGCTGATTTCCCAAAGAAAAGTGGAAAAATGCAAGAGAAACCTTGATTTACACAGGACACCAGCACATTCTCAAAATGTTTTGTAGCAGACAAATGATCCTGCGAGCATGGTAACTGTTGTCATCCAGGGAAAGAAGACTGAGAATTTATGTATACTAATGCCCTGCAGGCAACAAATACACATGATAATCTGCTGTGTTGGTGTTATTCATCGCTGTTCGTGTAGACAAAATGATGCTGGTAAGCATATCATTCCTTACTGTTACTCTATCTGGCGGTTTTGTTGTCTTATAAGCTATTTAAACTACGTCAGGGTCTGACTGCCTAATTTAGTTGATATATTTTATTTATAAATGAATGTATTATTGTACAATTTTAGAAATATCATTATTCTGTGTATATATATGTATATATTATATATGCACACATACATATTCATTATACATTTATAACTTTATATTATTAATAAACTAGGAATCATTTTTTAACATGAAAAATTATAAATGTTAAAAAATCTAGTTTGAAGCTTTTTCGAGGTGCTGGTACATCGAACCACAGCAAACCATCACAAAAAAGGAACTGGAGTTATTTAGGATAAATTGTTGGCCAGGATGTAATAAGAATGTTTTGCTCTTCCTCAGTACTATAACAAGATTGGATAAAATTGACAAGAAATGTTTTTGGGCAAACGTAAGAAGCCGTCTGAAGAAGGATTCCAGCCCATAACATTGTCTGCCCACATCCCTCCACAGATGCTTCCCGACCCCCTGAGTTCTTGCAGTGCTTCAATTTTTGCTCAGCAGTCGAGCATCTGCAGTCTCTTATGTTTCTGACAAGCAGTATTTTGCATTGTGTGAAAGTTGATTAGGAATAAGATAAACAATATGGTAATGTATTTTCATGAATGATGTAAGAAGTAATTGTTTTACTATTTCACCAGCCTATGGACATGTACTTTATATTTAACATTCGTTGAACCTTATTTCCCCTGTAGCAATAATTATTAAGTAAGCACGTGTTAAATTCTGCTTGTGAAAACTCCTCTAGGAATTGCTAACAGTTTAAAGCCTTGTTCAAGCCAACATTGATAGAATGTTGAAATCTGGTGTGGGGATTGGGGAGGTGAATAAAAAAAAAACCATTGCTGGTACTCTTAATTTTCTCAAGGATTGAACATTGGTATTGCATTGGTGTGATGATGACTGGAACTAATACTACAGTAGCAAGCCAAATACTAAGTGCTGGAGGAACTCAGTGGGTCAGGCAGCATCTGTGGAAGGTATGGACAAGCAACGTTTCTGGTCGACCCTTCTGCAGACTGATTGTAGTAGGGGTGAGAAAGCTGGAAAAGAGAAGTTGGGGCAGGTCATAGCTTAGCAAGTGATAGATGGATACAGATGGGAGGGGGAAGCAGATGGGTACAGTAAGTGACAAAAACTAGAGCTGAAAATGAGCCAAAATTGTGTTGTGTAAGGAGAGAGGAAGTGAAATGTAAAGCCAGAGGGAGGGATATAGGTGGAAGGGAACAAGGGGAAGTGAAAAGAGATTAAATAAAAGGGAAATGAGGAAGGTTGCCAGACGGAGGGATAATCTTGACTTTGCCTGCGATTTGCACAACGGAACTGCATCAATGTTTAACCAGGCAGTAGAAATGGGACATTTCCATGCCGCTAGGTCCAGTTACAGTTTATTCATCACCAGATTTGTGGAATCTGTGCCTTTACAACATTTACAGCAGGAATGCTCTGAATATTAATATTTCATGCAATATCAATAGGATGAGTCAGTGTCTTTTAACATCTGTTTCCACATATTGAAGAATGCACTACCTCTACTGTGCAGATGTTTGCTTATTCAAATTTGTGTGGAAAGAGCAAATGCCAACATAGTTGACTGCAGGAACGGTGTTGGTAACTGTGAACATAACCTAGTTACAGAATGTGTGAATTATAAAGGGCTCCTGCCATTAAGCTCTTGGATTCCAGTCTTTTACGCCTTCTCTTGTCTGCTTTTGGCTTATAAATTGATCAGTTCATTAGTCATAGAAGGTCATTTGAGTCTACACTGCCATTTCTTTTTATTTGTTGTTTTCTTGTCTTGTTTTTAGCGTTAGTTTGAGTTATTATGTAGTGTATGTGTGTGGGAGGGGTGGGAGAAACGTTCTTAGTCTCTTCCTTTTGGGGAGGCGACTTTTCTTGTCGTATCCCCCGTCTCCGTCTCCGGCTGCGCTGAGGCCTATCGCGGAGCTGGCGGCCCCAACTTTAATGTGACCGACCGACAGACAGCCAGGACTCCGGAGGCAGAGAGCAGCCAGCGCGGGGCTGGCCGACTTCGGGGCTGGGTGGTTCAGGTTCCGGCGGCCCGACTCGGAGCTGTGGCGGCTTTCCGGTGGCGGCGGCAGTGACTTCGGAGGCCCGGCCGCGGGCCCAGTGGACGACATCGTCGGGAGCTCGCAGGTCACAGGTTGGTGACCTGTTTTTCTGGAGCTCCGCGCGGCAACAGCTGCGTCCGCTGGACTGGAGGGCGGCAGCTTCGGCAGCTTACGACCACCCCGGGCCGCGGAGTTTGAACCGGCCCGCTCGCGGAGCGCGGTTCACCCGCGGGACTTATTTACATCACCCGGTGCGGTCACAACATCGGAGGCCCGGGTCGCCTCAGCGCAGAGGAAGAGGAAGAGGAAGAAGGGAAGAGACAAAGACAAGATTTTTGCCTTCTACCACAGTGAGGAGGTGTCTGGTGAACTCACTGTGGTGGATGTTAAATATGTGTTTATTGTGTGTTTTTGTTATTTACTATATGTATGACTGCAGGCAACGAAATTTCGTTCAGACCGCAAGGTCTGAATGACAATAAAGTTTTCCAAGTTCCATTCAATTATGGCTGATTTATCTTTCCCCCACAACCCAATTCTCCTGCCTTCTCCCCGTATCTTTTCACATCTTTACTACGAACCTGTCAATCTGCGGTTTAAAAAATACCCCAAATCTTGGCCTACACAGCCATATGAATTCCACAGATTCACCACCCTCTGGCTAAAGAAATTCCTCCTCATCTCCTTTCTGAAAGTACGTCCATTTATTCTGAAGCTATGCCCCCTGGTCCTAGACTCTCCCACAAGTGGAAACATCCTCACTACATCCACTCTATCTAGCCTTTTCAATACTCGGCAAGTTTCATTGATCCTTCTAAACTCCAGCAAATGCAGGCCCAGAGCCATCAAATTCTCATCATATGTTAACCCAATCAACCCTGGTTCATTCTCGTAAGCCTTATGTGGACCCTCTCCATACCACCACACCCCTCCTCAGATTTGTTTTAAATATTCTAGTCCTCTTGAAGTGAATGCTAAAATTGCATTTGCTTCTTTAATACTGATTCAACCTGCAAATTAACTTCTAGGGAATGCTGCACCAGCACTCCCAGGTCCCTTTGCACTAGAATTAGAAAAAGGCCTATTTTATTCCTCCTCTCTGCTTTCTGCCATCTAGCCAGCCTTCTATCCATGCTAGTATCTTGGCTCTAACACTATGGACTCTCATCTTGTTTAGCAGCTTCAGATGCGGCACTTTATCAAAAGCCTTCTGAAAATCCAAGTAAACAACATTCACTGACTGTTCTTTGTCGATCCTGCTATTTATTTCCTCAAAAAATTCCAACAGGTTTGTCAGACAAGATGTCCTCTTCAAAAAACTGTTCACTTAGGCCTACTAAGTGTGAATAATGAACTAAAAAAATGGCTTGTTAAAGATTAAAGTTCTTAATTTGCTGATCTCATTGGTATCTAATGGGTCAGGAAGTGCAGATGAGAATGAGGACCCTGGCAGAGCCAACAGTAACCCCACGTAAAGAGTCAACAGTTGGAATCGTATAGCTGGACCTGGCATAGTCGTATAGCTGGACATGTCTCCATAAAGGTGATCTTGTTTGTGACGAACAAGTTTCTCAGGAGAAACTGGTAATGATTACCAGAGGAGGAGCAACGGCATCAATGGTAGAAGTCTAGTGTCTCTGGTACAATACTCCTATGTGGTTTCTTGAAATACAGAAAACAAAGTAAGAAGTCAACAGAAAGAGTAAAATGATTTATTCGTGGCAAACACACAATTGAGCCCCAGTACAGTTTCAAGCCACTGTACTTGTCCTCTTGGATCATAAGGTCATCGTATCAGTTATACCTCTTTCCCCACTCAAGATGGTGCCGAAGCATGGTGACTCTTTACGTGCTGATTCCAGAAGAGGATCTACTGTCAGCTGATTCAACCTCTTTTAAACCTCCTTTCCACCTGCAGATCTGGCCATTCTACTTGAGTTCTGCCAGATTGTGTTAATGTATAGTTTTATTCTATTTGATGGGAGAGCATGCAAATCAAACTTTTCATTGTACCTTGGTTCACGTGACAATAATCAACCTAAACCTATTTAGAGCATAAACAAGGAGAATGTGAAAGGACGGTGGAGAGGTAAGAGTGGCTCCGTATGAAGAGAAAGAGTTAGATGATGTTTCATCTTAAACTTCACAGGCAGCTAAATCCTTCTTGTTGTTTCCGATCTCAATAAGTCTCCCATTCCTAACCTGTGGGAAATGTATCCCTCCTTATTGAATTTACTTTGGGTAGGGCCATGACACATGGCAGAAGGCTGTACGCTTGTTTGCCCACAAACCATCCAGTTGTTTCTGAGTCTGTATCAGGGAGGCTGAAGGTGTGCAGAATCGTTGCATCTCGTATAAAAAAAGAACAAAGAGAGACAAAATAAGTTCTCATTACTGGCGTTAAAGAGCACATAACGCCAGCAGCCGTTGGCTGTTGGAGGAGTTCATAATGCTGTGTGAACATATCTTGCGAAAGCCTGCAGCATGATAACAATTCAGTTCTATTGACATTGATTGCATGGTAAAAATATGTTGTGGATACATATAGTGGAGCCTACAACCTAGAATGGATCTTTACTACACACTCGCTTGGTATTCCTGCCAAACTGAATAAACTCTGTTTATCTAGAAATGGTGCCAATAGCCTAAGTGCAGCTCGTCTGCACTGAACATTGGGAATTATTAAGCTGGTGCCTGGTGGCTGGCTGCTGGATATGTTCTAGTGTCTTAATGGTTGAGCACTTTAATCACTTTTACAACCTCCTCTAACTCCTTCCTCCACATAGTACTGATACTTCTTTCATCCTCCAGTAAAATAGTGACCAGTGGACTGATCCACTGGGAACCCTGCATCCTGGAACTCATTTATTGGCATGCAAACGTATACCTATAGTTTCACAGGGCCTGCAGCTGCTCTGAGTCAAGGTCAAACCAGCTGAGCTGAACATGGAGAGAAAACCAACCTCGGTTTATTATAACTTCAGTAATCATTGTGGGAATTGTTTGGTGTTCATTGCCTTTGCTCCTTTACTTGTAACGACTACATTACCAATTGGACACCCCGAAGGTTGAAGGCAAAGCACCAGGGCAGCAATCACAGTCTCTTGATCTGTTGGCCATAGCCAAAGGGCACAAATACAGGCCATTCAGCCCACTACAAACACGGAGACTAATGGCCCCCAACTGCATCAATCCCATCTTCCAGCATTTGGCCCAAATGATTCATGCCCTTGTTGAGACACTTCTTAAATGCAGCAACTCTGTCTCTGTCTCCATCAGTCTCTCAGCTGATGCATCACATACTTACCACTCTCAAGTATAAAAATAAAAGAGAAGAAGTACATCGTAGCAAAGATGAGCGGGAAGCAAGAGGATTGGGTAATGTTTAAAGAGCAACAGAAGATAACTAAAAAGGCAATACGGGGTGAAAAGATGAGGTACGAAGGTAAGCTAGCCAAGAATATAGTAAAAGCTTCTTTAGGTATGTGAAGAGGCAAAAAATAGTTAAGACCAAAGTTGGACCCTTGAAGACTGAAAAAGGTAAATTTATTTTGTGCAGAAATAGCAGGAGCTATGACATAAATATTTCAAATGTCATTAGAAACGGGAATAGTGCCGGAGGATTGGCGTACTGCGCATGTTGTTCCATTGTTTAAAAAGGGTTCAAAGAATAAACCTAGGAATTATAGACCTATTAGTTTGACGTCAGTGGTGGGCAAATTAATGGAAAGGATACTTAGAGATAATATATATAAGCATCTGGATAAACAGGGGGGGTTTTTTTTTTTTCCCCCCTCCCCCCCCCCCCCCCCCCCCCCCCCACCCCCCACCCTACCAACCCCTGATCAGGAACAGTCAACATGGATTTGTGCCTGGAAGGTCATGTTTGACAAACCTTCTTGAATTTTTTGAAGCGTAACTAGGGAAATTGATGAGGGTAAAGCAGTGGATGTTACTTATGGATTTCAGTAAGGCCTTTGAACAAGGTTCCCATGGAAGGTTGGTTAAGAAGGTTCAATCTTTGGGTGTTAATGGCGGAGTAGCAAGATGGATTAAACAGTGGCTGAATGGGAGATGTCAGAGAGTAATGGTGGATGGCTGTTTGTCATGGAAGCCGGTGACCAGTGGGGTGCCCTCAGGGATCTGTGTTGGGTCCACTGTTTGTTTGTCATGTACATCAATGATCTGGATGATGGGGTGGAAAATTGGATAAGTAAGTATGCAGATGATTGCTGAAGATAGGCGGTGTTGTGGATAATGGAGTAGATTTTCAAAGTCTACAGAGAGATTTTGGGCCATTTGGAAAAGTGGGCTGAAAGATGGCAGATGGAGTTTAATGCTGATAAGTGATGAAGTGCTACATCCTTTGGCAGGACAATCCAAAATAGGACGTAAATCATGGAAATTGGAAGGGAATTGAGGAATGCCTGTGGACAGAGGGATCTAGAATAACTGTGCATAGTTCCCTGAAGGTGGAAATCGCATGTAGATAGGGTGGTAAAGAAAGCCTTTGGTGTGTGCTGAAGGCCTTTATAAATCAGAGCATTGAAATAATAGGAGTAGAGGAAGTAATGTTAAAATTGTACAAGGCATGGTAAGGACCAATTCTGGAGTATTGTGTACAATTTTGGTCGCCTAGTTGATAGGAAGGATGTCAACAAAATAGAGAGGAGTACAGAGGAGATTTACTAGAATGTTGCCAGGGTTCCAGCAACTATAGGTTACAGAGAAAGGTTGAACAAGTTAGGTCTTTTATATTCTTTGGAACGCAGAAGGTTAAGGGGGGACTTGATTGAGGTCTTTAAAATGATGAAAGGGATAGGCACGGTTGACGTGGATACGATGTTTTCCCATTGAGGGTAGGGAAGTTCATCAAACAAGAGGGCATGACATGAGAATTAAGGGACAGAGGTTTCAGGTTAACGAGAGGGGGAACTTCTTTACTCAGAGGGTGGTGCCTGTGTGGAATCAGCTTCCAGCAGAAGTGGTGGAGGCAGGATCGATTTTAACATTTAAGAGTAAAGTGGATAGGTTATATGGACTGAAGGGTATGGAGGGTATGGTCTAGTGCAGTAGAAGGGACTAGCGGGAAAACAAATGGTGTCGGCACGGACTGGCAAGGGCCGAGATAGGGCCTGTTTTCCGTGCTGTAATTGTTATATGGTTATATGGTTTATATGGTTATATTATGGGTGAACTCGAGAAATGGCAGATGATTTTGAACAGGTATTTGAGTCGCGTCTACACTAAAGAGGGACACAAAACAAATCTTCCTGGATGATTACTAGTGGCCAGAAGATCTGGGGACCGGAACAGAGGGAAATCCACATGAGGCAGGAAATGGTGTGGTAGACTGATGGGACTGCATCCCAGGGTACTTAAGGAAGTGGCTCTAGAAATTGTGGACGGATTGGTGATCATTTCCCAATGTTCTATAGAATCTGGAGCAGTATCCTGTTGGATTAAGAGGGTAATCTAATGTTTTATCCCACTTTTAAGAAAGGTGGGAGAGAGAAACAGGAATTATAGACAGTTTAGACTGACATCGGTGTGGGGAAGATGCTGGAGTCAATCATAAAAGATGAAATAGTGGCACATTTGGAATAACAGGATCGGTCCGAGTCAGCATTATTTACAAAGGGAAAATCATGCTTGACTAATCCTTCTGGATTTTTTGAGATGTAACTAGGAAAATAGAAAAGGGGAGAGCAGTGGATGTAGTGTTCCTGAAACTTTCTGAAAGCATGTGATAAGGGTCCCACATAAGGAGATTAGTGGGCCAAAAATTGGGCACATGGGATTGGGGGTAGAGTGGATAAAAATTGGTTGGCAAACAGGAAACAAAGAGAGGGACTAACAGGTCCCCTTTCAGAATGGCAGCAGTGACTAGTGGGTTCCGCAAGCTCGGTGCTGGGACCGCAGCTAATTACAATATACATCAATGATTTAGATGGAGGATTCAAAGTACATTTAGCAAATGTACACAAAGCTGGGTGGCAGTGTGAACTGTGAGAGGATGCTGAGAATGCAGGGTGAACTGGCCAGATTGGGAAGTGGCAATGCATGCAGATGCAGTTAAATCTGGGACAAATGTGAGATACTAACGCTCTTTGGGAGCAAAAACAGGAAGGGAGAATTTATTAACTAAAGGTGTCAAGTTGGGAAAAAGGGGAAGTACAATGGGATCAAGGAGTCTTGTTCATTCGTCAATGAAATAAGCATTTTAGGTACAGCAAGCAGTGAAGAAAAGCAATGCTTCTGCAGTTTGAACAGGGCCACAGTGAGAGCACACTGGAGTATTGTGTGCAGTTTTTGTTGCCCCTAATTTGAGGAAGGCTATTTGAGGAAATGCAGTGGTAGATTTACAGCTTAGTTCCGGGATGGCGGGACTCTCATATGTCCTGAAGTGTGCTGGCTTGTAGACTCTGGAGTTTATAAGAATGAGAGGGAATCTCATTGAAACATATAAGGTTATTAAGGGTTTGGACATGCTAGAGGCAGGAAACATGTTCCCGATGTTGGGGGAGTCCAGAACCAGGGGCCACAGTTTAAGAATAAGGGGTAAGCTATTTAGAACGGAGACAAGGAAACACTTTTTCACACAGAGAGTTGTGAGTCTGAAGAATTCTCTGCCTTATAGGGTGGTGGAGGCCGGTTCTCTGGATACTTTCAAGAGAGAGCTAGATAGGGCTGAGGTTTCATATACCTCAGTTATATCCCTGCTTAACCCCTCTGCCCCAAGGAAAGTAGACCCAGCCTCTCTGGCCTCATCTCTTCACTGGAAGACACCATCCCTGGCAAGATGCAGGAG
Source organism: Okamejei kenojei (assembly GCA_035221665.1). Taxonomy (NCBI): domain Eukaryota; kingdom Metazoa; phylum Chordata; class Chondrichthyes; order Rajiformes; family Rajidae; genus Okamejei; species Okamejei kenojei. The sequence goes on from CM069143.1 coordinate 38,254,914, forward strand.
AATCACCTCTGTACCATATACAGGATAACCATGGATATTGTGGGATGGAATTGTGCAAGAACAACAAACATGGTGTGATGAGGCAACTATGCTGAATGTACATCATCCACATGCTGCTGGATAACCTGTGGAAGAATGCAGTTATAACAATATTTATGAAAGAGGTGGCGGGATGGAAATAAGAAAGAAGGAAAAGGGAGAAAAGATGTGGCTGAATCATAACAGTAGATATACACAAAAAGCTGGAGTAACTCAGCGGGACGGGCAGCATTGCTGGAGCGAAGGAATGGGTGACGTTTCTGTTTGAGACCAAAAAGAGGCTCAACCCAAAATGTCACCCATTTTCTTCGGAGGTGCTGCCTGTCTCGCTGAATTAACTCAGCTTTTTGTGTCTATCTTCGGTATAAACCAGCATCTGCAGTTCCTTCTTACACTGAATCATAACATAATTGTGGACAATTGTGGAAAGGGAATAAGAAGACAGAATTGCGAAGTGAGTTGTTTTAAAGGCATTCTTCCAGGTGCTACGAGACCCGCAAATAGAACCCAAAACAGGATTCAGCTTGCAAAGAGGGTGAGGTATGATCTGTCCTGAGGCAGGACATGTGGAGGAGGAATGTGAGATGGGAAAGAGGGAGGAAGGCAGAAGAGGGGGTGGTTGAAGGTGAAGCGAGAGATTGTGGCTGTATGGCGGAGGAGAGATGTGCCTGAAATGCCACATGAAACAACACTGGTGGCTGGACTGGGGCCAGCAGTGTTGAATTATACTCCCTCATAACTAACAGAGAGCAGGGGGGTAGGAATATTCAGACAGTGGGGGGGACACACATGGAAGTATCTGTGTCGAGAAATAACAGTTGTGATACTTGATTTTAATTATTTAATAAATTGAAATAAACTTTATTTTGAATTTATAAAAATATAAGAGAACTGTGCAAAAATTCTTGTGACATTCTCGGAGGCTGTACATACATTCATCTCTATCGTATCGTGTTCCCACATATTTTACCTGGCACCCTTGCCATTCATGTGGCCTCCTGGGGTGGTGGCCCTACCCTAATTTGAGGGGTGTCTCCACCACATTCTGCCTCCCAATATGCAGCAGCAGAAGGACCCTAGACTGTGGTCCTCCCCCACCGAGCCTTGGCGTTGGCTGCACCGAGCTTCAGTGCGTCCCATAGCATGTACTCCTGCAATCTGCAATGGGCCAGTCAGCAACATTCCTTGACGGACATCCCGCTCCGCTGGGAGATCAACAAAGCTCGGGCAGACCAAAGAGTGTCTTTCATCGAGTTGATGACCTACCAGCAGCACTTGACGTCTGTAAATCAGGGAGTCCTCTGTTACGGAGCTGTTCGGGATAAACCGTATTCGGGTTTCCAGGCAACCTTCTCTTTGTAAATCCACATCCGAGAAGAGGTGGGCAACCGTCTCCTTTTCGTATCAGCCATCCTGAGGGCAGTGTGCACAGGTAGTGAGGTTCCGACGGTGCAGGAATGATCCTGATTGTGGCCACCACCCATTTTTTTTTTTTTTTTTATTTTTTTTTCAAAATATACTTTATTCGAATGATAAATATTACAATACATTAACCTTGCGGAAATCCATCCGACATTTTCGGAGCAGTACAAAGATCAATACAGTTTAGTCATTTTCTTTTTCCAATTTTCCACAAATCAATCCCCACTCATGCCACAATGGCGTGGGATAGCCTTCCCTTATAGTTGAGGCTCCACACAATAACTGTACCCCCATGTCCAGCAGGCAGAAGGGCCTTAGAACTGTGGCCACCCCCACCGAGCCTTGGCGGTTGGCTGCACCGAGCGTCAGTAGCGTCCCTCCACGTACTCCTGCAGTCGCAGCGGGCCCCGTCGGCAACATTCCCTGACGGACATCTCGCTCTGCTGGGTGGTGAACCAATCTCGGAGCAGACAAAAACAAAGGGCGTCTTTACCGAGTTGATGACCCTCCAGCCAGCACTCGATGTCTGTCTCTGAATGTGTCCCTGGAACAGTCCGTAAATCAATGATCCTCCTGTGACGGAGAGCTGTTCGGGATAAAGCGTACCAGGACCCTTTGCATTTTTTTCTCCCAGACTCTTTTAGCAAACCCCCACACTCTGTGAAGAGGTGGGCAAAACCAGTCTCCTCGCCATAGCAGCCGTCAGAGGGCAGCGTGCGCTGGTAGTGAGGTTTCAGACGGTGCAGGAAGGATCTGACTGGGAGGGCTCCCCTCACCGCCTAGCCAAGCCAGGTCTCACCTGGTGCTTGTTGGTGAGTTCTGGGCGATGAGGCATTTTTGCCAGAGAACAGCTGGGCAGTCTGCACAGGGAACCACGCCACCAGGTCCATAAGTCCTTTCCCTGCAGTGCCTGCAGGACATTCTGTGCTGACCACGCCTTGCGAATGGACATGTGGTCAAAGTGTTGGTCCGGAAGAACCCTTCCACCGACGACAGATGGGGCGGCAATGTCCAGCTGACTGGCACATTGCGTGGCACCTGCGCCAGGCCCATCCTTCTCACACACGGGGGACAGGTAGAACCTCAAGCAGGTAGTAGACACTTGGTGCCACGTGCCTTGGCTCTACACTCCGCCTGATGCAGCCACACACGAAGGTGGCCATCAGAATGAGAGGCGGACGTTGGGCACGCTTTTTTACCCCCGTTGTCTGCCGACTTGTACATTGTGGCCCGTCGCACCCGTCCATCTCGACCCCCAGATGGAAGTGGAAGATGGACCGGGTGATCCCCTGTGGCGGTATGAGGGAGGGACAGGCCACACTTGTGCCAAGTACAGCAGCCCGAGAGCACCTCACACCTGATGACCAATTCTTTCCCCCGTTATGGAGAGGGAGCGTTGCTCCACCAGCTCCAGCTTCCTCCCACCTGCTCTATCCGCTCCAGCCAATTTTTGTTACATGCCTCAGCCCCCCCGAACCAGATCCCCAGCCACCAGTTCAACGAAGTCAGGCTTGATGGTGAAGGGGACGGAAGAAATCTGTCAGGCCAGTTGTTGCCAAAGAAGCATGGACCTCGCTCTTCTGCGGTTCACCCTGGGCTCCCGTGGCCGACTCAAAACTGGTCGCAGATACTAATCAGTCTGCGAACCGACCCTGGATCCGAGCGAAGAAGACAGCGACATCGTCCATGTACAGGGAGGTCTTACTTGAATGCCCCACTGCCTGGCAATGTCACTCCTCTTATGCCAGCAATCCTTCCTGATGGATTCAGCAAAAGGTTCAATACAGCAGACAAACAAGACAGGAGAGAGAGGGCCAACCCTGCCTAACTCCAGACCTTACCAGGGGAAACTGTCTGATTCCCCACACCATTTGATTTGGACTAACTGCACTACGGATGTTGGTGTAGAGCAGTTTTGATCCAATTTCGGATTCCCTCCCCAAAACACCATGTTTGGAGAGACGTCCCTCATGTACGTGTGCGAATCCTGTCGAAGGCCACTCCTGGTCAAGCTGACTAGGCAGGCCATCCACCCGTCTGTCCTGCACGTAGGCGATGATATCTCTCAGCAGCGCTAGGCTGTCTGAGATCTTTCCTGCCAGGTACAGCACAGGTTTGGTCGGGTGGATCACCTGTCCAGAGCAGACTTGACCCGGTTGGCGATGGCCTTGGACAGGATCTTGTAGTCCACATTCAACAGTGTTTATGGGTCTCCAATTCTTATGTCCTTCATCTCCTCCCCTTCTGCTTGTAGATTAGGGTGATGTTTCCCTTCCTCATGGAGTCTGACATGCTACCCAGCCAGAAGCATGTTGTTGTACACTTCTAGCTGGTCCGGGCCCATCCAGTCCCACAGAGCCAAATACAATCGGCCCGGTAAGCCATCGCTTCGGAGTTTTTTATTCGAGTCAAAGGAACGGATGGAGCCAGTCAGCTCCTCTAGGGTTCTTGGTTAGTTCCAGACTCTCCCGCTTGCTGTCCTCCAAGACCTCCGTGATTGAGGACAGGAAGTTCTGGGAGGAGGTACTGTCTGAGGTCTTTTGGTATACAAATCTGTGTAAAAAGGATTTGCAGATCCTCAGCACGTCTGTCAGTGAGGATGCTACGTGCCGTCCCCTCCTCCTAAGGCTGTTCATCACTGAGAGCTCCCCTGTGAACCTTATGGAAGAAGAAACGTGAGCACGTCTCATCCTGCTCCACATGGCGGACCCTAGATCGGAAGATGATCTTGGAGGATTCAGAGGTGAAGAGCTGAGCTTGCCGGGTCCTTCAACTCTCTAAGTTCCTCCCTCAACATCCACCCGCTCAGACTGCAGAAGGAGCAGTTGCTGCATATCTGTCTGGAGTTGGCACAATTCCCTCTGACGCTCTGTCTTGCTCTCTGAACCCGCCTTTAATTATGAAGAACCTCTTAATGTTCTCCCATGGTTGCTTCCCACCAGAGTGTGGGGGAGTCGAAGAGGGGCTTCACCGTTCTCCAACATGCGTAGTCCCTCTTTAGCCTCCTCGACATTCTCTGGTCAACAGTTTCGTGTTTAACTTCCACGTCCCTCTGCCTGCCTTCCGGTCCTCCCGTAGGTGACAGGAAGCCTGAATTAGGCAGTGGTCGGAGAAGAACACTGGCTGAGTGTCAGTTGTGTCTCAACCGTGACGGCCTTCGTCGCTGAAGACGAAGTCTAATCCGGGATCGGGCTAGAACCGTCCGATCTCGACCAAGTTAACTGCGGCTGGGACCCGCCTGCAGGGTCGCTGAAGGCGGTCACGCTTTGCGTCTTTACCATCTCCATCAGAAACTTGGACGTGCTGTCCAGTCTGCTGTCGGCACTGCCGGATCGTCCAGATCCGCATCAATGATGCAGTTAAAGTCACCGGCCAGAACGAGCTGCCGGGACGTGGCCAGCAGGCACTGGAGCCTGCTGGAGAACGGCCAGACCGCTCGCACTGCGTGGTGTGAGGCATACACATTTTATCACCCGGAGCGGGAGAGCCACGGTACATAACATCCACCACGAGGGAGACGCCCCCTCCAACCACTTCCTTGACCTCAGTGATGGTGAAAGTTCCCTCCCCGCAGCAAAATCCCCAGGCGGAAGCACGACAAGTCCCATTTCCCCCCGACACACAGACAGTCCGTGGGGCTCCATCGCGACCACCTCCGATAGCAGCGGAGGTGTGGCAGCCCGCACTCCTGAAGAAAAGTCACATCTGCCTTGACCTTGGCCAGGTACTGTAAGGCATTAAAACGATCATCGCGCAGTGCTCTTTATACTGCGCACGCGTTTAAAAAGATGCCAGTTTGAGCTCCATTGTCTTTAGAGTCACCTGGCCATTTCTTCCATGTCCCATCAAAATCCCCACCGCTTCGGTGAATTGCCTCAGCTTTCTGTGGGCATCAGGAATCCACAGCGGTGAGGTGAGTATCAGGTGGCGTAACCAAAGTAGTCTGTTGAGGGGGGCCTCTCTAGTTCCATCCCTTTGGGCATGCCGCTTCCTTTGTCTTCTGTAGCTGGGCCCAATGGCTCTGCGCTGCTGCCCGGGTCGCCGGAGCTGGGGCCCAATGGCCTCTGCGCTGCTCCCGGTCGCCCGGAGCTGGGGCCCTTGGGCCGCTGCAATGCTCCCGGTTGCGCCGGAATCTGGGGCCCATCGGCCACTGTGCAATGTCCCGGTCGCCCGGAGCTGGGGCCCATCGGCCGTTGCACTGCTCCCAGTCCCCTGGAGCAGGGGTCCACTTGCGTTGTGATGATTCTGTCTCCGGGGCCTGGAGCCCCTCAACCACTGCGCTGCTCCCGATGTCCTGGGGCTGGAGCCCCTCGGCACTCTCTGCTCTCGGTCTCCTTTCCTCCCCGTTTTCTTCCTCTGCCTCACCTCGTTGGGACTTCCCGGTCCGCCTCATCCCAGCCAAATCTGAGAAAAGGAAGACTGCTTTCCAGTCTGAATGGGATGGTTCTGGTTGGGCTCCTAGTTGGCACTGAACACATTTGACTCGTGGTGACATGGGATACGTTCAGAAGGCTTATGGGAATGGTAGGGCTAATCCATTTAAGATTGTGACAGGAATTATTTGGGGAAAGGGGAAACCCAGAAACATTTGCATATCTTTTGATTATCTGGTCCTAATGCAGGGCTTCAACCCAAATAATCAAATGTTTCTCTGCCTCCACAGATTGATTGATTGAATGAACACTGAGTTCCTCCAGCAGTTTGACATTTGCTCCAGATTCCAGCATCTGTATTCTCTCTTGTGCCTCTAAGCATTTGCTAGCAGGTTACAATAATGGTCAGGAGACATTCTCCACTGATGGTTAAAGACTTTTAAAGTTCACTAGACCAAGTGCAGAGGGGATGGGTGGAGGGGAGAAGGGGGTTTAGGGGAAGGGACGGGGAGGGAAGGGGGGGTGGGGGGGGGAGGGGGGAGAGTGAGAGACAGAAGAGAGAGAGAAGAGAGACAGAGAGAGAGAGAGAGGGAGGAGAGAGAGGGGGTAATAGAGGGGGGGGGGGGGAGAGAGGGGAAGAGAGAGGGAGGGGGAGAGAGGAGATAGAAGACGAGAGGGGGATAGGGAGAAATGAGGGGGAGAGAGAGGGGGAGAGGGGGAGAGAGGGGGAGAGAGGAGAGGGAGAAAGGGGTGGAGAGAAAGGGGGAAGAGAGGGGGGGAGCAGAGAGAGGAGAGTGAGGGGAAGAGAGAGGGAAGAGAGGGAGAAAGGAGGGGGAGAGAGGGGAGAGAGTGGGAGCGAGAGAAAGGGGGGGGGAGAGGGGGAGGGAGTGAGAGAGGGAGCGGGGAAAGATGAGAGGGAGAGAGGGAGAGAGGGGAGAGAGAGCGAGAGAGAGAGAGAGGAGTGAGTGTGAGAGAGGAGAGAGAGAGAGAGGATGGAGAGAGAGAGTATTGAGAGGTGAGAGGAGTGAAAGATTGGGGAGAAAATGACCAAATTTTACAGAGGAGTGGTTTCTAAATACATAAGCTAAATCGCTACTGAAATCTGTAAAAAAATTGGCCGTTTTGGCATCTGGTTGTCTTGGAGATATGTTTTAAAGGCAAAATATGCACACACACACACGCACCACACACACACACACAACACACACACACACACACACACACTAAAACCCACACACACACACACACACACACACAACACACACAGCACACAACATCCTACATCCTATACATCGGGCTACTATTTGTGAGTAGGTGTAGATAACACCAATTAGTGTTTTCTTGCCTTTACCAATTAATTCCTCAACTTCAATCCACAGTGACTCTACCTCGTCAGTCCCTATGTCTTCCCTCGCAAGGGACTGAATTCCATCCACTCACAGCAGAGCTACCCCCCTCCGCCTGCCCACCTGCCTGTCCTTTCTATAGGATGTATAACCCTGAATATTAAGTTCCCAGGCCCGATCCTCCTGCAGCCACGTCTCAGTAATCCCCACAATGTCATATCTACCAACCGCTAACATAGCCTCAAGCTCATCTACTTGATTTATAACTTCGTGCATGCATTCAATTACATTCTTTTAATTCTTTACGGCATCTCACCTTTCACATCGATCCCTATTACACTTGGCCATACTCTCCAATCCCTTTGTGAGCTTCCTTCCCGTTAATTCTGGGGTCATTAACCATCTCTTTACTTTTTTTCCCTTTAACTCCATCGTCGACTATCCCATTTGACACCCCACCCCCCCTTATTCAGTTTAAAACCACCTGTGTAGCAGTGGCAAACCTGCCTGCCAGAATGCTGGTCCCCCACCTATTAAGATGCAATCCGTACCTTTTGTACAGTTCCCCCTTACTCCAAAACAGATCCCAGAGATCTAAGAAGCTAAATCCCTGCACCCTGCACCAGTTACTCAGCCACACATTCAGGTCCCGTATATCCCCGTTCCTGTTCTCGACAGCACGAGGAACTGGAAGCAAACCGGAGGTAACTACCCTGGAGGTCCTGCTTTTCAGCATTTTTCCGAGCTCTCTAAAGTCATGCTGCAGAATTTTCATCCCCTTCTTTCCAACATCATTTGTGCCGACATGCACTACCACTTCCGGCTGTTCACCTTCGCCCTTGAGGATTTTCTGCATTCTGTCAGTGGATCCTGGCACCAGGGAGCAGCACACCATCCACGAATCCTGTCTGTTGCCGCAGAAACCCCTGTCCGTACCTCTCACAATGGAGTCTCCAACTACAATGGCGTTGCCTGACGTTGACCTCTTTGGTTTTGGCTCAACAGCCCTTTTTGCTTCGCAAGCCAGTCCGCCGCTCAGTGTTTTAACGTCTTCGTTGTCTGGTTTTCAAGAAAATACGTTTCAAAGGCAAAATGACACACACACACACACACACACACACACACACACACACACACACACACACACACACACACACACACACACACACACACACACACACACACACGCACACACACACACACACACACACACACACACACACAGAGTTTTTAATGTATATAGATATGAATGAATATGATAGATGTGGGATGCATCAGAGCCTGTTTTGGGAACAGCTCCTTCCACAACCGCAAGAAATTGCTGAGAATTGTGGACGTAGCCCAGACCATCACACTAACCAGCCTCCCTTCCATTGACTCCCATCTACACCTCACACTGCCTTGGCAAGGCCACCAGCATAATCGAGGGCCAGTCTCATAAAGGTCACTCCTTGTTCTCCCCTCTCCCATCTGGCAGTAGGTACATAGGTGTGAATATGCACACCTGCTGATCAGGAGCAGTTTCTTCCCAGCTGGTATCAGGCAACTGAACCATCCTATCATCAACCAGAGAGTGGTCCTGATCTCATTGGTGCCCTTTGAACTTTATTTAATCGGACTTTACTGGACTTTATCGGACTTTATTGTATTAAATGTTATTCCCTTTACCCTGTATCTGTGTGCAGTGGACAGCTTGATTGTAATCATGTACAGTCTGTTCGCTGACAGGGCAGCATGCAACAAAAACCTTTTAACTGTACCTCGGTACAGGTGGCAATAATAAACTAAACTAAACCAAACTACTACTTCCATGATTGAATTTGAGAGAATGCTGAGGAAGTAGGCTATGCCTTGGGAGTGAAAACAGAAAATATCCCAACCGATGGCATCTAGATACAAGATCTAAGCAATGCTGAGCATGATGGTGTTCAGTTCCTATTGAGTATTTACCTGAAAAAGCTGAAAGAGAGAGGTTTCACTTGCACTTGGAAATAGGAAGGGTGCAACATGAAGGGTGCTTTGGGAAAGAGTGTTATAGCTGTGGCACGACTAGGCAAGTTGCTTGGAACTGTAGGGTAAATAGTATTTTATAATTTCCATTCTGGCATAGGTCAGAGATTAGTAAAAATTGGAGATCGTTAGAATTGTGATTAACGTGGGTCTGTTTGAAAGCATGTGTTTGCATGATCAATATTTCCCCTGGCGTCTTTGTTTGAAAGCCTTAATGTTTCAAATTCTCCTTGTAGTGTGCATGATACTGTTTTATGCTGTCCTTCCTGCTTGCTAATCCCTGTACTGATGTAGGGTGTGTGAATGATCTGTGAGACTTGAAATGAAAGATATTGGCATGTTCTATTTTAACAAAGGGATTTTCTGGTTGTACAAGGAAGTGGGTGCTGGCTTCAACCTTAAAGCAATAAAAGCTTCATTTGTGAACAAGTGGTTTTCAAAGTGATTCTTTTAAACTTTGGTGACAGTTAAGAACTGTTTTTATCTCATAGAATGTAAAATAAAGTAATTACTAGGCTTGGTTTGTTTAGTAAACGTTTTAAATTGGTTACTGAGTTTTGTTATAGTGCATTGGTTCGAAGCAAATGAATGAAAGTTAGTTTGTAGCGGAACAAAGTAGGATGAACACAAGGGAGTTGAGAGAATTGTCAGTCGCCAGGGGTGACGGGTATTAAGGTTAACTGCCTGTTCTGAATGCAAACTCTCAACCTCGGCAAAAAGTGTCAGCTGTATAATTTGTGATCAGGAGGGCGTTACACGACTGAAAAAGAAACAAGAGTAAGATGTGTAACACTCAGACTTGCATTACAGAACAGAAATATTAAACATTATAAGAATATGCAGCACTAGAGCTGCTGTCTCTCAGAGACTGGTGTTTGATCCTGTCTTTGGATGCTGTCTAAGTGTCTCCCTGTACCCAGGTGAGTTTCCTCCGGGTGCTCTGGTTTCCACTTGCGTCCCAAAGATGTGCAGGTTTGCAGGTTAATTGGCCTCTTTAAATCACCCTTTGTGTGTTGGGAGTGGATGAGAAATTGGGATCAAATAGAACTAGTGTGATTGCTGGTCGGTGCAGACTCGATGTGTTGAAGGGTATGTTTCCGTGCTGTGTCTTCCAATGAATTCAATCAATATAAGAAGGAAATGGGAATAAGCCACTTAACTCTGAATTCAAAGGATTGTGGTTGATCCAGCACCACTTCCTGCACTCATTTTATTTCTCCTTATTCCCCAAATATATAAAAACCATCAATTGCTCTCTTGAATATACTGAGTTACCGAGTCTGCACACCCCTCTGAAGTGGCAGATTCTAAGATTCACCATTCTTTGGATGAGGAAATTCATTCTCATCTCTCTTGTGAAGGGTTTATGATCGTAACTTTTGATTCTCGACATCCTAACTAAGGGAACCATTAACTCTACATGTAACCTGTCAAGTCCCTTAAGTATGTCCCACATTTCAATTTCATTATCTCTCATTCTTCTGAACTCAGGAGAGCACAGATCTAGTATCCTTAATCTCGTATGACATATCCACCATCCCAGGCATTAATCTAAACGGTATCCTTTGCTGAAACAACCAGCAAAGAATATTGTGAATCAAAAAATCACGCAGTCAGCATATATTCCTCTGTGGGTTAAGAAAGTACCCTCTGTAATCAGTAGAATGGATGGTATTGTCCTCGACTAATGTTTAATAGTGCTATGTTTGTGGCTGCTGAGATTAGAAATGGGATGAAAGGATATATGAAGTGAGTGCAGAGGTTGCTCATCTTCTGAGCAGACAAGGTTGAGGAAAGATCCTTATGTGATGAATGTTGGAGAGATGTTAATATCGTAGAGGCAATTCAAATTTGGTGTATTGTGTGCAGTTCTGGAGGCTTTGAAGAGGGTGCAGTGGGCAGGTGCTATAGACCTGCACGGGAAGGTAGACGCTCCCGCCCCCATGAGTCTCGGGTAGATGGTGCTCGTCAGCCTGGGAAGGCAGTCCATCTAGGAGAGGGAAATCTCTGATTTAAAACCTCCACTGCCTTGTGGCCATATCCAGTCATGGAAAAGGCTCCAGGACTAAACCTCAAGCAAATCTGGTCGGAGCCCCTAAGGCAGTTTGTTGTTGTCTACAACCTCGCTCTGGCAGCTCCTGCGACGGCGCTGGTGCCAAACTGTAACGGCCCTGCTGTTCCTTTGGATCGATCAGCGACGTGGAGAGGGGGGGACGTGCTGCATGGGCAACAGCCTGTCCTCCATATGACATCGCCCAGGCTTGTATCTGACCAGGATGCATCACCCATGGTCAGTCATGACCGAGAGGGGCCTACGAAGAGGGTGCAGAAAATGTTTAACGTAATGCTGCCTCGATTAAAGGGGATTCGCTATAAGAAGAGGTTGGACAAACTTGGTGTGTCAGAGGCTGAAGGGAGACCTGCTAGGATTATATAAATGATGAGAAGTTAGTCTACCCTGTCATACATAGGGTAACAGTCAGAACCCTTTTACCAGAGTAGAAATGTCAAAGATCAGAGGACATAGCTTTAAAGTTTCTAGACAGGCACATGAATATGCATGGGATAGAGAGGTATGGATCATGACTAGTTTAACCTGGCATCATGTTCGACATGGCGATTGTGGGCAGAAGGGCCTGTTCCTGAGCTGTAGTGATCCATGTTCTAATGGTAAAATTGTGGAAATCCTTTATCTCCGTAACACACATCAGCTGTGCAGGGAGGTCGTCAAGTCAAGTTAAGGTTTCTTCGTCACATACACATACGAGACGTGCAGTGAAATGAAAAGTGGCAATGCTCGCGGATTGTACAAAAAAAACTACAAAACAGAATGGAACAGAATCACATAGTCACATATTACATATTTGTGGGAGGAGGAAAAAAAGAAAGAAAAAACAGCAATTTAAAAAGACATCACACAACAGTAAATTGGTCCAGTAAAGTTAGTCCCTGGTGAGATAGGAGTTTACAGTCCCAATGGCCTCTGGGAAGAAACTCTTTTTCATCCTCTCCGTTTTCACAGCATGGCCTTAGCAGCTGGAACAGTCCATTGCTGGGGTGGAAGGAGTCTCCCATGATCTTGTTGGCTCTCGAGTATAGTTCCTGCAGGGGGGCGAGTGTAGTTCCCATAGTGCGTTCAGCCGAACGCACTACTCTCTGCAGAGCCTTCTTGTCCTAGGCAGAGCAGTTCCCAAACCAAATCGTGATGTTTCCGGACAAGATGCTTTCCACAGCCGCTGAGTAGAAGCACTGGAGGATCCTCAGAGACACTCTGAATTTCCTCAATTGCCTGAGGTGGTGAAGGCGCTGCCTTGCCTTACTCACCAGTGCTGCAGCGTGTGATGCCCATGTCAGATCCTCTGAGATGTGGACTCCAAGGTATTTAAAGCAGCTCACCTTATCCACTGTATCCCCATTTATCTTCAATGGTGTGTACGTCCTCGGATGTTGTGCCCTCCTAAAGTCTACGATCAGCTCCTTAGTTTTTTTGATACTCAAGAGGAGGCAGTTGTCCTGGGGCTGAGGACGCATCCCTGGGGGGTATTTCCTCCCATCTTGACTACCTGAGACCTGGCGGTGAGTAAGTCCAGGACCCAGGCACACAGGGGGGTGTTGAGCCCCAGTTCCAGCAGCTTCTCAGCAAGTCTGGTGGGGACTGTCATGTTGAAGGCTGAACTGAAGTCTATGAACAGCATCCTCACATAGCCCCCCTTCTGGCTGTCAAGGTGACAGAGAGCGGTGTGCAGAACCTGGGAGACCGCATCTTCCGTGGATCTGTTCGGATGGTATGCGAATTGTAGCGGGTCCATGTTGCGAGGGAGGAAGGCGCAGATGTGTTTCTTGACCAGCCTCTCAAAGCATTTCATGACAACCGAGGTGAGGGCCACCGGACGGTAGTCATTCAGACAAGTTGGGGAGGCATTTTTATGTACAGGTACAATGATGGATCTTGTGAAGCAGGCAGGTACCTCGGACTTGGCCAGGGAGAGGTTGAATAATGTAGTGTGCACCGGAGCTAGCTGCGTAGCACAAGACTTAAGTACTGGGCCTTATTCGATGTATTTCCTCCCATCTGGGCCTACAGCTTTCCTCGTGTGCACCCGTGTCAGAGCCCTCCTCACGTCGTGCTCAGACAGCGAGAATGTGTGCACATCCCCAGCGATGGACCTCCCTTCAGCTTCGATAGCCAGCACGCTGGCAGTGTAGTCGTTAGCTGCCAAACCTGGGGTGATGTTGCCCATCTCGAAACGAGCGTAGAAGGAGCTCAGGTCATCAGTTAGGGAGGTGCCGGCCCTCCCGGTTGAGGGGGGGGGGGGGGGGCTGCTCTCGTAGTTGGTTACAGGACATCACTGGAACTTGCTCGGAACATATTCCAGTCAACATCTTTCAGTGCATCTTGCAGCATGGCCTCTGACTGGTCGGAGCACCGCTTTAGCATTCATTGAGTATAGGAGCAGGGAGGTTCTACTGCAGTTGGACATGGTCTTGGTGAGACCACACCTGGAGTATTCCGTACAGTTTTGGTCTCCTAATCTGAGGAAGGACATTCTTGCCATAGAGGGAGTACAGAGAAGGTTCACCAGACTGATTCCTGGGATGTCAGGACTTTCATATGAAGAAAGACTGGATAGACTCGGCTTGTACACGCTAGAATTTAGAAGATTGGGGGGGGGATCTTATAGAAAATTACAAAATTCTTAGGGGGTTGGACAGGCTAGATGTAGGAAGATTGTTCCCGATGTTGGGGAAGTCCAGAACAAGGGGTCACAGTTTAAGGATAAGGGGGAAGTCTTTTAGGACCGAGATGAGAAAATCATTTTTCACACAGAGAGTAGTGATTCTGTGGAATTCTCTGCCACAGAAGGTAGTTGAGCCAGTTCGTTGGCTATATTTAAGAGGGAGTTAGATGTGGCTCTTGTGGCTAAAGGGATCAGGGGGTATGGAGAGATGGCAGGTACAGGATACTGAGTTGGATGATCAGCCATGATCATGATGAATGGCGGTGCAGGCTCGAAGGGCCGAATGGCCTACTCCTGCACCTATTTTCTATGTTTCTCTGGTTCTAAGTACAACCGAGCACTGAAAAGTGAGAGCAGTTGGTTGTTAGAGAGCCAACCAACATGAGTTCCATTGTAAAGAAGTGTATTGAACAGCTGTCTCAGGTTCCTGTTACTGTTCAACTGAAAAGCTGGTGAAGTCCCAGAAACACTTAACAAAACTAAAATAGCCTGTTCGATATGTATTAAGAAGAGATTAACTGATATGCAAATACAATTTGATAGATGTAACATAAACATTGAGATCAAAAATGTATTTTCATATCTATGACTTGGCTGGCACTGTGTCGTAGTGATAGAGCTACTGTCTTACAGCGCCAGAGATCTGGGTTTGATCCTGACTACGGGTGCTGTCTGTACAGAGTTTGTATATTCTCCCCAAATAAGTCTAAATTTGTCCCTAATGTGTGTAGGATAGTGTTATTGTGCGGGATTGCTGGTCGAAGTGTACGGTGGAGTGAAGGACCTGTTTCGGCACTGTGTCTCTAAACTAAACTAAAAATATATTATATCGCACTGGAGATATCTGGAGGATCTGGCATATGGAAATAGGGCAATCATCTGACTTGGCACTCTGGATGTTTAGCCTTCACATTAGCTGCAATTCCTCAACAATACCTCCACAATTTGTGATTTCCATCATCGAGATGAAACAGTCAGCAAGGTTGTGGAAATGTTGCCAACAGGATCTTGCATGCCATACTGACTTGGAAATATATCACGTTTCCTTCATAGTGAAGGGTTCTAATCCTGGACTGCCTGCCCAACAGCACTACCTTCACGAGTGTGTCTGAACATAGAACAGCAAGGACAACAACAAGCCCTGTTTTATTTGATTCCGTTTATTTGCAAACAGAGTGAGAACAAGACAAGGCCCCTTCAGCCCACAAGGACTGTGCCAAACATGAAGAAACGATAAACTAATCACATCTGCTGCAGATGATCCAGATCCTTCCATTCTTTACTTTTAGACTCAACTTTAGAGATACGGAGCAGAAACAGGCCCTTCGGCACACTAAGCCTTCACCGACCAGTGATCACCTCGTACACTAACCTGCACACACTAGGGCCAATTATACAATTTACCAAACCCAATTAACCCACAAACCGGTATGTCCATAGAGAGTGGGATGTAACTGAAGTACCCGAAGAAAACCTACGCGGTCATGGGGAGAATGTACAAACTCCGTACAGGCAGCACATCTAGTCTGGATTGAACCCTGTATGCTTAACTATCAAACCTGGTGCTGGATTTTGTAGCCGCATAATCCTCTTTCAGTTCTGTGTTCTAAATCCCTTATATTGAATGCTGTGATGGGACAGTTTCCCATGCAGCCCCTGCACCTTTTATAGTTGTATCCAAAACATGCAGGGAAACAATAGTGCCCCATTTCCAATCTCTCCATAAACATTGGGCTCAACCACCTTTCCCGTGATGAGTCTTAATCATCAATTTCAATCAGCAGGCTTGTTTTTTTAAATTAATTTTATTTACCACACTTTCCAAAGCTTCCACATCTTTCGAGTAAGATATAAAGTACAAGATACGAGAACGATCCCGGTAATGTTTGGGTTAATATACCAGGAGCGTTTGAAGGCTCTGGGCCTGTACTCACTAGAGCTTAGATGGATGAGAGTTCTCATTGAAACCTACCAGATTATGCAAGGCCTAGATAGAGTGGACATGGAAAGGATGTTTCCATTAATGGGAGAGTCTCGAACTAGAGGGCACAGTCTTAGAATAAAAGGACATACCTTTAGGATGCAGATGAGAAATAATTTGTTGAGCCAGAGGGCGGTGAGTCTGTGGAATTCATTGCCACAGGTGGCTGTGGAGGCCAAACCATTGGTTATTTTTAGTGGAGATGATAAGTTCTTGATTCGGAAGGGCATCAAAGGTTACTGGGAGAGGGCAAATTAATGGGGTTGAGAGAAAAAAAGACCAGTCATGATGAAATGACAGAATAGACTCGATGGGCTGAATGTCCGAATTCTGCTCCTATGTCTTATGGTCTTATGGTAATGGGGTGACCAGAATTGCATGTGATACTCCGAAAGCAACCTAACCTAAGTCCTATAAAGCTGCATTATGACTTCATGACAAGAGTCATATTCAATGCCCCAACTAATGAAGGCAAGCATTAGTTTAACAGTGTGTGCCCTCAGGCCAGCTACCACCATGATGTGTTGTCTATCTTCAGTATGATTAAATTTGCTAGCATTTTCATTTTATCCATTATATAATATGGCTCATCTCATTTTGGGTTTCATCTCCTCTCCAATAAGCTCTTTAGTGAAACATAATCTCATTTTTTGATTACAATCTGCCAATTGACAATTTTATCCTCCCAGGGTTTTACAGATATGCTTGTAAAATATTTTACTGTTCATTTTGATACCTTTGCAATATTTTCTTCATCCTCCTCAACTTATCTTATCAAATGTTGAGTTGCTTTTGCAGTTTTCTCATACTATTCAAGTTTAATTAGTTTCTAATCTCCTTATTTACCCTTGACCTGGTGAAATGATTAAGTTTCATCTTTTTTTTAATTGGAAAAAAATGTCTGTTTTTCCACAGAGGTTTTTAATCTGTACAAAAATGATTTATCTGATGTCCTGACCACCATCCAACATTCACCTCAGCTCACTTCCCACCTTTCGAAAATCCGCGTTGATCTAATTTGGATGATCCTATTACCGTATTGATTGTGTTTTTTCTATTGAGGTTTTGAAGTTTACAAGATTTGCAATGCCACATTGCTGACTCACATTTAACTCAACAACTTAATCAATTGTATTACTAATAACCACGCCTAACAAAGCTCCACCTAGTATGCTGCAGATGCCGCTTTTATACCAAAGACAGATACAAAGTGCTGAAGTAATTCAGCAGGTCTGACAGGATCTCTGGAGAAAAAGAATGGGTGATGATTTGAGTTGGGACCCTTCTTCAGACTGAAAGTAGTGGGTGAGGAGGGATGAAGAGCTGGAGGTGAGGAAAGACCAGGAGCAGTGAGGGCTGGCCACAAATGACCTCAGTCAGCGTGGTGCCTGGTCAGCCCATTGTTGGGTTTGGACGGTGTGATCTCAAGTGGGGTACAATGTGGAGAACTGAGAAACTGGATAAACAACTGGGGTGGAGGAAGGGGTCAAGGTGTGAGGTGGAAAGGGAGGGGAGTGTAAGTCAAAGTTACTTAAAATTAGAGAATTTTCACCTTAGCTTCCAGCTTTGTGGAGTTGACGAGCACGTTGCTGAAAGAAGTGAATTTAGGCTAGCCAGTCCATTTTTTCACACACATACTCTTTCCAATTCAATCATTTGGTGTATCAACTTTTTATTTTATTTCGATCATTACATAATTTGACTGCTTCCAATTCTTTCCCATAATGTGATCTGTAATGGACTCATGTCAATGTAACACGGTTCACATTACTTCCCACTGACTTTTTCTTTTCAATTTCTACATCAGAACTTGTAACAGTTTTCATTCTCCCTTTAACTATTGTCGTCTCCCTCCTTTCTCTTACTACTCTTGTCAATGTATTATGCTCTGACGTTGGATCTGTTGTAAACACCATTAAAATTGCCCCGTGCTCCATTGATATTTGTACAAGAAAAAAAGTTTATCTCTTGTATAACTCAACACAAGGTGGGACGGTTACCTGGCACGGTGGCGCAGCGGGAGAGTTGCGGCTTTACAGCCCCAGCAGAGACCCGGGTTCGATCCGGACTACGGGTGCTGTCGTACGGAGTTTGTGGACTGCGTGAGTTTTCTCTGGGTGCTCCAGTTTCTTCCCACACTCCAAAGACGTACAGGTTTGTAGGTTAATTGGCTTGGTATAATTGTAAATTGTCCGCAGTGTGTGTGTAGGATGTTAGTGTGTGGGGATTGCTGGTCGGTGGGTGCAGACATGGTGGGCCAAAGGGCCTGTTTCTGCGCTGTATCTCTGAACTAAACTAAATTAAACTAAGGACAATAGCCTCCAGTCACACCTGTCAGTTGTTATGCATCTGAAAAGAGAGACTGCAAATCCTCAGGAATGCTGTGATTCCACCTCCTTATTTCTGGATTGGGTTTTATATTCCCCGGCAGAGAGTGCAGTCTATTTCATGTCTGAGATATGCCACATCCCTGCCCCACAGTTATACTCTGTTCATTCCCACAAATTAAAGTTCCCCTGAGTATAAGCCTCTGAACTAATGTTTGGGATTAGTGCACAATTTTCCATCGTCATTTCAAAATAGAGTCCCACAGTGTGGAAACAGGCCCTTCAGCCCAACTTGCCCATGCCCCATCTCCACCAGACCCACCTATCTGCATTTGCCCCGTATCCCGCTAAACCTTTCCTAACCATGTCCCTGTCCAAATATATTTTTAATATTGCTGTAATACCTGCCTAAACTACCTCCTCTGGCAGCTCATTTCATATACCCACCACCCGCTGTGTGAAAAAGTTGGCCCTCTTGTCACTCATCTTCCAGTGTTCCAAGGAATAAAATCCTAGCCTGCCCATATGGCATCAGAGGCGATTGCAGCACAGAATGTGGCACCTTGTAAGGGACCTTCTCCAATATAATTGGAGAATTGTGTACAGTTTTGGTCAATGAGCTGTGGGAAGGATGACATTAAAGTGGAAATATTGTAGACAGGATTCACAAGGATGTTACCAGAATCAGGACATGTGTTATACAGGGAAACGCAGTCCATTGGGACAACTCGGGTAGGCAGCTTAGTTAGCATGAATTAGATGGGCCGATGGGCCTGTTTCTGTGCTGTATAACTTTATGACTCTACAATTACAATCTTTACAAGACAATTAGGACAGGTAAGGAGAGGAAAGGAGGAAGATGGGTCATATGCAGGCAAATTATATTAGCACATACATCATGGTTAACAGGAATAAGTTGGGCAGAAGGGCCTCCCTCTGTGCAATACTGCTCTATGACTATACCTCTATGACAAGGGTGGCATGGTGGCACAGGAGTAGAGTTGCCACCAGAGACCTGGGTTCGATCCTGACTATGAGTGCTGTCTGTACGGAGTTTGTACGTTCTCCCTATGACCGCGTAGGGTTTCTCCAGGTGCTCCGATTTCCCCTCACACTCCAAAGACATACATATTTGTAGGTTAATTGGCTTCTGTAAATGGTAAATTGTCCCTCGTTTCTGTTTAGTTTATTGTCATGTGTACTGACGTATTCTGCTGTTGCGTGCTAACCAGTCAGCAGAAAGACAATACATGATTACAATCAATCCATTTAGAGTGTATAGATTCATAATAAGGAAATAGAGTAGATAGTGTTAGTGTATGGCAATCGCTGGTAGGCACAGACTCGATGGGCCCAAGGTCCTATTTTTACACTGAATCACTAGTACCAAAATGAAGCGAGCTGGAAAATTAAACACAGAAGGATTGTATGATATACACATCCCATGATCTGCCTAGTAATCTTACAATCTCCCAGCCCTCAACTGGTGTCTGTACATCTTATGCAAGTAATTAGAACATCGGCCTTATGTTTGGGAAGGAGCTGCAGCTGCTGTTTTAAACCAAAGATAGACGCAAAAAGCTGGAGTAACTCAGCGGGACTGGCAGCATCTCTAGAGAGAAGGAATGGGTGACATTTCGGATCAAGACCCTTTTTGGTCTCGACCCGAAACGTCACGTATTCCTTTTCTCCAGAGATACTGCCTGACCCATTGGGTTACTCCAGCTTTATGTGTGTCTATCAGCCTTGTGTTGGCAGGAGCGCTCAGAATTTAGGCTGGATGTGAATCAAGGAAAGTGACTGAAGAGGTAGTGTTTTTTTACAATGTATAGTACATTAAAATTATCAATTGACACCACTACATTCTGGAGGGAGGAAACCTTGCAGGAAATTAGATAAAGATTGAACAATGGTTAGTTGCAGACAAGTAAAAATAATAAATTGTCTGAAATTATCCCTTTTTTATGCATTTCTTCTGACAATGTTATATTGACATTACTTTCACCGAAGAGTAGGATAATGTTTGTCAACTGCAATAATAAATCAGATTGAGATGTACGTCAGATACAGATGTGATTTATGAAGGCCCAAATCTCGGTAGATTGAAAAATCACAGGAGTAAACTTTAATCAGCATGGGGCTGGGATCCAGAGGATGACTACGAGGCGATTGTGATGAGCTGTCAGGATGATTCTAAAGTCTGCCATTGTTTTTGTATGAATAATCTTCATTGTAGAGCAGGACCTTGGTGTTGATGGGCATCAATTGTCAATTAACCGACTGTTTATGCTCACAGACACTCCTCCAGTTTGCACACTACATCAGCACCAGTGGGGAAGCTGATTATCCACTAGGAGTTCTTCCACTAGGAGTTCTCACCAGAGGTTCCTACAAGTGCAGACAAACAAAAGGAATATCTCTGCAGGAATGCTCTTCAGCTCATTATTGTGGCCCCATTTTAGGAAAGTGAATCATTATGATCGTATTGCACTTGGAAGACCGGAGTTGTGAATTGCCAATAGGTAGACAGGCAAAAGCCATGAGATAAGTTTTACAAAATGACACAAAGTGTTGGAGTACCTTAGTGGGCCAAGCAACATCTCTGAATAGGTGATATTTTGAGTTGGGATCCTCGTTCCGAGTCTGTAGTCACCTATCCAATGTTTTTTTTTTTGGTTAAATATTTTTATTTGACGTAAGTACATATTAAAAGAATATACTTGTCACATACATTCTTAATATTATTAATATTAACAGTTATGTCTTGTTTGTATTTCTATACATTTTAGTCACCTATCCAATGTTGTCCAGGGATGTTGCCTGACTGCTGAGATACTCCAGCACTTTCTTTGTAAACCAGCATCTGTAGTTCCTTGTTTCTACACTTCTCGACCATGAGATAATCTAGTAGCATTTTATTTTGTATAGCAGTAGTGAGATGGCTACCACAAACATAGTTTTGAGGGTCAGTTAAGAAAAAAACCAGCCTTGTGATTATTTCCAAAGTGGGGTTTTTCATACTTTTGCCATTGTGCATGATCATCACAATGTCGGGATCAGCTCTTCCATCTCTGTCGATAACTATTCATTGAATGAGGAACTCAAAGATATATGGTGCCAAGGTGCAGTCATCCAAATGCTAAGATCATCGAAAGCTGAGCAACTGAAGAGCTGTGGTGTTTGAAAGGCTATTGTCTGGGAAAATCATATTAATTTATAAAGATGGGGTTCTATGTGGCAAGTGAACAAAGAACTGAAATTGTATCTAAAGGACTACCATGGGTAGTTTAACAAGAATGATAAATACAATTGACTCTTCCTTGAATTCACAAAGTTAATTCCCGGGATGGTGGGACTGTCATATGTTGATAGAATGGAACGATTGGGCTTGAATACACTGGAATTTAAAAGGATGAGAGGATATCTTATTGAAACATATAAGATTATTAAGGGACTGTACACGCTAGAGGCAGGAAACATGTTCCCAATGTTAGGGGAGTCCAGAACCAGGGGCCACAGTTTAAGAATAAGGGGTAGGCCATTTAGAACGGAGATGAGGAAAAACCTTTTCACCCAGAGAGTTGTGAATCTGTGGAATTCTCTGCCTCAGAAGGCAGTGGAGGCCAATTCTCTGGATGCTTAGAACTCTTAAAGATAACGGAGTCAGGGGATATGGGGAGAAGGCAAGAACGGGGTACTGATTGTGGATTATCAGCCATGATCACAGTGAATGGCGATGGTGGCTCGAAGGGCTGAATGGCCTACTCCTGCACCTATTGTCTATTGATACAAAATCCAAGGTGAGAATATAAAGTAAGGAAGAATTGCACAGATATGTCCATGGCATACAAGGGAAAATTGAACAGAACTCATACCAACTCTAGTTCATTTCATTACAGTGGAGCCAGTAGAGTTGATGACGGTTAACATGAGAACGATATAACTCGCACTTTAAGATCTTACTCAGGGCTGTGGTGTCTCTTTCTGATGAGCCCGTGGCATTGACTGCTGCAAGAGTCCAACATTTACATCTTGGTTGCTTCTTTGAATCAGTAATTCAATACACCCAAAAGATCCATAAAGGTTGGAAGTATATTATCTAATGTGAGGACAAAAGGGCCCACAAAATATAAAACATGCAAGCTACTCAAGACCAAAGGAGAAATGTTAGACAACTTTAACAATCAGGACATTTTGTTCAGTGTATGGGTGACAAGACATTGTGTTGGGTTCTCCTTGATTGTTTATACATTAAAGTGTGGCTTCAGAAGGAGGCTACCTGGGGTCAAGGTAAGAGCGTTCACGTTGCGACCCTGTTTCCACCAATCTTTCCACCACCACGGACAAGAAGCACAAGATGCTCTGGCTGAACAACTTCTAATCTTGTGTGTGGACTCGATAAGAAGAAGAAGGATGCTACCTGAGTTTCTGCATTCAGGACTAGCCCTGGCGCCAAGAACATGATCTATATTACCTATCAAATATAGACACTGGGGTTATGATGATGAGTGGTATTGATATCAATATGTGACTCATGTTGACCTATACAAAGGTTTTGATCCAGTCAATCAATCTTGGATTTGAAAAAAAAATTAACACATCAAACAAATACTTGCTGGTTTCTAAAATAACTTCCTGATGGAACAGTTGGTGGGGTAACTGGTACTTTGTCTAATTAGTTGTGTGAAATGAAGTTGTATTTTATTTGTGCATCTTTTTTAGGCTGCGCTGAAGAATGCACCGTGGGATGGAGAAACAAAAGACTGCAGATCTCTAGCAAAAATAAACTGTTGGAGGAACTTAGTGGGTCAGGCAGCAACTCTGGAGGGAATGGACAGACCTTTTTTTCTGGACTCTCTGAAGAAGAGTCACAACTCAAGATATTAACTGTCTATTTCATTCCATAAATGCTGACTGACCCATTGAGTTCTTCCATCAGGTTCTTTTTTGCAACAGGGATCTTCAGTTTGAAACTGTGATAAGCACCTACACTAGAAAAATGACTCATTACATCAAATCTGCAAGCAGTGATAAGAGTCCAGAGCCAAATGTTTTCACCAGCACTTTGACAGGCTGAAGCCAACAGACAACTGAACTATCCTATCACCAACTTGAATGCAGTCCTCACTTAACATCTACCTCATTGGAACACTCAGACTATCTTAAATCTGATTTCACTGGACTTTATCTTGCACTAAATGTATTCCCTTTATCCTGTGTCTGTAAACTGCGGATGGCTCGATTGTAATCATGTTTGTGTAGGAAGAAGCTGTGGATGCTGGTTTATACCGAAGACAGACTAAAATGCTGCACTAATCAGTGGGTCAGACAGCAACTCTGGAGAAAAGGAATAGGTGACGTTTCTGGTCAGAACCCTTCTTCGGACTGAGTTCTTCATGACTATTCTTCAAGTGTAGTCTTTTCATTGACTGGATAGCACGCAACCAAAGGTTTTTCACTGTACCTCGACACACGTGACAATAAACTAAACTAAAGAACCCTTTGGGATATATACCTGGGGTACATGTTAGTAATACAGGATGGTATGGCACAGGAAAGGGAAACAAAGTGCAGCCAATTTACGCTGATTGATTAAACATCCACCACCTATACAAGCAGTGCATTCCAGATCACAACTAAACTCTGTGCAAAAAATATTTTCCTCACATTTCTTCCTGTAGCTTTTGGTACAAGATTTAAGTTGTTCCTTGGTCAGTGAATCATTTACTAACTGGGGCATATCCACTAATAAAGTCATACAGCGTGGAAACAGGTCCTTCGGCCCAACTTGCTTGTGTCAACTAAGCTGCCCCATCCACACTGGTCCCACCTGCCCACGTTTGGCCCATATCCCTCTAAACCTTGTACTTGCCCTTAAACATTTAAAATGTTGTTATAGTACCTGCCTCAACTACCTCCTCTGGCAACTTGTTCCATACACCCACCACCCACCACCCTTTGTGTGGAAAAGTTGCCTCAGATTCCAATTAAATCTTTCCCCTCTCACTTTAAACCTGTGTCCTCGTGTTCTTGATTCCCCAACTATGGATCTTCTATATCTATTCCCCTTGTGATCATACGCACCTCAATAAGATCCACCCTCATCCTCCTGCATTCAAAGGGATAGAGTCATCGTTTGCCCAACCTCTCTCTATAGCTCAGGCCGTCAGTCCTTGGCAACATTCTCATAAATCTTCTCTGCACTCGCTCCAGCTTGATAACATCTTTCCTATAGCAAGATGACCAAAACTGAACACAATACTCCAAGTGTGGCCTCACCAACATCTTGTACAACTGTAACATAACATCCCAACCTCCATACTCAGTATTCTGATAGATGAAAGTCAATTTGCTCGAAAACCTTCTTGACCACCCTATTTACCAGTGACGCCACTTTCAAGGAGCTATATACCCACACTTCTAGATCCGTCTGCCCTACAACACTCCTCAGAGCCCTGCTATTCATTGTGAAGTTCCTGCCCTGCTTTGACTTCCCAAAATACAACATCACACACCTATCTGCATTAAACTGCATTAACCATTCCTCAGCACACCTGCCCAGCTAATCAAGATCGTGCTGTAATCTTTGATTGCCGTTTTCATTAACTACAATACCCCCCACAATAGCGGCATCTGGAAACTTACTAACCTTCTTGTACATTCTCGTAAAATCGTGGATATAAACCACAAACAGCGATGGGCCAGCACTGATCCCTGAGGTACACCACTAGTCACAGGCCTCTAGTTTCTGTTTACTCTCTCGAAACCATTCATTCTCTCACTCATCATAAACACCATGGCTCAATGATGGTGCCAAATGGTGCCTTAAATTATTGTGCCAATTTTACGTCAATTCTTATTTGTGGCAATTCTTAGTGCAAACAGAATGGATTATGTTAATGCAATTAAACAGATGCATGAAGAAAAGGAGAAAACCAGAGAATGGTGAATCTGTGAAATTCATTGCCACAAACAATGGTGGAGGCCAAGCCATTGAGTATTTTTAAAGCAGAGATGGATAGTTTGTTGATAAGTAATACCCCTGTCCCACTTAGGAAACCTGAACGGATACCTCTGGAGACTTTGCGCCCCACCCAAGGTTTCCGTGTGGTTCCTGGAGGTTCCCAGAGGTTTTTGTCAGTCTCCCTAATGGTTGAAAGTGGTTTCCATTTTAAAAATCAGTCATTTTTTAGTCAAAGCCGGTTGCGATGCTAGTTGAAGGTGGTTGCCAGAGGACAAAAACCTCCGGGAACCGCACGGAAACCTTGGGTGGGGCGCAAAGTCTCCAGAGGTTTCCATTCAGGTTTCCTAAGTGGGACAGGGGCATATGAGTGTCAAAAGTTACAACGAGGAGAAGGCAGGACAATGGGGTTGAGAGGAAAGAATAGCCATGATCGAACGGTGGAGCAGACTCGATGGGCTGAATGGCTTCATTCTGCTCCTCTGTCTTATCATATTATGAACTGCTTCTACAATGATTGAGTGATTGTAGACATGGAAAATAGCGACATTGTTTCGTGATTACCTGGCAAGTGACAGTGAAGGAGACAAGATCCATCACTAAGTGGAATACTTGGATAAATTACTGAACAATATTTCCAATGTAAAACATTTTTGTCATCCGATTAAATGTTATGGAAGATTTATAGCAAAATGATGCAAAAGCTTAGCTACACAGAATAAACCATCACAAGATTACTATGAGTGAATGTGAATCCAAAAAACAAAGTCATCCAGTTGGTTGTAATTAAGTACTCAACATCCCTCTCCCCCCACCTCTCCCGACCTTCGGTAGTATGCTAAGCAAAATAATACCTTTAGCTTAGTTCAGAGATACAGCATGGAAACAGGCCCTCCGGCCCACCGAGTTTGCACTGACCACCAATCCCCACACATTAACACTATCCTACACACTAGAGACAATTTACATTTATACCATGCCAATTAGCCTACAAACCTCTACGTCTTTGGAGGAAACCGGAGATCTCGGAGGAAATCCATGTGGTCACAGGGAGAACATACAAACTCTGTACAGACAACCACCCACAGTGAGGATCGAACACGGGCCTCTGGTGCTGTAAAGGGCCTGTCCCACTTGGGCGTCATTTACGCGTCGTGACGCGCATGTGACGTGCGCATGGCGTGCATTATGCGCGCATGGCGCATGGTGTGACGTGCTGGCATAAGCAATGACGCGAGGTTGCACGTGGCACCCCAGGATTTTGGGATTCACAAAATCTTTTGGCGCTACCTGCGTGATGCGCAAATGACGCCCAAATGGGACGGGCCCTTTAGGCAGCAACTCTACCGCTGTGCCACCGAGCGGCCCTGGGCATATTACATGTGAACTGAAGCTGAAGATTGGTTCTTTCCAAGGCTATTTTCCCCAAACATGAATCCTGATGCTCTCCAATTAACTTCATGTTGGAAAATTGCAATAGTATCTGGATTCCAGGCATTATGTGGCTGACATAATGTGGTTGGAGCAGGGGGTCTGTCGATAATCACAAGGTTCGGCAGCACCCCAGATCATTCCTGATTATCAAAGAGTGAGAAGTATATCCACTGCCATTATAAAACTGTAGAGGAAGGAACTGCGGATGCTGGTTTAAACCGAAGGTAGACACAAGATGCTGGAGTAACTCAACGGGACAGGCAGCATCTCTGGAGAGAAGGAATGGGACCCGAAGCATCACCCATTCCTTCTTTCCAGAGATGCTGCCTGTCCTGCTCAGTTACTCCAGCATCTTGTGTCTATCTTCAGTCATTATAGAACTTCCTGTTTCAATGTGTTTGCCAAAATTCCTTCCTGAGGCAGGATGGTGCCTTTACTATGTATTAAAGCTGCATTTGGTAGCAGCAGATGGAGCTCAGTGCTGAATTTTATTTCATTATGATTCCCGCTTCAGACAGTTTATGCTAAGTGAAGTGAGTTAAAGTGTCTGTTTATATAGCTGATCTTCACCATTGTTCCCAATCGATCAAGTGGCAGTGTCTGACAACATTTCTGCTGCAGTCATTTACAGCTCTGCCTGACTAATTTTCAGTATCTTTACTTAGTTTAGTTTAGTTCAGAGATACAGCATGGAAACAGGCCTTCGGGCCAACATGTCCACGCAGGCCAGCAATCCCCGCACATTATCCTACACACACTAGGGACAATTTACAATTATACCATGCCAATTAGTTTACAAACCTGCACGTCTTTGGAGTGTGGGAAGGAACCGGAGCAGCTGGAGAAATGCAGGCCACAAACTCCATACAGACAGCACCCAAAGTCGGGATCAAACCTAGGTCTCTGCTGCTGTAAGGCAGCATCTCTACAGCTGCGCCACCATGCCGCTCCAAACTTGTACTTGTTTTATTACCACAATAATTTGGTCTATGTTAACATCCCTAAAGCACAGTTGGTAGCACACTCACTGCTTGGCATGAATCTAGTGCACAGCAGTTCAGGCTGAGAGCCCTTTAATACAGGGGCAGCATGGTACTGTTGTAGATGTTGGCTTTTCTATGAGAAGTAATTTCAAGGCCCTTAAGATCACTCAGTTGTAAGAGATACTTTTAATTTTTCAATTTTTTTTAATTTTAATTTTTTCAATTTTTTTATTAGAAGCAGTGTACAGTATAAACCGCGGCATATGACAAAATACATTTATTGTACATCTTCCATTTTAAACAAAGAAGAAATAGAAAAAGAGAGAAAGAGCAAGAAAGAGAGAAAGTGAAAGAAATAGTGAATGCGTAAACCCCTAAATGACCAAATAGTGTAGTCAAAGAGTGAATAAGTAAAAACCTAAAAAAGAATAAGAAGACAAAAATGAAAAATAATAATAAAAAAAGAAAAAAGAAGGACCATAACGTGTTGATATACCTGCTTTATTTCTCACCACACCCATCACCCTGTCCGTAAATTGGTTTAATTCCAAAATTTTGTTGCACCATACTTGTAATGAATCAATGAAAGGAGACCATATCTTTAAAAATTGCTCTGATTTTCCTGCTAAGACGAGTCTAATATCTTCAAGATGTAGCGTCTCAGACATGCTTGTAATCCACATTTTAAGAGTTGGGGTAGAAGCATTTTTCCAAAATTTAAGCATACGTTCTTTTGCCATTATCAGGCCATAATTGAGGAAACGTCTTTGAAATATTGATAGCTCAGAGCAGGCTCCTGTTGTTCCAAAAATAATCAATTTTGTATGGGGGTCCAGTTTTGTTTTTAATAATTTTGAGAAGACTTCAAAGATTCCTTTCCAAAATTTATGAAGTGTTATGCAAGAGGCAAAGGAGTGTGTTATAATAGCTTCTTGAGATAGACATTTGTCACAGATAGGTGATACATTTGGAAAAATGTTGTTCAGTTTAGTTTTTGAGTAATATAGTCTGTGTAGTATTTTAAATTAGATTAGAATATTTCTTACATTGATTGAACAGTTATGTATATATAGGAGATATTTTTCCCATCTATCTTTGGGGATTTTTAGGCTTAGTTCCTGTTCCCACTCTCTTCTAATTACATCTGACGATGTAAGAGATACTTTAATACTATTTCAAAGAAGAGGAGATTTGGATGAGAACATGCAGGGCAAGATTAGCAAAAAGCTTTTGGCACATTGGCCTTCATCAGTCAGAGTATTGAGTATAGAAGATGGGAGGTCATGTTGCAGTTGCATAAGATGTTGGTGAGACCACATTTAGAATATTGTGTTCAGTTCTGGCACAACGTTATAGGAAAAATATTGACAAGCTTGAAAGGGTTCAAAAAAGATTTACGAGGATGTTGCCAGGACTAGACGGTGTGAGCTCTAGGGAGAGGTTGAGTAGGCTGGGACTCCTTGGACATTCCTTGGAGTGCAGGAGGATGAGGGGTGATCTTATAGAGGTGTATAAAATCATCAGAGGAATAGATCGGGTAGATGCACAGAGTCCTTTGCCCAGAGTAGGGGAATCGAAGACCAGAGGATATAGGTTCAAGGTGAAGGGGAAAGATTTAATAGGAATCTGAAGGATAACTTTTTCACACAAAGGGTGGTGGGTGTATGGAACAAGCTGCCAGAGGAGGTAGTTGAGGCGGGGACTATCCCAATGTTTAAGAAACAGTTGGACAGGTACATGGATAGGACAGGTTTGGAGGGATATGGACCAAGCACAGGCTGGTGGGAGTAGTGTAGCTGGGACATGTTGGCCGGTGTGGGCAAGTTTCCACACTGTATCACTCTAGGACTCTATGACTCAATGTGAGAGTTATGACCAGTAACTCCAATAAACGGACTGTTCTGAGACCATTATCCCATTGAGGTTCATGGGAGCTTGTTACATTTCATAACACCGTAAAGTACTCTGGAACAACCTGAATTACTCCTGCTTTCTGTTAACTTTTTCCTCCCCCTACACCAGCCAGGTACCTCTCTCCAAGAACACAATATACTCACTTAAACTCTCTTGCCCGTTTAGGTGAAAGGTTATCGATCTGGAGTATTCCCTTTGTTTCTCTCACTATTGCCACTGCTTGATTTGCTGAGTATTTTCCAGCGCTTAATTTTTTTTTATTATCAGCAATAAATGAAGTACAGAACACTTAAGATACATTAGTGTGATGATCTCATAAATGTCAATATTTCAATGAAGCAATGCTTGGATAGATCTAGCCTGCAGCAGTTATGCCGTTTGCAACTAGGTGTCATTTAGCAAAAATGAACGCACGCTCTCATGATAATTGAAAAGAATATCCGGTGATTTTTTTCCCCTTATCTCGCAGTGCTGTTTTATTACAACACCACAATCTATACATATTCTACAGTGTGTAACGGCCTTATAACAATCCAGCCTGAGGAAAGTAATCATTAAATAAGCATGCACCAAAGCTGACAAATAACTCCTCCATGTCTTTCTTTTACAACAGTGGACTCAGTGTTTATATTGTCATCGGCATTAGAAATTATTTCATGAATGAGTGAAATTATCAACACAACCAGAGTTCCAACTTGTATTTTTCTGTGCAAAGAGAGAAAATTGTTATATGAAACTCCAACCGAATTGTCGATAGTTATATGTTTCTATTTTTCACGTCCACAGACCATATTGTTGGAGTATCTGTAAATGCAAAACGAGTGAAACCAATTTAACTTTTGTTTACAAATTTGGGACATAAAGATATAATTCACAAATTTGAAAGATTACACGAAGAGCATGTTTAATAAACAAATTCATTGTCCGGTGCTGAGGAAGTTCATTTACCATCCTCAAACTAGTAGACATCGCTAAGATTAGATCATTTGGCACATCTTTGAGCCCAGACACTGCAGAAAGCATGTTTCCTTTGTTGTTCTTTGGCAGGATATATCATAATAAACATACTGCACTTTTATTGGTTATGTGGTGCATTAACTAATCCAAGTTATTACAGCTTCTATATATTAGTCTGCATTACACAAATCCATCCCTTCAGCAGGTTATCATTTTCCTCGTTTCTCTGTTGCTGCAGAAATATTTGTTTGGACGTGTCAGAGTTAAACCCTATATCTCTATAAATGCTAATCAATAGCACAAGCTTCTAATGCATATTCATCCTGAGTGAAAGTGTAACCGCATTGATTTTCAATGCAATAAGTCACTTTGATGTAGACACACTCCATCCACATGAGAGATCACATTAAAAAAGTTCAGTAAAGAAAATCTTTTATGACTGAATCCGTGCCACCCTTGATTCATTGTGCTTTCTTACCAAGATTTTGAAAACAAAGCTTTATATTAATTCAGTGAAAAGGAAATCCGGAACCACGTGGAATGATCCTTCAACATGAAGCACTGTCCTTT
The DNA here is from genome assembly GCA_035221665.1 of Okamejei kenojei. NCBI lineage: Eukaryota > Metazoa > Chordata > Chondrichthyes > Rajiformes > Rajidae > Okamejei > Okamejei kenojei. The sequence goes on from CM069143.1 coordinate 38,285,970, forward strand.
GTGAATGTTTCCTTTGCAAAAGCAGATTCAAAACCTGCAACTTGCCTTGACTGAAGGGTGTATTATGATCATAAAATGACCTCTATAAAACAGTAACCATTAACACCCAACATTGGGAGTACATTTGGGGATGACACAGTTAGAATAGTGGACAGTAAGGATGTTATCTACATTTACAGTAGAGTGTAGATCAGTTGGGAAGGAATCTGGCAAGTGTGAGCTGTTAGACTTTGGTATGTCAAACCAGGGCAGGTTTAACCCAGTAAGTGGAAGAGCCATTATGAAGTATTGTAGAACAGAGGGAACTTGGAGTGGAGGTGCACAGTTCCCTAAAGGTGGAGAGCCAGCTGGACAGAATGTTTGGTGCACTTACCTTAATTGGGAAGGGTTTAGTTTAGTTTAGAGATACAGCGTGGAAACAGGCCCTTTGGCCCACCGAGTCTGCACCAACCAGTGATCCCCTGCGCGCACCATGGACAATTATTTTACACATATACCAAGCCAATTAACCTAGACACCTGTACGTTTTTCGAGTGTAGGAGGAAACCGAAGATCTCAGACAAAATCCACGCAGGTCACAGGGAGAACGTACAAACTCCGTACAGACAAGAGAGGATTGAACCTCAGTCTCTGGTGCAGTAATCTATGCCACCTTGTCGCCCTTGCGTACAAGAGTTGGGACATCATGATGTTGCTGTATAAGTTGGTGTGAGCACACTTGGAGCACTGTATGGCGTTCTGATCACCCAGTTATAGGAACAATGTCATTAGATTGGAAGGGGCACAGAAAAGATCCATCAAAATGTTACATGGATTTGTGGGCTTGAGTTATTGGGAGAGGCTTTTTACCTTGGAACATAGGAAGCTGAGGGGTGAAGTATACAGAACCATGAGGGTGCATTGATAAAGTGAAAGCTCACAGTCCTTTTTGCTGGTTAGAGGATTCTAGAAATTCTAGAAATAGAGGTCATAGGTCTAACATGAGAGGGTGGAGATTTAAGAAGGACAGAGGCAACCTTTTCACTCAGAGGGTAGCTATAGAAGCAGATACAATTACAACTTTCATAAGACGTTTGGACATAAATGAATAGGAAGGGTTTAAAGGGATATGGGCCAAATGTGGGGAAACTGGTCGGGAATGTCAACTTGGTTGGCATGGACATGGGAGCTGAAGGGCCTGTTTCTGTGTTGCATAACTCCATGTATCTATGATGCTGCAATAGCCTTGACTGTACCACTCACTCTTAGCTGCTATCACTCTTCCTCACTCGAAACTCGAGTCAAGTAAAACCTTGTTTCTTGTGTCTGAATTGGTACAAAATCTGATTGATCCATCCCACCTTTTCTAATTGAGCTACCGTCGGTCCCAGTAGCATAACTTTAAAATTCCTTATTTTTGTTTACGTCAAACATGACCTTTTCCACCTGAATACATTCATCCAGGCTCATAGCATCCTGATATAATTGTGCACCTGCTAAACTGGTGATCCAAGGCCTGCAGTTTTTATGCTGCAAAATAGCAGCACCATTTCCACAGACCAAAAATCTGGATTCCTCCAATACTGACCTCGTGAGACTTTCTTCCCTTCACCATTGATGGGGTTTCCTTCAATTGCTACGGTCCAAACTCTGAAAACTTGCCCCTCAACATTTTTCCCTGAAAATATATTTCTTTGCCTTTAAGATGCTTCTTAAAACTTAAAACTAAGATGCTTCTTAAAACTTACCTCTTTGACCATGATGGCCCGACAACGCTCTTAGGTCATTTTATGACCTTAAATGTTCCATGAAAATATAGTTTAGTTTATTGTCACGTGTGCCATGATACAGTGAAAGGCTTTTTGTTGTGTGCTGTCCATTCAGAAGAAAGACTATACATGATTACAATCAAGTATATTAATTAAAATACCAAAATATATTTGATGATTGTGCAATATGAGGTGCAACCACTTTGGCTGTGAGTCTGACAATTTCTCATAGCCTTGGTGAACTGCTGCAAAATGCCTGGAAGGATAGATTAATTCAGCAGACAAATGTAGTGCACAGCTTCATCAAACAGACTGAGGGCTTAGTGTTGTACCTTTCTTCAGCAGGAAACTGTTTGATGTACAGCAAGTGATGTTAGACACTGCTCCAGGCTGCAGCTGCTGTCGACTGCCATCCTCAATGGGAGAGATTGATTCCTTAACGAAATTCTGTGGGAGAAGCACTCGAATGAGAAAGGGGGCTAGGGCAGGAATTTTGGCCGAGAACCAATATCAGATCAGGCAACGCACGCCCCAAGCCCATTAAAATGGATTTACCTTGCGGCTTCAAGGGATTGTGGGCTCTTCAGTCGGTGTGTTGTAACCTGGTACAAATGTAAGAAGATAAGTAGTAAGAGCAGGTGTAAACTCCAGCCTACTTCTGTCGTCCATTAAAATCAAGCAGAAGGGAAACTTGGCCTTCCTAGAAGCTGTGTGAATTCCATTTTTCGGTGAACGTCTATCGGTCTATATAAATTATGGACCTTTCCCCTTCCCTTGGTACCAATATTATTTGGGAATCTTCCATCTCAGTAGACTTCGGAAATTTCTCATTATTGTACACAAAAAAATGCCATTAAGCCGGAAAGAGTGCAGAGAAAGAGTGCAGTAAAATACTGGAGTAACTGAGCAGGTCAGGTAGCTTCTCTGGAGAACAGGGATAGGTGACATTTTGGGTCGAGACCCTTCTTCAGTCCCGACCAGACCTGTTGAGTTACTCCAGCATTTTGTGACCTTTTATGTAAACCAGCATCTGCAATTCTGTGTTTCTACATTTAGGGTGCAGAAAAGACTTACAATGATGTTGCCAAGATTCGAGGGATTGGGCCATTATTCCTTGGAGTGCAGAAAGGTGAGAGGTGATCTTATAGAGGTGTATAACTCACAAGGGAGCTAGGGTGAAGACACAGAAGGTTTCTCCAAGCATGAAGGAATCAGGGACTAGAGGGCATAGGTCTAAGGTGAGAGGTGAAAGATTTAAAAGGAATGTGAGGGGCAATCTTTTCTCACAGAAGGTGGTGGGTCTATGGAATGAGCAGCTAGAGAGAGAAGGTACTTGAAACAGGTATAATTAAAAAAACAAAACATTTTGACATGTATATGGATAGGAAATCTTTAGAGGAAAATAGACCAAACACGAGTCAATGGGGTTAGCTTGGATGGAGCACCTTGATCAGCCTGAATGAGTTGGGAAGAATAAAAAAAAAGCCATTCATTCCTACACCTCCTATTTGCTTGCAGTATTTGACAATCTGGTTAGTTGGGCTGGCTTGATTAATGCTGAACCATGTGATGCTTGGATGCTTATCACAATTAACATCACAAACATCACGGAAGGAACACAGTTGATAGAACTTCCTGTGTGGAGGTCTTTCAAACCAAATATGTAAATAGGGGAGAGCTTGTTCAACCACAAAGGAACCAAACACTGCCCTAATATAACAGAACAAACGTGCGAAAAGAATCCTCCATTAACTGTATACTTTTGCTTTGCATTCAACCTACCAAAGTTTAGTATCTCACACTTGCTTGGACTAAACGCCATCTGCACTTCTCCGCCCATTTCTATATCTATATACCATTCTACATTTTGACACAGTCCTCACAGTCTGCAACTCCAGCAATCTTGGCGCCGTCTGCATGCTCACTCCGCCAACCTCGATGTGGTCTGCACACTGCATGACAATCAATAGTACAATATTTTATTTATAAGCAAACAAAGATGCTGGAAATCTGAAATAAAACTAGAGGGAGCTGGCGGTACTCAGCAGGTCAGTCAGGATCTGAGGGAAGAGAAACAGAGTTAAGGTTTAGGGATGTTTCTGTTGGCAGAGGCTTTATTTGATTGCCTGGAATATAAGTCACTTTAAGGCTGTATCGAGATTCCATTTCATTTCCCCAGTGTGTAAGTTGCACCAGTTAATGAAATGGAAATAAATGGAGTGAACTGAGAAAGTTCCAGGCTGCTCTCAGTGATGCTTCCCCTCACATGGCGCAGCGGTAGCGTTGCTGCCTCACAGCGCCAGAGGCTCAGGTTCGATCCTGACTATGGGTGCTGTCCGCACAGAGTTTGTACATTCTCCCCGTGACCTGCGCGGGTTTTCTCCGAGACCTTTGGTTTCTCCCCACACTCCAACGATGTACAGATTTGTTGGTTAATTGGCTTGGTGTAAATGTAAAATATCCCCTAGTGTGTGTGGGATAGAGTTATCATGCGGGGATCGCAGGGCGGTGCGGACTCGGTGGGCTGAAGGGCCTGTTTCCACACTGTATCTATAAACTAAACTAAACTAAACATCATGAACAGCACATTCCTACAGGGCCAGTCAGGAGCTGAAGACCTACTCAGCCAGCAAAGCCATTAGCGTAATTGAAACTACTGCTGCTGCAGAGGGTTCCAAGTGATACAGCGCCAGTGTGTTCCTCATGTAAGTCACTGTCCCAGACAACTATAGGGGCACTAAACAAGATGGAAACACCTGCACATATTGGCTCTGTGCAATCTCTCGTTACCCTGCTTAATGATCTGAAAAGGAATCATGCTGGATATCTAAACTTATGTCAGGGCCCTGATTAACAATTTACCTGAAGGCTATATTGTGCCAGAACAATAACATTTGTGCCAGGGCTTGGGTTAGTTGTATCCGAGCCACCTGTGGGAAGGAGAGTGCAGTGGCCCACAGCCGGGTCTCTGCTGAGAATCCGCTGTGATTCTCCACTGTGACAGCACTGTTTTGGTTCTGCGGATCCTACTGCTCCTACTTCTGATTCTGCTCCTTCAGGCTGCCGGTGGGTTTCCCTGGGTTCGAGGATGTTGTTTCAATCAGCCAGACATGTTTCCCAATGGGAGGGAAGCTTCCAAAGAAGCTCAGGGTGGTCCTGTTTGCCCCAGATAGCCTCGAGTGCTCCTGATCCAGGTGGAGTTGTAGGTGGATGAAAGGGAAATAATTTCTAGCAGAGGGAGGTGAATGCAGCTTGTTGCATGGTGGCGCTGCGGTACAGTTGCTGCCAAATACCCGTGTTCGATCCTGACTACGTGTGTTGTCTGTACGGAGTTTGTACGTTCTCCTGGTGACTGTGTGTGGTTTCTCTGGGTGCAATGGTTTCCTCCCACACTCCAAAGACGTTCAAGTTTTTTTGGTTAATTTGGTTCTGTAAATTGTCCTTAATGTGTAGAATAGAACCAGTGATTGCTGGTCGGCATGGATTCGGTGGGCCTCTTGTCTGAAGAAGTGTCTCGACCCGAAACGTCACCCATTCCTTCTCTCCAGAGATGCTGCCCGGTCTGCTGAGTTACTCCAGCACTTTCTGTCTTTTTGTGTAAACCAGCATCTGCAGTTCCTTGATTCTCCAGGAACCTTTAGGTCCTTTCCAAATTAGTCAGTACGTTAGAATGCAATTAGTTATGTTTCTTGATCCCTGCCATTTGAAACAAATAGAATTGCTCAATATTTCTTCCTTGACAGCTGTGTGTGCTTATCACAGCTTTCTATATTGTAATACAACATTAAGGGAAATATGATATATTTATATTCCATTTCTTGTGGTAAAACAATTTCAGTGATAAATGTATCTTAACTGTCAAAGAACATCAGTGGTAAAGAGTAATGTTAACGGGTTGAAGTTTCTCAAGTTGAAATTTCTCCATACTGATTATTTTATAGATTATGTAATCACTAGTCAGGATTAATTACTGTGGCCGTGACTGTGACTGCCGATAGCTTGCTCTGAAATTATGCGGAGATGGATATATTTATGACATGAATCCAATATTTTCTGAAGATGACATCTTGTCTTGGATCTGAGATGTTGATCCTTCAGTAAATGTATGATTGCCATGTTCCCAGTATTGATCACTTGTCACAGGTGGAGTCTGCTTGCAATAGACTGGACTTCTCCTTTCTCTTCTGTGTATTGAAACAAAAATAAAATGGTGCAGCTATCAGAAAGCTGAAATAAGAGAATGCCAGGCAGCAGCTACGGATAGAGAACCAGGGAGAATCTTTTGGGTCATTGGCCTTTCATAATTTCTGAGTATTTTAAGCTTCTCCTCTGTTTCTGTAAATCGTTTGTTCTTCAATTCCTGCTACCATCTTCCTCAACTTCGGAGAAAAAGATCCAAGTGTGTTCAACTTCTCTGTGTAGCAAAATCCCCCTAATCCTCGTAGCTAATACCTTCTAATCCCAGCACCATTCTGGTAAACCTTCTCTGCACCCTTTCCAAAGCTTCCATATCCTTCCTGTAATGGGGCGACCAGACTGCATGCAATATTCCAAATGCGGCCCACCCAAAGTTCTATAAATCTTCTTGACTCTTATACTCAATGCCCTGACCCATGAAAGCAAGCTTACCGTAATGCCTTATTTACCAGTCTATCTACTTGTGTTGCCACTTTCAGGGAGTTATGGACTTGGACCCCAAAGATCCCTCCGTTCATCAACGCTATTGAAGGACTTGTCATTAATTGTATATTTTCATCTTATATTCAATCTCCAAAGTGCAACACCTCACACTTGCTCAGATTAAACTCCATCTGCCATTTCTCTGTGCATTTCTAAAGTTGACCAACATCCTCTGGTATAATTTGACAACTCCTCACAGTCTGTGATCTCAGCAATCTTGGTTTCAACTGCAAACTTACTAAACAACCGATTTACCTCCAAGTCATTTACATGGTCTGGAGATGAATAGTCTGGAGATTTCAATTATATCTCCCACAAGCCAGAAGTGAGGCTATTCAATGGTGCAGCTGATGTACAGGAAGAGTTGAGGACTTTACTGCTGCATTTGCAATGTATCACGTGTTTAGTTTGGGAGTACCCAACTGCCCGTTCCCTCCTTATTTCCTGATCATTGATCATTCCTAGCATTGTTCTGTTGAGGGGAGGACTGATGTTGTTGAATGTTAATAGAAATAATGTCTTTCCCTTGATGCCAGTATTGTTTGCCAGGACTACAGAGCAAATAACCAAATGAATGCTGGAGGAGCTCAAGGGGATATGTAGCGTCTGCGGAGGGAAAGGAAAGGTGTGACCCTGCATCAGGACTGAGATGTGGAGGGAAGGTAGTCGGTAGAAAAATAACTTGTATTAACTGTGTAATTGAGGCACAAGGAACTGCAGATGCTGGAGTCTTGAGCAAAACACCAAGTGCTGGAGTAACTTGATGGGTTAAGCAGCAACTGTGGTGGGAATAAATAGGCAACAATTCAGGTCAGGACTTAACAGTGGTGCCTGGCCTGGGGAGGCATGGCTTTTAGCGGTCTGCAGACGTGGTAAAGGCATTGGTTTCGCTTTGTGGGCTTATGAGCCTGTAAGCTACTCGTGGAGGAGGCTGTCTTTGTCTCCCACAAAGCAGTGGACAACCCTCAACCACTTGAGGGCAGGCATCTGACGCTATGGAGTAGCGATGAAGAGGTGGGGCCTCCTGCGAGTGTGGGGACCCAACACAGACAGAGGAGCACATAGTCACCAGTTGCCCCAAACACTGGCCACCGAATGGTGAATGAGGTCTGATTGACCTGGATGATGACGTTGGCCTGGCTCGCCTCAACGGAGCTGCAGGTCTAAAAGACACACGACAGAAGAAGAAGGTCGGGACCTTTCTGCAGACTCCACAAGTGCTGCTTAACCTGCTGACTTTGTATTTAGCTCCTTTTTCCAGCATCTGCAGTCTCCTAGAAATATAAGCAGCATGTGACCATTGTGTTGGCAAATAAGACCGGTATCAAGAGAAATACATTATTTCTGCTTAACATCCAACAGCACCTTTCCTCCCCTCAACAGAACCAGCCTAGGAATTGTGAATGATCAGGAAATAAGGAGGGTAGCTGGCAGTTGGGGACTACCAGAACGTGTGAGATGTGGTACATGGTACAGTGATGGCTTCAACTCCCATCACACATCTGCTCCAGCTTTGGAAGGCTTCATCTGTGACACAAGAGATAGAATCGGAAACTCCAGTCAATGAAGCATGGTCTTTACTGGCCTTATTGGCTCAGTCCCAAGGGCAGCCACACTGCACCTGATCATTTCAGGGGACCCTTGTGCTCAAACCAGAACAGAGTTCTCCCTCAATGAACGCATTCCAACGGCAAAACCATCACAGGTTTCACTACAGTACAGAATTAACACAATGCTGGATCTTAAGAAGTGCCCCCACCCGAAATGTCACCTATTTATCTCCTCTACAGATGCTGCCTGACCAGCTGAGTTACTCCAACACTTTGTGTTTCGTATCTACCTAATGATTGCTCTGCCCGTATCTGGATCAGGAGAGCATGGTTGCAGCTCTTTACGTAAAGCACCGAGACCATGTTTAAGTGAAGTTCCCTCTCATTGCCAGCTGCTATTTCATCCCCACTTCATTCCCCAACCCCGTCGCTTCCTCCTCCTCCTGCTGTCTCCTCTGTTCCACAGAATAAGCATGGGCTACGACAACATTGGTTGTTCTGAGTTTTTTTTGTTTACAGATTGCAGGATTTCAAGTGCATTTTCTTCACGGTTTTATCACCATATTAATCCAACATTAAAGCTATGAGATTCTGCATTGCTGGATTTTTATTCCTGTATTCCATTTACTCTTTTGCTTTGCTTTCATTTGAACTAACCACCTTAGATGTATCATTACAGATTGGTCTGTATTAATTCCAACCCCAATCTCTTTGCCTGATTTACAGACTTATCATTGTTTTTCGATCGTGCTTTATATTAGCGAGAAAGCAGAGAGCAATGAAGCCTGATCCATCAACCCTGCTGCAACGGAGGGATATTGCTCTGCTCAGAAGAATACCATTTCTTTTTCTATCATGTTTCTTCTGAAAAAATGGGACAATAACCAAAGGCCATGGTAAGATCATTGGCCCTAGATCACGAGGGGAGATAGGTGTCTGTTCCAATTAGGAGAATTGTCAGGATAATAAACTCTCCACATAATTTCTGAAAATAATGTCATTGGTTTGCTGCTTAAACATGAGCCATGTTCCGGGGGCTAGGCCCACATTTGGGTATGTGATGATCAATTATGGCTCTTCTTTCAAAGCATGGCCATGATACAACTTATGGTGGCTTCTGTTCTATAGTTTTTTTATGGTTCAGTGACCTCCAAAGCTGGTAACCGAATGAAGCACTGCCATATCTGTGCCTTGCTGTAGTAATTTTACTTCCTTAGTTGTTGGAATAAAGTCTATATCACCGGCATGGGCGGCACGGTGGTGCAGTGTTGGAGCTACTGCCTTACAGCGCCACAGACCCACATTCAATCCTGACTACAGGTTCTGTCTGTACAGAGTTTGTACGTTCTCCCGGTGACCTGCATGGGTTTTCTCCAAGATCTTTGGTTTCCTCCCACGCTCCAAAGACATACAGGTTTGTAGGTTAATTGCCTTGGTATAAATGTATAAATGTAAAATTGTCCCTAATGTGTGTAGGATAGTGTTAATGTGCGGGGATTGCTGATCGGTGCAGACTCGATGGGCCAAAGGCCCATGTTTCCACGCTGTATCATTAAACTAAACCAAAAAATCACCACTGATTGCACTTCGGAAGTAATCCATGGTCTATAATGATCTGCCACAGAAGGTAGTTGAGGCCAGTTCATTGGCTATATTTAACCATATAACCATATAACCATATAACAATTACAGCACGGAAACAGGCCCTCTCGGCCCTTCCAGTCCGTGCCGACCATTTGTTTTCCCCTAGTCCCATCTACCTGCACTCAGACCATACCCCTCCATTCCCTTCATGTCCATATACCTATCCACTTTACTCTTAAATGTTAAAATCGATCCTGCCTCCACCACTTCTGCTGGAAGCTCATTCCACACAGCCACCACCCTCTGAGTAAAGAAGTTCCCCCTCACGTTACCCCGAAACCTCTGTCCCTTAATTCTCATGTCATGCCCTCTTGTTTGAAATCTTCCCTACCCTCAATGGGAAAAAGTATCCACGTCAACTCTGTCTATCCCTTTCATCATTTTAAAGACCTCAATCAAGTCCCCCCTTAACCTTCGGCACTCCAAAGAATAAAGACCTAACTTGTTCAACCTTTCTCTGTAACATAGTTGCTGGAACCCTGGCAACATTCTAGTAAATCTCCTCTGTACTCTCTCTATTTTGTTGACATCCTTCCTATAACTAGGCGACCAAAATTGTACACCATACTCCAGAATTGGTCTTACCAATGCCTTGTACAATTTTAACATTACTTCCCTACTCCTATATTCAATGCTCTGATTTATAAAGGCCAGCACACCAAAGGCTTTCTTTACCACCCTATCTACATGCGATTCCACCTTCAGGGAACTATGCACAGTTATTCCTAGATCCCTCTGTTCCACAGCATTCCTCAATTCCCTACCATTTACCATGTACGTCCTATTTTGATTTGTCCTGCCAAGATGTAGCACTTCACACTTATCAGCATTAAACTCCATCTGCCATCTTTCAGCCCACTTTTCCAAATGGCCCAAATCTCTCTGTAGACTTTGAAAATCTACTTCATTATCCACAACACCACCTATCTTAGTATCATCTGCATACTTACTTATCCAATTTTCCACCCCATCATCCAGATCATTGATGTACATGACAAACAACAGTGGACCCAACACAGATCCCTGAGGCACCCCACTGGTCACCGGCTTCCAACCTGACAAACAGCCATCCACCATTACTCTCTGACATCTCCCATTCAGCCACTGTTGAATCCATCTTGCTACTCCGCCATTAACACCCAAAGATTGAACCTTCTTAACCAACCTTCCATGGGGAACCTTGTCAAAGGCCTTACTGAAATCCATATAGGCAACATCCACTGCTTTAACCTCATCAATTTCCCTAGTTACTGCTTCAAAAAATTCAAGAAGGTTTGTCAAACATGACCTTCCAGGCACAAATCCATGTTGACTGTTCCTGATCAGACCCTGTTTATCCAGATGCTTATATATATTATCTTTAAGTATCCTTTCCATTAATTTGCCCACCACTGACGTCAAACTAATAGGTCTATAATTGCTAAGTTCATTCTTTGAATCCTTTTTAAACAATGGAACAACATGCGCAGTACGCCAATCCTCCGGCATTATTCCCGCGGGAGTTAGATATGGCCCTTGTGGCTAAAGGGATCAGGGGGTATGGAGAGATGGCAGGTAAGGGATACTAAGTTGGACGATCAGCCATGATCATATTGAATGGCGGTGCAGGCTCGACGGGCCGAATGGCTTACTCCTGCACCTATTTTCTATGTTTTCTATGTTTCTATGATCTAGGGCTACCTGAGAAAATTCTATTATGCTATATAATGGAGCAAATATAGTTGCTAAACATGTAGGCCAAAGAGAAGATTTAGAAGGATGTTGCCAGGACTCGTGGTCCTGATCTCTTGGGAGAGGTTGAGCAGGCTAGGATTTTATTCCTTCGAGTCAGGGAGGATGATGGGTGATCTTATAGATGTGTATTAAATCATGAGAAAAAAAGATTAAATAAATGCACAGTCTTTTGCCCAGAGTAGGGGAATCAAGAACCAGAGTACATGTTTGAGGTGAGGGGGAAAAAGATTTAATAGGAACCTGAGGGACAACTTTTCTACGCAAATTGTGGTAGGTATATGAAACGAGATGCCGGAGGAGGTAGTTTAGACAGGTACTACCGCAATGTTTAAAAAACATTTGGACAGGTACATGGATAGATAGATTTAAAGGGATATGGCAAAATGCAGGCAGGTGGGACTAGTTTTGATGGAGCATGTTAGTCGGTGAGAGCAAGTTAGGCCAAAAGGCTTGTTTCCATGCTGTATGACTCTATGACTCCCAAATCATTGGAAGATCATTCGTCCTTAAAGCGTTTAGTCTTGGGTACGGTCCCAACATTTAATGCTCTGTCCATTCAGAACATCATAATATTGTGTAACTCAACTGAACTTTAAGTAACTATTAAGCCAGCACAATGTCTGAAGAGTGACTTTACCCAAACAGTGTCATCAACTCTCTAAGGCCTCAGGATTAGTATGTAAAAATCTGAAATAAATCCAGCCATTCATCCTATGTTTCAACCTTAATCCTGGAGCTCCTACCAAATGACACATGGACTCAAAATGTGGTGCATTTTGTGCACCATTTAACCAGTGTTGCATTTCCCAAATTTATAGCTGGATGGTATGAGGATAATTTATTTTGCTTGGTGAATTGTGGTCTGGAATGAACTGCCTTTAAGAAATGAAAGCCAAGTGACTATCATCAAAAGGAAATAAAACATTTGCAAGGCTGTGGGGAAAATGGAGAGTGGGATTAATCACCAGGTATTATGTGTTATTTGGTCCTGTATTACGATTCCATAGTTACTCAGTTTAAGAAGTACTTAAATAGCCACAAAGCTCTTTAGGATGTTGGGGGGTTATGAAAGTCAGCAGAGAAGTGCTTTTTTTCTTTAATCATTCCATCTTTTGGATGGAGATTTAAGTAAATAACTTGATCTCTAATTTAGAATGTGTCTATTTTCATAATACAAAAACAAATGATCTTCAGATCAGCCAGAGAAATGAAATCTCTTCAAGAACTTGGGCATAAATCGTTCAGCGGATGGGACAGAGGATAATATTATTTAAAAATGATGAAATTATGTGTTATGATCAAACAAAGTACAGGATTTTGGCGAGAAATCAAATCTTTGATAAATCGGTATCTTTGCTTTAATTACTGCAGATTGATTACAACGTTTGCCACTAGGATTTTATTGTTTTAGTGATCTGAAGGTTTTGTGGTTGTGATAAATTGTGTGCATGATATCTGCCAGAAAATTCCTCTCACTCAGTAATCAGAATATATTACAAAGTTTCGCCACTCATGGTTTTTTATTTGCTTTTAAAAAAATCAGATTTTAAACTTTTTTGTTAACTCTCTGACAAATTCTCTTCAGCAAGACAGATGCTGAATAAATAATGCATGTACGTAGTTTACCAAAGACAGGCGTTGTGAAAAGTGTATGACAAGCTTTTTTCTTCAGTTTCCAAATACATAAAGCATGTCAAAAATATGACTTAATTGCGGGAAAACTGTGACTAGCTTCTCCAACCCTGAAAGGAGACGGTGCATTGCTTTGTGAACTCTACATTGCGAGTCTTGCCTCTTCGATTTTAATTTTGTTGATTTGTTGATTCATTAGATAATTTTGGTCACTTTTGGATATCCCAGTGTTGATTGGCTGTCAGTATGGAGAGAGAGCTAACTAAAGATAGACACAAAATGCTGGAGTAACTCAGCGGTACAGGCAGCATCTCTGGAGAGAAGGAATGTGTGATGTTTCAGGTCAAGACATCAGACTGAGTCAGGGGAAAGGGAAATGATTGATATAGACAACGATGTAGAGAGATATATAACAAATGAATGAAAGATATGCAAAAAAAGTATTGACGATAAATGAAACAGGCCATTGTTCGCTGTTTGCTAGGTGAGAACGAGAAGCTGGTGAGACTTGGATGGTGGAGAGATGGGGAGAGAGATGCAGGGGTTACTTGAAGTTAGAGAAATGTATATTCATACCACTGGGTTGTAAGCTGCTTAAACAAAATATGAGATGCTGTTCTTCCAATTTTGCGTTTAGCCTCACTGACAATGGAGAAGGCCTAGAACAGAATGTCAGTGCGGGAATGGGAAGGGGAATTAAAATGCATTAAAATTAAAGAGCTAACTAAGATGCTCAATGACAATATGCTCTTATATATGTAGCTCAGTGACTATATACATATGCAATCTTATTTTAAATGTTGCCAACAAAATGGACTTTGATGAAGCATACTATTTTGTTTTTGCGGATTTGTCGAAGCCTCCTATATTTTTCCCCTTCTAGTCTCTTTCAATTTTTAAACTTGCGAATGAGTTTAGTCATATTATTCTAGACCTTTGACTACAATCAGTCCGAAGAAGGGTTCCCGATCCGAAACGTCACCTATCCATGTCCTCCAGAGATGCTACCTAACCCACTGAGTTACTCCAGTACTTTGTGTTCTACATCTTCTTCTATGGTCTTTGTTTAAAGTAAAAGCTCTCACGATAATTTGCGCTCATAAAATGTCCCAGTGTGGTTCACTGCTGTGGTTTCAGATGGAAAATTGATACCGAATCATCTAACAGTTGCACAGTGGCAAACTGCCTGAATGCCTTGGGGCTTTCGCTAAAATGCTGCTCTTGGGTGCCACCTTTGCGGAGTTTCTATGTTCTTCCCAAGTTTCTGTGGGTTTCCTCTTGATTCTCTGGTTTCTTCCCAGATACCAAAATAAATGCTGGTAGATCAGTCAACTGCAGTCAATTCCCTTTTATAGTCAGTGAGTGGTAAAATAACTCATGGCAGGTGGTCTTGGAGGGGAGGACACTCCTCAAACTGCGGAGCATCTTGGACAATACAGCTCACCCCCTCCATGACACACTGTTCAATCTGAGGAGTACCTTCAGCAACAGACTGGTCCCATCAAGATGCAGTGCAGAACGCCACAGGAGTCGCACATCCCCAATCCTTTCCACTCGTCACGTTAATTTCATGTTTTATGTATCTTGTGTTTTATGACTGTTGGCAGATCAATTTCCCTCCTGGGATAAATAAAGTTCTATCGTATTGTATCATATCGTAATCAAAGGGGGAATTGGAGGTTGAATGCATTGATGAGAGCATGGAATGGTTGAGTCTGGAGGAAGCAAAAGTCTAAATGGGAGCTATTGCGCCTGTTCGGGGCAGAGTCGGGCAATGTTACAGGGGTAGGTGAACATGGTTGGAATTGAATTGATTGAAAGATACAGCATGGAAACAGACCCATCAGTCTATTGAGTCCGCACTAAACATCGGTCACCCATTCACACTACTTCAAAGTTATCCCACTTTCTCAATCACTCCCTGCAGATTAAGGGCAATTTGCAGAGGCCAATTAACCGCATGTCTTTAAGATGTGGTAGAAAACCGGAGCGCCCAGAAGAAACCCATGCAGTCATAAGGAGAATGTGAAAACTCGTGGTCATCCGTGGTCAGGATCGAACCCGGCTTTACCAGTGGTGCCGCTGTGCTGTCTAATCTTGGTGAACGACTTTGGATGGCTTTGGAAGAACAACACTACCTCAAATAGAATAGAAAAGAAATCCTCAAATACTTCTACATTCCTCTAATGGAAGCGTCCAGAATACCCTTCTGGAAGCAGGGCCTTTGATGAATAATATGAGAATGTATAAGTGACACTGTTTAATGTCTCAATGGTTTGAATGGAAATAAAATGGTTATTTTATGGACTATTTTATTATGCTCTCTATCTCATGGGCAATGAAAGAATAAGGAGAAAAAGACTATTGAATATTTGTTGACCTATTGTATCCTTTAATCATTTATCAATATTATAGACTTCAAAGTAATTCTTATGTGTATATAAGAAATAGGATATAATCTACCTCAAGCCAATGCAATTCCCAAATTCTGATGACCAGAGACAATTGCAAGTTGCAGAGTAATAAAAAAATATATATTAAAAAGCAGCAATGTTGCAAATCTGAACAATTTAATGACACATAGGTCAACAAATATTCATGAGCTTTCAGCTACAATCATTGTTGTTTCATTTAATGCTCCATTTATGCTCCATCGCGAAGGGAATGAAATTGGTGCTGGTTTGTTCTTGGGGATAAACTGTTTAAATAAAATCTGTGTTCAAGCTGAGAGGTGTCTGGGTTCCAGCACAGTATTGGCATCCAGTAGTCCCAGGAAGAATAGTGCAATCAGGTACAGATCTCAACTCCCATGACTGTGCACCTAGCTCCCCCAGATCTGTAGTTATGTGACACCTTGAGTAGGTGTCTTGAATTCTTGACGAGTAAGGGTGTCAGGAATTAATGGGGAGAAGGCAGGAAAATGGGGTCAAGAGGGAAAGATAGACCAGTCAAGATTGAATGGCGGTGAAGATTAGATGGACCGAATGGCCTAATTCTGCTTCTATAACGAATGGACCTATTAACTTATGAACCTTTGTTTGCAGTATCAATATTTGGCCTTGTTAAATGAAATACTGATAGTGCACCACATTACAAACATTTTTGTAGTAAACCCATATCAACGAGGGACAGACTTTATTAACATTTATAAACGAGCCCCAAACTGGGGAGGGGCTAATTTGGGTGGAGATTGATGAGTGAACCACAGAGTTGCGGCGGGAGCAGTCTCTGTGGAAGTTGGAAAGGGGTGGAGTTGGGAAGATGAGGCTGGTGGTGGGATCACGTTGACGATGGCAGAAAGGTCGAGGAAATATATATTGGATGCGGAGGCTGCTGGGGTGAATGGTGAGGGCCAAGTGAGTTTAGTTTAGTTCAGAAGTACAGTACGGAAACGGGCCCTTCGACTCACTGATGTTATGCCGACCAACGATCCCAGTGCACAAGTTCTATCCTACACACTAGTGACAATTTAGAGAAGCCAAATAACCTAGAAACCTGCACATCTTTGGAATGTGGAAGTAAACTGGAGGAAACCCACGCGATCACAGGGAGAACAGACAAACACCGTACAGACAGCACCCAAAATCAGTACCGAACACAAGTTACTGGCGTTGTTCTGCAGCAGCTCTACCACTGCACCACTGTGCCGCCCTCTATGCTTGTTTGATCTGGGAGCATGGGGAGCGAGAGCAGAACTACAGGACACGGATGAGATGCTGATGAAGGATCGAACTATGACAGCATGGCAATCCATGAGAAAGAACCATCCACTCTCCAGGTACTTTCCATCGGAGAGGTAACACCTGTCTCTATGCCTCCACCTTCATCTTCTGCTTTTGCTGTTCCCGATGTAGGCACCTTTACATCGAGAGACCAAGTATAGACTTGTCTTTGGACTTCAGTAGAGTGAATCTCCCTGATTGTCCGAGATTCCTGGTCAGGTTAGACCTGAACTTGTCTTTGTCAGAATGCAGATATTGATGCATTTCAAGATGAAACCAGTAATGACTGAACTAAAATCATTCAGGCTGGATGGAGTAGCTGGTGCAGTCCATTAACTCAAGGTAGTCCTCAAGTCAAGCCAAATAAAGTTGAGTTTTTTGTGACAAGCAAAAATATGGCGAGGGAGAGGTATAGTGAGAAGCTCGTTTGTGGAAGTATCACAGAGTCGTAGAGTCATACAGAACCAAAACAGGCCCTTTGGCCCAACTTACCAATGCTGATCAAGATGCCTATCTATGCTAGTCCAGGCACATAGACCAGAAAACATGTAAAAATACATAAATTATACGTCATTTGTACATAAATTACACATAAATTCTACAAGATAGTGAAAATAAAAAGACTGCAAATGAGTGCAAGACATTAAAGCTGAACAGACCCTCAGCCTCCTCACTCCATTGCTGTGTTACTCTCCTCATTGATCCCTCGTGCTTCAATCTCTCGGAAACTGGGAGAAACAGCAGTAAGAGATGATCAGACTGGCCCGTATGAAGGCGGGGGATCGAGTGGTAGGTGTACTAGATGGCGGTGTAACAGTTAACACTCCACCTGAGGCAGGGACATGCTGATGGTATTTGCGGAGTATGTTCCTGAGGTTTGCTTAATAGAAGTCACTGGCGATGATGCATAAGGCATGAGAGCCCTATGCCCTTGTCCCACTTACGAAACCTGAACAGAAACCTCTGGAGACTTTGCGTCCCACCCAAGGTTTCCGTGCGGTTCCCGGAGGTTTTTGTCCTCCGGCAACCATCTTCAACTAGCATCGCAATCGGCTTCGACTGAAAAATTACCAATTTTTAAAACGGAAACCACTTTCGACCATTAGGGAGACTGACAAAAACCTCCGGGAACCGCACGGAAACCTTGGGTGGGGCGTAAAGTCTCCAGAGGTTTCCGTTCAGGTTTCCAAAGTGGGACAGGGGCATTAAAGTAACTGCCGAGCAAATATAATTCTTCCAGTGCCATCGGTGCTTGTGGTGGTATGTAGACCACTGACAAAATGAATGAGATAAATTGCCTCAGTAGATGAAAAGGGTGGCAGTTTATGACTAGGAATTCCAGGTCAGCGGAGCATAATTGAGCCAAGACTGTACATCCATCACCTTGAAGTGTTGATTGTAAGGCAGGCACTGCCTGAGGATTCTGTACAACCCATAATGATAAATGGATGAACCTCAGGTTATGCAGCACGGTCAGGCGAATTCATGTTGCAGTGAAACAAAGATCTTTGTTGCAGCAGCCTTTCTCTTAGATTCTCAAGTGATGAATGTTGTCTCGAAATATGCTGGCAGATGGATGGGATGGGGAGAGGAAATGAAATCCCCATCATTTTATCTGCACCTGGAGCAACCTCCATCCCCTCCCACAGAGAGTTGTGGGTCTGTGGAATTCTCTGCCTCAGAGGGCGGTGGAGGCAGGTTCTCTGGATGCTTTCAAGAGAGAGCTAGATAGGGCTCTTAAAAATAGCGGAGTTAGGGGATATGGGGAGAAGGCAGGAACGGGGTACTGATTGGGGATGATCAGCCATGATCACATTGAATGACGATGCTGGATCGAAGGGCCAAATGGCCTACTCCTGCACCTATTGTCTATCTATCTACCCCTTCACTTCCGAAAGTTTGTTTTTACTCATAGCTGCACCAGTTGCAACTGGTTTAATAAAGATCTGAAATTTCTAAAGTTATATTGAGGTAGCGACAACTTGCAGGAGACTTTAATAGAAGTGTATAAAATTATGAGAGGTGTAGATAGGATAGGTGGGAACCTTTTTCCCAGGGTGGACCTGTCAAAGACTAGAGGGCTTAACTTCTAGTGTGAGAGGGACAGAGTTTAAAGGAGTCGTGCTGGGCCAGTTGTTTCACACAGTGAGTGGTGGGTGCCTGGAACACACTGTCTGGGGTGGTGGTGGAGACAGGTACGATATGGCATAAGAGGCTTTTGGCTCAGCACATGGATATGCAGGGAATGGATCACGTGCAGGCTGAGGAAATTAGTTTATCCTTGGGCAGTGGCAGAGACCCGGGTTCGATACCGACTACGGGTGCTGTCTTTACGGAAGTTGTACATTCACTGTGTGACCTGCGTGGGTTTTCTCCGAGATCTTTGGTTTCCTCCCACATTCCAAAGACATAGAGGTTTGTAGGTTAATTGGTTTGATATAAGTGTAAATTGTTCCCGGTGCGTTAATGTGCTGGGATCGTTGGTCGGTGCGGACTCGGTGGACCTTGTATCTCTAAACTAAACTGACATCATGTTGAGCACGGACGTTGCGGGCTGAAAGGTGCCTGTGCTGCACTGTTTTACGTTCTTTGCTGTCATGACTTGAGGTTATGGGGAGAAGGCAGGAGAATGGGGTTAGGAGGGCGCGATAGATCAGCCATGATTGAATGGCGAGTAGACTTGATTGGCACGAATGGCCTAATTCTATCACATGATCTTATGATCTTATTATCTTATGACTTCCTGGATCTGATAGTTAATAAGGGAATGTGATCGTAGATGCTTGAAGTGGAGCTCCATGCTCAATGTTGCCACTCTCTGGCACATTTATTTTGGTAATCCACCTCAATCTGCCATTCAGCATTATGTGGACGGCAATGTGTTCCTGTTGGGCAGGAAATGCGACTAGGTAGTCATTTTACATTTTAATCTGCTGTGAAATTGAGAGCTCATTCGGTAACCTTCTTCCTGTGTTATCATGTATTAAAGTTTCAGTTTTAGTTTAGAGATATAGCATGGAAACAGGTCCTTCGGCCCACCGAGACTACACTGACCAGCGATCCTCACACACTAATACTTTCCTACACACACTCAGGACAATTTACACTTACACCAAGCCAATTAATCTACATACCTGTACGACTTTGAAGTGTGGGAGGAAACCGAAGATCTCAGAGTAAACCCATGCGGTCATGCGGCCAATAAGAAACATAAGCCTTGAGATAATAACTAAAGCAAGTAATTAATTCAAAAATGTGGCTCTCGGCTAACTGGCTCTGAGCTAACTGGGGTGACTGACTACCTCACTGACAAACAGCCTGGAGATGTTTTTGATGATGCCTTGAAATGCTACAAAAACCTTCAGGTGGAGTGTCTTCCTTGCAATTTTATAGACGGTCCTCTCCCCTGCATTGAAGCAATTTGACATTTTTTTTACATCGGAGATACAGCGTGGAAACAGGCCATTCAGCCCACCACGTTCACACTGACCTGCAATCACACTGCACTATTCTACACACTGGGGACTATTTCCAGCGGCTAATTACCCTACATTTCTGTACGTTTTTGAAGTGCGGGAGGAAACTGGAGCCCCCGGGCAAACCTGCGTGGTCACAGGGGGAAGATACAAACTCCACACAGACAGCACAAATAATCTGGATTAAACCCGGGTCTTTGGCACTGTAAGGCAGCAACTCTACTGCTGAACCACCGTGCTGCCTCATGATGAGATGAACTAAAAGAGGACATACATGGGAAAAGCCAAATTAACAATAATTATTGTTGGCCGTTAACGACTGGCTGTACATTCTTCAGATTTAAGTACTGCCGTTGTTGATTAAAGTGATGTAAAGCATCAAGTTAGACAAGCAGCTCTAAGACACTTGTATCTGACCCCCTTTTGTCTCCTTTTCATCTCTGGCCTTTGTCCACCCATTTGCCAATCAAACCTCCCTCGCCTTTATCCACCTATCACTTGTCAGTTTGTCCTGGCCCCACCTCTTTTGCAGCTGTGTTCCCTGAACCCTGAAGAAGGGTTCTGACCTGAAATGTTGCCTGTCCGTGTTCTCCAGAGATGCTGCCTGACCTGCTGGGTTACTCGAGCACTTTGTGTGTTTTATATGGCAAACACACATCTGCCTGGCATCTCTGAGACACCCCTGATAAATGTGTTTGAGCACCTAAAAGAAAGACATTTTAATTCCATTATAATAAGTTTATTGGAGGAAATGATTGCTTTCTGGGATCGTAAAAAATATTTTTCCGGTTTAGAAATGCACAGATGCCGTCTCCAAGCTTCTCAAGGTGGAAACATCTGTCAACCTTGGCATTAAGTGTACCTGCAGTACACAGATCTCCAACCTGCTTCACTTGTCAGCACAAACTACTTCACATTGAAGAATTCCGATCAACAGCAGTGTCTGTTTACGATGGTTGATTGGTGTCAGAATTTCATCCTCTGTTGTATGTACTGAATGTGCCATGTGGAAATGTGGATATGTTCAACTTTGCTTCTAAAATTCAGTTCTTGCGAAGTCCAATGGAATTGGACTTCAGTTGGAGATAAATGAGCAACAATGGGTGGCACTGTGGCGTGGAAACAGTGCTGTTGCCTCACAGCGCCAGAGATTCAAGATTCAAGATTCAAGAGAGTTTATTGTCAGGTGTCCCAGATAGGACAGTGAAATTCTTGCTATGTTTCAGCACAACAGAATTATAGAAGGCATGAATACAGAACAGATCAGTGTGTCCATATACCATTGTATAAATATATACACACATGAATAAATAAAACAGATAAAGTGCAAATAAATAAACAGATAATGGGTTATTAAAATTCAGAGTTTTGTTTGAGTTGTGTTCAATAGCCTGATGGCTGTGGGGAAGTAGCTGTTTCTGAACCTGGACGTTGCAGTCTTCAGGCTCCTGTACTTTCTACCTGAAGGTAGTGGGGAGATGAGTGTGTGGCCAGGATGGTGTGGGTGATGCTGCCATAGATAGATCCCCTCGATGGTAGGGAGGTCAGAGCCGATGATGGACTGGGCAATGTTTACTACTTTTTGTAGTCTTTTCCGCTCCTGGGCGCTCAGGTTGCCGAACCAAGTCACGATGCAACAGATCAGCATGCTCCTTACTGTGCACCTGTAGAAGTTAGAGAGTCCTCCTTGACATACTGACTCTCCGTAATCTTCTCAGGAAGTAGAGGCGCTGATGCGCTTTCTTTATAATTGCATCTGTGTTCTCGGACCAGGAGAGATCTTCAGAGATGTGCACCCCCAGGAATTTGAAGCTCTTGATCCTTTCAACAATCGACCCATTGATATAAACGGGACTGTGGGTCCCCATCCTACCTCCTCCAAAGTCCACAATCAGTTCCTTGGTTTTGCTGGTGTTGAGGGCCAGGTTATTGTGCTGGCACCATTTAGTCAGTCAGTCGATCTCTCTTCTGTACTCTGACTCGTTCCCATCAGTGATACGTCCCACAACAGTGGTGTCGTCAGCGAACTTGATGATGGAGTTCGCACTATGACCAGCTACACAGTCATGAGTATAGAATGAGTACAGCAGGGGGCTGAGCACGCAGCCTTGAGGTGCTCCCGTGCTGATTGTTATTGAGGCTGACACATTTCCACCAATTCGAACAGACTGTGATCTGTGAATGAGGAAGTTGAGGATCCAATTGCAGAAAGTTGAGCAGAGACCCAGTTCTGCGAGTTTAGTAACCAGCTTGGAGGGGATGATTGTATTAAATGCCGAGCTGTAATCAATGAATAACAGCCTGACATATGAGTTTTTGTTGTCCAAGTGGTTCAGAGCGGAGTGGAGAGCCAGCGAGATCGCATCCACCGCTGATCTGTTGTGGTGGTAAGTGAGCTGCAGTGGGTCCAGATTTTTAAGATAAGATAAGATGCATTTATTTGTCACATGTGCCAATTGCCACAGCAAAATTAAATCACCATACAGCCATATATTTAAAATAAAGAACACAACATGGAGTAGATAGGATTCAACATAAAACATCCCCCCACAGCAGGATCAAAATTTCCCACTGTGAGGGAAGGCACCAAAGTCAGTCTCTTCCCCTGATGTTCCCCACTGTCCACAGGTGGTCGGGGTCTCCCCGAGCCCCCTGCAGTTGCCACTACGGGCGGCCCGATGTTCAGGCCCGCTCCCCGGGGTGATGTAAGTCCGACGTCGGGGCTGGAGGACGTCCTCAGCGGCCTGGTTCCCGAGTCGGCCCCCTCCTACCGGAGTCCGCTGCTCCCAAAGTCCACTGGCCGCGCCGGGTGGAGATGCAACACTGGAGGCCCTCGGCAAAGGGCCCCAAGACTCCACGATGATGGTCAGCGCCGCCCGCGTTGGGAGCTCTCTAAACCAGAGCTCCATGATGTTGGAGCAGCGGCCCAACGCTGCGGAGCTCCAACAGCGACCCAGGTAGGCATCGCCCGCTCCGTGGTGACTCCAGCGCCGCCGCCGCCGTTGTAGCTCTGGTCCGGTTGCCGGTCCCCGGCAGGAAAGGCCGCTCGGATCCAGGTGGTAGGCCGCGAGGTGGGGGGGGCGAGGACGCGATTCGGGGGCGAGGACGCGATTCGGAGAAATAGTCGCGTCCCCGCCAGGAAGCGACTGGGAGTTAGTTTCCCCCTTACCCTGCCCCCCTCCCCCACATATAAAAGTTAAAGATTCCCCCAAAAACACACTTTTAACAGATTAAGAATAAAAAATAAAAAAGATGGAAAGACAAAGGGGCTGCAGGCAGAGGCTGCTGGTAGTCCAGCGCCCCCTAGCGCAGTCGAGGTAGGAGTTAATTTGCGCCATGATCAACCTCTCAAAGCACTTCATCACCACCGACATTAGTGCTACTGGTCGATAGTCGTTGAGACATGTCACCTTGCTCTTCTTGGGCACCGGAATAATTGTTAGCCTCAGACCTCAGAGGTGAGAGGTTGAAAATGTCCGTAAAAACTCCAGCCAGTTGGTCCGCACAGGTTTTTAGAACACGACCAGGTATACCCGGGATACCGGGTTCGCAGGTCAATCCTGACTGTGGGTGCTGCCTGTAGCTGATCCTGACTGCACAGTTTGCTCATTCTCCCTGTGACCACATGGGTTTTCTCCAGATGCTTCTGTTTCCACCCACATTCCAAAGAAGTTCAGGTTAGCAGATGAATTGGCTTCGGCAAAGTGCCCCTACTGTGTAGGACATAGAACTAGTGTGTACGGGTGATCGATGGTCAGAGTGGACTCGGTGGGCTGAAGGGCCTGTTTCCACCCGGTATGCCTAAACTAAACTAAACTTAACTATGCCACATCGGACTTGCACAGCGATGCAGCTAAGGGAGATGCTGTCCCAATGCTGCACCAATGCAAATACTGTGTGTGTGTGTAGTTTGCAAGATTTCCCTACGACTGCCTGTTTTGCCTTTAGCTATTCCAATTATCTCCCACATCCCACAAAATATGCATTTGGTAGTTTAGTTACTCAATATAAATTGTGTAGGTGGGTGGTAGAAAATAGGTCAAGTTGATCGGGATGTGTGGAGAATAACATGGGATTGGGGGGGGGGTTAGTGTAAATGGCTGCTTTATGGTCAGCCTGGACAGTTGTCCAAAGGGCCTGATTCTGTGCTGTGTGTGTGTGTGAGACTGGAATTTTACTTCGGAGTTACGTGAGTGACTTTGTGAAGACCCCACCAGCACGCATGCGCGGCATATCGTCGCGCGCATTCGGCAGGCTGGGGGGGGGAGTGCACTCTCTCCTCCGGCTCCTTCATAAGGCCGGTAGGTAAGTATTGCTTTTACTCCACAGGATGGACAAGGGCAAGAAGAAGGCATCGCTATCGAGGAGCCGAGCCTCGACCAGCCAAAGGCCCTTGTCCCCGGAGCTGCAAGCAACACCGGCAGCTTCGAGGCATGTGGGGGCTGGATTGCGGAAGTCGGGCGCTCCCGCTGATTCAGGGGCCGACTCACCCGAGTGGTTTACTGCGCCGGAGCTGGATATGGATCCAGACTTCGTGCCCCCTTCCCCCAAGAAAAGAGGGGGAAAACAGGTACGTGGCAAGGGGTCTCGCTTTCCACAAGCAACCCCTCCCCGAGCTCCAGAAGACCCGAGGGGGCTGGGCCGGGGGACAGCTGCACGACAGGGGAGCCCTGCAAATGTGCATAACATACCGCTGCCAGGGAGATCTGCCGTAGTGCAGTCTGGCAATATCACTGCTGCGTCGTGTAGGCCTGCTGGAGCAGATACCGCCGACAACACACCCCGTCAGGCTGCGGTCAAGGGCGGAGGTGGCAGCAGGAAGCGGTCGGTCAGCTCAGCTCTGGGAGCGGCCGACCATGCGCCTCCACGCCAAAAGATGGGCAAGTGTGGAGGTAAGCCTGCACGGACTCCGGGGAGCCAGGTTCCGGGGGCCGGCACCGATTCAACTCACCTGCCTTCATATCAGACAGGTGGGCCGCCACAGTCTGGAAGAAGACAGACTAGCGGAGAGTCCGTGCGGGAGGCGTATGATCCTACTTGGGCTGTAGGTCACGACGACCTGCCATTGGACGCTAGACAGCACCCTAAGGGGGTGTGGTCCGATGGTGGAAGCCCCAGTGAATTCGCAGGGCCTGGGGAAGTCGGCTTGTCCGCTGCAGATAGCAGGGACGGTCGCATTGAGCGGTTGGAGCTCTTAGTGGAGCAACTCCTTCAGCGGGACCGGGAACGAGAAGAGCGGGACTCGCGGGCATCCACTAGCCGTGCGAGGACCCCATTCAGCATCTCATCGTCTCCAGCCAGAAGCGTGAGTGATTGCCCAGCTGCTGCGTTTGAAGATGACCCGGGACAGCCAATGACCGCTGAGCCAGAGCATGAGGAGGATATGCTGGAAGTGGTGAGTTAGTTTGCCGCTACCAGCCAGACAGGTGAACCTCTGCACCACAAATTGGCGGGCACCATTGATTACCTGACTACGCACCAACTTCAGAGTCAGGTTCTCAATGATACCTTGGAGAAAATAACTGCATCAACCTTCAGTGTGCCCTTGGTTAATGCCCAGATCTGAAGACACTTGAGTACGGCCACCAGGATGCAGGATGTCCGCCTCCAGCGTATCTTAAAAGTTCTCTCCACGGGCATAACGGCGTTTGCTAGGACCCTGGACGGGGATAATGTGTCCAGTGAACAGCAAGATGCACTGGCACTCCTATGCAACGCCCAATATGAAATAAACTGCCTGCGTAAGAGCTCCATAAAGCCCACACTCAACCCCAAATTCGCGGGGTTGTGCCGACCATCAACCGCTCCACCGCCGCATCAGTTATTCGGAGACCTGTCCAAACAGGTGAAGGACTTGGACGAGGAGAAACGAGGAGTTGGACGAGGCCTCATGAAACCTCCATCAACCAGAATTCACCCATATCACCGGCAACAGCCTAATACAACTTGGAAACCACGCTGCCGGATAGGGCACAAAGACCCTACCTACCTCCATCGCATCAAACACAACAACCTTTTTTAGGGCAAGGTCAACAGCGGCCTGCATGGAAAATGCGGCCGCTGCCCCGTCAACCTCCACGACATCCACCCAAAACACCGTACGTACGGAACCGCCGTTAACCATGGAGGTAAGGGGGTCTGGTTCCTCTCACGCCGTAGCATCTCCTCCTGCACGAATAGGTGAGTGATTATGGGCTTTCTTGGACATATGGAAAACTGTCACCACAGATGAGTTTATTTTATAAAGTGTTCAAGGATATATTATAGAATTTATTGGAGGTATAAATCCCCCTACTCAACATTCGCCTCATAGGAAGTTTTCTCTATCCCAAAAAGAGGTAGAGGCAGGACATGCTGAAATTATACGGCTAGCAGAAAAAGGGGTAATTGGCAAAACCGAGCATGAACCTGTTGAGTTTGTGTCTAATATTTTCACCAGAATTAAAAAAGATGGGGGATGTCGGATTATAATAGACTGAACTAAGTTGAACACTTTTGTACAATATACCCATTTCAAAATGGATACTTTAGAAACAGCTAGGCAGATGCTTTGCCCAGGGTACTTTATGGCATGCATCGATTTGAAAGATGCATACTATACGGTGCCCATTGCTGAGGCTCACAGGAAATTTCTGAGGTTTGTCTGGAAGGGTCAATTATGGGAGTACAAGGCATTACCCAATGGAATCACCACAGCCCCTAGGCTGTTTACCAAATTGGTAAAACCTACATTGGCTCTTCTCCGCCGACAAAATTATATGGTAATGGTATATTTGGATGATATTCTTATAGTAGGTCAGACCCTCCAATTGGCAATTCAAGGAGTGGCTGCAACCAAGGCTCTGTTCGAGAAGTTGGGGTTTGTAATCCATCCAGACAAATCAAAATTGCATCCGGTACGGGTTATGGATTATTTGGGGTTCACTCTAGACACCAATTTAATGAAGATTACCATCCCAACTAATGAAGCTACTGCTATAACAGAAGATTGCCACAATCTTGCTTCCGCCAGGGTACTGACTATTCGGCAAACAGCAAAAGTTAGAGGCAAATTGGTAGCTACATTCCCAGCTGCACGATTCGGACTGCTACACTACCGAAATTTACAAAGATCAAAAATCACCGCATTAAAAACAAATGCTGGGCACTTTGATCGGCCAATTCGGTTACCACCAGAAGCTAGAAACGAGCTACAAAAGTGTGTTGACAATATTAGAGAGTGTCATAGACCCATCATAGTAAGCAACCCAGATGTTATGCTACAAACTGACGCAAGTGCACAAGGCTGGGGAGCCACTGATACGATGTCCAGTTGTGGTGGCAGATGGAACTCTCATGAGTCTACCTTCCTGGAGTCACATGGGATAAATTATATAGAAATGCTGGGGGAATTTCATGGATTGCGGGCTTACTGTACTAATTCACGGGATTTACATGTCCACCTTCAAATAGATAATACTACAGTGGTGGCTTACATCAATCATATGGGTGGTATTAGGTCACTATCTTGTGATGAATTGGCTAATACAATTTGGCACTGGTGCATTGAAAGAAATATTTGGATTATTGCGACCTATTTGCCTGGGAAGCTTGATACAGTGGCGGACACCAGGTCACGAGTTTTCAATGACAACATCGAGTGGATGTTGAACCCCCAAATTTTTGGAGATATTATAGCTCATTTTGGGACACCAGATATTGACCTATTTGCGTCCAGGCTGAACCATCAGATACCAAGGTATGTGTCATGGGAACCAGACCCTGGGGCATTAGCAATGGATGCGTTTTCTATCCATTGGGGGAAATGGTTTTGCTACGCTTTTCCCCCATTTTGCCTCATCAGTCGGGTATTGCAGAAAATTAAATTAGACTCTGCAACTGGCATATTGATCATCCCCGACTGGCCTACACAACCATGATACCCGATGGTCGTTAAAATTTTAAAACAACCATGGATGGCGATTGGGAAACACCCCAAATTGATTACTCACCCCATTATGGGGGTTACTCATCCTTGCCATGGTCATTTAAACTTGTTGGCCTGCAGGTTTTGAAAAGACCACTCATCCGGGCAGGCATCTCTTCACGAGCCATAGACCTTATCGCCGCATCATGCTGAGAGTCAACTCGGAAACAGTACCTCACCCAGATCAGAAAATGGGAGGCATTCTGTGCCCGGACCAACAAGTCTTCAAACTCAGCAACAATACCAGATGTCCTGGAGTTTCTAGCGGGCCTCCATTTCGATGCTGGCCTCAGCTACAGTGCCATTAACAGCGCCAGGAGTGCGCTGTCCTCATACCTGGATATAGATATCAGCTCCAACCACCTGGTGTCTAAACTAATGAGGGGAGTGTTCAACACCAACCCTCCACGACCCAGATATACAGTAACGTGGGATGTGGGGATCGTGCTGACCCTACTTAGGAGCTGGGCTCCAATGGATGAGCTACCACTGAAACAGCTCACCCTCAAGGTGGTGATGCTGATGGCACTGACTACAGCCCAACGAGTCCAGACATTACACAAACTGCGACTGGACAGCATGGTGGCCACCCCTGGTCAAATAAATTTATTTGTCAAAGAATTATTAAAACAGCACAGGCCAGGGGAGCATGGGCTGCAGTTGGAATTTCGGGCGTACCCTGTAGATGCCACTGTCTGCATAGTCACCCATCTCCACCACTACATTCGAGTTACTGGAGTCATCAGGATGAAGGAACAGGGGCTCCTCATCAGTCATAAACCTCCGCATCATCGGGTGAATACACAGACTATCGTCAGGTGGCTCAGGGTGGTGCTGGATGCAGCAGGAGTTGCTACTGACATCTTTAAGTCTCATTCCACCAGGGCTGCATCCACATCAGCGGCTAGGGCCATGGAGGTGCCCATGGACCACATTCTTGCCACGGCGGGCTGGGCCAGTGAAGAAACCTTTCAATAGTTCTATAACAAGCCACCGGTAGCCCCTGCGACATTCGCAGAAGCTATCCTGGGAACCGCTCGGTGAATGTCTGTCCCAGAATTAGGGGTTATTTGTTGTTTATTTGATTAATAAATTGTGTTGATTTTTCAGCCAGTTTCAACTGAACTCCATTAACAGCCTTCCTCCATCAGAATGGCGGCAGTGTGATAAGCATGGACGTTGTCCAGGGTGTGAAATCACAGAGCTTTGAAATCTTCACGAAGTCACTCACGTGACTCCGAAGTAAAATAGTAAGATTAAACGAGAACTTACCAAGTTTGAAGGTTGATCTGTATTTTACGAGGAGTCGCGGTGAGGGATTTCGTGCCCACCGCTCCCACCCTCTATCATAAGGTCAACCAGGAAGTTCTACGTTTTTCATCTTACTATTTTTCAGTCATGATTTGTTTTCTGTGATTCCACACCGCTGCTTTGAAGGATGCCGCGCATGCGTGCTGGCGGGGTCTTCACGAAATCCCTCACCGCGACTCCTTGTAAAATACAGATCAACCTTCAAACTTGGTAAGTTCTCGTTTAATCTTATTAATTTAGTGCATGCAAGTAAGAGGTGAATGTCCCATCACCTGCTCTACTGCTGAGTGGAGCTCCAGTTCTGAATACTGCGATCGGCAATATTTTCTATTAACCTTCAATTCCACCTTAGAAAATCTGAAGATACGTGTCACTACTGACTTCTACTGTAGAACTTAGGAATGCCGAGCCACGGGTTTTTACTGAAAAGAATAATAACTGCCTCAGTTGTCTAAAGTTTCACCTGACAATAATAAACCTAGACCTAAAGCATACTGGTCCTTGTTTTTTCAGAAGAAGGAAGGTATATAATAGAGCTGCTCAGATTTACCCACAGCTGGCTTTGACATTAATAAATTGTACTTTACAGGGAAGACTTTAGAAACTTTAAATTCCAGTGGACATTGAGAATTACATTAACAGTTTTCAACATGACATAGACAGGATGCTAGAGTAGGAAGATGGCAGCTGAAACTCAATATAATATAACGTAGCAATACATTTTGATAGGAAGGTGTGAAGTTGTGAGCACTGGCGAGAACTAAAGCATATTTAACGACAATCTTTTGAAGGTGGCCGCTGAGGTTTACAAACAGTTAATAAATAATTACATGGTGCCATTGGCTTTATAAATAGAGCCATAGAATATAAAAGCAAAGAAGTTGTGCCAAGCTGACATAAGACAATAATTTGGCCTCACTTAGAGCATTGTGTCCAATCTAAGCAACACAGTTTCAGAGGGTTGTGCAGTTTTGGAGATGTTACAGAAGCGATTTACTTGAATGGTTCCAGGGATAAGGGATTACTGATGGTCTGGAAAAGCTGGGTCTGTGCCTCTTAGAGCAGAAACGATTAAGAGATTTAATAGAGATATTTAAAATCATGAAAGGATCTAAAATAAGTAAATAAAGATATGTATTTTCCAAAGCAAAAAAATAATAATAATTGGCTGTTAAGAGTATGCCAAAAGCAATATTTGGAAAAAAAAATATGTAGTGAGTATTTTGGATTTGTAATACACTTACTGAAAGGCTGGTGGAAGAACATTCCTAAATTGCTTTCAGAGAGGAATTGAAAATCACTTCAAGACAACGAGAAAGAGTTTGTGAGGAGGAATCAGCTGGATTACAGGTCTACTTCAAACGCATCTGCCCAAACTTAACGGGCCAAGTGGGACCCCTCTGCTATGTATTATCCTGCAAATCCATGAACGCACACCTGATACATTTAAGAAGTAGAATGGTGAGCTGCAGTGAGCACTGATAGAGCGCAGAGTACTGATCCAAGACTTTGGTTTGATCACAGATATGGTTCGTACAGCGAATTTCTCATGGTTACTTTGTTGAGATGGATTTCAAATCTCCGTTATTTACTGCATCACTTGCTTCAATGATGAAAACTTCGAGGGAGCGGCTTGGTGGAACATCTGCATAACAATAATTTAAAATGTGCAGCCAAGAAGGACCGAAAAGGAGAAGGACCTGTCCAAGAAATATTCCTGACTCTTCTGTAGACGTCACACTGAAAGTAAGTAATAAAGTATAAAGCAGCTTACTTGGACTTTGTTCAAGCTTTTAGTAAAGTTGACGGTGAACTTTTTTTTAAACAAATTTGATATCCACTGAGCTGGAGTGGTGAATGGACAAGAAGTTAGTTAAAATATGAAGCAGGGAAGTTATGAAAGATTGTGGCATGGAAATTCTTTGGCATAGCGTGACATTTCTGTGGACTAAATGAGAGAGTTTAATCAAGAATCCCAGAGTTCACTTGCTATATTGTTCTCGCAAGTTATTTTGCCAGATAAGTTAGTTTAGTGAGTTTACTGTCACGTGTACCGAGGAACAGTGAAAATACTTTTTGTTGCATGTGGTGGTACCCATCTTAGCTCAATGCCGTTGGATTGGGTGTCAAACGTGTTTTGTCATACCTGTGCAAAATCCATTTCTACACATAGAACATAGAACAGTGCAGCACAGTAACAGGTCCTAGAGCCCACAATGTCCATGGCATCATGATGCAAAGTTAAACTAATCTCTTCTGCCTGGACCTGATCAATATTCGGTACAGTGGCGCAGAAGTAGAGTTGCTGCCTTACCATGCTAGAGACCCAGGTTCAATCCTGACAATGGGCGTTGTCTGTATGGAGTTTGTAAGTTCTCCCTGTGACCATGTGGGTTTTCTTCGGGAGTTCCGGTTTCCTCCCACACTCCGAAGACGTACGATGAGGTTCGTAGGATAATTGGCTTTGGTAAAAATTGTAAATTGTTCCTAGTGTGTAGGATAGTGCTAGTGTACAGGGTAATCGCTGGTTGGCACAAACTCGGTGGGCCGAAGGGCCTGTTTCCTCGCTATCTCCAAAGTATAGTCTAAATATGCCTCCACTCCTTGCATATCCATGCGCCTACGTAAAAGCTTGATTGTCACTAATGTATCTTCCCCACCACCACCCCCGCAGTGCATTCCAGGCACCCACTACTCTCTCCATGAATAACCTGCCCCACACATCTCCTTTAAACTTTTCACCTTTCACTTTAAAGCTATGCCCTCCAGTCTTTGACACTTGGGTAAAAGGATCTGACTGTCGATTGTATCCATGCCTCTCCTTGATTGATAAACTTCCATCAGATCTCCCCTCAACACCTCCAGGGAAAACAATCCAAGTTTGTCCAACCTCTCCTTATGGCTCAAACCCAGGCAGCATCCTGCTGCACAAATCAGATGGGTAACGTAACCTGTTCTGTGCTCCTGGAGTCCAGTGTATGGATCATCCTATAATCCTATGGCCCTTTTAGAGATGTATTTCTCACTTTGTCCCATGCCACCACCTTGCTGTGTATCTATACCCTATCCCAACTGAATTTGCATCCAATTACACCTGCAGTCGATGCTCCCAACTTGAGACAATTACACCCCAACTTTACCTTTGCAATTGTGTCCACCCACTTGCATCCCACCCACTCTCAATGTCACAATGTCCTAGAATGAAGCTGCAACCCTCCTTACCACTCCATCCCCGCCACCTCTCACCACAGGCTTTCTGCGATGCTTCCCCAGCTCCGTCATGTCCAAGGATGAGGGACAGAAAAGGCATGCTAAGAGGGACAGGAAAAGGTATATTTATTTGAATTTGGAGATGGAATTGATATAGGAAGAATGCTTGAGGTAGTGAAAGCAACTGAAGATTCTATCATTACTCAGGCACTTCTGCAGTTGGACAAGACCTGCGCTTTTACACTATGAAATGTAAAGTGTGTTAATGGTTAAAAAAAAATCTGTTAAAAAAAAACTAAAGAAGAATTATATTTAGAAAAAAGGAGAATTAGAAAGGGCTGCAGAAGTGGTAGAGGTGGTGCTTTTAATTTTCATCAACAGCAACAATGAGATATTGAACAATAAAATGGAACATTTATAGTTCTATGTTTAGTCACATCATTTTATTGCTTATGAGTTGTGAATGTAATGCTAGAAACACATTGTGACAATCTGGACTTCAAGTGTTATGAGAATGCAGAGAGAGGAGAGATTTAAAATCTTCAACTCTACACTGACAATATTGCCTCCAAATAGCCTTAACAGTACAGACATTTGAACTTAAAGTGTCACTACTAAAAGCATGTGCAAATCTGAATTGAATATAAATTAAAATTTAAATCAGACTTCATGTTCATTTTTCAGGGCTTGAGAGCTACTGGCAAGACTGACATTTATTGTGAATTCCTAGGAGCCCTTAAGAAGTTTAGTTTAGTTTAGTTTAGAGGTACAGCGCGTAAAAAGGCCCTTCGGCCCACCGTGACCATGCCAACTAGCGATCCCTCCACACTATCCTACACACACTAGGGACAATTTACAATTAAACCAAGCCAATTAGCCAACAAACCTGTACATCTTTGGAGTGTGGGACTAAACCGGACCTCCTGGAGAAAACCCACGGGGATAACGTACAAACTCCCTATAGAGAGCACCCATAGTCAGGATTGAACTGCATCTCTGGCGTAGTTATGCAGCAACTCTACCGCTACAATAGACAATAGACAATAGGTGCAGGAGTAGGCCATTCAGCCCTTCAAGCTAGCACCGCCATTCAATGTGATCATGGCTGATCATCCACAATCAGTATCCCGTTCCTGCCTTCTCCCCATATCCTCTGACTGCTATATTCAAGAGCCCTATCTAGTTCTCTCTTGAAAGTATCTAGAGAACCGGCATTCACTGCCCTCTGAGGCAGAGAATTCCACCGACTCACAACTCTCTGTGAGAAAAAGTGCTTTCTCGTCTCCGTTCTAAATGGTTTGCCCCTTATTCTTAAACTGTGGCCCCTGGTTCTGGACTCCCCCAACATCGGGAACATGTTTCCCACCTCCAGTGTGTCTAAACCCTTAATAATCTTATGTGTTTCAATAAAATCCCCTCTCATCCTTCTAAACTCCACAGTATACAAGCCCAGCCGCTACATCAAAAGCGTCTACCCAAGCCTACGCCCACCCAAGTTCAAGTGAACCATCTTCTTGGACAGCTGCAGCCTTCTGGAAAAGGAATTCTTGCAGTACAGGCAGTTCCAGGATTTGGTCCCAGCCACTGTCAAGATGTTGGCTGGACTCAAAGCTTTAAGTTATCAAATTCTCTTCAACAAATAAAACAGCCCAAAAGAGACCTAGACGACATTAATCCTACCTAGGCTGATAGGTGGCACCAAATATTTGTATCACAGATTCACTGGGCAATGATGCTCTCCCCCAAAATAATTATCATCAATAGTATAGCTCTCATTGAGACCACCACCATCAATATCCTGGCCAACTTTGACTACAAATTGAATGGGTTCATAAATATTATGTCTAAAAGAGCAAATCAAAGGCTGGGTAGTCTATGATAAATGATTCACCTCTTGACCTTTCAAGACTTTTCTACTATTTTAAGATGGAACCCAAGCATGTGATAGAACACGCTCCACTTACCTGGGTGACTATGGTTTCAACTCTCAAGCATCTTAGCATTTCCAAGATTTGATTGCCCACCCCTTCAACCACAACGAAATTCATGCCCTCACTACAAGCATGCAGTGGCTGCAGAGTGTTCCATCCATGTAATACACTCCAGTTCCTTGCCCAGGTTAATCTGACAGCACTTCACACGCCCGCGAGATCGCTCTTCAAGAAGGGAAGTAAGAACATGCAAACATCACTGCTTGCTGGTTCCCCTCCAAGTCCCACACCATCCAGATCTGGAAGTGTATTAACAATCATTGCAAGTTCTAAATCCTGGACCTCCATACCTGACAGCACTGATGAAGAAGGATTGCAACAGTCCAACAAGATGACCCACCAACACTACCTCAGAGACAGTAAGCGATGGGCAATAAATGTTGGTCTGGCCCTCAGTGTTCAAATCACCCCCCCCCCCCCCACCCCACCCCCCAAATGGAAATAAAAACTTTCAGCCGCTTCTTAACATAATTTGTAATGATTCAAATTGTGTTATGTTTGGCTTTTACGGTCATCCATTTGACACTTTTGGTTGGAGATGGCAGCAACAGTTCATCTAGTCCCTGGCACTCGAATGCTGGGCTCAGCCATCATTAAGGATGGTGATCTGTTTGGAACTTCCTCCTTTTTCCAGCTGAATATCCTGAATGTTGCAGGCTTGAAAGACTGTGATCCCGTTGACTCCCATGCTCCCATGCCCAATTTTAACCTGCTGGATCTGTTCTTAGGCTACATGACACAACACCACGTCACAGGTAGAGGTGCCCTTGTGTTTAGTTCGTAAGGGCTTCAAATATACAGAAGTGGTCACTTCTACCGATGGTGTCTTGGACAGATGTTTCCACATCATGTAGCAATGAGGCTGAGGTCAAATAATTTTAAAGAAGATCCTGACCCGAAACGTAACCTATCCATGTTCTCCAGAGTTCCTGCCTGACCTGCTGAATTACTCCAGCGCTTTGTGTCCTTTTTGTTAAACCTGCATCTGCAGTTCCTTGTATCCTCAAGTAATTTTATCCCTCAGTTTTCCCATTTCCTGCTTTGGACCCATCTGGTAGCTACGTCTTTCTGGTCTCAATCAACTTTGTGAATGCTGGTACGACAGACCCACTCACAATGATAGCATTCTCAATCTTTGCTCTGATTAGCACAATTTTCAAAAGTAGTTCAATGCAAAGAAACAATGAGTGATAGGACGAGGGGGAGACAGAGATGGCAAGTAGCAGAAGGTGTCCTTAATTGTCCTTGACTAGATATCATGGGGCTAATACTAGTGATACACAGCGGCACTACCCCCTGTCTCTAAACCACTGTACCACTGTCTCCAGTGGGTCTGTTCATCCATTTATGATTAGATAGATGTACGCAGGGTCTAATGGAGGTTTCTGGTTAGTTGGCCGTTAGATACATTCAGTAAAATAATTTCACCTATCTGTAGGACAGGTCACTCAATATAGAAAACAATTCAACTAAATCCCACAACCGATTGTTTTATGAACAACCTTGGGGTTAACTGATGTGAATGTAGGGACAATGAAATAAGATAAGAGTAGGATTTGTGCAAATGAATGCTTGATGGTTCGACAGCACTCAGTAAATCAAAGGGTCCGTGTTTGTGTGGTATGGCTCTGTAACCCTATAACTTTATAGACAATAGACAATAGGTGCAGTAGACCATTCGTCCCTTCGAGCCAGCACCACCATTCAATGTGATCATGGCTGATCATCCCTAATCAGTACCCTGTTCCTGCTCATATCCCCTGACTCCGCTATCTTTAAATGCCCTATCTAGCTCTCGCTTGAAAGTATCCAGAGAACTGGCCTCCACTGCCCTCTGAGGCAGAGAATTCCACAGACTCACAACTCTCTGTGAAAAAGTGTTTCCTCATCTCCGTTCTAAATGGCTCACCCCTTATTCTAAACCTGAGGGAACATGTTTCCTGCCTCTAGCGTGTCCAAACCCTTAATAATCTTATATGTTTCAATAAGATATCCTCTCATTCTAAATTCCTGAGTATACAAGCCCAGCCGCTCCATTCTCTCAGCTTATGACAGTTCCGCCATCCGGGAATTAACCTTGTGAACCTACGCTGCACTCCCTCAATAGCAACAATGTCCTTCCTCAAATTAGGGGACCAAAACTGCACACAATACTCCAGGTGTGGTCTCACTAGGGCCCTGTACAACTGTCGAAGGGCCTCTTTGCTCCTATACTCAACTACTCTTGTTATGAAAGCCAACATGCCATTTGCTTTCTTCAATGTTTGCCTTGTATGGATCTGATGCCAGGTCGAATAACGGTAGTTTGTCATGTTTTCTTCTTATTGTGTTTCAGATTAGTGATTTTGACAAACCTGAATGATCTTCAAGGCCATTTCAGTAGTTAGGTTTCAGTTTAGGTTTATTATGGTCACATGTAAAGTTTTGTTTTCCATGCTATATACCATACATAAATACAAACTGTTCAAACAGATTAAGACAGTTAAGATTTGTTTACCTTATCATCATGTTAACTTATCATCATTGTGGGCAAAATGGTCTTCCCTGTGTTGTACTTTTTTCCCTCAACTATCTAAGTGTTAACCACACTGCCATGTCTTTGTGCTAGATCTCAACTTGTCACACACCCACTTTAACTTTAGCTAAATCTTTTCATTTTTATACTTCTGAGTCTCTCATGATATTAACATCTTGTCGGCACATCCTGCACATCCATTCAATGGAGGAGAGTTCAATACCTGTGATGTCCTTCTGCAGCCTCCTTCATTCTCCAACATTCAAGTTACCAAGCCAGGCATGCTCTCTACCACACACCTATAGAAGTTTGATAGAATATGATGTGACATGTTAAATCTCTTCAGTCTTCTGAGGAATTAGAGGCATTGATGAGGTTCTTTGTGGTTGCATTATTGTGCTGGGTCCAGGAGAGATCATCAGAGGCTAGCACGCCCAAAAACAAAACGTTGCTGACTGTCTCCACCGTCATCTCATTGATGAAGACAGTTTTGTTTGTCTTCGGCTTTACCTTTCTAAAGTCAATGATTAGCTCCTTGGTCTTGCGAGCGTTCAGAGTAGGATATTTGTTCTGCATCATTCAATCAGATTATCATTCTCCTTTCTATACTCTTACTCATTGTTACCCGTTATTCTTCCAACAACAGGGGTATCGTCTGCGAATTTAAGAATGCAGTTGGAGTTGTGTCTGGTGAGACAGTCGTGGATATAAAGAGAGTAGAGCAATGGATTGAACACTTGGCCTTGAGGTGCTCCACTGCTGTAGAGTGCTACCTATAGTGTGGTGGTCAGAAATGCCCACAATAAGGGCGGCCTGTTTAGTGTTTGTAAAGTTGCTGCATGACATCCCATCTTTTACATCCTATGCCCTAAACTATGAAGGCAAGCACATCAGATGCATTATTTACCACCTTATCCAGCTCTGTAACCATTTATGGGACTACAGATGTGAATCCCAAGATCCCTCTGTTCTTTAATCTTTCTTAGTAGTTTTAGGATTAAATTCCAGCTGACTATGCTCTGCTCAGCCTTCCATCTGATCTATACCCTACTGTAACTCTGGACAACCTTCCTCTCGATCCACGATGCCACCATTTTACGTGCTATTCACAAAGTTACCTCCAATATTATCTTCCAAATCAGTACAATAAATCACAAACAGTAAATGACTCAACACCGATCCCTGTGGTATGAAAAATCCCAGCAGTGATCCCTTTGGGTACAAAGGTCCCCACACAGACACCTGCAGTACAAAGGTTTCAGCACTGACCTCTGCAGTAGGTAATACTGACCCCCACGATATAAAAGTCCAAACACTGAATCATCTGGTACAAAGGTCCCTGCACTGACTCTGGAAGTATGAAGGCTCCAAACTTGACCCCCGCAATACAAACGTTTAAACACTGACCCCTACAATACAAAAATATCAGCAGTGACCCCCTGCAGTATGAAGGACCCAACAACACCGACCCCCTGCGGTACAAGTGCAAACACTGATCCCTCTGCAACAAAGGTCCCAGCACTGATTCCGGCAGTACAAAGGTCGTAGAAATGACCCCTGTTATACAAAGGTCCCAACACACTGATTCCTGCTGTACGAAAATTCTAATACTGACCCCCATGCTACAAAGGTCCAACATTGGCCCCTGCAGAATGAAGGCCCGAATAATGACCCCTGCAGAATGAAGGCCTGGATAATGACCCTTGTGGTATGAAGGTCCCAACACTGACCAAGGCAGTATGAAGGCCCTAGTAATGACCCCCTACAGTACTAAAGTCCAAACACTGATCCCTGGTACAAAGGTCCTAACACTGCTGTACGAAGATCCCAATTCTGCCCCCTGTGGTACAAAAGTCCTACCACTGATCCCTGTTTCTTAAACTTGGTTCAGTTGGATTGAAATTTCACAAGCTGAGTATAGCACATGCATTACGACATATTTTCATTTAGTGTTACTGATCAAAGATAAATTTATCTCGTTGAGTTGACATTTTCCAGAGAAATGGTTTACATATTTGTGGTGGTTGAGGTTATGGAGCTGTAAATGCGATTAGACAAGAAGATCAACTATGAAGTGGGGCTTGTAACTCACCAACAGACTTGGTACAATTCAGAACGGAGTGAATATAAGGAGTTGTGTCTGGTGAGACAGTCGTGGATATAAAGAGAGTAGAGCAATGGACTGAACACTTGGCCTTGAGGTGCTCCACTGCTGTAGAGTGCTCCCTAGAGGTAAAGATCAGGACCTCGAGGGTGGTATTTTATGGGTTACTCCCAATGCCACGCGTTAGTGAGCGCAGGAATAGAAGGACAGGCAAGATCGCTGAGTTACTCCAGCTTTTTGTGCCTATCTTGGGCAAGATGAATGTGTGGCTGCAGAGCTTGAGCAGGGGAGACCGAGCTCAGTGTGTTTGATCATTGGGATCGCTACTGGGACAGAAGTGACCTGTGCAAAAGTGATGACAATAGACAATAGACAATAGACAATAGGTGCAGGAGTAGGCCATTTGGCCCTTCGAACCAGCACCACCATTTAATGTGATCATGGCTGATCATCCACAATCAGTACCCCGTTCCTACCTTCTCCCCATCTCCCCTGACTCCGCTATTTTTAAGAGCCCTATCTAGCTCTCTCTTGAAAGCATCCTGAGAACCTGCCTCCACCGCCCTCTGAGGCAGAGAATTCCACAGACTCACCACTCTCTGTGAGAAAAAGTGTTTCCTCGCATCCGTTCTAAATGTCTTACCCCTTATTCTTAAACTGTGGCCCCTGGTTCTGGACTCCCCCAACATCGGGAACATGTTTCTTGCCTCTAGCGTGTCCAAGCCCTTAGCAATCCTATATGTTTCAATGAGATCCCTCTCATCCTTCTAAACTCCAGAGTATACAAGCCCAGCTGCACCATTCTCTCAGCATATGACAGTCCCACCATCCCGGGAATTGACCTTGTAAACCTATGCTGCACTCCCTCAATAGCAAGACTGTCCTCAAATTAGGGAACCAAAACGGCATACAGTACTCCAGGTGTGGTCTCACAAGGGCTCTGTACAGCTGCAGAAGGACCTCTTTGCTCCAATATTCAATTCCTCTTATAAAGGCCAACATAACTTTCATAGACTGATGCACAGATCCCGTTGTACTTCCCCTTTTCCCAGCTTGACGCCATTTAGATAGTAATCTGCCTTCCTGTTTTTGCTACCAAAGTGGATAACCTCACATTTATCTGCATTAAACTTCATCTGCCATGCATCTGCCCACTCCCCCAACCTGTCCAAGTCACCCTGCATTCTCATATTATCCTCTTCACAGTTCACAATTTTGCGAATGTTAC
The DNA here is from genome assembly GCA_035221665.1 of Okamejei kenojei. Lineage (NCBI taxonomy): Eukaryota > Metazoa > Chordata > Chondrichthyes > Rajiformes > Rajidae > Okamejei > Okamejei kenojei. The sequence goes on from CM069143.1 coordinate 38,326,481, forward strand.
TTTGAATCCCTTCATCCAAATCATTGATGTATATTGTAAATAGCTGCGATCCCAGCACTGAGCCTTGCGGTTCCCCACTAGTCACTACCTGCCATTCTGAAAGGGACCTGTTAATCCATACTCTTTGTTTCCTGTCTGCCAACCACTTCTCTATCCATGTCAGCCCTCTATCCCCAATACCATGTGCCCTAATTTTGCCCACTAATCTCCTATGTGGGACCTTATCAAATGCTTTCAGAAAGTCTTGGTACACTACATCCACTGGCTCTCCCTTGTCCATTTTCCTAGTTACATCCTCAAAAAATTCCAGAAGATTAGTCAAGCATGATTTCCCCTTCGTAAATCCAGGCTGACTCGGACGGATCCTGTTACTGCTATCCAAATGTGCAGCTATCTCATCTTTTATAATTGACTCCAGCATCTTTCCCACCACCGATGTCAGGCTAACTGGTCTATAATTCCCCGTTTTCTCTCTCCCGCCTTTCTTAAAAAGTGGGATAACATTAGCTACCCTCCAATCCACAGGAACCGATCCTGAGTCTATAGAACATTGGAAAATTACCACCAATGCATCCACAATTTCTAGAGCCACTTCCTTAAGTACCCTGGGATGCAGACCATCGGGCCCTGGGGATTTATTAGATTTCAGTCCCATCAGTCGATCCAACACCATTTCCTGCCTAATGTGGATTTCCTTCAGTTCCTCTGTCATCTCAGATCCTCTGGCCACTACTATATCAGGAAGAATGTTTGTGTCCTTCTTAGTGAAGACGGATCCAAAGTACCTGTTCAACACATCTGCCATTTCCTTGTTCCCCATAATAAATTCATCTTTTTCGATCTTCAAGTGTCCAACTTTGGTCTTAACTATTTTTTTCCTCTTCACATACCTAAAGAAGCTTTTACTATCCTGCTTTATATTCTTGGCTAGCTTACCTTCATACCTCCTCTTTACTCCTGTATTGTCTTTTTGGTTATCTCTGTTGTTCTTTAAACGTTACCCAATTCTCTTGCTTCCCGCTCATCTTTGCTACGTTGTACTTCTCTTTAATTTTTATACTGTCCCTGACGTCCCTTGTCAGCCATGGTTACCCCTTTCTCCCCTTGGAATCTTTCTTCCTCCTAGGAATGAACTGATCCTGCACCTTCTGTATTATTCTTAGAAACACCTGCCATTTTTGTTCCACTGTCATCCCTGCTAGTGTATCTTTCCAGTCAACTTTGGCCAGCTCATCCCTCATGGCCCCATAGTCTCCTTTATTCAACTGCAACACTGACATCTCCAATCTACTCTTCTCCCTCTCCAATTATAGATTAAACCTGACCATGTTATGGTCACTGCCTCCTAATGGGTCATTAACCTCGAGGTCCTTTATCAAATGCTGTTCATTACATAACACTAAATCCAGAATTGCCTTCAATACAAGCTGTTCAAAGAATCCATCACAAAGGCACTCTACAAAGTCCCTTTCTTGGGGTCCAGTACCAACCTGATTTTCCCAGTCTACCTGCATGTTGAAATCTCTCATAATAACCACAGCATTACTTTTGCTACATGCCAATTTTAACTCCTGATTCAACTTGCGCCCTGTGTCCAGGCTACTGTTTGGGGGCCTGTAGATTAGTCCCATTAGGGTCCTTTTACCCTTACAATTCCTTAGTTCTATCTATACTGACTCCACATCTCCTGTTTCAATGTCACCCCTTGCAAGGGACTGAATTTCATTCCTCACCAACAGGGCAACCCCACCCCCTCTGCCCACCTGTCTGTCTTTTTGATAGCAGGTATACCCTTGAATATTCAGTTCCCAGCCCTGGCCCTCTTGTAGCCATGTCTCAGTAATTCCCACAACATTATACTTGCCAGTTTCTAACTGAGCTTCAAGCTCATCCACTTTATTCCTTATACTTTGCGCATTTACAGCACTTTGACCTCCGTATTCACTTCCCCCCTCGCAATTGGCCCTGACCTTATTCTGTTGTCCATTCTCAAGCTTTCCTTCCCATTAATTCGAGAATCTTTTGTAATTTTTCATGTAGCCACTTCCCCTTCAACTCCATCTTTATACTCCCAATTTGTCAATCCCTCGCCCCCACTCTTTAGTTTAAACCCACACGTGTAGCCCTAGCAAACCTGCCTGCCAGAATGTCGGTCCCCCTCCAGATGGGCTGCACCTGAACTGAAGAGGGAACCAATATCCTGGGATGGAGTTATTGCTTGTGTTATTGGAAAGGGTTTAAACTGGATTGGCAAGAGGGGGTGTACTGGAGCAGAAAGGCAGGTGAGGTTGGGTGCAAATACTGTAGCAATAGTGAGCAGGATCAGCAGCCATGACAAGTGGGTGCGTGGTAAAGAGTGAAGAGAGACCGATGGATACAATTGCATTTATTTCAATGCCAGAGGCACAACAGTTAAGGCCACCAACTTCAGGCTGTGGATTGGCTCAGTTGTGGGTGGGGGGTGAAGAGGGGTGGGATGGAGTATCAGTTTGGAGTTTGTGCGTTCTCCCTGTGACCCGCATGGGTTTTCTCCGGGATCTCTGGTTTCCTCCCACATTCCAAAGACGTACAGGTTTTGTAGGCTAATTAGTTTGGTATAATTGTAAAATGAATTGTCCCTAGTTTGCGCAGGATAGTGTGCAGTGATGACTGGTCAGTGTGGACTCAGTCAGCCAAAGGGCTTGTTTCATTCTACTGTATATCTCTAAGCTAAAAAAAATAAACTAAACATTGAATTGTGGCCAGTGGTCCTGAAGTGTCCTCCTTCTGAAAGATCAGTCACTTGCTCTACCTTGTTCTGGTTGAGAGAAGGGCAGAATAGGCTGATGAATGTTCCAGGATATTCCTTTAGATGCTACCGGCATGATAGAGATGGAGGTCAGAGAGGAGGGTACACAAAAAGCTGGAGAAACTCAGCGGGTGCAGCAGCATCTAAGGAGCGAAGGAGATAGGCGACGTTTCGGGTCGAGACCCTTCTTCAGACTGGTCAGGGATCAGGGAAACGAGAGATATAGACGGTGATGTGGGGAACAATGAGTGAAAGATATGCAAAAAAGTATCGGTGATAAAGGGAACAAGCCATTGTAAGCTGTTTGTGGTGTGAAAATGAGAAGCTGGTGCGACTGGGGTGGGGGAGGGAGATAGAGATAGAGGGAATGCCAGGGCCCGAGGGCTGAGGGAGAGGTGGGAAGGGGAGGAGACAGCAAGGGTTAACAGAATTGAGAAAATTCAATATTCAAGCCCAAAGGATGCAGACTCCCCAAGCGGAATATGAGGTGCTGTTCCTCCAGCTTGCGGTGTTGCTCACTCTGGCCGTGGAGGAGGCCCAGGACCGAGAGGTCGGATGTGGAATGGGAGGGGGAGTTGAAGTGCTGAGCCACCGGGAGGTCGGGTTGGTTATTGCGGACCGAGCTGAGGTGTTCGGCGAAGCGATCGCCAAGCCTCCGCTTGGTCTCACCGATATAGATCATCTGGCATCTGGAGCAGCGGATGCAGTAGATGGAGGTCAGAGAGGAGATGGGTTTGACTTTTTGATGAGGAGAGAATTAACTGCAATGCCTCAAGGGACTGTTCTTAAGGACCATCCAATGAGGCTATCCGGGTAGAATTTAAACACAGGAGTGGAATGAGCAGGAGCAGGTACATAGGGAGATTGTTGATAGCTGCAAATATAATTGGGTAGTGGAAATGGGAGTTTTCAACATCCCGAATATTGACTGGCTCATTATTACATAGAGTAAAGGGCTTTGACTGGATGGAATTTGTTTAATGATAACTTTCTTAATCAATAGACGGAGGTCCCCACAAGAGAGTGTGCAACAGTAGACCTCTTGAGGAACAAGGTAGAGCAAGTGACTGATCTTTCAGAAGGAGGACACTTCAGGACCACTGGCCACAATTCAATTAGTGTTAAAGTAATTATGGAGGAGGCCCACAAGTTAAGTACTAAATTGAAGCAAGGCTGATTTGGGAGGCATCAGGTGGGAATACGTCAATTGAGTGAGTATCGTGGAAGTAATGGGACGATTAGCAAGCGGGAGGCTTTCAAAACTGAGATAGCAAGAGGATAGCGACAGTATGTTCCTGTTTGGGTGAAGGGCTAGGCTGGCAAGTTGAAGAAGGGTCTCAACCTGAAACGTCACCCATTCCTTCGCTCCAGAGATGCTGCCTGTCCTCCTGAGTAACTCCAGCTTTTTGTGCCCTTCTTAAGTTTAGGGAACCATGGTTGACAAGAAATGTTGAGGTTGAGTCAATGAAAAGGAAGCATGAATCAGACTTAGGCAGTCAGGGTTTATATATCCCTCTGAGATTATGTGTAAGAGCACACACTTAAGAAGATAATTAGGAGGGCTAAAAGTCAAGAGTGTTTAATTGTCATATGTACCAGCAATAGAACAACAGAGTTTTACTTGTTGTGGCTTTACAGGCCTGTTAATGAAATAACACTTTATAAATATACAATAATCAATAATGTAATAAATGAATTATTTGTAATAGTGGGTAATCAGACCATCATAGTGCAAAACATAAGTATGTAGTGTAACCAGAAACAAAATCTATACTAGGCCGAGTTGTTGAGATCATTTGTGGTTAGTGTTGTGCAGTGTTCAAGACCCTGCTGGTTACTGGGAGGAAGGTGTTTTTGAACATGGAGGTCATGGTCTTTCAAGCTCATGTACTTTCTTTGCAATGGTATAGGGAGATGAGAGCCTGGCCAGGGTTGCATGGGTCTTTGCTGCCATTAGCCGTGTTTTTGATGTAGCCCCTCCTGTAGATCCACTTGCCGGTGGGGAGGTTATTATCTGTGATGGACCAAGCAGTGTCAACCACTTTCTGAAGACTGTTTCATTCCTGGGATTTCAAGTTACTGAACCAGGCTGTGATGCGATCAGTTAGTATGCTCTCCGCCATACACCGGTAGAAGTTTGATAGAGTATTCAGCGACATGTTGATTCTCTTCAATCTTCCAAGTAAATAGAGGGTTTGATGAGCTTTCTTAATGAGTGCAGCAATGTGCAGGACACAGATAGATCATCAGAGTGAAGATGTTGACTCCTGAATGAAGACAGGGTCATGGATCCCTCATTTTACCCTCCTGAAGTCAACAATCATCTTAGCCTTACAACCAAAACTGTTCTGGCACCTTTCAATTAGAATATCAATCTCCATCCTGCACTATAATCATTATCTGTTATTCATGCAATAGCCCCCCCTCGGTCATGACCGACCATGGGTGATGCCTCCCAGTTGTTGGCTGCTTGCTCCAAACCTCGGCTAGAGCAGCGTCGCTTGTGGCTGAAAAGACCAATGCGGGAGTGACAATCTCTATGGCAACGGTCACATTTGTGTGTGGCCTCTGGTTTGTTGATGTTGCTACGCTCCTTTCTGCGTGCCCGCTTGTCTGCCTCTGCATTCATCCAACAGCAGTGATATTGCCGGCAAATTTAAAGATGGATCAGGAGCTGTGTTTGGCTATACGGCCATGGCTATAGAGAGAGCATTGAGTCATGAGCCCACAGTCACGAGGTGCTCCTGTGTTGATGGTTATCGAGGAGAGGGTGTTGCCAATTTGTACTGCTTACGTTCTGCTGATGAGGAAATCGAGGATTGAATTGCACAGGGATGAACAAGAGACCCAGTTCTCCGAGTTTGATGATAAGTTTGGAGGGGGTGATTGTGTTGAATGCCGAGCTGTAATCTTTTAGTTTAGTTTAGTTTAGTGATTTAGCGCGGAAACAGGCCTTTTGGCCCACCGAGTTTGACCGACCAGCGATCCCCGCACACAAAGCCAATTAACCTACAAATTCACACGTCTTTGGAGTGTGGGAGGAAACCGGATCATCTGGAGAAAGCCACGCAGGTCACGGGGAGAACGTACAAATTCTGCACAGGCAGCACCCGTAGTCAGGATTGAACCCGGGTCTTTGGCGCTGTAAGGCAGTAACTGTACCGCTGTGCCTCCGTGTTACCACTGTGTCGATGAATAACAGCCTGACATTGATGTTCTCATTGTCCAAGTGGTCCAGTGCAGAGTGGAGAGGCAGTGAGATTGCATCCCTTTAAACTCTATTGTGGCGGTAGGTGGATTGTAGTGGGTCCAGGACCTTATTAGGGTAGGAATTGGCCATAACCAACCTCTCAAAGCACTCAATACATTTCTTCACCACAGATGTTGTGGCACTGGTCAGTAGTCATTGAGGCACTGTCACCTTATTCTTCCAGGACATCCGTATTATTGATGCCCGTTTAAAGCAGGTAGGAACCTCAGACCATAGTACTGAGAGGTTCAAGAGAGGAAGAGCAGAAGGGTGGCTAGGGAAGAATAGTTCCCCTTAAAGATCAGCATAGCTGTCTATATGCACAGCCATTGGCGATTGGGGAGATATCAAAATAATATTCCTCATCTTTGTTTACTGAGGGAATCATGGAAGCTAAGGAATCAGATGTGAAATACCTAGGAGTTCTAAGTTTAGTTTCAGATTAGTTTATTGTCACGTGTGCCGAGGCACAGTGAAAAGCTTTTTGTTGCGTGCTAACCAGTTAGCAGAAAGATAATACATGATCACAATCGATGCATTTACAGTGTATAGATACATGATAAGGGAATAACATTCAATGCAAGGTAAGGCCAGCAAAGGCCGATCAAGGATAGTCTGAGGGTCACCAAAGAGGTAGATCATAGTTCAGCACTGTGCTCTGGTTGTGGTAGGAACAGTTACCTGATAACAGCTGGGAAGAAACTGTCCCTGAATCTGGAGGTGTGCGTTTTCCCATTTCTATCCCTTTTGTCTGATGGGAGAGGGGAGAAGAGGGATTGGGCAGGATGCGATTTGTCCTGGATGATGCTGCTGACCTTGCCGAGGCAGCGTGAGGTATAAATGTAGTCAATAGAAGGGAGGTTGGTTTGTGTGATGGTCTGGGCTGCGTACGCAATTCGCTGCAATTTCTTGTGATCTTGGATGGAGTTGTTCCCAAAGGGAAGGGTGCAGAAGAGATTCACCGGGATGTTACCTGGGCTTGTGGGCTTGAGCTATAGGGAGAGGTTGGATAGGCTGTAACCTTTTTCTTTGGAGCAGAGGAGGCTGAGGGATGACTTTATTGACGTGTACTTGAGGGGCATGGATCGGAGTGAACACTTTTTACCAGGGTAGAGGATTCTAAAACTAGAGGGCTTAGGCTTAAGATGAGATGGGAGAGATTTAAGAGAGACCTCAGAGGCAACTTTTTTGTTCAGAGGGTAGTCCACATCTGGAATGAGCTGCCTGGGGAAACTATAAAATTGCAAAATTTTAAATGACCTTTGGACACATATGTGGATAGGAAGGGTTTAGCAGACCTTGGGGCAAATGCAGGCTAATGGAACTAACCCAGTGTACCAAGTTGTTCAGCATGGAGTAGGTGGTCTGAAGGGCCTGTTGCTGTGCTGTATCTCTCTATGAATCAATAACAATGTCGTGAAAAACCACAAAAATACCAGCTGCCCTTTTCTTTTTTCATGACACAACTCTTTACAAAAAGCACCAGCCTAAAATAGCCCAAACATCCACACTTACCATTGGCAGGGCTGCGTAAAATGACTTAATTTGTCTCCCTCGCTGGCTGAATCATCCTTATTTTTTTTCTTCCCTCTGCATTTGCCGCAAACTATGCGCACAGAGTGACCAAAGGTTCAATGCTCATACAGTCCCTTTGATCCGAGGCAGGGACCTGTACTGCTTCACCGACTATTTCCATTTGATCACATTTCGTGTATTTGATGCCTGAGCCAGATTTAAGAGACAAGGATGGGTGCTCACCAGATGATTGTTGGAGACCAGATTTACAAGATTTGACGGAGTAAAATAAACATGTTAAATAAGCACTCTGTGAGGATAAAGGTGGGGCTGGCTGGTGATTCACCAGAGTTGCTTGAGAAAATGCATTTACCCTTTGTGTCTAACTGCATATTAACTCTTGCTGATTCAATGCATGAGTTTCCTCTCCTCACATTATGCATTGATGTTAGCAGACTGGATATACTGTTCACAACACCACAGAAAGAGCAGACCCAGGCTCTGTTTGAAACCCAAATAGAAATTGAAAATGTAAACGTGTTGGGGGAATAATTTGGTTCAAATAACGTTGGAGCTTCCAGGAGATCCTCCGAGTTCTAAACTTGTATCTACTTAATGCGCAGTGACATGAAGCAAACCAAAATGGACTTTTGTAAGGGAAATATCATACATATCCATAATGTACAATAGGAGTGTACGAGGCCAACATATGTTCACTTAAAGCAGTGCTTTCCTTTTGTTCCAACCTTCCTTGGCCTTGTACAACTAACACGAGTAAAAAATATACTGCTGGAGGAACTCTGCATGAAGGAACTGCAGATACTGGTTTAAACCGAAGATAGACACAAAAAGCTGGAATAACTCAGCGGCTCAGGCAGCATCTAAACATGGTCTACCAACACCATCTCCTTAGTCAAGAAAGCACAGCAACGCCTCCACTTCTTTCGACGGTTGAAGAGAGCCAAACTCCCCCCTTCTACCCTCACCACCTTTTACAGGGGTGCCATTGAGAGCATTCTTACCAGCAGTCTCTCAGTCTGGTAGGCAGTTGCTCTGCTGCTGACCAGAAGGCCCTACAGAGAGTGGTGAGGACAGCGGAGAAGATCACCAGATCACCCCAACCAGCAATCCACGACTTATACCCATCTCACTGTCGCAAGAGAACAACCAATATCATCAAAGACACCCCCCATCCAGCACACAAATTGTTCACCCCCCTTCCATCCGGCAAGCGCTACCGCAGCATGCGGTGCAAAACCACCAGATTCAAAAACAGCTTTTTCCCTCAGGCCATCAGACTACTCAACTCACTCAAGAAAATTCCATGAACATTACACAAACAAAGATCAACTGACTGTCAAATAACTTTAACTCAATGTCTGCAGTATGCTATTTGCACTTTTCTATATTGTTCCTTTTATTATTGCACTTTAATAACATACCTCAAAATGTTACTAGATTCTGGCACACTATATAATGTCTATTTTTAATGGTATATTTTTTAATGGTATTTTTAATGGTAGATTGTCTGTCTGTGTTATAAGTAAATATTACTTGCACATTTGGAGTATGGGGAAACGCAATTTCAATCCTCTGTGTAACTACTTGTTGCATTTTTTGAATTGACAATAAAGTTTACTTTGATTTTGACTCTGACTTTGATCTCTGGAGAGACATTTTGGGTTGAGACCCTTCTTTAGGGCTGAACATGGTGTCTAGGCACATGAAGAACACCCACTAGTGCAATTTAAAGGAACAATCAATGAAGATGTCCACCAACACTATTTCAGTGGATCATTGATCACTTCAAGGTTAGTCATTGGTTTCATTCTTCAGGTTGTCAGTATAATTCTTGACAATTTTGCCACTTTATGACTCAGCTTCACATTGCAGAAATGAGCAGCCATGTGGTTGAAGGTCTTATTGCTCCCTTCGACGCTTCTGCACATCTCAGTTCTCTGGGATATAGTGAACTTTAAAGCTGTAAAAGGTGCAGAGAAGAGTAACGAGGATGTTGCCAGGACTTGGGAGCCTGACCTATCGGGTGAGTTTGAGCAGGCTAGGACTTTTTTCCTTGGAGCACAGGTGGATGAGGGGTGATCTTATAGAGGTGTATAAGATCATGAGAGGAATAGAGAGGTAAAAGCACAGAGTCTTTTACCCAGAGTAGGGCTATCAAGAACCAGAGGACAAAGGTTTAGGATGAAGGGAGAAGGTTTTATTTGGAATGAGGGGCAACCTTTCAATACAAAGTGTGGTATGTATATAGAATGAGCTGCCAGAGGAGGTAGATACTATCACAAAGTTTAAAAAAACACTGGGACAGGTATGTATAGGATAGGTTTAGAGGGATATTGGCTAAATACAGGCAGGTAGGACTAGTGTAGATGGGGCATGTTGGTTGGTGTGGGCAAGTTGGGATGAAGGGCATGTTTCCATGCTATATGCTGGTCAACCTTCCTGTAAGAGTAGAGCAGACTGGGAAAGAGAAGTGGAGTGTTGCAACAGGAATCCAGAGGAAGAGCTCTCTGGGAGAGGCCAACACACACCCAGAATGTTCCAGGAGAAATTCCATCTTAACCTCAGGAATGGCTAACATTTTGAGCATGTTAGTGACGTCTGTCAACATTAGTCATCACAAAAGAGGATGTCATGTGTCACTTAATGCAACCAATAGTTGCAACCAATAGTTGTAAACAAGGGCATGAGCTAGATTGCCAAGGGTGGCAATTACTTTCACCGTGACTAACTTTTTCAAAGCTACTGGAGATATTGGTAACATCTTACAGCTTGCTGTCTGCTCTTGTATAAGGAAATTAATCAGGTTCTCCATACAAATTTTACTTTTGCTCCTGTTTGACAGAGGTGCTAGCATGGCAGGAAGATTTACCAGTAACGCAGGTATCTGCAAGGTACAAGAAGCCATTGACTGAATGATCATTGCTGTGCCTCTTGTAGTTTGCCATGGGCCTTGAGCCTAAAGGGGTTCCTGTCCCTCAACATCCAGCAGTGAATTAAAACACTTGCCAGACTTCCAGCTTTATCCACCTATCACTTGTCAGACTTTTCCCTGACAACACTTATCTTCCAGCTTTTTCCCTTCCCCTCGCCACACCCCCGCCTCCCCACACCACAATCAGTCTGAAGAAGGGTCCCAGACTCGAAATGTCACCTACCCATATTCTGTGGAGATGCTGCCTGATCTAATGCGGCACCTCAGCACTTTGTGTTTAATTTGTAAACCAGATCATGATCACTGCTCATTGCAGGTTGAGAGTCGACTGTCTTCTACTGGCACGTGAAAAAGGAAAAGAAAAACATTTAAAAAACTGCAACTAATTCAAGTCAAACTGGTTTGCCTTGCTTTTAAAAACAGATACCCACCCACGGACATACAGAACAGACACGATTATGTGTTACCTCACTTTATTCCGGATAGACGTACAGACATCGTGGATAAGATTGCCTCAAGGTCAGGGTGCCTTCCAGATGGTCTGAAGGCCCACAAAATTCTCATCCAAATTTGGTCAAAATTGGTATATTTGCTCAACATATTCCAAACTTCTGTCTGACCCTTACTGGGCATATTCTATGCTAAATCAGTTAATCGGTTAAAATAAGTCATATTACTTTGTCATTTAACCATTGAATTACTGAGTTTTCAGTCACCTGCATTTAAGATTATTCATTAACAGAAAGAGTGCGGTGCATTTTTTGATTAACTTTCAAAGTTCCGAACCTTCAAATTAGGCTGTTTAATTTACATCAGCAATGGGTCAAATCTACATCATGTTTTCCCCATAATGAGCCTATCCCTCTGGCAGGATAGATGCCACGGCATATTTTGCCCTCAAGAAAGGTGATTACATTTTTGTTAAAGCACAAAGTGCTGGAGGAACTCAGCGGGTCAGGCAGCATCAGTGGAGGAAATTGGCAGATGGGGTTTTCGGGCCAGGGCTCTTCTGCAGACTTGACTTCACAATCTGAGTTAAATTTAGGTTCTTGACCTGAATTTACAGCAATTATTCAAGGTTCATGCAAAGTCATTTCATAGCAAATATATCGGTGCAAAAATAGTCTTTCAAAACTGACTTTATACTTTAGAGATACAGACTCTTCGGCTCACCAAGTTTGTGACTACCTGCGATCTCCCAATGCACTGGCACTATCCTACACACTAGGGGCAATTTGCAATTTACAGAATCTAATTAACCTACAAACCTGTATTTCTTTAGAGTGTGGGAGGAAGCCGGAGCACCCAGAGAAAACCCACGCAGTCACAGGGAGAACGTCCAAACTCCATACAGACTGCACCCTTGGTCAGGCTCGAACTGGGTCTCTGGCGTTATAAGGCGGTAACTCTACTGCTGCACCACTGTGCAGCCACTGTGATTCACTACAATTGGTGACAATTTTGCCATGGAATTCACCTCACAAAGCAAAAAAGCAGAACATAGCAGAATTCACCAAAAAGCTGAATTTTGCTCTTTCCTTTCCTTTCCTCCATTATTGAAATAATATTAGTGTCTAATAATCATATTTTGATTGATCAGCAAGGACCAGAATTGGGCCGTTACTATTTCTAGGGATAAGGCTTTGGGGACACAAAGAATGGCAGATGCTGGTTTACAAAAATAGACACAAAATGCTGGAGTAACTCAGCAGGTCAGGTAGCATCTTTGAAGAATGTGGATCGGTTGCGTTTTGGGTCAGGACTCTTGTTTAGATTGAAGAAAGGTCCAGACATGAAACGTCGCCTATCCATGTTCTCCAGAGATGCTGCCTGACCTGCTGAGTTATGGCAGGGTTTTCTTTGGCGTTGTTTATTTTCTAAAATTAAGTGCTTTGTTTTGAGACGCGCTTTCTGTTTACGCAACCAGCCAGAGGTGTGTCAAAATATCTCTGATCTGATGACTCTAATGGAGTTGTGGTCAATAATCTGGTGACTCAGTAAATCTGGATTGCAAGGACCTCCATTTTGCTCATGTAGAAACCGACTGCTCGAAAGTGAAGCGATGATCCTACGCACTGACCAACAAAGCACGATTTACTTTAACAGGCGTGACTAACAGCACAGTGTTACCGTGGAGTCGAATTCTTTTGGACATTGTCCCAAAGCAATAACATTGCAATTGTACACTATGTTCTACTGTACTTGGCTTTGCGGTATTTCATTCTGGCAACAGCTAATTTAGGTTATTTATATAGTATTCGAAATTAAGCATTCTGTTAAGCAAGGTCATGCCTGAGTAGAGAGTAAACATGTTCTGGATGGAGGTCACTGGAGAAAAAAAAACACAAGACTGCAGAGATCAAGGAGGGGGCTAAAGTTCGCCGTATTCAGACTGTTCGTATGTCTGAAGCTTACACAACAGAAACCAATTTTACCTGCGGTTTCAGGGATGGTCATTGTCGGGGCCGCTCCCTTCAAGAGTATGATGGGATCTCTCGGGAAAATTCTATCTCAAAATTTCCATTAAATCACAGGTCATTGACATAAGCGTTAATATTCATGGGTCTCTATAGACACACCTATCATATACCACTCCCAACAAATTTGTTGACTACTTATAGGGAAATTACTAGCAACATTTATTGCCCTATGTTATATTTGGCTACCTGGAGTGATGGGGCATAGCAAATAACTCTGGCGGCCATGCAGATCGGGTAACACTCTTAGTTTCCTATGAAACTCAGGCTGAACATTCCTCACACACAGGCACATGTGAGATACAATCATGTACTGTTACTCACACAGAGCTAATCCACTTCACAGGGGAAGTGCTATACATGGCGTCCTAGTCACAGGTGTGCTTTGGAGTAAATACACCGTGCTTCATCACTGCTTTCTTTCTTTATGGTCCTGTGGTTTCAAACCTCTACGTGCCCAAGGCCCAAAATATTGGCTGAACTGAATAACCATTGCACACAACATACAGAGTGATCAAGTCATACGGCTATACAGTTAGTGAAGGAGGGAACTGGGATGGTGGAACGTGATGGTAAATGTAATGGTGTTGAATGTGTTGGAGAGAAGTAGGAGAAGTGGCCACACATTTAAATTATGGGACAGATTGTTTGTGCATGATCCCAGGCCGCAGAAGGGCCATGAAATTACAAAGGCCCTAGAAATGCCCAACTTTAGGAGCATCTCAGAACATTGCACGCCAGGTTTAGGCTTAGGTTTATTATTGTCACATGTACTGAGATATAGTGAAAACCTTTGTTTTGTATGTTATCCAAACAGATCAGATATACTATACCTAAGTTCATAAGTTACAGAACTTATGGCAGAATTAGACCATTCGGCCCATCAAGTCTGCTCCGCCATTCAATCATGGCCAATCTATCTTTCCCTCTCAACCCATTCTCCTGCTATAAATATAATCAAGCCAAATTCAAGTATAGTCGATAGAGCAAAGTGGATACTGAGTGCAGAATATAGTTCTCAGCATTGTAGCACAACAATTCTATAGACCACAATGGTCCAATGGTCACAATGGGATGGAGAGGAATCAAAGAGTACTCCCGTATATGAGACGACTATGCTGAAGGCTGATAACAGAGGAGAAGAAACTGTTCCCAAGTCTGGTAGTGCGTACCTTCTGCTGGATGGCTACAGAGAGGAGAAAGAATTACTGGTGAGGGACAAGTTTTTGATTATGTTGAAACAAGGAACTACAGATTGAGTCATAGAGTCTTACAGCATGGAAACAGGCCCTTCAGCCCAAAATGCCCACACCAACCACCATGTTCCATCAATGGTAGTCCCACCTGCCAGCATTTGCCCCATATTCCTCTAAACCTGTCCTATCCATGTACCTGACTAAATATTTCTTAAGTGTTAGACAATAGACAATAAACAATAGACAATAGGCACAGGAGTAGGCCATTTGGCCCTTCGAGTTGGCACCGCCATTCAATGTGATCATGGCTGATCATCCCCAACCAGTACCCCGTTCTTGCCTTCTCCCCATATCCCCTGACTCTGCTATTTTTAAGAGCCCTATCTAGCTCCCTCTTGAAAGCATCCAGAGAACCTGCCTCCACCCATATAACCATATAACAATTACAGCACGGAAACAGGCCCTCTCGGCCCTTCCAGTCCGTGCCGACCATTTGTTTTCCCCTAGTCCCATCTACCTGCACTCAGACCATACCCCTCCATTCCCTTCACGTCCATATACCTATCACATCCATATACCTCGCAGAGAATTCCACAGACTCACCACTCTCTGTGAGAAAAAGTGTTTCCTCGTGGCTTACTCCTTATTCTTAAACCGTGGCCCCTGGTTCTGGACTCCCCCAACATCGGGAACATGTTTCCTGCCTCTAGTGTGTCCAAGCCCTTAACAATCTTATATGCTTCAATGAGATCCCCTCTCATCCTTCTAAACTCCAGCGTGTACAAGCCCAGCTGCTCCATTCTCTCATAATGTTGCAATAGTACCTGCCTCAACTACCTCCTCTGGCAGCTCGTTCCATTCACCCACCGCCCTTTGTGTGAAAATGTTATGCCACAGGTTCCTATTAAATCTTTCCCCCCCTCGCCTTAAACCTATTCCCTTTGGCTCTCGATTCCTCGACTCAAGGCAAGAGGCTCTGTGCGTCTACCCAACCTATTCCTCTCATGATTTTGTATCATGATGTAAGTTGTTGGTTTACAGCACAAAGAAATAAAGTGCTGGAGTAACTCAGCGGGCAAGGCATCATCCTTGGAGAAAATGGATAGGCGATGTTTTGGTTTGTAAATCGTCACTGGTCCATGTTCACTAGGGATGTTGCCTGACCCGCTGAGTTACTGCAGAATTTTATGTCTTTTTCTTTGATTATGTTGGCTTCTTTTCCGAAGCAGCGTAAAGTGTAGTTGGAGTCAATGGTAGGAATTGTCTTATCAGTGTGATGGACTGAGCCACCACATCTCACTGCAATTTCTTGCAGTCTTGGGCAGAGCTGTTCCCAAAGCAAGCTATAATGTAACCAGACAGTATGCCGTTTATGGCGCATCTGTCAAAATTCGACAGCGTGGTAATTCTTCTGGCAATGCTCTAAAAGAAATGTTAAGGTCACAGCATGTCACGTGATACGACCTTTGATACAGAAGCATGAAACATGGTTGTTCTGCCACCGCCATTATTTTAAAAATCACTATATTCGATATCGCCTACCTTGTTGGAAATCCTGTCTCTGCTATTTATCTGCCAATGTTTCAGCCACATTAAAGAGTGTACACAGTGGTGAATATGGAATTTTCCTGTTTGAGGGATTAGCAGGATTAACAGTCTGCTGTTGGATTGATTTAAAAGGATTCTTTAAGATCTTTATTTAGTTTTTGAATGTTTTTTTTTATGAGAAGCTTTGATATAGACAGTCAAGACCTTTTTTCCCATGGTGGAAATGTCAAAGACTATTGGGCGTAGCTTGAAGTGAGAGTGGCGAAGGTTAAAGGTGTGTGAGGCAAGCTCTTTACACAGAGATTGATGGGTGCCTGGAACGCACTGCCAGGGACCGTAGAGGAGGCAGACACAGTAGTGGTGGATGCAGCCCAGACCATCGCACAGTCCAACCTCACTTCTATCGACTCCATCTACACCTCACGCTGCCTCGGCAAGGCCACCAGCATAATCAAGGACAAGTCACACCCCCATCACTCCTCTCCTCTCCTATCAGGAAACAGGGGCAGACGTGTGAAAACACACACCTCCAGATTCAGGGATAGTTTTTTTTCCCCAGATGTTATCAGGCAACTGAGCAATTCCATCAACAATAGAAAGCGGTCCTGAGCTAATATCTGCCTCATTGGAGAACCTCGGACTATCTCAAATCTGACTTTACTGGACTTTATTTTTCAGTAAACCTTACTCCCTTTATCATGTATCTGTACACTGTGGATGGCTCGATTGTAATCATGTATCGTCTTTCTGCTGACTGGTTAGCACACAACAAAAGCTTTTCACTGTGTCTCGGTGCACATGACAATAAACTAAACTAAACAAAAAAAAAACTAAACAGATGCGTTTGAGATCTACATATTTGACACAAGCAATCAGGAGGCAGACATAGATGGAAATGTGGTCAGGGTAAGGAAGGCTGCTGAAAGATGCATTGTCTAAATCTCTTCAGTTTAAGATTCCAAAGTCACCAATGGGCCTGTTCCACTTAGGGGACTTTTTAGGCGACTGAAGGAGACTATGCGGTTGCCACATGGTTGCCACATGTTCGCGGGTGGTTGCCGTGGAGTCGCCATCATTGGCATGAGAAGGTCCCGCATTCTGGGAACTAGTCGTGGCCTCATTATGTTGAAAAATTAGCGGTGACCAGAATGCAGCCGCCATGGAGAGTAGCGAGAATTCCCGTGCCGTAGGTACAGAGGAAGTGGGTTGCCAGGAGGTTGAAGTTCATTGTAAGTCGTAGCCGGTGATGACCGGTAAATTTCATTGACTCACTGGGGAAAAAAACGCATGCAGTAGTTTTCAGAACAAAGGGTAACCGACCGGTAATGTTAATGTTCGCCCGAGCTTCACAGCCGTGTATCTCTGGCTTCTTAAAGGTTGCCTCCACTCCTTCTCCCCCTCTCCCACCCCCCATCTCCCTCTTTTAAAGGACTTGCATGACACTTTCCATACACTGTGCTTTCACCGTTTTAATTACAGCGCCAACCTTCCTGTCCATCGTGGTGTGTGTCTGTATCATATTGGCTTTGCTCCGTGTGAATTTCACTCAGACAGCGCTCCCCCCGCTTGCCCTGCCCCCCAACTGCATAACAGGCTGGTGGAGGAAACGATGTGTGTGTGTTCCACTCTGACAGTCGCCGGCAGTCCCCTGAAAAATCACCTTAGTGGGACAGGCCCCACATTTTGTGGGTTAGATAATTAGCTTAGTTTAGTTAGTTTAGTTAGTCTAGTTAGTTTATTATTATTGTTACATGAACTGAGGTATAGTGAAAAGCTTTTTTGTTGCCTACTATCCATTCATCATGATTACAATCAAGCTGTCCACAGTATACAGATACAGGTTAACGGGAATAATGTCTAGTGCAAGATAAAGTCCAGTACAATCCAATTAAAGATAGTTTGAAGGTCGCCAATGAGGTAGATGGGAGGTCAGGGCCACTCTCTAGTTGGTGAGAGGATGGTTCAATTGCCTGATAACAGCTGGGAAGAAACTGCCCCTGAATCTAGAGGTGTGCGTTTTCGCATTCTTTACATCTTGCCTGATGGGAGAGGGGAGAAGAAAGGGCGATTAGGGAGAGATAGCTCCTTGATTTTGCTGGTGGCCTTGTCAAAACATCATGAAGCGTAAATGGAGGAGGGAATGGGGGAAACGTCACCCATTTTTTCTTTCCAGAGATGCTGCATGTCCCAGCTGAGTTACTCCAGCATTTTGTGTCTACCTTCGATTTAAACCAGCATTTGCAGTTCTTCCCTATACGTCAATAGAAAGTAGATTGGTTTGTGTGATGGTCCTGGCCTATGTCCACAACTCTCTGCATTTTATTGTGGTCTTGGATGGAGCTGTTCCCAAAACATGCTGTGATGCATCCCAATAGTATGCTTTCCACAGGGCATCTGTAGAAGATGGTGGGGTTGTTGGGGTCATGCCAAACTTCTTAAGCCTTCTGAGGAAGTAGAGGTGCGTTGGTTATCTTTCCTGGCTATCGATGTCGCTGGTCCAGGACAAATTACTGTTGATATTTCTTCCTAGATCCTGAAGCTTTTGTCAATCTCTACTTTGGCGCCATCAATGGAAACCGTGGTGTGTCTACAGCTTTGTGGTGTGTGTGCTGCTTCGCTTCCTGAACCCAATCACCTTCTCCATGTTCGTGCTGACATTGAGGAGGAGGCTGTTGCCTTAGACCAGGTTACGAGGATCTCAAACTCCTTCATTTACTCCGTCTCTTCATTATTTGACCCACTACGGCGGTCTTGTCGACAAATTTGTAACTTGAGTTGTGTTTGTACTTGGCGGCACAGTCATGAGTGTGTAAGGAGGAAAGAAGGGGGCTGAGAAGGCATCCCTGTGGGTCCCTGAAGATTATCGTAGAGGATGATTTGTCCCCTATCCTCACTGATTGTGGTCTGTGGTCAGGAAGTCGAGGATCCATTTGCCGAGAAGAGTGCTGACTGCAAGTTCCGTGAGTTTGGAGGTGAGCTTGGATAAGAAATGGTATTGAAAGCAGAGCTGTAGTCTATGGAATAGGAGTCTGATGTAGGTGTTTTTCTTATTCAGGTGTCCCAGGAAGATGGCATCAACCATGGACCTGTTGTGGCAGTCGGTGAACTACAGTGGATCAAGGCTGCTTGGTAGATTGGATTTAATATGTTCCGTAACCAGCCTCTCAAAGTATGTCATGATGGTGGATGTCAATGCCACTAGACGGTAGTCATTAAGGCATGAGGTCTTGCTATTGTTAGGCAACGGGATGATAGTAGTCTTCTTAATTCAGGCGGGTACCTCATAACCTGAGTAGGGAATTGACGATATCTGTGAGCACTCCAGCTAGTTGGTCTGCACAGGTCCTAAAGACACGACCAGGGGCTCTGTTCAGACCGGTTGCTTTCCATGGGTTAACCCTCAGGGAGGATGATCTAACTTCTGTAACAGTGACCCTGAGAAAAGGCACTGACCCTGAGTCTGATGGGATGGATGTCATCACCCTGTTGGCCTTCTGCTGAAAATGAGCATGGAATGTGTTACATTCATCAGCGTGGGCTGCACTATCACCAACGATGCTGGCTGACTTTGCTTTGCAGCCAGTTATAGTATTCAGGCCTTGCCACAATCTGCAAGTGTCCAAGTGATTATACTGGGATGTCCAATTTGACCTGGTATTGTCTTGGCATCCCTGATGGCCTTGTGAAGATTGTAGTGAGCTTTCTTGTTCTGCTTGGGATTGTTTGACTTGTATGCGGTGGTCTTGGCCTCCACCTGGGAAGGTACCTCCATGGTTTCCTGTTGGGGAACACTCGGATTGTGTTCTTTGGTACGCACTCCTCTATGCACCTGCTGATGAAGTCAGTCATGGCAGTGGTATACTCATTCAGGTTGCCCACAAATTCCCTGAATGTGGACCAGTCCACCGACTCAAAGCATTAGCGTAGGAAGTCATTTGTGTCCACCGGCCAGCACTGACCAATTTTCTGTTTTGGATCTCGATGCTTCAGTTTTGGTTTGTAGACAGGGAGCAGAAGCACAGCTGGATTAATTCAAGTAGAACTGCTGTTGTTCAGATTATCTGGCCACTGTCTCACTCAGCAGCCCAGGCGGTGAACTGGGGTCCAGAGAGCTAGAGGGTGTGTACCCAGAGGTGGGGTTCAGAGTACGACAGGGGCTGGAGTCTGTACTGTGGGTTGGGTGTGTGCGGGACATGAGCTAGGACTGAAACATCTGGGGTCTGGAAGGTCAGGGGTCTGGAAGGTCAGGGGTCAGGGATGTCAGGGGCATCAGGGACTTGTGGCTAGAGCTAGCGTCCAGAGCGCTTGTATATTTCCTCCTCCCTTTACCTCCTCCTCCTCCCATGTTCACTGGAAAGTGTCCCATGCTACTGTCTAACGTAAAAATTGTGAAATAATGGTGAGTTTAGTATGAACATCTAATCGTCCAGAAACCCTGCAGGTCTGGCATCACCAAAGTCCCAAGCGTGCTAGGTTATGCGAGTTTTACTGTATCCAACCAACTAAACTTAAAAATGTTTGAGGAAACATGAAACATAAAACATAGAAAAGTACAGCGTAGGGAAGTTCTTTGGCCCACAATATCTGGACTTAAATTGATAACATGGCATGATAATTAATCTCATCTGCCTGCACATGATTCATATCCCTCCATATCCATGTGCCCCCATCTAAAACCCCTTAAATGCTACTATCATATCTGCCTCCACCACCACCTCTGGCAATGAGTTCCAGGCACCCACCACTCTGGGGGAGTCCAGAACCAGGGGTCACAGTCCAAGAATAAAGGGGAGGCTATTTAAAACTGAGATGAGAGAAAACTTTTTCTCTCAGAGAGTTGTGAATTTATGGAATTCTCTGCCACAAAAGGCAGTGGAGGCCGATTCACTGGATGTCTTCAAGAGAGTTAGATGGAGCTCTTGGGGCTAACGGAATCAAGTGATATGGGGAGAAGGCAGGCACGAGTTACTGATTGTGGATGATCAGGCACATTGAATGGCAGTGCTGGCTCGAAGGACCGAATGGCCTCCTTCTGCACCTATTTTCTATGCTTCTCTGTGTAAAAAAAATCTGGATCCACACATCTCCTTTAAACCTGCAGGATATGCACCTGTGCAGAGATGGTGCTTAACAAAAGCGAGCCATTCTCACTCGCCGCACAATTCGCAGAAGCAAGCAGCAAAGAGGCCTGCAGAAATTGTAATGGTGGTGAGGACTTCTTCACAGATACGTTCCATGGACACAAAATGCTGGAGTAACTCAGCTGGTGAGGCAGCATCTCTGGAGAAAAGGAATGGGCGACGTTTCGGGTCGAGACAGTCTGAAGAGGGGTCTCGACCCGAAACATCGGCCATTGCTTTTCTCCAGAGATGCTGCCTTACCCGCTGAGTTACTCCAGCATGTTATATCTTCCTTTGATTTAAACCAACATCTGCAGTTCCTTCTTATACAAGTTCCATGGACACCACAGGCAGGTTCCATGGAAATCCAGTAGATCGTTCAAGTACCGTGCTGGCTCGAAGGGCCGAATGGCCTCCTCCTGTGCATATTTTCTATGTTTACCAAAGGCATGAAGGATGCAGGTTGTGCTGTAAGCGGCAAGTGGTTCTAGTTAAACAGTCCAGCTACACAGTCATGGGTATAGAGTGAGTAGGGCAGGGCGGTGTGCACTCAGAGATGGTTATCGAGGAGGAAGTGTTGTTGCCAAAGAGCCCTTTTAGGGCTCTTAAAGATAGGGGAGTCAGGGATATGGGGAGAAGGCAGGAACGGGGTACTGATTTGGGATGATCAGCCATGATCACATTGAAGGGCCGAATGGTCCACTCCTGCACCTATTGTCTATTGTCTATTGTCTATACCGATTGCATTCATTTGATGAGGAAGTTGAGGATCCAGTTGCAAAGGGATGCACAGAGACCCAGTTCCCTGAGCTTGGAAACACGTTTGGAGGGGTTGATGATGTTGAACGCCAAGCTGTAGTCCATGAACAACAACCTGACGTGTGTGTTTGTATTGTCCAAGTGACCCATTGCAGAGTGGAGATCCAGCGAGATCGCGTCCCCTGTTGATCGATTGAGGCGGTAGGCAAATTGTAGTGAGTCCAGGCTTTTGCTGAGGTAGGAGCTGATATGCACTATAAACAACCTCTCAAAGCACTTCATCAACACGGATGTTAGTTCCACCGGTTGGTAGTCAACAGGACATGTCACCTTACTCATTTTGGGCACTGGTATGCTCCTCAAGTTCTTGTTAAATCTTCCCATTCTCACCTTAAATGTATGTCCTCTGATTCTTGATTCCCTGACCTGGGTAAAAGACTTCATTAATAGAGTGCATTCAGTCGCACAAAAGAGTCTGCAGACAAGCAGGAACAATATAATTTGACATGAAGTGCACAGTCAATGCTCTGGACTATCACAACTCAACTAAAACTGATTGCATTGTATTCTGTTTTGGAGAAGAATCAGTGATAGGTTCTGAGGAAAACATTGCTTTGCGACTGATTTGCCAAGTTACAGGCACTGCTTTCATATACATAAAAACCATTGCCAGAGTGAGACCACACACAGACTGCATGAACATCACCTCATATTCTGCTTGGGTACATACAACCCAATGGAATGAACGTTGGATTCTTCAATTTTAGGTGACCACATAAGCCTCCCCCTACCCACCAATCCCCCACCCAACCCTTCCTCCCCCCCTCCTCCCCACACTCTCTTCCTTCTCCCTACATTACTTCCACCACCATCACAATTCACAACTCTTCAATCCTTTTGTCTCATACTTTCTGCCTATCAAAAAACCTCTCACCCTCATCAACCTATTACATACATATAACCTATTACATACATATAACCTATTACATACATATAACCTATTACATACATACATATAAAACTATAGGGTGGCACGGTGCCACAGCACCAGAGACACGGGTTCGATATGGATTATAAGTGCTGTCTGTGCGTAGTTTGTGCGTTCTCCCGTGACCTGCGGAGGTTGTCCCCGGGCGCTCCGGTTTCCGCTCACGCACCAAGGACGTGCAGGTTTGTACATTAATTGGCTTGGGTTAAATTGTAAATTGTCCCTAGTGTGTGTAGGATAGTGTTAGTGTATGGGGATCGCTGGTCGGCGCAGACTGGGTGGGCTGAAGGGTCTGTTTCCACACTGTATCTCTAAATTAAACTAAACTAAATTAAATTAGCTGCCAGGCTTTGTCCTGTCCTTCCTCTCGTCCAGCTTTCTCGCCACCCCTACTGCCGCCTACAAACTGTCTGAAGAAGGGTTTTGATCTGAAATGTCATCCATTTTGAAATTGAGGGTCCAAAACATTTAGTGAAGCACCTTTAATTGTTTCCATTTCTAATGGTACATCAGAGATCTGGAACATTAAAATTGCTTCTATCTCCAAAGACATTACCTGACAGAGCATTTTTTACATATTTCATAGGTGTGGCTAGTTGATATTCTGGTTTACTTTAATATATTTGTGTGTGAGAGAGTGCCAACAATTAATATGCAAAACTGCTTTCAGTCTTGAGCAACAGGTTTCACCATGATTAGGGGTGGCACGGGGGTGCAGCGGTATAAGTTGCTGCCTTACAGCGCCAGAGACCTGGGTTTGATCCTGACTAAAGGTGCTGTCCGAATGGAGTTTGTACGTTCTCCCTTCTCCCTGTGACCACATGGGTTTTCTTCGGATGCTCCGGTTTCCTCCCACACTCCAAAGATGTGCAGCAGGGGTGGGCAACCTTGTTCTGCATAGGGGCCGGGACATAGAAACATATAGAAAAATAGAAAATAGGTGCAGGAGTAGGCCATTCGGCCCTTCGAGCCTGCACCACCATTCAATATGATCATGGCTGATCATCCAACTCAGTATTCCGTACCTGCCTTCTCTCCATACCCCCTGATCACCTTTGCCACAAGGGCCACATCTAACTCCCTCTTAAATATAGCCAATTAACTGGTCTCAACTACCTTCTGTGGCAGAGAATTCCAGAGATTCACTGTGTGAAAAATGTTTTTCTCATCTCGGTCCTAAAAGACTTCCCCCTTATCCTTAAACTGTGACCCCTTGTTCTGGACTTCCCCAACATCGGGAACAATCTTCCTGCATCTAGCCTGTCCAACCTCTTAAGAATTTTGTAAGTTTCTATAAGATCCCCCCTCAATCTTCTAAATTCTAGCGAGTACAAGCCGAGTCTATCCAGTCTTTCTTCATATGAAAGTCCTGACTTCCCAGGATGCATGTCTGTGAGCGAATGGCGGGCCACATCTATCACGTGTACACAGGGATCCTGCCCCCATCCCACCCCGGAATCATGTGTTTACAGAAGGTAGACAAAAATGCTGGAGAAACTCAGCGGGTGAAGCAGCCTCATGCAATCCTTGCATGTCTCACCCGCTGAGTTTCTCCAGCAATTTTGTCTACCTTCGATTTTTCCAGCATCTGCAGTTCTTTCTTAAATGTGTTCACAGAAGGTGCGTGGCCGTGCCAACGGCTTTGCACAGGATGCGGAACGGTCAGCGCTCGGCTGCACTCAGGGCACCCGGCCGCTGCTCGGGGGCGCTGTTGCTCAGGGAGCTCGGCCGCTGCTCGGGGCGCTCGGTGGGCCGGATGATTATGTGGAAAAAATCCGCCTGTGGGCCAGATAATTTTGGATTATGGGCCGCATTCGGCCCGGGGGCCGTAGGTTGCCGACCCCTGATGTACAGGTTTATAGTTTCATTGGCTTTGGTAAAAATTGAAAAATTGTCCCTAGTGTGTAGGATAGTGCTAGTGTATGGGGTAATTGCTGGTTGGTGCAGACTTGGTGGATGGAAAGGCCTGTTTCCGCGCTGTATCTCTGATAGTCTACCCATAACTCTATCCACTACGTCAAATCGCTCCACAATCCATGACTAACCCATAACTCAAAATCAGGGAATTTTCTTTTACTGTGTGGCTTGACGGACTGAAGTAATGGAAATATATATACTATACAAATTACTTTAATGCAGCCACCATGCATTGTACCATTGTGTAGGGGAACTGGCATCATGGTTGCCGGGAGGTAATTTAGTGGGGTTATCATCCCAGTGACCACATTTGTGCTTCGAAGCCCCAATACGCATTCTGCATGGCTGCAGAGTGGAACCTGCATGTGAAGCCGTCAGGAGAGTTTTTGTTCAGGCATCTCCTGCTGTCTCAGTCGGAGTGTAACATGGTAAGTGGAAGCTTAGTGTTCGGCATTCTTCGCTTGTCTAAGTGTCTGAGTATTGCAGGCTTGTCTTACATCACTGAGTCTAGAGATCTTTTCCTCTATTTGTGGCCAAGTCTGGAGGTCGTAAATTGCAAGTATCCTGACAAGAGACCTCCTGCCAAGGAGCGGAGCCACTGTATTATGGCTGCGAGGGTAAACAAGATGTCAACACATTTTCACAGCATGACATCTGAGGATAGCCAAATGTATATGAAAATCTCCCATTGTCTCGCTAATTTTCAAATCCCTTAATCTCTTTTTCTCACTCATTTCATTGTCCTATCTGGGATGGGACATATGACAATAAAACACTCTTGACTCTTGACTAAATCCATGTAAGAGTCTCATGAATTAAATAATAGTCTGTATACTTGTGGATATTGCTTGTAACTTAATTTTCCAAATTTACTGTGTCTCCGCTTCACAAGTACTGTAGAGTGAGAAGTACTTTGGGCTATGATGAAGCTATAAAGTTCACTGTAGGAATGAAAGATCTTTCCTTAAAATGTCTTTCTTAACCTTTCAGTAAAACGTTCTGCCTGAATTAATTTTATATTCCCTGTTCATAGAGTTTTGAGGCCTTTTACGTCCCATTTCAGGTTGAACATCTAAGGAAAAAACTGAAAAGAGCGGGGGGAAGATTTTTGAGGACGTTGCCAGGAGCAGAGGACAAGAAGAGGTTGGAGGGGCTTGGCCTTTATTCCTTGGAGCACAGGAGGCCAAGGAGTGATCTTATACAGGTGTAAATCATGCAGAGGGGATAGATAGGATGAATGCACAGAGTCCTTTACCCAGAGAAGGCGAATCGAGAACCAGACATAGGTTTAATGTGAGAGCGAAGACATTTAAAAGGAACTTGTGGGACAACTTTGTTACACAGTGGCAGTTGGGTCTATGGAATGAGCTGCCAGAGGAGGTAGTATTATAAGTTAACTGTATTTAAGAGACAATTGGACAGGTACATGGATAGGAAATGTTTTGACGGATATCGGCCAAACGTGAGCAGGTGGGATTAACATAGATGGAACACCTTGGTCGGCTTGGGCCTGCTTCTATTTTTTTAGTTTAAGAGATACTGCACGGAAACAGGCCTTTCGGCCCACCGAGACCGCACCGACCAATATTCCCGCACATAACACTATCCTACACACACTAGGGACAATTTATACTTATACCAAGCCAATTTACCTACATACCTGTACGTCTTTGGAGTGTGGGAGGAATCAGGAGATCTCGGAAAAAACCCACACAGGTCACAGGGAGAATGTACAAACTCCGTACAGACAAGCACCCGTAGTCACGATTGAACCCGGATCTCCGGTGCTGCAAGCACTGTAAGGCAGCAACTCTACTGCTGCGCCACCGTGCCACCCAGTGCTGAATGACTCCATGATTCTATGACTCTGCGAGCACTTTCTGTAAGAAAATCACAATCTCTTGGACCAGACTTTTTCATCCAAATTGATTCCTGGAATCTTATTCCCCTGGTGGCAGTGTGGAAGAGCAGAAATTGGAGACTGATCCCTGACAGAACATCCATGGACATCTTGTCCAAATATCCTAACAAGAGAATGCAGGTCCTGTGAACATACAGCCCACTTACAGAGAGGGCAGACCTTAGAATTTGACTAGGGAGCAAAGGAAGGGAACAATAACCATAGGGTGGTAAAGAAAGCCTTTGGTGTGCTGGCCTTTATAAATCAGGGCATTGAATATAGGAGTAGGGAAGTAATGTTAAAATTGTACAAGGCATTGGTAAGACCAATTCTGGAGTATGGTGTACAATTTTGGTCGCCTAGTTATAGGAAGGATGTCAACAAAATAGAGAGAGTACAGAGGAGATTTACTAGAATGTTGCCAGGGTTCCAGCAACTATGTTACAGAGAAAGGTTGAACAAGTTAGGTCTTTATTCTTTGGAGCGCAGAAGGTTAAGGGGGGACTTGATTGAGGTCTTTAAAATGATGAAAGGGATCGACAGAGTTGACGTGGATACGTTTTTCCCATTGAGGGTAGGGAAGATTCAAACAAGAGGGCATGACATGAGAATTAAGGGACAGAGGTTTCGGGGTAACGTGAGGGGGAACTTCTTTACTCAGAGGGTGGTGGCTGTGTGGAATCAGCTTCCAGCAGAAGTGGTGGAGGCAGGATCGATTTTAACATTTAAGAGTAAAGTGGATAGGTATATGGACGTGAAGGGAATGGAGGGGTATGGTCTGAGTGCAGGTCGATGGGACTAGGGGAAAACAAATGGTCGGCACGGACTGGAAGGGCCGAGAGGGCCTGTTTCCGTGCTGTAATTGTTATATGGTTATATGGTTATAACCCTAGTTACTTCAGCATTTTGTGTCTATTTTTGGTGGAAACCAGCATCTGCAGTTCCTTCCTACACAATAGCCCCAGTTAGAAGAGATCACACAAATAAAGGTAAGTATGAGTGAAATGATGGGGAGATAGAAAGAAAATGCTAGTCTTCTTAATTTTCAGTGCCCAGAAGGATAAGGTTGCTGACACAAATTCAAGAAAGGAGTGATGCCAATTGTCAGAATATACAAGGATGATGCCACCAGATAGATAGGTAGCTATGGCTGTCAGTACATCCCATAAGGTCATAAGTTCATAAGTGATAGGAGTAGAATTAGGCCATTCAGTCCATCAAGTCTACTGCGCCTTTCAATCATCTTCTTCTTCTTTCGTGTGGCGTGCACAGCCTAAAGTTGTTGGACAACTTGATCTAATTGATCTTCCGTTTGTGCACGTTGAGTTGATGGCATCAGTTGAAACAGGGCGGACCACGTGAAGGTTGCAATCTTCCACCCCGCCTTTCAATCATGGCTGATCTACAGTGCATTCAGAAGGTATTCAGACCCCTTCACTATTTCCACGTTTTGTACGTTACAGCCTTATTCTAAAATGGATTAAATTTTAATTCTTTTTTTTATCAAGTCAAGTCAAGTTTATTTGTCACATACACATACAAGATGTGCAGTGAAATGAAAGTGGAAATGCCTGCAGATTGTGCAAAAACAACAGAACACAATAGAACAGAATCAGTATTTACATAATAGAAAAAAAAACAGCAATTTTAAAAAGACACAACACAACAGTAAATTAGTACAGTATATTAGTCCCTGGTGAGATAAGAGTTTACAGTCCTGATGGCCTGTGGGAAGAAACTGTCTCATCCTCTCTGTTTTCACAGCATGACAGTGGAGGCGTTTGCCTGAGGGTAACAGCTGGAACAGTCCATTGCTGGGGTGGTAGGGGTCCCCCATAATGTTGCTGGCTCTGGATCTGCACCTTCTGGTGTATAGGTCCTGCAGGTGGGGGGGGGGGGGGGGGGGGGGGCGAGTGTAGTTTCCATAGTGCGTTCGGCCGAACACACTACTCTCTGCTTGTCCTGGGCAGAGCAGCTCCCAAACCAGATTGTGATGTTGCCGGACAAGATGCTTTCCGCAGCCGCTGAGTAGAAGCACTGGAGGATCCTCAGAGACACTCTGAATTTCCTCAGCTGCCTGAGTGGTAAAGTCGCTGCCTTGCCTTACTCACCAGTGCTGCAGCGTGTGATGTCCATGTCAGATCCTCTGTGAAGTGGACTCCCAGCTATCATCAATCTACATACAATACCCCATAATAAAAAAAGCGAAAACAGGTGTTTAGAAACTTTTGCAAAGTAATTAAAAAGAAATAACTGAAATATCACATTTACACAAGTATTCAGACCGTAGGTACAGTATTGACCAGGCAATGAGCGGTGCCTGGTTTCCTCCAGATGTGACGCTTGGCATTCAGGCCAAAGTGTTCAATCTTGGTTTCATCAGACCAGAGAATCTTGTTTCTCATGCCTTTTGGCAAACTCCAAGCGGGCTGTCATGTGCCTTTTACTGAGGAGTGGCTTCCGTCTGGCTACTCTACCATAAAGGCCTGATTGGTGGAGTGCTGCAGATATAGTTGTCCTTCTGGAAGTTTCTCCCATCTCCACAGAGGAACTCTGAAGCTCTGCCAGAGTGACCACTGGGTTCTTGGTCACCTCCCTGACCAAGGCCCTTCTCCCCCGATTGCTCAGTTTGGCTGGGCGGCCACCTCCTTGAAGAGTCTTGATGGTCCCAAAGTTCTTCCATTTAAGAATGACAGAGGCCACTGTGCTCTTCGGGATCTGCAATGCTGCAGAAATTGTTTTATACCGTTCCCCAGATCTGTGCCTCAACACAATCCTGTCTCGGAGGTCTACACACAATTCCTTGGTCTTCATGGCTTGGTTTTCACTCTGACATGCACTGCCAACTGTGGGACCTTATATAGACAGGCGTGTGCCTTCTCAAATCATGTACAATCAATTTAACTGATGGACTCCAATAAAGTTGTAGAAACATCTCAAGAATAATGAATGGATACAGGATGAACCAAAGCCGAATTTTGAGTGTCATAGCAAAGGGTCTGAATACTAATGTAAATGTGATATTTCAGTTATTTCTTTTTAATTACTTTGCAAACATTTCTAAACACCTGTTTTCGTTTCTTCATTCTGGGGTATTGTGTGTAGATTGATGATAAAAAAAAAAGAATTTAATGCATTTTAAAATAAGGCTGTAACGTAACAAAATGTAGAAAAAGTGAAGGTGTCTGAATACATTCTGAATGCATTTTATCTCTCTCATCCAACCCCATTCTCCTGCCTTCTCCCCATAACCTCTGACACCTGTACTAATCAAGAATCTATTTATCTCTGGCTTAAAAATATCCACTGACAGTCTTCACAGCCTTCTGTGGCAAAGAATTCCACAAGTTCACCACCCTCTGACTAAAGACATTTCTCCTCATCTCCTTCCTAAAAGAACGTCTAACTCTGGGGCTATGACCTCTAGTCCTAGACTCTCCCATTAGTGGAAACATCCTCTCCACATCCAATGTATCCAAGCCTTTCACTATTCTGTATGTTTCAATGGGGTCCCCCCCTCATTCTTCTAAACTCCAGCGAGTACAGGCCCATGGTTAACCTACTCATTCCTGGACTCTGTATTATCTCCATAACTCAAAGTGTCTCCAAAGATGATTTAATGGCCTCAAGTAATCAAGGGTTTAGAAAATAAGGACATTTAGGGAGAAGCTTGCCTGTAGAACAGTGGCGCCAAACATCATCTCACAGAGTCCATCTATTGATTTCAATTAGTCCGTTTTATTCATTTCAATGGAATCAAATTTCAGAAATTGAGTGAAATTAATATAATATTCCATGCTTAGCAAAATCAATCAAAGGACACATTCCCAGCTACTTATGCCCATTGAATGAATGGCATGAATGGAGAGTTCCGGTGGGCGGCGCGACTCTTGTCGCAGCGGCCTCTGCAGTCCGTCTGTCTTTTTTTAATTTTTTGTTTCCTTTTGAGTGTAGTTATAGTGTTTTTTTTTTTAGCTGGGTATGTGTGGGGTGGGGGGCGGGATGGGGGAAACCTTTAAAATCTTTTCCCTGTACGGAGGACCCGACCTTTTCTCTGTCGGGTTTCCTTTGTTGTTGGGGCATAGCATCGTGGAGCGGCCTCCAACCGGACCTGGGGTTCCAGTCGCGGAGCCTGCGGACTACTCACCATCGCAGAGCTGGCCGAGTTTGGAACAGGAGGAGCTGTGGTGGCGCGCTGCTGCTGTCCGACCCCAGAGATTCGGAGGCTCCAGCTGCAGGCCGGTGGACGGAAACACTGGGAGCTCGCGGGGTCCCTGGTGGGAGACAGCTTTTCGGAGCACCCGCGATGGCAACTTCTCCCGCCTGAGTTGCGGGTTTGAAAATGACCTGGAGCGGGGCCTTACATCGACTGGCGCGGCTTTAACGGCTGCGGGACTTGCTAGCGCCCGCCGGGGACTCTAACATCAAGACCCGGAGCGCGACCTTGCATCGCCCGGCGCGGCCTGAATGGCCGCAGGACTTATTTAACATCGCCCGCCGAGGGCTTTGACTCTGATATCGGGAGGAGAATGGGGAGTGCAGGGGTGAGATAAGACTTTGCCTTCCATCACAGTGAGGAGGAGATTCACTGTGGTGGATGTTTGTGTAAATTGTGTTGTGTCATGGTTCTTTTCTTGTTTGTATGACTGCAGAAACCAAATCAATGAGGTTCAAATGACAATAAATGGTATTGTATTGTATCTAACCCAGAGGATACAGATTTAAAGTGATAACCGAAGGAACCAGAGCCAACTTGAGGAAGATATTTTAATGCAATAAGGAGTTTGTTTAGTTGTGTGCACAGTTCATTCATTGCCATGAAAGGTAATGGGGAAAATTAACTGAATGAAAAATAAAAGGAGAGTTGCAGAGAAAGTGCATGTCAATGGAACTAACTCGATTGAACTTTGAACAGTGTAGGGTTGATGGACTGAATGGCCTTGTTCTGAGGTACGCTGCTGTTTGATTCTTTGATTCCTTCAGCTGGAGAGCTGCTGCCTCACAACGCCAGAGACCTGGCTTCCATCCTGACCTCACGTGCTGTCTGTGTGGAGTTTGATCATACTCCTTAAGACCGCCTGGGCTTTCTCTGGATGCTCTGGTTTCCTCTCACTTGTCAAAGATGCATGAGTTTGTAAGTCAATTGGCCTCTTTCAGATTATTCCTAATGTGTAGAGAGTGGATGAGAAAGTGGGTTAACATATAACTAGTGTGAAAGGATGATCAGCGGTTGGCATAGTTGTGGTGGGCTGAAGGGCCAGTTGCCCTGAGGTATTTCTAAACTAAACTAAGGATCACAAAGGCAACAATGATTCAAATGAGCAAAAGGAAATCACAGAGAGGCAAATTCCCTAAATGTAATATTCATGCAGTTTTGGTTGCCATAATATAGGAATGATGTGGAGGCTTTGGATAGGATGAGTGGAGAATTTCCAGAATAATGCATGGATCATGGGGTATTAGCTACAAGCAGAGGATGGACAGACTTGGATTGTTTTCTCTGGAAGACTGGAGATTGAGGGGAGACCAGATAGAAGTGTATATAATGATGAGAGGCTCATTCAACATCGTTGAAAACATTAGCGACGCAGTGGTGCTGGTTTCAATAGACAATAGACAATAGACATTAGGTGCAGGAGTAGGCCATTCGGCCCTTTGAGCCAGCACCGCCATTCAATGTGATCATGGCTGACCATCCCGGCACAGTACCCCAATTTTTTATTTGACCAACGGGAACGGTGACGGAAGTATAGGATTTTAGTGTGTGTGCTTTATCATCGTTCCTTACAATGCTATGTACGACAGTGATCGCAACTTCTACTGAAGAGTGGATGGCAGTTGGCTTGCTAGAAACTGATCCGCCCTTTGACAGGTCTTGTTTTTGGTCCCGCTGGGGGTCCACAGCCCCCTCCTCACCTGGCAAACCAGGTGGGGGAGATGGTTTAGTCGTCGAATATCCGACCATGGAGCAGGTAGCACGGGATTACATGGTACACGTGGCGGGGGGAACTCTCTCCGACTTGACCTGCCGACCTGAGATGCTCAGAAAAGGTAAATAGTCTGAACCTTTTTCCCAGGATGGGAATACCAAATACTGGAGAACATAGATTTAAGGTGACAGGGGGGAAATTTCAAGGAGATGTGTGGGCCAAAGTGTTTTACACAGAGGGTGATGAGTGCTTGCAACATACTGCTGGGATGGTGGTGGAGGCAGATACAATAGTAGCATTTAAGAGGCTTTTAGATGTGCAGGGAATGGAGGGATATGGATTATGTTCAGGCACAAAAGGAATGGACTCGACACCTTGTTTGGCACAGGCATCGTGGGCTGAAGGGCCTGTTCCTGTGCTGTATTGTTCTCTGCTGTGGGATCTGAAAGATATCACATGTCATCATAACCTTTGCCATTCTTTGACAGGCCTAGTGTTATGTATCCAATATCCTGTGAGGCGTGGAAGCAGGATGAAGTCTCTTTCCACCTATTAACACTATCATCAAGCCCATAAATCTAAATTGCGTGTGACTGTAGAAGAGGGCTACCTCAGCTGTTAATTAAGACATATGCTCCTTCCTCTGACTAGCACATCACACGATGCCAACACTACTGGAAAGGGACTTATCAACTTCCAGAATGTGACACCAAATGAAGAGCAAGCAATATCTATAACCAGCTTCAACACTTAGCTGTTAATTAGAGATGGTGATGTGGGAGTCTCCATGACTGTGGCTTAATGAGAATTGGACCAAGTGGGACCCATTGGGTCCCTGTCACACGTGAGGGCTGGTCCCCAAACGCAATATTTCACCACTCACCTATAGCCCCCATCTGCGCGGGCACAGCTGACGGGTTCCCGTTGTGACACCAGAGATCCTCCTCCTCTTCAACCTCCCTCTTCTTTCCCCCTCCTCCTCCTCTCCCCCACTCCATCCCTCATCTCTCCCTCCCTCTCCTTTCCCCTACCCTCTGTCACTCCCTCCTTCCATCCCTCCCCCCATAACCCCTCCCCTCCCCACCCCTTTGACGTCATTGTGAGGTGGAAGGTGCTGTGTTTTTTAAAATGGAGTATTTTTTAATGTAAATGATATCCCATTGTGATGTCATTGTGGGGTGGAACACTGCTGACTGGCAGTTCATGTAAATGAGATCCCATTGTGATGTCAAACGCTGCTAATTGCCAGTGCAGATGGAAGAGATTTTTGTCAATAGTTTTTGTAAAGTTTAAAATGTGAGTAACGTAAAATATACCATCAATCTGAATGAAAACCTGCCACAGTACACCACTGGACAATGGTGAATAAGGTGGGCCAAATTACATTTTGGCGTAATTTCAGGATCACACTCATCACGCAATCATAGACATGCACAGATACAGACATAATAACAAACAAGATGAGAGTTTAATAATATACTTGACCAGGTGTGGACCCGTTGGGCCCAGTCCCCCAAGGCAATATTCCAGCACTGATCCATCGCCCCCAACTGCGCAGGCGTGGCTGAGGGGTCCCCGTTGTGACGCCAGAGATCTCCGTTATGACGTGAGTCATGGCGACCCACCACCGCTGTACCTCGCCGTGACTCTTCCTACCCCTATCCTACTCCATTCCCCCTCATCCCCCAGCACTTCCTCCCCCTCTTCTTCATCCTCCCTCTTCTTTCCCCTCTCCTCCGCCCCTCCCCATTCTCTCCCTCACTTCTCCCTCCCTCCCTCCCTCCTGTACGCCTCTCCCCTCCCTGCCCCCTTCCTCTCCCTGCTCCCCCGCTCCTCACCTCCCCCCATCTCACCCCCGCACAATAAATATTGCGATTTTTAAAAATGAAACCTCCCCCTATTCCGCCCCCCAGCAATGAAAATCACAATTTTTCTTTAATATAACCAAAACGCAATGTTAGCTGTTAATGAAAACGTACGAATTTGATTAAAACTGAGTTTTTTTGAAAATCGCGATTTTCTATGTAAACGGACAGCACCCAAGGTCAGGATCGAACCCGTGACTCTAGCAGCTCTACTAGATGGGCCACTGATATTGGCCTTTTACTCAAGGTTCTGCGTTAAAGCCAAGGCACTTTTACAAACTGCAAAGGCATCGTGATAGAATGCTGTGCATTGTGAATTCAGGCACTAATTTATGATTTATGTTGATATAAATGTTGGCAAACATGGCGTGTAAAGGCTGTGATGCATAGTTACAAACATCACTGGGGATCTCAGAGATTTGCATGTAAACACAATTTTATCGCATCAGTTATAATAAAAGTGAGTGACTTGCTTTATAGTGGAATACACAGCTCCTGGCTGATCTGACAATGATTCTCCTATGGAGTGTATGTGATATAAAAGCTGAGTGATGTGAAACATGATCACTTGCTATGTCATGGCAGGATGGTCCCTGTATAGTCCAGTCATAAAAAGCAACCCTCAAGGCTTTGAAGAAACAGCCCAGCCTTCTGAGGTGGAACTCTGAGAAAAGTATTGGAAAGAACGAACTGGTGTGTTGGAGAGGAAGAGTGGAAGGGTCTGACTCAGCTCTGGTGCTGCCTAATTAATCTAACCACATTGG
The DNA here is from genome assembly GCA_035221665.1 of Okamejei kenojei. Taxonomy (NCBI): domain Eukaryota; kingdom Metazoa; phylum Chordata; class Chondrichthyes; order Rajiformes; family Rajidae; genus Okamejei; species Okamejei kenojei. The sequence continues at coordinate 38,361,451 of CM069143.1, forward strand.
CAGTCTCATACTGTTCCTCTTCAATACATTGATCTAGTGACACTGCCATTAAAAGGTCTGTGGTCTGGCTCTCCAATACCGGGTCAAAACACAGTTCTCAAGGGGACTGCAGAATGACGACAAGTTAGGGCAATGCCTTTACGTTTCCGTAATCGTATTCAGTACGCATTGTCTTTTTACCAAAGGACTTTCAACTAGATAAGGAGAGCGTGGCAACCATTGCATTTTAAGCAGCCGAGCATTTTCTCAAGAGCTGAAGGGAAGCCAAGGGGAGAAGAAATCAGAACAAGTGACGTCATGTGTCAAGACTGCCATGGTCCATAGTGAAGCAAATAGAAGCTTGTGCCAGTACATAACAACTCCAACATAAATCCCTCACAAAGGTGAAAAACTCACTTTTGCTCTTTCACAAAACACAATGTTTTAGATACTGCCTTTTAATTTCATCTCTCTCTCTCCCCCCTCTCTCTCCCTCTCCCCCCCTCTCTCTCTCTCTCTCTCTCTCTCTCTCTCTCTCCCTCTCACTTTCTCTCTTGCTCTCCTTTCATTGTACTTTCTCTCTCTCTCTCTATTTCTCTTTCTCTCTTTCTCTCTCTTTCTTTCTCTCTTGCTCTCCTTTCATTGTACTTTCTCTCTCTCTCTATTTTTCTTTCTCTTCTTTCTCTCTCTTTCTTTCTTTCTCTCTTGCTCTCCTTTCATTGTACTTTACTGGACTTTATCTTGCACTAATGTTATTCACGTTAATCCCTTTATCCTGTATCTCTACACAGTGGAGGGTTCGATTGTAATCACTGACTGATTAGCACACAACAAACGCTTTTCACTGCACCTCGGTACACGTGACAATAAACTAAACTAAACTAAACATATCATTGTTCCTCTTTTGCTGTTAGGTTAAAATGTTTGATCTTCCAATCCAACAAAACTGTTAGAAAACTTTCATCATACGGATTGTAATGTGCTAAGAAGCCATTTCATCTTTACTCCTCTTGTGTAATAAGGGAAAGCCCTATCAATGGCCCCAGCAATGGACCAAAATCCTGTATAATGGAGTCCATGAAAAGCAGTAGTTTTAATCCCAGTGGTTTTCCCTGAATTTAATTCTTTCTATTCCGCTTTACTTAAGGCTTGTTCTGGCTTATTTTTAAATGCTTGCAAGATCTTGTCATTAGCGCTAAAATTAGACTCCATATCTTTTCAAAGCAAAAATGCTGCATTCATTATTGTTCACATTTAATCTTGTGTCTATGTGCATATAATTTGGATTCCGTAATCACTGAAAATAGTCTTAATCTATTCAGAAATTTAAAAACCTCTCCTCTGCGCTGAAGAATGTTCCCAGAACTGGAACGTTGTCACTTTCAGGAAAAATTACTGAGAGCTGGTCGGATGAATGATGCTAAGATTATGAAGGAGTTTTCTAGTGAATTCAGAGAGAAACGGTTGCCATTTTGGGCAAGACCAAAAATATTAACTCTGACACAAAACTCAGAGGAAACTCTTTACTTTGAAAGTGGGGTGTAGAATTTGTCTGGTCTCTCTCTGTCTCTCACTCTCTCTCTCTCTCTCTCTTTTCCATTCCAAGGACTTTATTCATCAATTGCATATTACAGTGCACCAAAGGAACATAAACGTTCAATAGTCACAATACATCAAGCAGTCATTATAGTACAATGTTGCAATCTTTATCTACAATGCTATAGCCCCCCTTGCGGTGACCAGCGTTCACGGAAGGCCCCCAGAATCCCCGTGGACACCACGTGTTCCCTCTCCAGCGTAGGCCCGGAAGAGGGGCAGGCAGCCGACTCTGGTGTGACGATCGACCACCCTCTGCCTGGACCTGCGAATGGCCATCTTGGCCAGGTCCAGGATCAAACCGACAGGGAGATCCCACCATCCTGATCGGCCCTCCCCACTCCCTGCCTTGTGCCCAAACACCAGGATCGTGGGACTAAAATGCAACCAAACCTTGAGGAGCAGCCCCTTCAGATATTTGTACAGGGGCAGCAACCTCTCATACTCCATATACGCGTGGAACACGGTCTCTTCCTCGCCGCAGATGTTACAGGCGGCTGGCGAGTCCGTGCACTGACTCAAAGGTTTATTACACACCATGGCTCTGTGCAAAACTCTCCACCCCAGGTCCCCAATGTAAAGGAGGAGGACTCCCTTGTAGAGAGACCCCCACTGGGGACCGCCCCTGCTTTCAGGTGGTAACACGGACCTCCATGGCAAGTCCAGACGGAAGACGAAGGCGAGGCGTTGCAGAATGTGCAGGAGCATTCTGTACAGTATGCGTCTCTTCGCATCATGAAAAGGCACACTGGGCATCTCGGAAAGGGGCTCATGTTGTGTGAGGCCGGCTCCCGGGAAATATTCTGGAGCCTGGGCCTGATGAGCAAATCCGACGGAGCGGGGATATCCGACGGAGCGGGGATAAGCTCAGTCAGAATCACTCTAAGCACACGCCTCTTCTCGACACCCGCCATGACAGGGCGAGGACTGGCCCCCCTCGCAGTTACAACCCCCTCCTCCCCCTGAGGAGCAACGCGCTGACTGAAGATGACCAGATTGGGGGGGGGGGGGGGGGGGGGGGGTTGTACTCCATGTACACGTACCTTGCAGAATCCTGAGACGGAGAGCCGCCACCTGGTTATGAATGCATACCAAGGACTGACCTCCCTCCTCTAACGGGAGAGGGTAGGGCAAGAGTGGCCAGCTGGTACCAAAACATGGAGGCCACCAGCCGGTTTATGACCAGCACCCCACCCTGGAAAGAAGGAACTCTAATCAGGCCTGACCAGTGCCCCAGCCAGGTGTATCCAGCTCCTGCCAGTTCGCCGGCCAAGCATCCTCAGTGGGACTCAGGTAGACCCCCAGGTAGAGGAGTTACATGGCACTCCACGCATAAGATGTCATCTGCTCCAGCAGGGAGTCCACCTGCCACTGACCCACTAAAAGTCCAGAACATTTACTCCAGTTGATGCTGGCGGACGATGCAGCCGAGAAAACCTCCTGGCAATCAAGCATCCTCCACAGGTCACCAGGGTCAGTGAACGTAAGGAGTGTATCATCGGCATAGGCCGAGAAAACCACCTCCACCCCCAGTCCTGATAAAGCCAGGCCTGTCAACCGCCTCCGAAGAAGACACAGGAACGGCTCCACACAGACCGAGTATAACTGACCAGACATGGGACACCCCTGGTGTACCCCTCTCCTAAAGTGAATGGGAGCCAACAACACACCATTAACCTTCACGAGACACTCAGCTGCAGCGTACAAAGGCCGGACCCAGGCCACAAAATGCGGTCCAAATCCAAACGCTTGCAGCGTTCTGAAGAGGTAGTCATGCTCTACCCTGTCAAAAGCCTTCTCCTGATCAAGGGACAGAAAAGCAGTTGACTGACTAGTTCCCTGAGATAGATGAACCAGGTCCCTAACCAGGTGGATGTTATCCTGAATGGACCGGCCAGGGACTGCATAGGACTGGTCCGGGTGGATCAGTTGGGAGAGCATGGAGCCCAGGCGATTTGCCATCGCCCGTGCAAAAACTTTATACTCTATACAGAGAAGAGAGACTGGGTGCCAATTCTTCAACAGGTGGAGTTCGCCCTTCCTGGGCAGCAAGACAACGACTGCCCTACGCCGTGAGAGGAGCATCTCCCTGGTCGCCAGGCTCTCCCCAGGACCTTCTAGTAATCACCCCCCAGGATATCCCAGAAGGCTCTAACAAATTCTACCATCAGCCCATCCAACCCAGGGAACTTGCCCCTCCTCAGCTGGTGCAGGGCACCAATCAATTCCTCCAATGATAAGGGGCCATCAAGGAGTTCAAACACCTTTCTATCTACAATCGGTAGACCCTCCCAAAGGACCCGTTCAACTTCCCCACCAAAACCATCTGCAGAGAACAGAGTTCCATAAAAGGACCAAATTAAAGCACTGATCTTCTCTGGATCTGTGACAGAGGAGCCATCATCTGCGAGCAGCTCGACGAGCTGTTTGCGGGCTCCTCGCCCTTTCTCCAGAGAGAAAAAGAAAGGTAAAGCTCGATCCAGATCATGCAGCATCTGGACCCACGATCTCATGTAAGCAACTTGTACCAGACACAGACAGTGTTCCGAGGATGGCACTGGCTGCATAGAGACCGCTGAGACACGGGGGACATACGCACCGGAGATGTACATGCGATCGATGCAGGAACCGTCCCCCTCAAACCTCCGTGAAAAAGCATTGGAATCAGGGTGAAGGTCCGCCACGCATCAACCAACTCAAAGGAATCAATCAAACCTCTCAACGTCGTCGCTACAGCAGGGGCGCACTGAGTACCTGAACGATCTCACACCTCAAGTGTGGAATTGAAATCTCCCCCAAGGAAGACATACTGTCCGCAATCAATGGTGCTCAGCAGAGCAGTCACCTCCTGAAGTGGGCACGCCTGCATCGTGCTGGTGCTGGGGACGTACACGTGAATGAAATGTAACAGCATGCCAATCAGGCTCACAGCCAGATAGAGCAAACGGCCTGGCACAACTTCCTGCAACTTCAGGATCTCTGGCTGGAAAGTCGGGGCCAACAGGAAGGCCACCCCACTTGAATAAGTGCTGAGGTGGCTCATGTAGACCCCCCCCTTCTCACTCCAGGAGCCAGGTGGGTTCATCACTAACACAGTATGCCAGTATGCGTCTCTTACAGAAAACTCACTGCATACTTCCCCTCTCTGAGGACTGATAGATGGTGAAATCTACGAAGGTCCCCCTTCCGCCATTTATGTTTAGGCCAGCTACTGAGATCTTCATGTTGAAGACACACTCGGGTGGTTTTCCTCACACTCCTTAAGGGAGTGAGGCCCCTCTCTCTTCGGAGCTTCAAACAGTCCCCGAACTGACGCTTCTCAAAGTCGAGAAGGCCGCTATCTTTACTGTGAAGGATAGCATCAAGTGTCCGGATAAGTCCCGATGATTCCAGCCACCGTTTCACAGCTAACAGGACTTTAATCCTACTGCCCTTGGATTCTTTCAGAGACTCCCGAATTTCCCAGAAATCGGCCCCTCGAAACACAGCACTGGAATCCGGGCATTCTGCCAACCCACTGACACCTGAAACAACATCCTCCCTCCCACTACACTCAAGGTCTTCGTCTGAGTTCGGAGGGCTGCAGCCGGCGGCCAGGTACGATTGGCAATCCGCCAGTCACTGCCGCTCCCACGGCACTCCAGAAAAGTGCTGGAATCCCTCACTGAATGGAGAAATCCTTTCAAAAGGAAAGTTTCCGTAGTCCGACGTTAACTCAAACTTCGAACTCTAACTGCCTCTGTCCCTCTTCCTTCGACAAAAAACTTTAAAAGGTTGCTTCGAAACTTCTCAGCCATTGGAGCAAAGAGAGGCACCACCTATCTCTCTCTAAGATACCAGAAAGATAATTAATAATTCAAACTAACAGGAAGGATTCTTTGTTAAATAAAATAATACTTACAATCTCGCTTAATTTCTTCCTATGACTTTCTCCACAGAAGCAGACAGATTCTGGAAGTTTCCATCCTAAACCAGATTGGTCACTTGTTACAAAATTCTTAAATTGGCAACAACCAATATCATGTGTGACATGTATGTTTCAGGAGTTCTTTTTACAATGATAATGGATAGGAAAGGTTTAGAGGGATATGGGCCAAATGCATGCTTAAATTGAACAGCGGAGAGGTTTTTGAGAGGACATAGGATTAAATCAAAAGGGACAAAGAAAATGAAGTCATAAAGTGCTGGAGTAGCTCAGTGGCAGCATCTCTGGAGAACATGGATAGGTGACATTTCAGGTTTGGACCCTTCTTCACACTGAATCTTTTTGTGTAAACCAGCAACTGCAAATCCTTGTATTTCTAAAGAAAATGGTGGATAGTTTGAGTGTTGGAGTGGGCAGAGTCTAAACTGGGACAAAAGTGTTTAGTACACTCTGGTTTCTCTTCAGATCGTGTTATACGGTTATATGTTATATGGTTTTGTAAGTTCCAATTAATTTGAGATAATTTTAGATTGTTAAAGGATTTTATAAAATTTAATATTGTAAAAATAAATTACAAATCTATATTTAATCGATATATAGAACGGTTGATCTTTCTAAACTTTAACCTATCAGGCAGCAACCTATTCAACCTATTGAAGTCAGTACGGCAGCTCAGCGGTAGAGTTCCTGCCTTACAGGGCCAGAGACCTGGGTTTGATCCTGACTACAGGTGCTGTCTGTACAGAGTTTGTATTTTCCATGTGACTACATGGGTTTCACCAGGTGCTCTGGTTTCCTCCTACACTCCAAAGACATACAGATTTGTCGGATAATTGGCTTTGGCAAAATTTATAAATTGTCCCTAGTGTGTAGGATAGTGTTAAGGGCATGTCCCACTTACGCTGTATGGTCGTGAGTGGTCACCCGCGACATGTCGCCAGGAGTCTCCTATGGTCGTGAGAGGTCTGGTTGCGCTGAATTCTCAACATGTTGAAAATTTTGGCGACCTATCATGGGTGCCAGCAGTCGCCTGTAAAGGTCACGTAAGTGGGACAGGCCCTTAAGTGTACGGGTGATCGCTTATCAGAGTGGACTTGGGCCGAAGGGCTTGTTTCCGCGTTGTATCTCTAAAGTCTAATGTAAAGTCTAAAGGTGCTTTTAGATACAAATCTAGCTGTTTTAGCTGTTTGGTCTCATTTTACATGCTGATGGGGACATTTACTGCCTAAACTCTACTTCCCAAAGAGATGGTTGGGCCCATCATTGAAATGTTGCCCACTGTCATCACAATGCTTGTTTCATGAAGATGAGTGGTTCTCTACCCCATAGGACTGGAGTGTCATATAGACCAAGCATGATACATCCAAAGAATGGATAATGGATCGGAAATGTTTACAGGGATGAGGGCAGGTGGGATTAGTGTAATCTTGATCGACATGGGCAAGATGGGCCAAAGGGCCTGTTTCCGTGCTGTAATACTCTGTGACTCTAAGAATGATGAATTAGACTTCTTTACAACAATCCAATAGTGTTATGGTCATTTTAATTGAAACCAACCCCTTTCTTAGATTACAAAAAAGATTAAATTCAAGTTCTTGTACAGTGGAATTTAAAATCAGGTTTCCTATATTGTTCAATCCGGCCTCTGGCATTTGAGTCCAGTTTCAATCATTTCACTCGTAATTTAATGCATCAAAATGAAAGTGCAGAGACGGTATCCAGTTATTTCAAAAGAGGCAGAAGGCTCCCCTCAAGAGACAATTATAATCTACTCGACTGCCCATTAAAGATTCTTTCAGTATTTCCGCATGGAAATACTTCAGGACTGGACCCTTAAACATTTTAAATGAGTCATATGTTTCTGAAGTTGGGTTGTAGTCCTTGGTGATGATACTTCCTTCTATAATTACTAAATTATGATGAAGTATTGTTTTACTTGAAAATAATTCCCTTTGTTCCTTGGTGAAACTATTTGTCAAACATAAGCAGAGTCTTAGGACGGAGAAAGCAAGTAGCAAAGTAAATGACAAAATCATGAGTGGCTTTAGAAAGTACAAACCATTTGGAAGGCGGAAACAAAAATAATTGAAAATGCAGAGCAGAGTTAGTCAGCATCTGTTATTATGGGCTTCTTCATTACAAAGCTGATCCTGTCTGGGCAGTAACTTGTCTTTATCTTGTAGATTCTCACATGCTCTGTCCTTGCTGCTTTACCTGTTCTTTATTTATAGAAACATAGAAACATAGAAATTAGGTGCAGGAGTAGGCCATTCAGCCCTTCGAGCCTGCACCGCCATTCAATATGATCATGGCTGATCATCCAACTCAGTATCCCGTACCTGCCTTCTCTCCATATCCTCTGATCCCCTTAGCCACAAGGGCCACATCCAACTCACTCTTAAATATAGCCAATGAACTGGCCTCAACTACCCTCTGTGGCAGAGAGTTCCAGAGACTCACCACTCTCTGTGTGAAAAAAGTCTTTTTTGGAAACAATGTTTGGAAAAGTCATTTTTGGAAACAATGTTCAAAAAATGCATTTGACAGCTGAGATTTAAGCAATATCATCTGCCTCGGTATTTATACCTGCGATGCTCAAAGAGACCTTAACCTGAATACATCACGCTGAAGTAAAAAACCATGTGGACATCAGCCACTGTGATGTGTCAGCGCAGGGTCCGGGAAAGGGAAAGTATTGCAAGCGACGTGGTCCAAGATGGTGCATGATATCTGTGGCAGGTTAATGCTGGCTGACCAACTGCAGCTTTCTGAGCCAATGCAGACTTCAAAGGGAGCAGTACGCTTCTGATATTATCAACTTCAGCTGCCTGACAGCTCAGTAATAAAATTGAATCAAGATTGTGGTTTATCTGTTTATTGTTAAGTATTCATAGCTCAGCAATTTAGATTTGGGCAAATCCAAGGAAAACATAAAATTCCCCAAGTGAGCAATAATTTGTATGGGATGAACTCATTTCACCCTGTACTAAAAGCCAGACACTACCAAGGGAAGTACTACATAATTCTCCAAATAATTAGCTGACTGCTTGGCTGGTGTCCTCTCTGCAACCTTGAAGACTGTGGAAAGCATCCTCAGAAGTAGATAACAATAGCTGACCTGCATTGTACTTTCTGTGTCCATTGAAAAGTATCACACATGGATTATGTCTCCTGGGATTAATAAAGTACTCGACATAAATAAACAATTTGTTCGTTTGTGAAAGCTTACACATCCCTTGGAGATAAATTTGAGTGAAGGAAACAAGGGTGTAAGATGAATGGGAGTTCCATATATCTCAAATATGGTCGGTGTGGACGGTGGGCCGAAGGGCCTGTTTCAATGCTGTATCTTCCGATTAATCAATCAAAAGACTGGATAACTGTTGAATACTAAAATATGGTGGACTTCACTTTGGTTCATTTTGCCTCCAACTAACACACCCTTAATCCCATATACATAACTATTCTGCATGGACAGGGTGATTAACTAAATTATTCTTAACGTCAGTTTTAGATTGTGCTTTTCCTGATCAAATTAATTGTGTTTCCAGCTATTAATTTTGTTTCCCACCCATAATACTATAAGCTTCTGCAGATGGTTAAACCAAAATTAACCAGGGGCCTCTTGTAGCTTTTACCAGGGTGGTGGACTGGTGTATTAAAGCAAACCATCCTCGGATATTAGTTTTCTCTTTTAGAAGAAGCCCTCCATTTCCGAAATGACATTCTGTGTGGAAGTAGCATTTAGTGAAAAAAACAGGAACCTAATGCCAGACAATGCTGGACAGTCAGATAAGACAGAACAATCCAAGTCCAGTCATCACAGGCCATTAAGCAGTTAATATTTAATGAATTGAACATTGGTTTGATTGGTGAGCTGGCTATGAAAGAATTTAGTATGTCAATTTAAGACTTCATTGGAAAGCATAAAGGATGATGTTACTAGAAGGGGATTGACAAGGTGGCAGATTCATGTTTAAAAAATAAAGGAGATGGCAGAGACAGTGAGATCTTTGTACATTATCCAAATTCATGTATTGAATCCAAGAATGATGTAATGTGTTTGCTTAGCTCCCAGTCGCTTAGAAACCCTCGTTTTTATTCATCCACCGCTATTTATTTGCATTTTAGATTAAATTTCTTGACGCAAGACTGTGCGTTTTTCTGAGCTGTTCATGAGTCCTGGGGGTTCCCCACACATGTCCATGTCTCCGCCACTCGGACCATTGGATCCCCTCTCCAACACTCGAAACAACAAGTTCAAGTTGAGTTCATTATTGTGTGCATGAATACAGTGAGGTTCAGGTCAATAAAAAGAGCTTTTTGCAGCAGCTGCATCAAAGGCCCATAGACTCGGACAAACACAGAAAAACAAATTGTACTTAAATTGCACATAAAACTGTAAAAGAAAATAACAAGACTTTAGTGCAAGGACATAGTTAGAAAAAAAAGAAGTCCGTAAATAAAAATAAAATCCATAGCAGTGCAAGCAATGGGCCTTGGTGTACTGTTGTTGAGTTAGGATGAGGGTTATGCAGGTTGGTTCAAGAACCTGATAGTTGTAGGAAAACAGCTGTTCGTGAACCTGGCGGTGTAGGACTAGACAGATATGCAGAATTGGAAATCATAAATCAACAGACCATGTTGTTTTGACACAGGGCGACACGGTGGCTTAGCGTTAGGGTTACTGCCTTACAGCGCCAGAGACCCGGATTCGATCCTGGCTATGGGTGCTGTCTGTACGGAGTTTGTACATTCTCCCCCATGGGTTTTCTCCAAGTTCTCCGGCTTCCTCCCACACTCCAAAGACGTACAGGATTGTAGGTTAATTGGCTTGGTGTAAATGTAAATATTGTCCCTCGTGTGTGTAGGATAGTGTTAATGTGCAGGGACCGCTGTTCGGTGTGGACTCGGAGGGCCGAAGGGCCTGTTTTCATGCTGTATCTCTAAACTAAACTAGTTTTCCAAGAGGAGCGCAATTCTCCAGCTGAAACCCACTCTTAACCTCACACAGATGACCGCACGTACCCAACCTCGTCTCACAGGTGCTATTGTAAGGCATTATCATTCGTTTTGTGGCTATATGCTGGTCAACTGCTTCTGGTTGATTTCAAATGTCCACAGGGCTGTAGGTGCTAGAGGGCTGCTTTCATGGACCAGTTGTTCCCAGACGAGGGTGTATGAGCAGGCACCTCCGTGATGTTCAGCTTGGCCGGGACAATGAGTAGAGGGATGGATGGCTGATCCAAAGGGAGGAGGAGTTGATATCAGCCCTCCAGCACTTGCCATTCTGTGGACATTAGAAATGAACCAGAAGCTGAGACTCTCCACACGTCTGATACATCTGTAAAGGGATTATCTTTGAAACCAGTCATTTCTTGCAGCCACTTTTGAAATACCAGATCTGAGATGGACTATGTTACTGGTTGGACTGAAGGTGACAAAGACCAGTAACCTTTCTGTGACTTACTTCAGCCAGAGTAATGTTGCAGTTTGAATATAGGTACAAAATGCTGGAGTAACCCAGTAGATCTGGCAGCATCTCTACAGAAAATGCAGGGATTGCTGGGGAAGAAGAACTGGAAGCAAGAGAAGACCAGGACAAATCAGGGTCATCATAGACTCAGGCAGGGTGGTTCCATGACAGGCCAATTGTAGGCTAGACATGGTGTGATCCCAAGGGGGATAGATGGAAACGTGGGGGAACATCAAAAATGGGATTGGTGTAAAAGGGTGGTTGATGATGGGTTTGTGAGTTCAAAGGTCCAGTGGAGTAGAATTAGACCATTCAGCCCATCGAGTCTACTCCACCATTCAATTATGGCTGAGCTATCTTTTCCATTCAATCCCATTCTCCTGCCTTCTCCCCATAACCCGTGACACCCTTACCAGTCAAGAATCAGTCAATCCCTGCTACAAAAATACCAAATGACTGCCTCCACAGTCGTCTATGGCAATTAATTCCACAGATTCACCACCCTGATTCCATTCTGCATGACTACGAATCTATGATTTGAGGTTAGACACAAAATGGCAGGTCTCGCGTTTAATCTAGTTTCTGTTCCTTATTGGTTTTGAGTATTTGAGTTTGAGTTTATTTTGGTGCCTCATATCTCCTCTTGTTTCAAGGTGCCATTTCCTGTCGGGTCATTTACCCTCATGTGATTGTTGACCTCGCCCTGATGTGTTTCACGTGTGTCTCGTTATCCCCTGTTAAGTCTGTATTTAAGCCTTTGTGTTTTAGGTTTCTTTGCCAGTTTGTTGTGTATGCTACTTGGTATCACCTCGTTCCAGCTCTGGAAATATTGTGATTGTGTACTTGACCACTGCCTGTTTTTCGACCACTGTTTTTGCCTGCTCCTAGATGATACTGTTGCTTCAGTGTTTGCTTACTGGTGTACTGACTTAGACCGACTAAACTGAATAGGGATCTGCCTTATGTCTGAGCCTGCATTTGTGTCCTCTTCGTTCAGTTCTGACAGTACGAACTGGCAACAATGGACTCAGCAGGCTCTGATCCTTTTCGTGCAGAGCTCCAGAAGCAAGAGGAGTGCATCTCGCATTATGAGGGTCAACTCGCCTCGATCGTCGCTGGGTTCGGGGATCTTGGCGAGCGTCAGCAGGGGTTCCAGGCGGACATCAGTTCACAGGTGAACACTTTAAGTTCTCAGTTTGAACACCTGGCTACTCATCTGGATTCTTTGTTTCCTGCTGCGGCTCCCGTGCCTGGCAAGTCTGTTTTCTTGTCTGTGTCTCCAGGGGCTCCGATGGCCATGGCTGCCGCAGCGTCTCCATTCGTCCACCTGGCAAGACCGGAACGCTTTTCGGGGGAATCGGAGAAGTGTAGACCTTTCTTGATTCAGTGTGGGCTGCATTTTGAACTTCAAGCGGCTTCCTTTCCATCAGAACGCTCAAAGGTAGCCTTTATCATCACGCACCTGTCGGGTAGAGCGGAGGCTTCGGCCACGGCGGAATGGTATCGGAATTCTCCTGGTTGCCAGACGTTAGTCCTGTTCATGGAAGCTCTGTCCCGCACGTTTGATCACTCCAATCCTGGCCGAGAGGCTTCACAGAACCTGGTCTCCATGAAACAAGGTAATCGCTCAGTTATGGATTTTGCTATTGAATTTCAAACTGTTGCTGCTAAGAGTGGATGGCATGAGGCTGCTTTGTTGGATGCTTTTCGCAATGGGCTGTCTGAAGCTATCAAGGATCAGTTGGCTCCACTAACCCTGCCTTCCGACTTCGAGTCTATGATTTCCCTGGCTGTCCAGATTGACGCTAGGCTGAGAGAAAGAGAGCGAGAGAGGAGATCGGCGGCAGTTCGGTCCTCCTCCCAACAGTGGCGGCAGCGTCGCCCTTCGCCTTCTGGTCGGGACTTCGTCCCCCTCGGCCGGTCCAGTCAGCCTACAGCGCCACCTGTCTCTTCGGAGGAACCCATGCAGGTGGGACGAGCCAAACTCAGCCCGGAGGAACGGCAGACCCGCCTAAGGGAGGGGAGGTGTTTGTACTGTGGGGAACTGGGACATTTGTTGAACAGCTGTTCAGTAAAAGACATGGCTCACCAATGAGAGGACATTGGTGAGTTGTACCACTCCTATGAGCCATTCCTCTCGTCAACTCACAACTGTACAATTGTTGGTGCATTCCCAGTGGCACTCCCTGCAGGCTTTGGTTGATTCTGGGGCAGATGAGAACTTCATGGACATTCGCTTGGCTGATGAATTGAAGCTGGAACGTGAACAGCTTCAAGATCCCCAGGAGGCTAGTGCACTGGATGGGCGCTTAATGTACAGGGTGATTCACCAAACTCAACCTGTTCAACTCATCGTGGCAGGTAATCACTTGGAGACCATCAGTTTTCATCTCCTCGACTGTTCTCTTCATCCTCTGGTTTTGGGGCTCCCTTGGCTGTCTTACCATAATCCTCACATGAACTGGGGTACTGGGGAAGTAATTTCTTGGGGTAATAACTGTAAACTCATCTATCTACATGATTCCTCTCCTGAGCCTATGAAGGATCCATCAAGGAGCAGTTTCCTGGGATCTTCCAGGACCACCCTCCGGCAGCCTCCCCGTTCAAAGGAGGGGGATTTTACAGATCTCACCAGGGTTATCTAGACCTAAAGGAGGTGTTCAACAAGGCCAAGGCCACCTCTCTTCCGCTGCATAGACCATACAACTGCTGCATTTACCTTCTGCCAGGTACAGCGCCTCCTAAGGGTTGTCTTTATTCCTTGTCTTCACCTGCGCGGCTCGCCATGGAAAAGTACATTGAGGACGCCCTTGCTGCTGGGATCATCAGACCTTCCTCTTCACCTGCAGGAGCTGGATTCTTCTTTGTGGATAAGAAGGATGGAACACTTCGGCCCTGCATTCACTACAGAGGACTCAATGACATTACTGTTAAGAACAGATACCCTCTTCCTCTTATCTCCTTGGCATTTGAACTGTTAAAAGACGCTAAAATATTCACTAAGTTAGATCTTAGGAATGCTTATCATCTGGTAAGGATAAGGGAGGGGATGAATGGAAGACTGCGTTTAACACACCCAGTGGTCATTGTGAATATCGGGTCATGCGGTTTGGTCTTACTAATGCTCCAGCCGTTTCTCAAAGCATGGTTAACGATGTATTATGGGACATACTGAACAAATTTATGTTTGTGTACCTTGATGACATTTTGATTTTTTTCTCCAGATGAAACTTCCCATGTGCAGCATGTACACCAGGTGCTGGAACGTTTGCTCTTGAATGATCTGTTTGTGAAAGCTAAAAAATGAGAATTTCATGTTAACACTGTTCAATTCCTTGGTTATGTTGTTTCACCTGATGGGATACAGATGGACCCGGGCAAGGTCAGTGCTGTGGCCACCTGGCCTACACCCTCCAGTCGTAAGCGACTTCAGGGGTTCCTTGGGTTTGCTAATTTTTATAGGAAATTTATCCGGAACTTTAGTGTCACTGCTGCACCACTCCATGCTCTCACCTCACCCCACGTGCCTTTCTCTTGGTCCCCTCAAGCAGAAACTGCATTTGTGAGACTCAAGAGGAGCTTCTCCTCAGCCCCCATCCTGGTTCACCCTGGCCCGTCACTCCAGTTCGTGGTTGAGGTGGATGCCTCGGGTGTGGGCATCGGGTCCATACTCTCCCAGAGATCCTCCACAGATGGTCGACTACATCCCTGCGCTTTCCTCTCAAGAAAGTTTTCTCCTGAGAGAAATTACGATGTGGGTAACCGTGAACTGTTAGCGGTTAAAGCAGCCTTGGAGGAATGGAGACATTGGTTGTAGGGTACCAAGCAGCCGTTTCTAGTTTGGACAGACTACAAGAACCTGGAATACATCAAGTCAGCCAAACACCTCAACTCGCGCCAAGCTAGGTGGGCTCTTTAATGAATTTGATTTTGTACTGTCTTACCGCCCTGGTGCCGTTTCCAGACAGTTTGATCCTGACCCGTCCCCTAAGGTTTCAACTCCCATTCTGCCTGCTTCCTGTTTTGTTGGGGCGGTTACTTGGGAGATTGAGAGGAGAGTTTCTGAGGCTACTGCTGGTGTTCAGTCTCCGCTGGGGTGTCCTTCTAATCGTCTGTTTGTTCCCGAGTCTCTTCGTTCACAGGTGATTCACTGGGCTCATACGTCTCGGATCTCCTGCCATCCCGGTGTCAGCCGAACCCCGTTGTGGCCAAACAGCGGTTTTGGTGGCCTTCCATGGAGAGGGGGATTAAGGAGTACGTCGCCGCCTGCAGTATTTGTGTTCAGAACAAGACCTCGCGTCGGCCCCCCTTTGGCCTCCTGAATCCGCTGCCTGTTCCCTCATGCCCCTGGTCAGAGATCACCATGGGCTTTGTCATGGGCCTGCCCTCTTCTGAAGGTAACACCACAATCATGACTGTGGTGGACAGATTTTCTAAGATGGTCCATTTCATTCCGTTGCGCAAGCTTCCCTCTGCCAGGAAGACGGCGGAGGTCATGTCTCATGTTTTTCGAATTCATGGATTTCCCAGAGACATTGTGTCTGACGGGGGGCCTCAGTTCGTGTCCAGGTTTTGGAAGGAGTTTTGTTCTCTGTTGGACGCCATGGTCAGCCTTGCATCTGGTTATCACCCGGAATCCAATGGACAAACTGAACGCCTTAACCAGGAATTGGAGACCGGACTGCGGTGCTTGGTGGCACAGAATCCTTCAACTTGGAGCAAACACCTTATTTGGGTGGAGTATGCGCACAACACTTCCTTGCTCATCCTCTGGTCTCTCTCCATTCCAGTGTGCCTATGGTTATCAACCGCCATTGTTCCCTGCTGTGGAGGAGTCCTGTGTGCCCTCCACTCCACTCATCCGTCGCTGTCGCAAGGTTTCGAATGGGGCTCGTCAGATGCTGTTGCGCAGTTCTGCGCATTACAAGAGGATGGCTGATCGTGGAAGAATGCCGGCTCCAGTATACTCGCCGGGCCAAAAGGTGTGGCTCTCCACTCGAGACTTGCCTCTGACGGTGGAATCCCGGAAGCTGGCTCCTCGTTTTGTTGATCCTTTCCCAATCTCGAAGGTCATCAATCCTGTGGTGGTTCGTCTCAGACTCCCCCGTGCCATGAGGGTCCACCCCACTTTCCATGTCTCCCGACTGAAGCCAGTTAAGGAGAGTTCTTTGGTCCCTGCCTCCACACCCCCTCCGCCCCCCCCCCCCCCCCCTTTTCCTTGATGGGGGTCCAGTGTTTATGGTCAGCCGGTTGCTGGGGATGCGCCGGTGTGGTTGTTAGTATCTTGTGGATTGGGAGGGTTATGGACCTGAGGAGCGGTCCTGGGTGCCGGCTCGCAACATATGCGACCCAGAACTTATCAGGGAATATTGGCGCCAACATCCTGACGATCCTGGGCCGTCAGGAGCCGACCGTGGGGGGGGGGGGGGGGGGGGGTACTGTCAGGTCTTGCGTTTAATCTAGTTTCTGTTCCTTTTTGGTTTTGAGTATTTGAGTTTACTTGTTTTATTTTGGTGCCTCACATCTCCTCTTGTTTCAGGTGCCATTTCCTGTCGGGTTGTTTACCCTCGTGTGATTGTTGACCCCGCCCTGATGTGTTTCACCTGTGTCTCGTTATCCCCTGTTAAGTCTGTATTTAAGCCTTTGTGTTTTAGGTTTCTTTGCCTGTTCGTCGTGTATGCTACCTGGTATCACCTTGTTCCAGCTCTGGAAATATTGTGACTTTGTGTACTTGACCACTGCCTGTTTTTTGACCACTGTTTTTGCCTGCTCCTAGATGATACTGTTGCTTCAGTGTTTGCTTACCGGTGGACTGACTAAACTCTGAATACGGATCTGCCTTGTACTTGAGCCTGCATTTGTGTCCTCTTCGTTCAGTTCTGACACAATGCTGGAGTAACTCAGCGGGACAGGCAGCATCTCGGGGGGGGGGAAAGAATGGGTGATGTTTCGTGGCGAGACCCTTCTTCAGACTGAGGTGAGCTATTGCTGAGTAACGATGCCAAGACCTCTCCCCCCTCCTAAGATTGGCTGGCAAATCTGAGCACAGAAGCTCCAATTGGATTTCAGGGGTTGTCTGAGCTCTTCATTGTTACAACTCAATTCAGGAGCCTGGGAACATCCCCTCCATTATCAGCACGACTCCATCTCCTGCCTGTAAAGTTCTTCTGGGAAACTCCCTAAATCCTGGTTGAGCAGAACCTTCCATTGGAAGCAGCCCTGCTAACTCTCAACATGAAGATGAAACTGTTAAGTATTGTGCCACAAAGATATATCCAGAGAACCTGAAGAACTTTTGAAGAAGGGTCTCAACCTGAAATGTCACCTTGTAGTGCGATAATCCTGAAATGAAGGCGAGGAGCCAAGTGCATCGGGAGATATTTTTAATAGAGGTCCTCCTCCTTAGCAGAAGAGTCAGCTAGAGGACGATGGCACCCTTTATCCCTCTAGCTAAGGGCCGCCTCCGGACTCATCCATTCCCGTGCTGAGGAGTTTGATAGTGGGAATGGCCCGACCCTTGGGAGCCGCCTCAGGAACCCCCCCCCAGAACCGGAAGCACAAAACGCACCGGCGGGCGGACAACGCGACCAGACTGCGCACGGAAGTCGGCCGACCAAGGGCTGGCGGATGGAGCTGCGAAGTGGGGGCGACATCACAACCGAGGCTGGGCAACCAGCACCAGCTGGTCAATGTCCAAATGTGCCAACTTTAACCAGTCAATCTACACGGCCTCTGGCCGGCATCCCATGTCCAACGCAAAGGTCATCTGTCCATGCTCCAGCACCCAGAACGGGCCCTCATACGACCTCTGGAGTGGCGTCTGGTGGGTTGCAGGCGGATGTAGGCTGGCAGCAGGTGGAGGTAGGTGTACTCGAACATTAGGCAGAGTGTGTGCCCATCCAGGAGCGCAACCATCTTGTTTAGGAGGCTTGATGGCCGCCGGTCGCCTAGGCCCTCCATATGAAGGAGCCTGGCAGCACGCTCCATCCTGCTGAGCCCATAAATCTGGAGCAGGAGCTCCTTAAGGCCGAGGTATTTCTTGGTGGGGGGGGGGCTGTGAGGAACTGCTCCTCACCGGCTGTGACCTCTCCGGCTGTGTCCTGGTCGAGGGCCCCCACCAGGTAGTAGTAGTGGGTGTCATCTGCTGTAATTGGGCCTCTCCCTGCTGAAACCAGACGTGAGGCCGGGCGGTCCAGAAGGTAGGTAATTTAAACAAGACCGCATCAAGAGACTGGGCCAGGTCGGCCTGTGAGGTGGATGGACGGGCAGTTCTGTCTTTTGTCTCCATGACAATAATGGAGCGTCAGGGATCACCAATGTAGTGCGACAATCCTGAAATGAAGGCGAGCCAGGTGCTTCAGGAGGTATTTTTAATAGTGGTCCTCCTTACCAGAAGAGTCAGCTGGAGGAAGATGGCACCTAAACCCCTGCCCTTTATCCCTCTAGCTAAGGGCCGCCTACAGACTCATCCGTTCCCGTGCTGAGGGGTTTGATAGTGGGAATGGCCCGACCCTTGGGAGCCGCCACAACATATTACTTTTCTACAGAGATGCTGTCTGACCCGCTGAGTTACTCCAGCTTTTTGTGTCTATCTTCTGCATTTGCAGTTCCTTCCTACACAAACTATTTTAAGGCTTTTCAGCATACAAACCAGGTCACATGAAAATGGGGACACGGGGAACTGCAAATGCTAGGATCTTGAGCAAAACACCAAGTGCTGGAGGAACTGACAGCAGTGGGTCAGGCAGCATCTTTGGAGGGAATGGGCAGATGCCATTTCAGGTCAGAACCTGGGTACTGTCTAAAGAAGGGTGCTAATCTGAAATGTTATCTGTCCTTTCCCTCCACAGATGCTGCCTAATCTGCTGAGTTTAGTTTAGAGTGTAGCATGTAATCAGGCCCACCAAGGCTGTGCGAACAGATCACCCAATCACTAGTTCTACCATACACACGAGGGATAATTCATGGAAGCCAATTAACCTACAAACCTGCATGGCTTTGGAACGTGGAGGCACCCGAAGGAAACCCACGCAGTCACAGGGAGAACTTACAATGTCTTTGAAGACGGCACCCATAGTCAGGATCAAACCCGATCTCTGGTGCTGTAAGACAGCAAAACTATTCTGCACCACCGAGCCGCCCTCCAGCACTTTGTGCTTATGTCATATAGAAAACTGAGTTATGCTTTAATTATTTCTCAACAATCGGAGAACAGAAGATAGATAATTTTCTCTCTCCATTTTCTTGAAGGAGTGGGCCTTCCATTGTTCAATCTTCATTTATTCCCGAGGGAGGTTTTGCTGAGGTTTGTTTGTATGCAGCATTTCCTGATTTTAATTTGGCATGTTCTAATCTTCTTGCATCATTATGGTGGTGTGAGTGTTACCCCTCACCTATCCAACCATGCCTGGGGATGTCTAGCTGTTGCTTCATGCCAACGAAGATAAAGCCTTTTTCTGAGGAACTCATCAATGAACATCCCCATTTGTGATCTTATGATTAAGGAGGGTCTGTGCTGGTACTGCTGACGATGGTTGAGTTGAGGAACTCTTAGATTGTATTTTGCTGAACACCTATGCTCAGTCCGCCTTGGCCTACGTGATCTCACAGTTGCCAAACATTTTAACTCCCCTTCCCATTCCCGCACTGACCTTTCTACGCCGGGACTCCTCCACTGACAGAGTGCGGCCACACGCAAGTTGGAGGAACAGCACCTCCTATTTAGTTTGGGCAGCTTAAAACCCAGCAATATGAATATTGATTTCACTAATCTCAAGGAACCCTTGCATTCCCTCTTTCTCCATCCCTCTCCCACCCGAATCATCCTGCTAGTTTCATTGTTTGTATCCCTTTGTTATCACCTCTTCCACTGCCAACAATGAGCCATTGTGGGCTCCACCTTTCCTGGGTCATCGGTGCTGGCTCTGACCTGTTCTATATCTTTTCATACCTCTAGTTTCCCTCTCCCTGACTGAGTCTGAAGAAGGGTCACGAGAGATGCTCCAGAGATGCTGCCTGACCCATTGAGTTAAGAGCCTGTCCCACTTGGGTGTCATTTACGCAACATCATTTACGTGTCACAACGCAGGATGCGTGCATCGTGATGTGCACCTGATGCGCGCATGGTGGGTGGTGACGTAGGCAGTGATGCGCAGTCACACGCGGCGCCCCAGGATTTTGGGATATATAAAATCTTTGCTCACCACCTGTGTGACACGCAAATGACGCCAAAGTGTGTTATGGAGGGATATCTGGCTCTTGGTAGATTGACCTGTAACAGTATGACGATTTTTAAGTACGACTCCAGCCAGTGATTGTTTTTCCCCCTGATCCCCATTCATTTCTCTTTCCTCGGCTCCTTGCTGCCACACTCAGGTAAATGTTGCTTTGATATCAACGTGAGTCACTACCTCAACAAGGGGAGAATGTGGCAGTACTAAATAAGTACTGAAATGGGTGTGGCTGGCCCATTTTATATTGAGTCAATCGGTGGGTAGTGGCAGAGACCCGGGTTCGGTCCAACAAGCCACTGAAATATGAGACTAATGCAGCAAACAGCCTGGATTAGTTTCAGATACTTGTGAGTGAGAACCATGGAGCCTTTGGCTAAGGAACAGAAGAAGTTGGCTTTATTTTGTCCAGTATATCCAGTCCAGGAAATATCTGCTCATTCATCACTAGATGTTGGCTAAACTTTCTGCCAATTTGGAGAGAGTGGAGGGATAAAGAATGACAAGTTAATGTGGTGATGGGATAAAAGTTGGTGTATTCAACATTAATGTGCAAATTGGTACTATATTGTTGGATGATGTTGTGGACTAGCACTGCAAAGTCAAGACGTGGGGGCAATGTCTAGGATAAACCCAAGGGTACACTAGAAGGTTTAGTTTAGAGGTACAGCGCGGAAACCGGCCCTTTGGCCCACCGAGTCCACACTGCCCAGTGATCCCCGCACAATAACACAGCCCTACACACACTAGGGACAATTTACATTTATACCAAGCCAATTAACCTACAAACCTGCATGTCTTTGGAGTATGGGAGGAAACCAAAGATCTCCGTGAAAACTTGTGCAGGTCATGGGGAGAACGTACAAACTGCGTACAGATAAGCACCAACAGTCAGGTGTTGTATGGCAGCAACTCCACTGTTGCGCCACCGTGCAGAATCATTGGAGCATAGTTGCGGACTAATCGGCCCATTCTGTCCATAGCAAGTTGTTCAAGGGAAGGTTTGTTGTAGCTTGAAACTGAACACAACAAAAATGCCTGGTAAAAGCAACATGAACCATTAAAGCACTCTTTAGATTTCAATGCGTACTAGACTAAGTGGGACCCGTTGGGTCCCATGTTCACAAGGGAGTGCTGGTCCCCCAACGCAATATACCACCTCTCCACCAATTCCAATTTTGGTGGCCAGTGGGGGGGGGGGGGGGGTGTGTTCTGGAGCACTAGTATGGGTGTTGTGGGCCAAAGGGACTGGTTTGCAGCGGGCTAGTATGGACATTGTCAGCCGAATGGATTCTTGGGATGGCAGCTCAGTCACTCAGGCCTGGTGGGCTGGCAGTTCACTCACTCGGGGATGGTGAGCTGCAGGCACGTGCCGTGAGTAATTACTCAAGGTAGGCAGTCAGTCGGCTTTAAAAATACTAATTTCTGCTGCCTTCAGCTCCGCTTGAAATTTACGGCTTGAAGCAGCACTAATGGCACATGGGCTGCACAGATCGTCAAGGGATACAAGTGCTGTGGTTGAAAGGCATGGAGAATTATGCCTACCTAAGAGATCGATCTCTTAGATAGGCATAATTCACCCATGCCTTTACTATTTATATGCTCCTTTACTGCCTGCTGGGTTGGCAGTTAACTCACTCATGGCTGGTGGGCTGGCAGTTGACTGACTCATGGCTGTTGGGCTCACAGTTGACTTGCGGCTGGTGGGCTGGCAGTTGATTGACTCATGGCTGGTGGGCTGGCAGTTGATTGACTCACGGCTGGGGGGCTGGCAGTTCACTCATGACTATTCCTTGAAATTTCATTTCAAGCAGAACGAAGATACCAAATTCAAATGCAATTTCATACCATTTCAAGCAGAGTGCAGGCCACCAAATTCAAATGCAATTTTATATCATTTCAAGCAGAGTGCAGGCCACCAAATTCAAATGCAATTTTACTTTGGAGTCGCGTGAGTGATTCCGTGAAGAACCCCGCCAGTCCGCATGCACGTCATTACGTCTGACGCATGATGCAGTGACTGGCTGGGAGGAGTAGCGCTTCTCCAGTGGTAAGTTTAAAAAGCCTCAGGTAAGTGTCAAACTTGTTGGAAGTCGTGCCTGCGCTTGTTAAATCTTGTCCAAGCCCAAGCATGAAGAAATCGTTAACAGCAAGATGAGCCGTTTCAAAATAACCAAAGACTGCGGGAGTGCGGGTAGCAGGCGGCTGCCGAGCTCATCTACTGAGTCGCTAGTAACAAGACCAGCGACTACAGACTTGGTGTTTGAGGGCACTGTGGCTGTGCCGGAGGGGCATAAGGCCACCAGAAAGTCTGTCCGACCGATCGACTCGGACGAGTCCGGTCGGGAGGGTTCTCCCTCGAGAATGGATACCGTAGCACGGATATCCAGGATGGAGCTCCTATTGGAGAGGTTACTCCATCAAGAGCGCCGGCCTCTTCAAGAGCCCGTGCCAGCAGCACATACAGGGCTGCCTAGTGTCTCCCTCTTCAAGGAGGAGAGCATAACCGGTGAGTACGATTCTGACAGTGAATCTGTGGGCTTAGCATTGGAGGCTGCCAATTTACTGATTATTTACAAAGCTGCTAAAACCAGTACTGGGGTAACTCCGGGCACAAGGCCATATTGTAATGGCTTATTTGGATGACATCTTAATAATTGGAAAAACCCTTGTGGCAGCTGAGTTATCAGTTTCAGCTGTTAAACCCCAACCTCTCAACCATGAGTTTATCATCCACCCAGCTAAATCAAATTTGTTGCCGGTTAAACTAATGGACTATTTGGGATTCACGGTTAATTCAACTCACATGTCTGTGACTCTGCCCTAGGGCAAGAGATTAGATTTAATTGAAGGCTGTATCAAGCTCTTGGGGGAGCAATCACCTTCATTTAAACAGGTGGCCAGCTTAATTGGCAAATTGGTAGCTGCCTTTCCAGCTGTGCAATATGGACCTTTGCATTACAGGCACTCAGAATACATGCAGGTCTTTTCAACCGGCCCATGCAATTGCCATCTGAAGCCATTGCGGAAGTACAGTGGTGGATTAGAAACACTTCAAATTGTTCTAGCAAAATTCTGATGGAAATGCCTTCAGTTGTTTTGCAGACTGATGTTAGTGCCCTAAGTTGGGGTGCTACTGTTACCAGGTCTAGCTGTGGAGGCAGATGGAATATGCATGAGGCATTTATTCTCCAATCACATGGAATTAATTATTTAGAGCTTTTAGGAGCATTTTACGGGCTCAAGGCTTATTGCATCACTTACATGTTCAGCTTCAAATTGACAACACCACGGCAGTGGCGTATATTAATCACATGGGTGGAATCAAGTTGAAATCTTGTGATGGATTGGCTAACCTTATTTGGCACTGGTGCAATTAAAAATAACATTTGGTTTTCAGCTGTCTATTTGCCAGGCAGATTCAATATGGTGGCAGACACCAGGTCACGCAAATTCAATGACAACACAGAGTGGATGTTGAATCATGATGTATTTAATGACATTGTTCTTCGGTATGGGATGCCAGATATCGATTTGTTTGCATCCAGACTCAATCACCAGGTGCCGAAGTATGTTTCATGGGAACCAGGTCTAGGGGCAGTCTCGGTGGATGCGTTCTCGCTACACTGGGGCGGAATGTTTTATCTGCATTTCCCCCCTTCTGCCTCATCAGTTGGTGCTTGACCAAGATCAAGCAGGACTCCGCTTCAAGAGTTTTGGTGGTACCCGACTGGCCTACACAGCCATGGTTCCCTCTCATTTCGGACATTATTACACAGCCTATTATGGTGTTTACAAAACATCATAATCTATTGGTGCACCCTGTGAGTGGAGATCAACACCTGTTGTATGATCGTGTTAATCTGTTAATTTGCATATTTTAAGAAGTCCATACCTGGGTCTGGGACTCCCCAATCGGACCGTGGATGTCATCACATCATCCTGGAGGGATAGTACGAAAAAGCAGTACATCTCTCATGTCAGGAAATCGGAGGATTTTTGTTTATATGGGACATTACATACCACACAGCCTCCATCCCAGATGTGCTCGAATTTCTGTCCAAGTTGCATTTCGTTGAAGGGTTGAGCTATAGTGCCAGGAGTGCCCTGTCATCGTACTTATGCCGGGGGCAGAACGTCAGTCTGTAGGATCTCATCCATTAATATCCAGATTCATGAAGGGTGTTTTTAATTCCAATCCCCCAGGCCTAGGTACTCTGAAATCTGGGATGTGAGCATGGTACTGACGCTGCTTCATCAGTGGGGTACAGCCACATCCTTGTCCTTGCCAAAGATTACCCTAAAGTTGGTTATGCTCATGGCGCTGGTATCAGCACAAAGGGTTCAGACTTTGCACAAACTGCGTCTGGACAGGATGGTGTCATCAGGGAATGATGTTAATTTTTACATCTATGTCCTAATTAAACAAAGCAGACCAGGGGTGTAATGATTCAAGCTTGTACTGTCAGCATATCCCACGGATTTACGGCTGTGTGTAGTGGCGCACCTGAGGCGCTATATCAAGGTCATGAAGAGGCTCCGAGGTAGCATTGTTTATTAGCCACAAAAAGCCACATATGAAAGTGTCCATTCAGATCATTTCAAGATGGCTAAAACAAGTGCTGGGTTGTGCTGGAGTTAATACTGACAATTTTAAATCTCACTCCACCAGGGCGGCATCAACGTCAGCAGCAAGGGAAATGTCCCTCTAGACCATATCTTCATGGCCACAGGATGGTCAAATGAATTTGCTTTTCAGAGATTTTATAATAAACCACTTATTGAACCCGGGGTGTTCGCCCATTCTGTTTTAAGTTCTGTTTCATAGCTTCTCCCTGGGAGAGAGGTCGGTATTGTGTTCTTTTGTTTATTTTGTGAATTAAAGCATTAACATGTTAATCAGTACCATGTTTCAATGTATTGCTCATCATTCACTCCTCCTGAGCAAACTGATGCAGTGTGAGACTCCTGGATTTGGATCAAATCACAGACATTTGAAATCTTCACGGAATCACTCACGTGACTCCGAAGTATAATAGTATGATTAAACGAGAACTTAACAGTTTGGTTTGATCTTTATTTTATGAGGAGTTACGATGAGCGATTATGTGCCCACCGCTCCCGGCCCTCAAAATATTAAAGGTCAACTGGAAGGTCTAGTTTATAATCTTACTATGTTACTTCAGTTACTGTTATCTGTGATTTCACACCGCTGCTTTGAAGATTGACATGCATGCGAACTGGCGGGGTTCTTCACGTAATCGCTCATCGTAACGCCTCATAAAATAAAGATCAAACTTCAAACTGGTAAGTTCTCGTTCAATCTTACTATTTCATACCATTTCAAGCAGAGTGCAGACCACCAAATTCAAATGCAATTTCATACCATTTCAAGCAGAGTGCAGGGCGCCAGATTCAAATGCAATTTCATACCATCTGGGCTTTATACTTCTGCCCTCCACCGGAAGGGGTGTTACCTTCATCATGGTGATTGACAGGTGAGAGGACCAATCAGCTGATCTCAAGATTTTTTTAAACATTCACAACTTTTTTTGATCAAGCGGGAAAAACCCTCGGGGCTGCCTTAGGGGAAGATGACTGAGTAAGATGACCAAATATAATGATATATGGTAGCCTTTTTTCAAAAATCAATATATAGTGCAGACAGGAAGTGGTCAAGATGAGACTTTTAGTTATATAGATATTAAATTAGGCAAAGTCATCATCAAAGACATTTGTATTTGTTTTGTAGAATGGGATTAGAAGATGACAAGAAGACAATGTCCGCAGTGTTTCATAGAATGTGGAAAAGTACAGCACCAGAACAGGTCCTTCAGCCCATCATATCTGTGCTCAACATGATGCCAAGATCAACTAATTTTTTCAGCCTGCACTTGATCCATACCCATCCATTATCTGTATATCCATGTGCCTATGTAAAAGCCACTATTGTATCTGCCTCCACCACCACCCCAGGCAATGTATTCCAGGCTCTGTAAAAAAAAAACAGCGCCCTCTGTGAAAAGAAAAACTCGTCCCTCACATTTTCTTTAAACTTTGGCCCTCTCACCTTAAAGCTATGCCCTTTAGTTTAGTTTGGTTTAGTTTAGAGATACAACGCGGAAACGGGCTCTTCGGCCCACCAAGTCCACGCTGACTAGCGATCCCCGTACACTAACACTATCCTACACACACTAGGAACAATTCACACATACACCAAACCAATTAACCTACATACCTGTTCGTCTTTGGAGTGTGGGAGGAAACCGAAGATCTCAGAGAAAACCCACGCAGTCACAGGGAGAACATACAAACTCCATACAAACAGCACCTGTAATCGGGATCGAACCTGGGTCTGCAAGCGCTGTAAGGCAGCAACTCTACCACTGCGCCACCGCGCTGCCCAGACATTGACATGTCTAGTCTTTGACATTTCCATCCCGATAAAAAGGTTCTGCTGTCTATTCTATTTATGCCTCTCAACAATTTAGATCCTTCTATCAGGTATCCCATCAACATCTGGCATTCCAGAGAAAACTATCCAAGTTTGGCCTTGTTGCTGTTTTCCTCAATCTTCAGAGCAGAGGTTGAGAACAAGCCTGCAAATAACCCAGTATTATGAAAGAAGTCATTGGTCTGTACTGTCAAACCGTAGGATCTAATGGCAAACAATTTTCGGCAGGCAAAAATGGGCGGCCATGGTGGTGCAGCAGAAGAGTTGCTGCCCTACAGCGCTTGCAGCGACGGAGACCCGGATTCGATCCCGACTACGGGTGCTGTCTGTACGGAGTTAGTACGTTCTCCCTGTGACCTATGTGGGTTTTCTCTGAGATCTTCTGTTTCCTCCCACACTCTAAAGACGTACAGATTTGTAGGTTAATTGGCTTGGTGTATGTGTAAATTGTTCCTAGTGTGTGTAGGATAGTGTTAATGTGTGGGGATCGCTGGTCAGTGCGGACTCGATGGGCCGAACGGCCTGTTTCCGTGCTGTATAACTAAACTAAACTGCATTTTTGACTTGGGCAGCACAGTGGCGCTCCTGGTAGAGCTGCTGCCTCACAGCGCCAGAGACTCAGGTACGATCCTGATCTCAGGATTTTGTCTCTGTGGAGATTGTATGTTCTCCTTGCGACCACGTGGGTTTCCTCTAGGTCTTCCCGTTTCCTCCCATATTGGAAAAGCATGCATGTTTGTAGATTCATTGGTGACTGTAAATTGCCACGGTGTCTTGTCACATGTGACAATAAAGTATTCTATTCAATTCAATGGAGTGAATGTGCAAGTGGGATCACATAATACTAGTGTGAAGTGGTGATTGATAGCCAACCTGGACTTGATGGGCCGAAAGGTATGTCCCCATGCTGTATCTCTCAACTAAACTAAACTAAACTTAGCATCTGTGCAACACAATGCATGGTGAAAGAGGACCTGAACAGTAGCAAGAGGTCAATGAAAGCAAAGAGGATATAATGTTAAAATAAATACAATTAGAATTCCATTATGCATGTACAGTAAACCCAATCATAAAACAAAATGTCAACTTCGGGACTGCTTGCTCCTTGGCTTCTGGCAATAGTGTTAGACCTTATTGTATTGTAATATTTGTTTCCTGTATTAGCTGTTTAGTTTACCTTTGGAAAAGGTCATGGAATATATCTCAAATATACCTAGATATATAAATCAAATAGAATTTATGTATTTCTGCTCTTGGTGGTTATTAATGAAGCATTGAGGGTTCTTGGTGCTTCTCAAAAGTAAAAATCATAAGAATGAGACACAGGGACTTCAGATGCTGGAATCCAGAGCCAAAACCAAACTGTTGAAGAAACTCAATGGGTCAGGCAGCCTCTATGTAGTCATAGAGTTAGTTGATGTTTAGGACTGAGACTGTAAAGAGGAGATTGTCAGTATAAAGCGGTGGGGGGTGGGTGAGGTAGGAATTTCTCTAACTTCAAGTTATCCTTGCATTCCTTCTCTCCCTGTGCCCCGCCCCGCACTCCCCCAGCTTGTCCAAGTAGTTTCACTGTTGTCCTGCTTAATTACACTGTTTGTATCCATTTGTTATCACTTTCTTCGCAGCCAACAATGGACCATTGTGGGCTCCATCTTTCCTGGGCTTTGATTTGTCCTTTTGCATTCCTTTCATTCACTTGTTCTTTGTACCTTTTCGTATTTCTAGTTTCCTTCTCCCCTGACTCTCAGTCTGAAGAAGGGTCTCGACCCGAAACGTCACCTATTCCTTTTCTCCAGAGATGCTGCCTGACCCGCTGAGTTACTCCAGCATTTTGTGTCTATCTACTAGCAAATGATAGGTGGATGAAGGTGAGGAGGTGTTGATGGGCAGATGGCTCCTGAGACCTTTACTCACATTAGAAGTAGATTTATCAATTCTGCTTCACATGACAGTGTGAATCAAAGGGTCATCACTCCAACTGCAGTCCCTAACCTCCCACAATCTCACACACAAAATCTTCTTTGCCCATGGAGGTTGGGATCATGGTCACTGAGAGTTTCCTGAGATCCAGTGCTGACTGTGTGGAGTTTGCATGTTCTACCTGCGATCATGTGTGGATTGCCTACGGGCACTCTCGTTCCTCCTGCATCCCAAAGATGTACGGATTGGCAGGTCAATTGATCACTGCAGATTGTGTGTAGTTCTGGTCGCCCCATTGCAGGAAGGATGTGGAGGCTTTGGAGAAGGTGCAGAAGAGGTTTACCACAACGCTGGATTATAGGTTATTAGTTATACGGAGAGGTTGGACACACTCAAATTGTTTTCTCTGGAGCGTCAGAGGCAGAGAGAATTAAGAAAGGCATTGATAGAGTGTACAGTCAGAAGCTTTTTCTCAAGGTGGTGATTTCAAACACTATTGGGCATAGCTTAAAGGTCTTCTTCTTATCGAGTCCACACACAAGATTAGAAGTTGCTCAGCCAGAGCTGAACACACTTCTCGGCATCTGCAAATGGTCTTGTCGCTTCTTGAACTTCTTGTGCGTGGTGGTGGAAAGATTGGTGGAAACAGGGTCGCGACGTGAACGCTCTTTCCTTGACCTCAGCTTAAAGGTGAGAGGGGCAAAATTTAATGGAAGTGTGCGTAGCACGTTTTTTTATGGATTTGTAGGTGCCTGGAACATGCTGCCAGGGAAGGTGGTAACAGCAGTGTTTTAGAGTCCATAAGTCCGTAAGTCATAGGAGTAGAATTAGGCCATTTGGCCCATCAAGTGTACTCCGCAATTTAATCATAGCTGATTTATCTCTCCCTCTCAACCCCATTCTCCTGCCTTCTCCCCATAACCCCTGACAGCCTTACTAATCAAGAACCTGTTATTCTCTGCCTTAAAAATACCCAATGACTTGGCCTCTACAGCTGTCAGTGGTTTTGGACAGGTGTTTGACAGGTACATGGATATGGAGTGATATGGATCATGTGCAGGCAGAGAAGAGATTAGTTTAACTTGGCATCATGTTCGGCACAGACATGGTGGGCCACAGAGTGCGTTCCTGTTGCCACACCGTTCTATATTCTAAATTGTGCCCAGTGTATAGGTATGTGGTGGACTCTGTGAAGTTAATAAAAATGTGGGGCAAATAAAATGAGATCAGTATAGGATTAGTGCAAATGGGTTCTTAATGGTTGTCAGGGACTGCAACTGTTCCCGTACTGTATGATGCTAATTGAAGTTTATGACCAACCGCTGAGATCCTTGTGCTTCCCTCATCAAACTTAAATAAAATAAAAGATCATAAATATGTATCAGTTTAAATCGAAAAAACACTTGATGAGTTCATTACTAAACGCAGCTCAATAATTCCAGTCAACGAGAATGCAAAAGCATGTAACTTAATACATAGATTAATATCAGCTTGCACCTGGACAATAAAATGCAGGCAGAATAGGATTTGAAATTTATTTCTCTGGTGCTGTAATAACTTTTCTGACGGAAGTTATTTTACAAAAACGAGACTGCCTTAATTACAAAATGCTTCCTGAGAAGAAAGAGAGGAGAATGTTGCTGCAGTTCTGCTGCAGGTGGAGGCAACATAGAGCAGAGTGGTTGATGTCCGGAACTCACTGGCAGAGGAGGGAGTGCGATCACTACATTTAAGAACATTTAGGCAGGCAAGGCATAGAAGGAGATTGCTCCAACGAGGGCAAAATGGGACCAGCAGGTCAGGCCGCATCTCTGGAGAACATGCATAGGTGAAATATTGGGTTGAGATAGTTTTTCAGACTGTTTGTAGGGGAGAGAAAAATATCTGGAAGAGGGGAACAAAGCATGGCAGGTGAAAGGAGGATACAGGTGAGGGGGCTGTTTGTACCTGCACCCATCATTATGCCATTCTAAACTAATCCCATCTGCCTGCACATGGTCTATATCCCTCCATCCGTGCCTATTCATGAGCCTCTTAAACATTGCTATCGTAGCTGCTTGCACTACTTCCTGTGGCAGCATGTTCCAGGGACCTGTTTGAACATTTGCTTCATAAATCTCCTTTGTATTTTCTTCCTCTCACCTTCAAGCTATGGTTAAAGGGCTCGTTTATGTGCTGTATCTACAACTTTAATGTTTGAAGATGGAAGTAAAATAGTCTCTTTAATGGAGGTAGATTGTAGCAACACAAAGAAAGTCTGGCTGGTGCATAATGTCAGTGTTAATGGCCATGATAAGACCTCTGATATCATAGTCTGAGTCACAGTTTTGAGTTTGCCACAATTGTGAGAAAGGCAGCAAATGATATAGCCAGTGTATTCACCATTGCAGGTGTAGTTTAAAGCAGTATAATGCTGCAACTATACAGAGAACTCAGTGTTTAAAGCAATTCCCAAATGGCAAGCCAGAATAATGTCAGCCTAATAAGTCAATGTAATATTGAAGCTGGTGAGCAATCTGAGGTGTGAACTTTAAGTATGATGTCCTGGGAGGAACTATGATGGAAAATGCAATGACTTTAAAATTGAGCTGCAAGTTAATTAGCAGCATATACATAGGAACAGCAATCCAGCTGCAGACTCCAAGCTTATGCTGAGGTAGAGATTTTTTCCTTACCTAATTATAGTAACTAACTACAAAAATAGGCCAACTATGTTGGAGAAAGATGAGCTCAAATGACTTAAAAAATGTTTGTTGTTTGAGAACTTCACACCCACAGCTGGAGTAATAGACTAAGAGAGACCCGCTGGGTGCCAGTCACACGGGAGGCCTGGTCCCCCAATGCAACCCATTCCCCAATGCAATATTCCACCCCTCACCCATTCTCCCAACGCAAACTGTTCCCCCAACAGAATATTCCACCACTCATCCATAGCCCTTCACTGCGCAAGCACAGCTCATTTCCCCTCATCCCCTCCTCTTCATGTGTGGGAGGGGAGGGGAGAGGGAAGTGGGGTGTGTGGGGTGAGAGGGGAGGAGGGGTGTGGGGTGGGAGGGGTGTGTGGACGGGGAGGTGTAGGAGGGGGTGAGATGGTGATGTGGGGGTGGTTGATGTGGGAGAGGGGGGGGGTGTGACGGTGTGTGTGGCGGGGAGGAGGTGTGTGTGTGGGTGGGAAGGGGGAAGAGGGATGTGTGGGGGAGGGTGTGTGGGAGGGGGGTGTGAGTGGGCGGGAGGGGGGGTGTGCGTATTGGGGGGAGTGTGTGAGTGGGTGGTGTGATGTTTGGTGGATTGTGTGGAGTGGCAGGACCCATTGCTCCTCCCGTGCAGCAGGTAGCGCTGCACAGAACAAAGGGATATGTCTTGTATATAGTTATCCTGTCTGTAGACAGTCTGTGTGTGCAGCCATTTTTGAGTCTTGCTGCCGGCATTGAAGTAATGTAATAAAGATTTCTGTTGTACCTTGAAGACTCTCAAGTACTTGTGTAGAACTAGAAGACGAACACGAAAGTGGTGTCAGAAGTACAACATTGGGCCCTGATCACGATGGGATATGATTACCACATCATTTACCGACAGTCTGCTGAGCATTCCAATGCGGATGTCTCGTCTACCGATGGATCCGACATGACATTCGATAAAGAGGAGGCAATTATGGTAATTGAGACGGACGTGAACGTGCTAAACACGCGGATCATCCCCGATTTCCCCGTCTCCGCAAGGACGGTTGCTAACTATACGAGCACAGACCCCATTTTGTCGAAGGTACGACATTTTGTTACTCAGGGGTGGCCGAACAGTCCTAAGCTGGACAAGGAACTCCGCTCATTCCAGAATGCGCAACAGGAAATCTCCTCAAAGGATGGCATTCTGCTCCGCGATGGTCGAGTGATCATTCCGACGGAACTGCGATCGCTAGTTCTGAAAATGTTGCACAAGACACACATTGGAATTGTGCGAATGAAGGCGCTCGCCCGCATGCATGTGTGGTGGCCGAATAACGAGACCGATATAGCTGACCACTGCAAGGACTGTACACCAGGTGCCGAAACAGCGCCAAATCCATTGGAAGAGACCTCCGCATGGCCCGTCCCCGACCAACCATGGCAGCGAATCCACATGGATTTTGCCGGACCGTTCCTGAAGGGCATGTGGCTGGTCGTCATGGATGCACATTCAAAATGGTCACATGTTATCCAAATGAATAAGTACCCAACCACCGAAACAGCCACTTCTGCGCTCAATGATTTGTTTGCCATTTGGGGATTGCCCTTAACAATCATAAGCGACAATGAACCCCAATTTGCCTCGCAAATGTTCGCCGACTGGTGCAAACAACATTCAATCGTGCATCTGACATCCGCATCTTTTCATCCGCCCACAAATGATGAGGCAGAGTGGCTCATCAGCGTTTTCGAGTAGGCCATGAAACGTGCTGTAGGAATCGAAAATAAATTGAAACGATTGGCATTGCGCAATTTTTTTTTTTTACAGCAATATCGAACCGTTCCAAACTGCACTACCGGTCAAACTCCAGTGGGTATGATGCACGGACGTCAAGTGTGCTCTCCCCTATTAGTTTTGAACCCGACCCATAATGTTAATACGGCGCGCACTCAGCCAACGAAGTCAAACGAGTCCAAATTCGACATTGGCGACTACATATATTACCGCAGTTATACGGCCAAGGAAAGCAAATGGTGCGCTGGCAGGATCGTGGCTCACATTTGAACCAAAATGTACACCGTCCAAGGACAAGAAGCACAATGCAAACGACATGATGACCAATTAAGATGCCGCGTTCCTCCAGCGAAGACGGCGCAGAACCTGACCAAAACCAAGCAGTCGGACACCCCGGTGCCGAATCGTGTGGGTACTGGAGTGCCTGACTTGGACGAAGTTCCGCCAACCGAACTCCCCGCCGATCTGCCTGTGGTCCTTCGTCGATTGACACATTGCAATCGTGGTATTCCCCCAAGGCGACTCATTCAGGAATAGTGACGTTCAAACTGGAAAGGGGGAGTGTGATGTTAGGTGGACTGTGTGGGGTGGGACGACCCGTTGCTCCTCCCGTGCAGCAGGTGGCGCTGCACAGGACAAAAGGGAGATGTTTGTATATAGTTTATCCTGTCTGTGTGTGCAGTCAGATTCTGTGTTGCAGCCATTTTTGAGTTGTCTTGCTGCCGGCATTGAAGTAATGTAATAAAGATTTCTGTTGTACCTTGAAGATTCTCAAGTACTTGTGCAGACCTAGAAGATGAACACGATAGGTGGTTGTGGGGGGGAGAAGTGTGTGGGCAGGGGGGAGATTGTCAGGGTGTGTGTGGGGGGGGGGGGTTTAGGCAGGCAATGTGGGTGGGGGGGCTGTGGGGGAAGGGGGGTGCTGGCGGGGGGCATTGTGGGGGAGAAGGGTGTGTGGGCGGAGGGGGAGTGAGCTCGGAGAAAAGATGGGGAAGAACCGTGGGCGAGGGGGGGGTATCATGGGGGAGGAGCCAGCAAGGGGGAAACAGAGGGGTAGTGGCTGGAATTGGCGGTGCGATGGAGACTCACAGAGGGTGCTGGTCGCTGGTCGTTATCCTCCGCTGTGATCAGAGTCTCTGCTTTCCATTTGGTGATTTTGGCGACATCTCTGACCAGGCTGGGCTGGGTCTGCGACTCTTGGCTGGGCTGGGTCTCTGACGCTGGGCTGAGCTGGACAGGGTCTCCGACGCTGGGCTGGATCAGGTCTCTGACGCTGGGCTGCTCGCCACTGGGCTGCTTGGGGCAGGGCTGCTTGGGGCTGGGCTACTTCAGGTCCCTCCGAAAATTGGACCCGGTTGGAAACCTCCGCCAGCCATCCGCAGCTCCAGTAAAGACGTGATGGCGCAGGAAGGGGCGGACCGTCCCAGTGTGTGACAGGGGAAGAGACTAATCTGAGCGGCGCTGAACGGCAGGAAAAGAGATCGATCTGCGCACGCGCAGTTTTTAAGAGTTTTTAAACCTTGCTAATTCTTACGACATTCAACCGATCAGAACAAAACTTGGTGCAATCGCAGCATAGGAGAACGGTGAGTGAACTGAGAAAAAATCATAGCGCTATCGCGAACCGTTTTTGTGCAAATAGAAGACTGCAGAAACCGGAAGATAACTAGATCAGAGTTTTAGTTATCGATAGATGGACAAGGTATCTGTAATTACATGGAGGGGCACAAGGCTTAATGCCAACTCCATCTCCTGCAGGCCTAGAGAAAATAACAAAATGCTGGAAGAACTCAGAGGGTCAGGCAGAATGTATGAAGGGGGATGGGGAGGCACAACTTCAGATTGGGAGCTTCTTAGTTCCTCCAGCACTGTTTTTTGTTCAAGATTCCAGCAGCTGCAATTACTTTAATTTAGAGATACTGCGTGGAAACAGGCCCTTCGGCCAGCCAAGTCCGCGCCGACCAGCGACCCCCACACACTTACACTATCCTACATGCACTAGGGACATTTTACAATTTTACTGAAGCCAATTATCCTACAAACCTGTACTTCTTTGGAGTGTAGGACGAAACCAGAGCACCCGGAGAAAACCCATTCAGGTCACGGGGAGAACGTACAAACTCCGTGCAGACAGCACCTATAGTCAGGATCGAACCTGGGTCTCTGGCGCTGTATGGCGCTCTACCACTGCGCCATTTGTCGCCAGTGTCTCCCCATTCTCCTGCAGTCCTAGGCTGGTGCTCTGCAACACTGAATGTACACTGTGCACACTCCATCCCTCACGTACCCAAGTCTTGCTAGTTTCATGCTTGTTATCCACCTCCGCCAACAATGGACCATCGTGGGATTTTTAACCATCAGAGTCGTCGCTGATCTGTTCTGTACCTTTTATATCTCTAGTTTCCCTCCTCCCTGACTCTCAGTCTGATGAAAGGTCTCGACCAGAAATGTCACCTATTTCCATTCTACCGAGAGATGCTGCCTGACTTGAGTTACTCCAGCTTTTTGTGTCTATCTTCAGGGTACATACACTACTCCTTTAACTGTTACAGGCTCTGATCTTTGGGTTGTTTTTTCAACAGTTAAGCCACTCCTTTTGTGCATCTGGTCATGAAATCTCTGCATGTCCGTCAATCCTACATAATGTTCCACCTAGCATTTTGTATGGTGTGGCAATACTATGGCTGCTACCTAAATGCAGGCTATTGTTCCTGTTGAATTGTGCTACTGGCAAGTACTGTAGTTAAAATGAAAGGAAGATAATTGCAACAGAAGAAAACATCAAGACTCTGAACTGATCTTATTTCCCTTGTTTGTGTCAGTTTATATTATGTTTCTTTTTCAAATCCATGCTTAATTTCTTTTGAAATAATAAATTAATCTCTGCCTCAGTAGCTAATTTAAGAACTGTGTTCCAGGCTTTAATGTCCTTTGAGTAAAACTTTCTTTTAAGATTAATCCTAACTTGCTGTGGTAATTTTGACAGTGTAACGGTGTAGATTTGTGCATTTCACTTTTCTCCTGTTCTACTATTTCCACTGGATTACCTTTTCTAGAGTATGTTTTTTAAGGTTGTTATGTCCTCACCCATCACAATTTTTTCAGGGTGACTTAATAGAAGTTATTTGTGTTCGGAAGGGAATTACAAAATCAATCAAGGAACATTTTTATTGCAACTGAGCTTTCAGGTCACAAGCCAAAAGTTAAAACTGTTAGGTCCCACAGTCAGCCAAAGGTCAGAACGTTGCATAAATCATCAGCCAAGGCCTTGGAAATGAACAGCTTAATATTTAAAGCGGTTATTGGTTTCTTTCTTAATGAAGGAAAATATTTTGGGATAAGAAGTGGGTTGGAGGGAGGTGGGGGTGAACAGGGAGTACTGATACATTTAAATTCATCTTGATCTTTTGGCTAGTTCCTGTTGAAAGGTATATCTGGAAAAACTCCAATAATTTGGTATCCTTGGGACTGATTTGCTGGGTATATTAATTTCCAAACATGTTTTTAACAGTAATTTTTTAAAATGTAAAGGGCCTGTCCCACTTTCACGACCTAATTCACGACCTTTTTTACATTTGGAC
Organism: Okamejei kenojei; assembly: GCA_035221665.1. NCBI lineage: Eukaryota > Metazoa > Chordata > Chondrichthyes > Rajiformes > Rajidae > Okamejei > Okamejei kenojei. Next base: position 38,398,070 of record CM069143.1, read on the forward strand.
AGTTTTCATCATGGTAGAAAAACGCCCCAACCTACTTAATGCCTGCTAGGACCTACCTACGACCTTCTACCACCTCCTACAACCTCGTGATGACCATGCTGCGAGTATGAGTCAAGGGCAAACTCGGCAGAGGTCGTGAATTAGGTTGTGAATTAGGTCATGAAAGTGGGACAGGCCCTTTATTGTACATGGTGTTATAATAAATCTTTCAGTGAACCCAGTGCGTTTGAAGGCTGCGCGGGAAATGGAGACCCGAGTTAGTTTAAAGAGAGCATGGGAAACAGGGATCTGGTGAGTTATGCGAACTGGAATTGTGGTGGGTGAAAAAGGAGGAAGGGAAGCAGGGTCCAAGGTACTGGATGGGGGCATTGGAGCCAGGGATGGGGGCTTTGGAGCCAGGCCTTAGTGAATGGGGAGGGAGCTTGGGAACCAAGGCCATAGCCAGTGGGAAAGGAGTACGGGAGCAGGGGACTGTGGCAAGACACAAGAGGCGAGCCAGGTACCAAATCATCTATATTTCAATATAATTGGATGGTAGGTTTTTTAAGTTTTACCACTTACAATAATGGAACACTTTCTTCCTCCTCATATATTCCATGCACCATAAAAATATAAATTTATGACATGAATATGATATAATGTGTGAATATGATATAATAATCAAGTTCTACTATTTCTGAAGCAGTCAAGTGTTGGATTGTTGGGTGTAATTCTTTGCACTGAGTGGCCTTGAATATTTTCATTCTTCTCCTGTGCTGTTCTGTGCAAGATAGTAACCATCACTCAACTTTCCAAGCTGGTAAAACTAGCTCTGTCTCCTGGACAATCTATAAATACCATACACTGAGAAAAAATAAAAATATTGCAACCTTGCGGTTGTTGGAAACAAAACAAAAATGTTCCCACAGACCTTGGCTGGCTCAGCTGTGCGATCCAATGATAATTTACCATTTTGTACACACAAGTCTGTGTATCGTATTTTGCATGCATTTGACTTTGGCAAGTGGCTGGGTGTGAACATGTTTCTTGATAATGACAGGGGTTTGTGGGTTTCTCATGTGTATGCCTTGTTGGTCACTTGCGCCTGGAACCAACTCGGGGAACTGACAGGTTCACCTTGGAGAAACATGTTGCACCCACAAGGACGCATAAAGATGATTTCCATCTCGAGAGTCGAGCGTCAAAAATGTGTGATTGTGTACAGAGAGAAGATCGATTAAATTCTTACATGCATCAGCTCAACTGGCTTGTAAATGCAATACACACAGATAAATATAATAATCACAAAGTCCCATGTGCAATCAAAAACAGTCAACACGGGTTCATAGTTGCTGACATTAGTGTTGTGTAGTTTAGTTTAGAGATACAGTGTGGAAACAGATCCTTCGGCCCACAGAGTCCTCGCTGACCAGTGATCACCCGGTATATTGAGGTCCTCTGAGGTCCACAGGAGCCGTTGGAAGAGAAGGAGGGGGAGGAGCGACACCCGACCGGTAAGGTTTAAAATCCAGCGCGGGGCTTGTTTTTTCAGAGGCCCACAGGAGCCGTTGGAAGAGAAGGAGGGGGAGGAGCGACACCCGACCGGTAAGGTTTAAAATCCAGCGCGGGGCTTGTTTTTTCAGAGGCCCACAGGAGCTTGCCGGAATCCATAACATTCCATTTGGAGAAGTGTTTTTTTTTTTGAGGAAACCGCTGATTGGTGGGAAGTGGACTAGGGTAAGCAGCTGATTGGCAGTCAGATTCCAGCAGTTTGTTGTGTACTTTGTATTGTGTTGCTGTTGTATCCTGTGTAAGGGGGGCAGTATGAAGGCCAGGGCAGTGTACTGTTCTGGATGTCAGATGTGGGAGGTCAGGGAATCTGATAGCCCTCCAGACGTCCACATCTGCACCAGGTGTGTTGAGATGGGGCTCCTAAAGGACTGTGTTAGGAACCTGGAGCAGCAGCTCGATGACCTCCGTCTCAGGGAGAGTGAGGAGGTAATAGAGAGAGGAGCTACAGGGAGGTAGTCACTCCCAAACCACAGGAGGCAGACAAGTGGGTCACGGTTAGGAAGGGCAAGCGGCAGAGGCAGGGGCTAGAGAGTACCCCTGTGACCGTACACCTGGAAAATAGGTACTCGGGTTTGAGTACGATTGGAGGGGACAGCCTAGCTGGGGGCAGCAACAGCGGCCGGGCCTCCGGCACAGAGACCGGCCCTGATGCTCAGAGGGTAGCAAAAAGAGGAGGGCAATTGTAATAGGGGACTCTATAGTTAGGGGGTCGGATAGGCGATTCTGTAGACGCAGTCGGGAGACCCGGATGGTAGTTTGCCTCCCTGGTGCCAGGGTCTCGCATGTGTCAGAACGTGTACAAAAGATTCTGATAAGGGAGGGAGAGGAGCCTGATGTTGTGGTACACATAGGTACCAATGACATAGGCAGAAAAAGTGACGAGGTCCTGAAGGGAGAATTTAGGGAGTTGGGGGGAAAGTTAAGGAGAAGGACCAAAAGGGTAACGATTTCAGGATTACTGCCTGTGCCGCGTGACAGTGATAGTAGGAATGAAATGAGGTGGAGGATAAATGCGTGGCTGAGGGACTGGTGCAGTGGGCAGGGATTCAAGTTTCTTGATCACTGGGACCTCTTTTGGGGAAGGCATGATCTGTACACAAAGGACGGGTTGCACTTGAACCCGAGGGGGACCAATATCCTGGCAGGGAGATTTGCAAAGGCTACTGGGGAGATTTTAAACTAGAAAGGCTGGTGGGAGGGACTTGGGTAGAGGGGGCTAGGGATCAGGGTGTGGGGCAAGAGGCAGAGAAGGGAAGCACTCGGATCCAAAATGTAGGCGAGAAAGATGAAAAAGATAATAGACAGAGAATAAGGGATGGTGGGTTTCTAAAATGTGTATATTTTAATGCTAGGAGCATTGTAAGTAAGGTGGATGAACTTAGAGCCTGGATTGACACCTGGAAATATGATGTTGTGGCAATCAGTGAAACATGGTTGCAGGAGGGCTGTGATTGGAAACTAAATATTCCAGGATTTCGTTGCTTCAGGTGTGATAGAATTGGAGGGTCCAGAGGGGGAGGTGTTGCATTGCTTGTCAGAGAAGATATTACAGCAGTGCTTTGGCAGGATAGATTAGAGGGCTCGTCTAGGGAGGCTATTTGGGTGGAACTGAGAAGTGGGAACGGTGTAGCAACACTTTTAGGGGTGTACCGCCAAATGGGGAGCGAGAATTGGAAGAGCAAATATGTAAGGAGATAGCAGATATTAGTAGTAAGCACAAGGTAGTGATTGTGGGAGATTTCAATTTTCCAAAAATAGACTGGGAAACACATTCTGTAAATGGGCTGGATGGTTTAGAGTTTGTTAAATGTGTGCAGGATAGTTTTTTGCAGCAGTACATAGAGGTATCGACCAGAGAAGGGGCAGTGCTGGACCTCCTGTTAGGAAATGAGGCAGGTCAGGTGACGGAGGTATGCGTTGGTGAGCACTTCGGGACCAGTGATCACAATACCATTAGTTTCAATATAATTATGGAGAGAGTCAGAACTGGACCTAGGGTGGAGATTTTTGATTGGAGAAAGGCTAACTTTGAGGGAATGCGTAAGGATTTTAAAGGAGTGAATTGGGACACTTTGTTTCATGGGAAGGATGTAGAAGAGAAATGGAGGACATTTAAAGGGGAAATTGTAAGAGTACAGAATCTTTATGTCCCTGTTAGGTTGAAAGGAAAGAGTGAAAATTGGAAAGAGCCATGGTTTTCAAGGGAAATTGGACACTTGTTTCGAAAAAAGAGAGATATCTACAATAATTATAGGAGGCATGGAGTAAATGAGGTGCTAGAGGAGTATAAAGAATGTAAAAAGAATCTTAAGAAAGAAATTAGGAAGGCTAAAAGAAGATATGAGGTTGCTTTGGCAAGAAAGGTGAAAGTAAACCCAAAGGGTTTCTACAGCTATATTAATAGCAAAAGGATAACGAGGGATAAAATTGGACCATTAGAGAACCAGAATGGACAGCTATCTGCAGAGCCAAAAGAGATTGGGGAGATATTGAACAATTTCTTTTCTTCGGTATTCACCAAGGAGAAGGATATTGAACTCTGAGTTAAGGGGAAAAAGTAGAGTAGCTATGGAAACTGTGAGATTCAAAGAGGAGGAAGTACTGACACTTTTGAAAAATGTAAAAGTGGATAAGTCTCCAGGTCCTGACAGGATATTCCCTAGGACATTGAGGGAAGTTAGTGTAGAAAAACAGCAGGAGCTATGACAGAAATATTTCAAATGTCATTAGAAATGGGAATAGTGCCGGAGGATTGGCGTACTGCGCATGTTGTTCCATTGTTTAAAAAGGGTTCAAAGAATAAACCTAGCAATTATAGACCTATTAGTTTGACGTCAGTGGTGGGCAAATTAATGGAAAGGATACTTAGAGATAATATATATAAGCATCTGGATAAACAGGGTCTGATCAGGAACAGTCAACATGGATTTGTGCCTGGAAGGTCATGTTTGACAAACCTTCTTGAATTTTTTGAAGCGGTAACTAGGGAAATTGATGAGGGTAAAGCAGTGGATGTTGTCTATATGGATTTCAGTAAGGCCTTTGACAAGGTTCCCCATGGAAGGTTGGTTAAGAAGGTTCAATCTTTGGGTGTTAATGGCAGAGTAGCAAGATGGATTCAACAGTGGCTGAATGGGAGATGTCAGAGAGTAATGGTGGATGGCTGTTTGTCAGGTTGTAAGCCGGTGACCAGTGGGGTGCCTCAGGGATCTGTGTTGGGTCCACTGTTTTTTGTCATGTACATCAATGATCTGGATGATGGGGTGGAAAATTGGATAAGTAAGTATGCAGATGATACTAAGATAGGTGGTGTTGTGGATAATGAAGTAGATTTTCAAAGTCTACAGAGAGATTTGGGCCATTTGGAAAAGTGGGCTGAAAGATGGCAGATGGAGTTTAATGCTGTTAAGTGTGAAGTGCTACATCTTGGCAGGACAAATCAAAATAGGAAGTACATGGTAAATGGTAGGGAATTGTGGAATGCTGTGGAACAGAGGGATCTAGAAATAACTGTGCATAGTTCCCTGAAGGAGGAATCGCATGTAGATAGGGTGGTAAAGAAAGCCTTTGGTGTGCTGGCCTTTATAAATCAGAGCATTGAATATAGGAGTAGGGAAGTAATGTTAAAATTGTACAAGGAATTGGTAAGACCAATTCTGGTGTATGGTGTACAATTTTGGTCGCCTAGTTATTGGAAGGATGTCAACAAAATAGAGAGAGTACAGAGGAGATTTACTAGAATGTTGCCAGGGTTCCAGCAACTATGTTACAGAGAAAGGTTGAACAAGTTAGGTCTTTATTCTTTGGAGCGCAGAAGGTTAAGGGGGGACTTGATTGAGGTCTTTAAAATGATGAAAGGGATAGACAGAGTTGACGTGGATACGTTTTTCCCATTGAGGGTAGGGAAGATTCAAACAAGAGGGCATGACATGAGAATTAAGGGACAGAAGTTTAGGGGTAACGTGAGGGGGAACTTCTTTACTCAGAGGGTGGTGGCTGTGTGGAATGAGCTTCCAGCAGAAGTGGTGGAGGCAGGATCGATGTTATATGGTTATATGGTTATATTAGCACTATCCTACACATTAGGGACAATTTACAATTATTTACCGAAGCCAATTAACCCATTAACCTGTACACATTTGGAACTGAAGCACCCGGGGAACATCCACGCGGTCACAGGGCGAATGTACATTCTCATACAGACGGCTCCTATAGTCAGTATCAAACTCTGGTCTCTGGTGCTGTAAGGCGGCACCTCTACCACTGCTGCTATCAGGCAACTGAATTATCCTAGAGAGCCGAGCTGAACTACTAGCTACCTCTTCGGTGACCCTCGGACTATCCTTGATGGGACTTTGCTGGCTTTACCTTGCACTAAATGTTATTCCCTTATCATGTATCTATAGACTAAAATGGCTTGATTGTAACCATGTATTGTCTTTCTGCTGACTGGATAGCACGCAACAAAAGCTTTTCACTGTACCTCGGTACACATGACACTAAACTGAACTAAACTGAACTGAACCGTGTCACCGTGTAGCGTTCAAGAGTTTGACGGTTGCTGAGAAGAAACTATTCTTGAACCTGGTGGTCAGTGTTTTCCGTTGTTTCTTTCTTTCTGTACCTTCTTCCTGAAAGTGTGATGGAAATGAGGGAGTGGCCATGGTGAAGTCTTATTGAAGCAGAACCTTCTATAGATCTCTTTGATGGTGGGGAGATCAGTATCTGTGATGGGCCAGGCAGTATTCACCACTCTCTGTGATTTCCTACATCTTGGGCATTCAGATTACTGAACCAGGCCGCGATGGAACCAGTCAGTGTGATCTCCACTGTACACCTGTAGAAGGTCAATAGATCATAGGCTACAATTCTCCTGTTTGCATCCAATGTTTAGTTTTAGTTTAGCTTTGTTTAGATATACAACGTGGAAACTGGCCCTTCGGCCCGAGGCGGCCAGCGATCCCCGCACACTCACCCGATCCTACAAACACTGGGGACCAATTTACAATTTTACCAAGCCAATTAACCTACAAACCAGTATGTCTTTGGAATGTGGGAGGAAACGGGAGCACCCGGAGAAAACCCACGCAGGTCATGCAGAATGTACAAATTCCATACACACAGCACCCATAGTCAGAATTGATCATGGGTCTCTGGATCTGTAAGGCAACAACTCTACATCAGTGCCTCTGTGGTGCCCCAATGGTCTTCACCTATGCTTCAGATCCACCAAGAATGCAGAAAATGGGGCTTTCAACAAAGGTGGTCCTTCTCTCCCTCAATAGCACTAATTCCCTTTGCTCTTGTGTCATTGATTCTCTTAAAAACATGGAAAACAAGGATACATTCCATTTAAACCTGCTTTGCTATTCAAATTCTTTGCCTCCTCCAAATTACACCTAATTTTTTTTCTGTCCACAAATCAGCCTTAAATATACTCAACCAGTTACAAAATGCACAATCGTCTCAGTGAAGAGATTTGGTATCGGTATTGGTCTATTATTGTCAAATGTGCTGAGGTACAGTGAAAAACTTCATATGCATGCTAAACAATCAAATCACACTACACCCAAGTACAATCAAACCATACACATGTACAGCTGGTAGTGCAAAGAGAAAAATAACCTCACTGCTGAATGTAGTGTTACAGCTAGACTCACAGTGCAGATGAAACAAAAGGGCAATGGTCCTAATGAGGAGTTTAGAAGAATGTGGGGGGACCTCATTGAAACATACAGTATAGTGGAAGGATTGGATAGAGTGGATGTGGAGAGGGTGTTCCCACCAGTGGGAGAGTCTAGAACTAATGTCATAGCCTCAGATTTACAGGACGTTCTTTTAGGAAGGAGATGAGGAGAAATTTCTTTAGTCAGAGGGTGGTGAATCTGTGGAATTCTTTGCAACAGAAGCCAAGTCTGTAGGAGAAGCCAAGTCTGCCCCGATCTACGACAGGATAAACTATATACACAACATAGCAAAAGGATTTGAGTACAGGAGCAGGGAGGTTCTACTTCAGTTGTACAGGGTCTTGGTGAGACCACACCTGGAGTATTGCGTGCAGTTTTGGTCTCCAAATCTATTATTGCCATAGAGGGAGTGCAGAGAAGGTTCACCAATGCTGATGCAGGACTGTCTTATAAAGGATACGGTTTAACATTGAGAGGGGATCTTATAGAAACTTACAAAATAATTAGGCTAGATGCAGGAAGATTGTTCCCTGGTCACAGCTTAAGATAAGGGGGAAATCCTTTAAGACCAGACTTTCTCACACATGAGGCCAGATTGGCTGGCCCGCATAAGGGGATCTATACGGGATACATGATCAGCCATGATCATATTGAAACTCGAAGGGCTGAATACTCCTGCACCTAATTTCTACATATCCTTTTGTCCTGTGCAGCGCCATCTGCTGCACAGGAGGAGCAACAGGTCCTCCCACCCCACACAGTCCATCAAACATCACATTCCCCCTTTCTAGTTTGAACTACTCCATTTAGCTGGACCTCACTTCACTCTTTTTTTACAGCCATTGCGTTTCACAACTCTTGCTAAAGGCTCAGAATCAAGAGTTTTCCTCAGTGTTCCATTTTAAAGATATATCAGTATTTGCTTTGTCTGTATGCAGGGCCGGCCTTAGGAGGTGCAGGGCCCAATTGGGAACAATGTTGGTGAGCCCCAGGTTCCCAGCCAAGGTCTGTAGAATCATAGAAATACAAATAAAGTCTATTATAAACTTTATATCTCTATAGTAGAATGGAAATTAATCAAAATGTGTGCTTAAAAAGTGCCTGCGAGTTAATGGACCAAACAGATCCATTTTAATATAACATTGCATACATGTAAGCCTACCAGTAACAAACAAAATGTGTAGATCACCTCTGAAAAGTACATAGTTACAATACCACTTGTTTTAGTGACTGTGAAATGAAAATAAAATTAAATTAACTAGATCCTGCAAAACCAATAACTATTGGCGAAAAACCAGTCCAGGTAATACATTTTGGGCTTCAGCACCATCCTACCCTTTGGGCTTCTACACCATCCTAACTTAGTTGTGTGTGTGTCTTAGTTGTGTGTATGTTAGTTGTCTGTGCGTGATGTGTGTGTTAGTTGTCTGTGCGTTATGTTTGTGTGTGTGTGGGAGGGAAGGAGAGAAGGGAAGGAGGGAGAGAAGGGAGGGAGGGAGAGAAGGGAGGAAGGAGAGAAGGGAGTGAGGGAAGTAGAGAAAGAAGGGAGGGAGGGAAGGAGGGAAGGGAAACGAGAGAGAGGAAGGAGAGAAAGAAGGGAAAAGAGAGAGAGGAAGGAGGGAGGGAAGGAGAGAAGGGAGGGATGTTGGGATCCAGGCGAATGGGTGTGAGCTGAGGCCGAGGTTTGTAAACATTGCTCCAACCCTCGCCCGGCCCTCCCTGTATTGTTCACAGCATCTTCCCGGGGAGAGAGAGGGGTGGAGCCGGGGCTGTGTGCGTGAAGCACGGCAACTGGGGGGCGGCAGCGCTGCCCCGGGAACATGAGGGAATGACCCACCTCCCCTCTCCCCCCTCCCCGTATACCCCTTTCTTCCCCCTCCACCCCTCTACTCTCTCTCCACCCCTCTCTCCCTCCTCCATCCGGGGTAGATCTACCTGAGCTGAGAGTAGATTACTCTGGCGCGGGGCCCCCATAGGCACGGGGCCCAATTGGGAGCCATTGGTACAGTTGGCTTAAGCCCGGCCCTGCCTGTATGCTGTTCATTCTCCACTTGGCTGTAGTTTTTCTCGGCGGTAGTCATTGTTTTGGATGCGAACGCGATTGTTTCTTCATTGCCGTTTCTGCGCCGTTTGTGAGATTACAGCTCCAAGATCGTACGGCGATGCATCGGCGGCCAGCGAGATCGGCTTCGATGGGTCATAGTGGACCAAACGCGTCTTCTGGGTGAGCATCTCCTTCAACCTGGTGAATGCATGGTCACACTCTTTGGACCAGTGCCATTCGACGTCCTGTTTTAGCAAGTTGTTCACGCATTTGCTGACTATGTTGCAATCCATGGTAGATGGCAATGCCATAGTTGATCCATCTCTCAAGGCGTTCATGTCAAGCTTGAAAGCATGGATCCAGTCGATGGCACACAGGGATCTGCCATCTTTACCAACAATGATCAGCGGCAACATCTGTGTCATACCATTACAGGAAACGGCAACAGTGCATTTGCCTTTCGTGGGAATGGGCTGTCATCTGTATTCGAAAAGTCGGACGTTGGCCGGTTTCAGTTTCGGCGATCCTATCCTCTCCCAGATGTCCTGACCCACCAAGCGACACAGCTGCACCAGTGTCCACCTGGAACTGTAGATCGTTGTTCGAGACCCGCAGCTAAATCCTCAGCTTGTCGATGATCGTAGACCCACCAAGCACTTCAATAGGAATGGTCTCCGCGATTTGGTCGACTGTGTTTTGCACTTTCTTGCCCTTTCTCAACTATCCTACAGATTGACACACTGCCTGGAGATTACCTTTTCAGTAACAGGCATAACAAACGGACTTGATATACGGGCACTCACGGTGATGATGAGCAGTTGAGCCGCACCGGTAGCAGGGTTTCGATCCTCCCCCCACAGGGGAACGGCTCTTCTGAAACTGTCCCACCTTCTCCAGATTTGCTCTGGGTCGATCAACTGGTTTCTGGAATTGCACCTCCTGAGGGAGCTTCGACGCTGTTTCGCCGGCCATTTTGTGCAGTTCTTTACTCAGCAGCTCGGCAGTCTTAGCACACTGCAGCACATTCTTCAATGAGGCGTCCGATTCCTTGAGAATCGCCTGCTGGATGAATGCATGCCACCAACCCATGACCAGTCTATCCCGCAACGCATTGTCTTGGCACTTTTCGCAGCATTGAGTTTTAAAATCACATGCCTTTGCCATGGTGCGAAGTTCGGCAAGAAATTCAGTAATCGATTGCCCTTCCTGTTGCACCTTCCTGTAGAAATCAAGGCGAGCTGCGAGGAAATTTCAACTTTCTTTGAAATGCAGCTGCAAAGCCGTTGTGATTTCAGCATATGAAGCTTCAGTTACTTCTTCTGTAAGTAAATTTTGAAGCAGTGCAAAAGTTTCTGGAAACAAGAGAGCCTTCTTCCTCTGGTCAGTCGTAATTTTCCATACTTTCAAAATAAAACACAGCGCGCATTAAATACAACGATCACCTTTCTTGCTCGGTATCGAAATGATTGAATTGCAGAGATGTTAGTTTGAGTTCCGTTTTTTAAAAATCGAAAAATAGGCTCGTATCTGGATCTTTGGATGCAATCCGAAGTATCCCATTCCTGACACCACTTTCGTGCTCATTTTCTAGGTCTGCATGAAACTTCAAGGTACAACAGAAGTCTTTATTATATTACTCAATGCAGGCAGCTACAAGGTACAACAGAAGTCGTTATTATATTACTCAATGCTGGCAGCAAGCCAACTCAAAATGGCTGCCCGCATACTGCCCACAGACAGGATAAACTATATACACAACATATCCTTTTGTCCTGTGCAGCGCCACCTGCTGCACGGGAGGAGCAACGGGTCATCCCACCCCACACAGTCCACCAAACATCACACAGAGATAGATAGATTCTTGATTAGTACAGGTGTCAGAGGTCATGGAGAGAAGGCAGGAGAATGGGGTTAGGAGGGCATGATTGCTAGCTCTTGATTCTCCTGCCAGAGGAGACAATCTCCCCATGTCTATCCTACCAATCCCACTGGGTCTTAGATGTTTCAATGACATTGCCCCTCATTCTTCTGAACTCCAGAGAAGGTAGAAGCCTCCATTCATCTGACTGGTGGGCAGAAGCTCCCCTGACACTTGGAATTCATGCTGTCTTCCAACAAGGTCCAGGCAGGAGATCAGAAGAATACTTCCGATATTGTATCGTAAACAGACATTACAGATCTTCCACGGAAATGGCAGAGATTTTTTTGTAAAGTGTGTACATGACTAAAATTTGATTTATGTGTAAAGAAGACTCATTAAGATTGACTTATGCTGATGATTTTGAAGAGCTGCATTGTATCAGTGTCAAAATGACAGCTCTGTTGTCAAATGTTATATCAGCACTTTTTCTAGTGAACCACATCAGAACCATGATATGATGGAATCTGGTTTATCTGTCTTTGCAATGATTGGGGATTCACAAGTTAATTTTTAAAACTATTCTGTGGTTGAAATCATGTTGCCATAAAAGTATCACTTGAAAGTTTCTTCCTGTCACGAGCAGAACACACCAACAGTCACGTTGTTCTGGGATCCAAGGCACGTCTGTGATGTTTTTCAGCACAGCCTTATCCTCTTTGCTGTTTAAAAAGAACCACAGAGGGGAACCGTTCAATGCAGCGGCTTAATAACTGGCTTTTCATCTCTGAACCTTGTTTAATATCAGTCCTGGATGACTGGGATCTCTCTGATTATGCAGAATGGGTCTCAAGCGAGCTTTTCTACAAGTGCGAGTTTAGGTCACAAAATGGAGCCTGTTTCGGCCTGTAATTAAATAGCTAGGGTGCTGCTCTATTATTCAGAAGTTCAACATCCTGTTCACAAAGGGGGCTTAAGCATGAAAGTGCAGACATGAAGAAATATTATACGATTGGATTAAAATCATTCAAAAGTCCAATAGCGCTCTTTAGAATGAGAACAGGAAAGTTATTTTAGGTGTGTTTGCCAATATTTATCACCCAATCAATAAAAAAGTGCTTTATTAGTGTGGTGCATTAGAAAAATTAGGATGATGGTATATAAATGCAGTTCTACCTATTTTATCACATGTCCTCTGTGGCAAGGCTGAGCTCGGGAGTTTGGTACATTAAAATTCACATGTTACACTCCCTGCATTGTGCAGCAGGTCTGTGTTTATTCAACCGTGATCGAGTTATATGACTATTCCATCTAACAATTAAAACTCTGGTGCTGTTGAGACGGCAGGGCAACATGTGCCTGAGCAGGGAGTTAGAGGGGAGGGAAATCAAGGTTGGAAATAAAAGGCAGAAAACAAGAAGAAAAAGAAAGCAGCAAAAAAAAAGACAAGAAGATAAATAGATTTTGTGGAGCCAAAAGGGCTGAGGATAAGAAACTGTAGTAAAAGTACAAGCTTATGGGGTCCATATTAAAAGCATATAGTATTCAAAATAAAATCCATGAACTAACAGTATAACTGGAGATCAAAGGTTTGATCTGAAAGTCATTTGAAGACATGGTTATAAGGAAATCAAAACCTGGAATTTGATATTTTACTTTTTATGAAGGATGGATGGGAATGGACTGGATGTGGGGTAGATCGTTATGAAGAGGTGAAATAAGTACGGGTGTGAGAGATGATCTCGGCTCAGTAGATGTTGAGTCCATTTGGGTGGAAGTAAAAGAATAGAGTGCGAGAGAACACTATGGTTGGAGTGGGGGGAGTGCTGTAGGAAACGGCACATAGGTCAGGAAATGGTGGGGCATGTAAAAGGCGGAGCAGTGGGCTAAAAGGCCAACCGAGGAACAATCTACTTAGGACCTGCTAATTACCAATGACACGGGATTAATAAATTATTTCAGAGTAAAAGATCCCTTAGGACATGCTAATCACAGGATGTAGAACATGAGAGTGAGAAACCTAGATTAGAAGCAACTTGAATAGTTTGAGATACAGCTGGGGACCAGGCCCTTTCGGCCTACCGAGCCCATGGGGACCATCGATCACCCAGCCACACTATTCCTATGTTATCCCACTTTCACATCCACTCCCTGTTCACTACTGGCAATTTACAGAGGCCAATTAAGCTACCGCACATCTGAAGCACCAGGAAGAAGCTCACATAGCGACAGGGAGAATGTACAAGCTCTACACAGTTAGCACCTGTGCTCAGGATCGAACCTGGGTTTCTATGAGGCAGCAGGTCTACCATTTGTACCATTGGGTTGCCACCATGCAAAACTTGATAAGGGGTCATTCGAATGAATGAATGCAGGGATGGATTTAAGGCCCTGTCCCACTTTCCCGAGTTACTCACGAACTCTCCCGAGTTTTCCCCTTGATTCGAACTCAGAGAATTATGGTAATAGCCGATCGTAGGTACTCATTTTTTTTAACGCATGGACATTTTTCAACATGTTGAAAAAAACGTCCTGACTTACCTGATGCCCCGAGTTCCTACAGCTGGTATTACGAGCTGCTACGAAACATCTACGACTCCTACGGGCTCGTTGCCGACATTACCCGACATTCCCCGAGTTCGAATCAAGGGGAAAACTCGGGAGAGTTCGTGAGTAACTCGGGAAAGTGGAACAAGGCCTTAAGTGGTCTGACAAAATATATTAGCAGGTAAAACATTTGAGATAATTGGTGATTCATGGCGAAGTTAATCCCAATGAGAAAATACTCTAAAGTGAGGTGGAACCAACCATGACTATTGAAAGAGGCTAAGGTGAGTATTAAAGAAGAAAAAAACATAAAGTCACGACAGTTAGTGTAGGATTGTAATAAATTTAGAATCTGGTAAAGGAGAACTAAAAAATCAAAAACAGCATAAATAAGGAGGGGAAATAGGGTAAAATATTAAACATTGACACTAAACCCTGTGGAGAATGAGGGTAAGAAAATAGTTATGGGGAACAACAAAATGGCGGAGTAGTTAAACAGCCATTTTGCATCACTATTTTTGGTAAAAATGCATGGGAGTAATTAATACTAACATCATCATGCAAAAATTAGTAACAAAAAGGCAAAAGACTAATATGCCCTTTGGAGCTGAACAAGCGGTCACAAAGATGTCGGATACATTGTACGTAATTTTCCAAAACTCCTGAATGTTTGAAGAAGAAGTGCTGAAGGATTTGAAAGTGCCAATTCTTTTACAAAAAGGATGAGAGGCAAAAAGCTGGTAACTATGGGCCTGATGTCTATCATTGCAAAAACAATGGGATCACTGAAGAGAATTTAATAGAACATTTCGAAAGTCATAACCTTATAAAGTACAGTCAGCATAGCTACATGAAGTGGAAATTATGCCTGACATTTATTGGAGATCTTTGTATATCAGCCTGGGTAGACAGAGGGAAAGCAGTGGTTGTAATAAATTTGAATTTTCAAAAGGTGTTTGATAATGTGCCACACAAAAGATGGTGCTGCAAGATAAGAGTTTATGGGGTTGAAGTTAATAAATTAATATGGATAGGGAAAAGACTAACTAGCAGGAAACACAATAGGGATAGGGGGGCATTTTTGTGGCAGGGATCAGTGCTGGCATCGCACATGTTTACGATACGTGGTGTTACTGGAGGAATAAAGCACATTTACAGATGACATCGATATAGGGAGGAAGAGAAGCTGGGATGAGGATGCAAGAGGTTTTACAAAAAAAGATATAGATAGGTCTTGCGAGTCGGTACGAAATTGGCACGTTGGTATATGATGCGGGAAAATATAAAGTTATTCACTTTGGAAAGAAGAATGATAAAGCAGATTACTTGACTGGAGAAAGAATGCAGAAAGGTGCAGAAGAAATGGATTTGGGAGTCCGCGTATATGAAACATTAAAAACAACTAGCGAACAGGTGCAGTCGGTAATTGGGAAACCTTGTAGAATGTTATTCTCTATTTCAAGGGAGCTGGAATGCAAAAACAGGAATGTTTTCCTATCAGTGAACAAGACGCAATGAGACCACATCTACACACTGTGCATCGTTTTAGTCTCTTTATGTAATGAGCGTCAGAATCAGGTCATACAGAAACCAGTCCTTCGGCCCAACTTGCACATGCCAATCAAGATGCCCCATCTACACTAGTCCCACCTGCCCATATCTTTCTAAACCTTTCCTATCCCTGTACCTTTCCAAATATCTTTTAAATGTTGGTGCAGTACCTGGCTCAACTACCTCCTCTGGCAGCTCATTCCATATATCCACCACTCTCTGTGAAACACTTTTCCTATCTTTCCCACCTTGCCTTAAACTGATGTCCTCTGGTTCTTGATTCCCTTACTCTAGGTAAAAGACTCTGTGCAGTCACCCTATCTATTCCCCTCATTAACTTATACACCTCCACAAGATCACTCTTCAGCCTCCTGCGCTCCAAGGAATAAAGTTTAGTTCAGTTTATTATTGTCATGTTTAACTAGGAATGGTGAAAAACTTTTTGTTGCATGCTATCCAGTTAGCGTGACTCAAGGCGTCCACAGTCCTTGCCTGCCTAACCTTTCCCAATAGCTCAGGCGTTCAAGTCCAGACAACATCCTTGTAAATCTTCTCTGCATTCTTTCCAGTTACACAATATCCTTCTTGTAGCAGAATGACCAAATCTGAGATGCATGATAATTGAAAATAGTGCCGATTAAGCCTGGGTATGAAGGGATTGTATGAGGAAGAATGGTTGAACAGATTAGGTCTGTGCTCCATTGAGTTGAGAAGAATGAGAGGTGATCTTATTGAATCATATAACATTCTTAGGAGGCTGGACAGAGTATCTGCTGGGAAGATGTTCCCTTCAAAGACCAGATGGAAGACTCTCAAAAGAAGGGGCACCCATTTAAGATTGAGTTGAGGGAGAATTTCTTTTCTCAGAGGGTTGTGAATATTTAGAATATCTTAGTCCAAAGAGTTGTGGATGCTGAATAGTTGGTTAAATTCATAGCTGAGATGGATTGGTTTTTAATCAGCAAGAGAAACAAAGATAATGGGATGAGGACAGGAATCGTGGATGAGGAAAGATGGATCTGCTGGGATCTTGGTAAATCATAGATAATCAGGCACAGAGGCCAAACATTGACGAGATGTAAATGAGTAGAAATCTTCCAAAGGATTCAAACTTTCTGTAAAATATCAACAGATAGTGATGTTAATAGTGTTAAAGGTAAAGGAAAGTAAATCATATCCATTTGGCTTTTCGTATTGACAAAAATCTCTCTCCCGCTCACTTAGGCTAATATTGGCAGCTAATACCGTGGGAAGAACTTTCAAAATCATCTCAGATTAGCTACCAATTGACTTCAGGATGTGGCTATCTACAGTAAATCAACATGAAATACAAGCAACTTTGACCCTGACAGTCTGTGCCTGTGTTTATCTTCCACTGGATGAAACAGTTCCAATTAGGTATATCTGCTCTTGCTTCAGTCATATTTATCAATGTAATCTCGAAGGCTGGCACTGAGTAGTTTGGAACTGGCTTGGGAGGTTTACACCCTGAGGATTTGATCTGTTCCAGTTAAGCAAGGGCATCTAATTACCTCTACGTTTGAGGTCTGCAGGAGTAAAAGCTCCTTCTTTGTATTAATTTAGGGCTACAGCATGGAAACAGGCCCTTCAGCCCACTGATTCCACGCCAACCATTGATCACCCATCCACACTAGTTCTATATTCTGCCGCTTTTGCATCCATTCTCCCCACGCTCGGGACAATTAACAGAGGAGCAATTAACCTGCAAACCCACATATCTTTGATAGACACAAAAATCTGTGGTAACTCAGCGGGTCAGACAGCATCTCTGGAGAAAAGGAATAGGTGACGTGTCGGCTTGAGACCCTTCTTCAGACCCGAAATGTCACCTAATCCTTTTCCCCAGATATGCTGTCTAACCCGCTGAGTTTTTCCTGCTTTTGTGTCTATCTTCGGTTTAAATCTGCATCCGCAGTTCCTTCCTACACACTTACTGCACATCTTTGAAATGTGGGAGGAAATCAGAGCACCCAGAGGAAACCTAGGTGTTCACAGAGAGAATGTGCAAACTCCATACAGACAGAACCAGAGGTCAGGATTGAATAGGGGCTCTGGCACTGTTAACGAGCAGCTCTACCAACCTGTGCCCTGTGCTGCCTGAGGTTCTCTCCAAAGGTTTCTCTGACCTTCCTGGCAACCTTTCACTGAACTCGTCTGGGTGCCAATAGTCACTCCTTTCATCCTTGCCACAGCTTCCTGCAATCTGGAAATAACCCAGGCAATCTACTTACTAGAAGCAAAGAGCTGAACCACGGAGTTAAAATCACCAAGGCCCAGGCTATGGGGCACATAACTGCGAGTGTGGCAATGAAAGGCCATGGCCACTGTATCTCCTCAGTTGCCTGGGCTAAGGTGAGATGGGAGGAAGAAACTTAGCACTTCTTTCCACTAGAATTGAATCAGATTCTTAATTTACAGGTCCCCTTAAGCAGGTTTCAGGCTCCTCCTGAAGTCAGTGAGGTTAACATTAATGACAAAAAATTATTTAGTTGTCTTTTTAGCTCAATAAAACGCCTAATTTTGTAACACAAGCAAAAATCATTCACGTATTCCTATCACTTTTCAGATTGCTTTGATACCACAAAATAATATGCTACAGCTTTGCTTTAACTTTGTCAGGAAGCTAAGTGCTGCACAATTATATTCTCATTATAAGACAGCACTGCTGTCCCTGTAGGAAAACTAACTTGTGAAAGAATATGTAAAATGCAAAGTGCTGGAGTAACCCAGCGGGTCAGGCAGCATCTGTGGAGGGAAAGGGCAGGGGACTTTTCAGGTCTGGACCCTTGTTTAGACTGATTGTAGTGGTGGGGTGGGGGGGGGGGGGGGGGGGGGGGGGGGTTGGCAGAGAGCTAGAGTAGAGGTGGGGATGGGACAAAGCCTGGCGAGTGATAGGTGGATACAGGTGAGGGGGGAGGATATGGGTTGATTGACAGATGGGTGTTTAAAGGACCAAAATGGAAACAATGGAAATGTAAGGGAGTCATAGAGGGTGAAAGAGTGATAGTGAAGGAGTGAAGGAGTGAAGGAGTGATGGAGTGATGGAGTGATGGAGTCATTGAGTCATAGAGTGATACAGCATGGAAACTGGCCCTTCAGCCCAACTTGCCCACACCGGCCAACACATCCTAGCTGCACTAGTCCCGCCAGCCTGCGTTTGGCCCATGTCCCTCCAGTCCTGTCTTATTCATGTAGGAGACACCCAGGGATACAAAAGGTTGGAAGATAAGGAGAGCAGACTAGTGAAATATGAAGCCAGAGTGAAAGATGTAGGTGGAAGAGGATGGGGAGGGGGGGAGGGGGAGAAAGAGGAGCAGGTTAGTGGGAAAAATGGATGCACACTGGAATGGGACACACACACAAGGGAGAGGGAGGAGGAGTGTTTGAGATAAGAACAGATTGGTGTGGAGGCAATACATACTCTTTGTAGGAAAGGAGAATGCAATGAAACATGTAAATAGTCCAAATTTATGGGGTGGCAGACATCTTTGCAGGGGCCATGCCTTAGAGTATGGTCAATGAATGTGTGGACAGCAGCTGAGGTTGGATTTCAGGCTATGATATCAACACAGTGAACATTTCAAACTTTGACAGGGTCTGGGACAATGGAGGTGGGGACTTTAAACCTCAAAAGGACCAGACAGTCTTGTACGGATCTAAACCGCAATGTAGACAGAGGCAGGAGTGCAAGAGGTTCATGATAGGGTCAAAAACAAAGTCCATTGGAGACTAAAACCTTGGTGCTAGTGATGACAGAAACATAGTTCAGTTATCTTTGGACACCACTGCAGTAAATATTTTAGGTTACATGAACCGGATCCGATAAGACCGAGATGAGAAAGACTTTTTTCACACAGAGAGTGGTGAGTCTCTGGAACTCTCTGCCACAGAGGGTAGTTGAGGCCAGTTCATTGGCTATATTTAAGAGTGAGTTGGATGTGGCCCTTGTGGCTAAGGGGATCAGAGGGTATGGAGAGAAGGCAGGTACGGGATACTGAGTTGGATGATCAGCCATGATCATATTGAATGGCGGTGCAGGCTCAAAGGGCTGAATGGCCTACTCCTGCACCTAATTTCTATGTTTCTATGTTTCTATCTGTCCTGAGTCTGAAGGTGCAGAAGGTGAAAGTGCACTAATGCTATTGATGATTTGCAGCCGTGGAGCCTTGGAGGGCAGTACGTTAGACACTGACAATGAGTCAGGGGACCTTCTATTTTTGTGACGTTGAATTATTAGGGTCTGTCGATGAGTGTTCTTCTTTTGCAGGTAACATCAGCGCATAAACATAAATTTTAGCATAAAAAGACAGACGCAAAATGCTGGAGTAACTCAGCTGGTCATGCAGCACCTATGGAAAAAAGGAATAGGTGATGTTTTGGGGCGAGACCGTTCTTTATTCCGGCTTTTTGTATAAATGCTGCCTGACCCGCTGAGTTACTCCAGCTTTTTATATATTTTTTTCCGTTTAAACCAGCGTCTACTGTTCCTTCCTACACAATACCATTTGATCAAAGAGGTTAGATTACCAGGGAAAAGTAAAGAGCTGAAAGGAGATAGACACAAAATGTTGGAGTAACTCAGCGGGTCAGGCGGCATCTCTGGAGAAAAGGAATAGGTGATGTTTAGTGTCGTAACCCATCTTCAGGCTCATGTATATGTATTAAGGCATAGGAAAACAACCTGGAGATGACTTGGTGAAGGGGTGTGGTGGTAAAGTGGCTACGTTGCAGGATAAGTAGCCAGAGTTCTGGACCACTGATCCATCAACAGGAATCTGAATACCAGACCAGCAGCCAAGGATTTGAATTCAAGTAGTTTGATATATCTGGAACTTGTAATGTTATCCCACTTTTTAAGAAAGGCAGGAGAGAGAAAACAGAGAATTAGAATCCAGTTAGCCTGACATCAGTGGTGGGGAAGATCCTGGAATCAATTATTCAGGCAGTGAATAGTGGAGTACGGCAAAGCCCAGTGCTGGGACCGCAGCTATTTGCAATATATATTAATTATTTAATGAAGAGATTACAAGTAACATTAGCACATTTTCAGATGACCACAAAGCTGGGTGGCAGTGTGAACTGTGAGGGGGATGCTATGGGAATACAGGGTGACTTGGACAGGTTGGGTGAGTGGGCAGATGCATGGCAGATGCAGTTTAATATGGATAAATGTGAGGTTATCCACCTTGGTAGCAAAAACAGGATGGCAGATTATTATCTAAATGGTGTCTAGTTGGGAAAAGGTGAAGTACAACGGGATCTGGGTGTCCTTGTTCATCAGTCAATGAAAGTAAGCATGCAGGTACAGCAGGCAGTGAAGAAAGCGAATGGCATGTTGGCCTTCATAATAAGAGGAGTTTAGTATAGGAGCAAAGTGGTCCTTCTGCAGTTGTACAGGGCCCTAGTGAGACCACACCTGGAGCATTGTGTGCAGTTTTGGTCTCCAAATTTGAGGAAGGACTTTCTTGCTATTGAGGGAGTTCAGCGTAGGTTCACAAGGTTAATTCGCGGGATGGCAGGACTGTCATATGCTGAGAGAATGGAGCGGCTGGAATTTAGAAGGATGAGAGGGGATCTTATTGAAACATAAAAGATTATCAAGGGTTTGGACACGCTAGAGGCAGGAAACATGTTCCGATGTTGGGGGAGTCCAGGACCAGGGGTGACAGTTTAAGAATAAGGGGTAAGACATTTAGAACGGAGATGAGGAAATACTTTTTCACACAGAGAGTTCTGAGACTGTGGAACTCTCTGCCTCAGAGGGCGGTGGAGGCTGGTTCTCTGGATACTTTCAAGAGAGAGCTAGATCGGGCTCTTAAAGATAGCGGAGTCAGGGGATATGGGGAGAAGGCAGGAATGGGGTACTGATTGTAGATGATCAGCCATGATCACATTGAATGGCGGTGCTGGCTCGAAGGACCGAATGGCCTACTCCTGCATCTATTGTCTATTGTCTATTGTCTATGGTCTGTAAAGGGAAATCTAGACCTGGTGAACGCAAATTATAGTTTCAATGATAATGCATTACTTTTCAAAGATCGGCCACTGTAATAATGGGAAACATTAGGGAAACATAAGGCAGCCCCCCTCACAGTGTCAGATATCTGGGTTCAATCCTGACTACAGTTGCTGTCTGTATGGAGTTTGTACGTTCTCCATGTGGGTTTTCTCCGGGTGCTCCGGTTTAGCCGCAAATTCCAAAGACGTGCAGGTTTGTAGGTTAATTGGCCTCCGTAGACTGTCCCTAGAGTGTAGGATAGAACTGGTGTATGGGGAGCGTTGGTCGGCATGGACTCGGTGGGCTGAAGGGCTTGTTTCCACGCTGTATCTCAAAACTAAATAAATTAATCAATCAATTTATGAATTGGAGACACAAGGAACTGCACATGCAAAGTGCAAAGTGCTGGAGTAACTGAGCAGGTCAGGCTGCATCTCTGGAGAACATGCATTGGTGATGTTTCGGATTGGGACTCTTCTTCACAAGAAGGATCACCACTTGAGATTTCGCCAATTCATGAATTGTGCTCTGTGTCTGTGTCGGTTTCCCAGGTTATGCAGTTTCCTTTCCCAGCCAAGAACAATGCACGCTAGTATTTTTACAGGTTACAGTAAATTACCTCCAGAGTAGATGGGTGAGAGAATCAGGAAAGGGTTGATGGGAATGTGGTAGAAATATAATGGGGTTAGTGTCGGATTAGTGTAAATGGGTGATTGATCATCAGAGAGAGCTTGGTGGGGCAAAAGGCCTGCTTCTGTGCTACATGACTATGACTGGATATAATTAAATATTTGCAGCGTTAAACATGGTTCAGACCAAAAAGATTAAAAACATTCAATTATGAAATGAATTTGAATGGGCAGTCGACGTTGGAATGTGGTTTCTACATGAGAGGATTCCATTATAACAATCTGGTCTCATAGGAAAGAAGAGTTTAATAAATTGATGTACTAGATTTAATTTTCAATATCTAAAGATTCAAGAAAATAATTGCATTGCTAAGGCACATTTTCTAGCCCAAGGGAATCTCAAAATGTCTTCTAGCCAATGAAACCCCCAATGAGCATCAATGGTGCTGAAATGGAAATAGTGGAGAGTTTCAAGTTCCTTGCAATAAATATTACCAATGATCTGTCGTGAACCAACCATATTGAAACGACAACCAAGAAGACACAACAACGCATTTACTTCCTCAGGGTACTGAGAAAATTTAGCATGTTCTCCAATGATTCTTACAAACCTCTGCAAATGCGCCATAGAAATCATACTGGTTTAGCTTGGCTTGGGAGGTTATGCCCAGGACCACAAGAAATTGCAGAGTTGTAGATGTAGCCCAGTCCGTCACACAGACCAGACTCCCCACCATTGACTCAATTTGCACTTCCTGCTGCCTCGGGAAAGCAGCCAACATAATCAAAGACATATCCCATCTTGGTTATTCATTCTTCCCCCCTCCATTCCTCTCAGACAGAATATACAGAAACTTGAAAACACTCACCTCCAGTCTCTGGAACAGCTTCTTCTCCTCTGATATCAGATTTCTGAACAGTCCTTTCATAAGCTAGGGTACAGTCCAATTCTCAACCTACCTCATTGCGAACATTGAACTTTGTCTCTGGAGCTGTCAGTCTCCAATGCTGAGAACTACATTTGACAATGTGTGTCTTTCCCTTTGCTCTATCTATTGTACTTGAGTTTGGCTTGTTTGTATTAATGATAGAAGGAAAAATAAGGCTTTTAGCTGTACCTCGGTACACAATAGTACCTCGGTGCACGATTAGGCCATTCGGCCTCTCGAGCCAGCACATGACAAGAATAAACCTAAACCTATTTCAGTGATATGGAAAACACAGTGGCTAATTTGCCCACAGCAAGTTGCCACAAGCAAACACTAATTTGTTTGAATGTTGTTGATTGCAGGACATTAGATCAGAACACTGGGGAGCCGCTGCAGCTATTAGGAAACCACAGACTGATGCCATAAAGGGGAAATCATGCTGTCAGTATTCAGTGGACGTGTGCAGAATTTTAAGACGAGACTGAGTGAGTGAATGTAGACAAAAATGCTGGATAAACTCAGCAGGTGAGGCAGCATCTATGGAGCGAAGGAATAGGTGATGTTTCGGGTCGGGACCGTTCTTCTTCGTGAATGAATGATACTTTATTGTCACATGTACCTAGGGTACCCCGGCTTTGTTTTGTACACATCCTTCCCTCCCTCCCCCCTGCCGTGTCCCCCTTTGTTCTTGGTGCCCCACCCCACCCCCACGCCAGTTTCCCCTTTGTACTTGCCCACCCCCCTCCCCTCCACCAGGCCGGGTCCCCCTTAATTCTTGGCGGTCCAACTCACTCTCAGTCCCTCCTGCTGCGTGGCACGGGTCTGATCAGAGACCACAGTGGGAAGGCCTGGTCGGCCTGGTCCTCCGACGCTGGTCTGCAGTGGGAGAGTCCTCCTCCATCGTCTGACCATGGAGGACAAGTTGGGCCTTATTGCCGGGAAAGTCCCAGCCTGCTGCGTGCCAGGAGTGGGCACATTCCACATGGGGAATATCCTTTCTGTTTCATGGTTCCAAGAAATAAGGAGGCTGCAAAAGGTGGAGGACATTGCCAGCTCCATCTTGGGTATTGATCTCCGCACCATCAAAGGGATCTACAGGAACTGCTGCCTCAAAGCTCATAACATCAAAGACCCACACCATCCTGGCCAACCGCTCATCTCGCCACTATCATTGGGAAAAAGGTTCAGGTGCCTGAAACCCATTACCTCCAGCTTCAAGAACAGCTTCTTCCCATCAACCATATGGCTCTTGAACCAAACTGCATAACACTAATCTCAACCCTTCTTCAGCATCGAACTAATATGGACTTTATATAAGGTTGCACTATGTACTTATTTAATGATATTCCAAAATTTATTTTGGCTATGATTTTATACAAGTTTTTAAAACTGAAACACGAGACAGTAATTGGAAAACAGTGTATCATGAATGACGCACTCAGAATAACAATGTGCATTGGCAAAAACAGTGAGGTATAAATCTGGAGACACAAGAGACTTCAAATACTGGAATTTGGAACAAACCAGAAATGCATTCAATGGGTCGGGCAGCATCTGTGGAGGGAAATGAACAGATGACGTTTCATGTCGAGACCTTTCAATACATGGACTGGCTATTTCCCATTGAGTTCCTCCAGACATTTGGTTTTTGCTGATGGTGAAACATAATTGGCAAATTTACCACAACTAATTATTTTCAAGAACGTTATGGCATTGTGAACATTAGGTGTCAATTTGATAACTCTGGAACATAATGATAATATGGAAAAGTCTTTATCTATCCAAGCCTATTTGCATCCACTCCCTGCACATTAGGGCAATTCATAGAGGACAATTAACCTACAAATCTGCACATCTTTGTGATGTGGAAGGAAACTGGAGCACCCAGTTGAAACCCATGTATGCTGAAACATATGCTGTCAAGGAATGAACTACTCACTACCTTGACAGAGCCTTCAAAATTCCCTCCTCTACAATTACACAGGCTAATAGCAGCACACAAAAATAATCACTACCAGAACCTACAGGTTCCCCAACAGGACTATAAAACCCCGGATGCCTGGACATGAGTCAGTCACTCTGGAAGATCGCAAGGGAGAGTCCACAACTGTGATTCTGAGTGGCGAATCAACTGAACTGTGAGTCTGAAATGTACTTGCAATAAATTATTTGCTGGCCTGCACTCTGCTTGAAATGCTGCGAAATTGAATTTGTTGGCCTGCATTCTGCTTGAAATGCTATGAAACTGAATTTTCTGCCCTGCACTCTGCTTGAAATGCTATGAAACTGAATTGGCTGGCCTGCACTCTGCTTGAAATGCTACAAAACTGAATTTGCTAGCCTGCACTCTGCTTGAAATGCTATGAAACTTAAGTTTCTGGCCTGAACTCTGCTTGAAATGCTATGAAACTGAATTTGGTGGCCTGCACTGCTTGAAATGTGAGGAAACTGAATTTGTTGGCCTGCACTCTGCTTGAAATTCTATGAAATTGAATCTGATGGCCTGCACTCTGCTTGAAATGGAATTTCAAGGAATAGCCATGAATGAACTGCCAGCCCACCTGCCCTAAGTGACTGATCTGCCTGCCCACCAGCCGTGAATAACAGAGCTGCCAGCCCACCAGCCCTGAGTGTCTGAGCTTCCAGCCCACCAGCCCTGAGTGACTGAGCTCCCAGCCCACCAGCCCTGTGTGACTGAGCTGCCAGCGCACCAGGCCTGAGTGACTGAGCTGCCAGCCCAAGAATCCATTCGGCCTACAATGTCCATACTAACTCTCTGGAAACCAGTCCCTTCGGCCCACAACACCCATACTAGCGATCCACAACACCCCCACCCCCACCACTGGCCACCAATATTGGAATTTGTGAAGAGGTGGAACATTGCATTGGGGGAACCAGCCCTCCCGTGTGATGCTGGGACCCAACGGGTCCCACTTAGTCCAGTAGAATATAGATGAGTGCAGCACTGGAACAGGTCCTTCAGCACATGGTCCATATCCATCTATTACCTGCACTTCCATGTGCATATCTAAAAACTTTGTAAACACTACTACTCTAGCTGCCTCCAGTACCACCCCTGGCAACGTGTTCCATGCCCCCACTACACTGTGTAAAAAACGTGTCCCGCACATCTCCATTAAACGATCCCCCTCTCGCCTTATAGCTATGTCCTCTGGTGTTAGACATTTCCACTCTGGGAAAAAAGTTCTGATTGTGTATGCCTTTCATAATTTTATATACTTACATCAAATCTCCCCTGAATCTCAGACATTCTAGAAAAAAAAACAATCCAAGTCTGTCAACCTCTCCCTGTAGCTGAAACACTCTAATCCATGCAAAATTCTAGTAAACCTCCTCTGCACCATGTCCACGTCTTCCCCGTGATGGAGCGACAGAACTCCTTGGAATTCTCTAAATGAGGCCTAACCAAAGTCCTATAGAACTGCAACATGAATCCTATAGAGCTGTATCATGGTGATGCTATAGGGGAGTCTGAAGAAGGGTTTTGGCCCGAAACGTTGCCTATTTCCTTCGCTCCATAGATGCTGCTGCACCTGCTAAGTTTCTCCAGCATTTTTGTCTACCTATAGGGAAGACTGCATGGCCTTGTCATTGTCATACTGTAATCCTACAGTATGGAAGCAGGCCCTTCAGCTCAACCTGCCCACACCAACCAACATGTCCCATCTGCACTAATTCCAACTGCCTGCATTTGTCCATATCCATTAAAATCTGTCCTATCCATGTACCTGTCCAAATGTTTCTTAAAAGTTGCGATACTTTCTGCCTCAACTACCTCCTCCTGTAGCTCGGTCCATATATCCTCCACCCTCTGTGTGAAAAGGTTACCTATTAAATCTTTTCCCCCTCACCTTAAACCTCTGTCCTCTGGTTCTTGATTCCCCTACTCTGGTCAAGAAACTCTGTGCTTCTACCCGATCTATTCTTCTCATGATTTTGCACACCTCCATAAGATCGCCCCTCATCCTCCTGCGCTTTAAGGAATCGAGTCCTAGCATGCTCAACCTCTCTATAGCTCAGACTCTTAAATCCTGGCAACATCCCCATAAATCCTCTCTGCACCATTTCGAAGAAGGGTTTCGATCCGAAACGTTGCCTATTTCCTTCATAGCTCCACAGATGCTGCCTCACCCGCTGAGTTTCTCCAGCATTTATGTCCACCATTTCCTATAACATCTTTCCTATAACATGGTGCCCAGAACTAAATGCGGCCTCACCAATGTTTTATATAACTGCAACATAACCTCCCAACTTCTATACTCAATGTTGTCTACTGAAACATGAACGATATTTTTGGCAACAATATAGTTATAAAGAGGAGTTTGTTATCCTGGTATCCTTGCCAGCAGCCACTCACAGTCAAATCACGAAGAAGACATTAATTGGAACATTAATCCCATCTGCCGTCTGTGGGATCATATAAAGTGCAAATTGTCTGCCGCATTTACCAGTATAACAAAGATGGCTACATTTCACAAATGGTTAATTGAAAATGAAGAATCTTGGGACAGTCCTGGAATGTAGTAAGATACTAGAGTACAACTTCCCTCATTTCACAAAAAACCCCACAAAGTACTGGAGTGACTCGGCTGGAATTTCTATATTCTAAAATAGACATAAAATGCTGGAGTAGCTCAGCATCTCTGGAGAGTAGGAATGGGTGACACTTCAGTTTGATACCCTTCTTCATATATCCTTCCTCAAAAAACACTAATTCAGTAACAATCCCAACATTGTTACCAAACCAGACTACTGCGGAGGTGTCATTGTGGTCTGGCAGGTGGAACTCTACTTTGCTGAGGCAAGGCACCAGCTCCAGGGTATCTCCTCACACCTACCCCTTTACCATGACCCTACAGATGAACACCAGGCCTTCATCTCCTGGACTGTTACCGGTCTCATCACCTCTGGCAATCTCCCCACCACAGGCTTCAACCTGCTCGTTCCCGATCTCTGCTCGATTCTATCGTCCCAAAACAAAATGTTAATTTACTCCAGCACTCTGTGTCTTTTTTTATAAACCAGCAACTGCACTTCCTTTCATATCGTTGGTCCATGTGCCATGGCTGGACATCAAATTAAATCCAAAGCGTAAATAATTAAAGCAATTCAAATTTGCTAGTCTAGTATTAATTCCGTTTTGGCAATTCTTCCATTAAGAAAAAGGGATTCGATGGCAAAATAGGCAATGTTTTGAAAGATTCAGGACATCCAGAGAAAACATTGAAACTCCTGATTGTGGTTTCTGTGCCACAGTACGGGTAGTCCAGGATCCACAACATAGTTCCTTTGTCTGAAGAAGAGTTCTGACCCGAAACGTCACCCTTCCTTTTTCTCATGAGATGCTGCCAGGCCCGCTGCGTTATTCCAGCACTTTGTGTCTATCTTTGGTATAAACCAGCATCTGCAGTTCTTAATAGGAAGGAACTAATGTTATTACCACCCTGCTTAGTTTCACTGATTGTATCCATTCATTATCAACTTTTGCCACAGCCAGCAATTCACTATTGTGCGTTCCACCTTTTCTTGATAATCGTTGATGGATTTGATTTTTTTATTTCCATATCTTTCATTCATTTGTTTATTGTACCTTTTCATACATCTACTTTCCCTCTCCCCTGACTCTCAGTCTGAAGAAGGGTCTCGACCCGTAACGTCACCCATTCCTTCTCTCCAGAGATGCTGCCTGACTTGCTGAGTTACTCCAGCAATTTTTGTCTATTTGCCGTTCTTTGTTTCTGATCAGGTTTCTGATCACAGTATGTCTTAACATGGTGCCGCTAAGCAATGTCACAATGTCTGACAGAAGAACACAGGTTAAGGAGCAAGAAAATCGTCTCACTGGAAAAAGATCATGAGCTTCCTAGTAAAGTGTCAGTCTGACATCAACCGTACAAAAGATATCGAATCTTGTATTAAAGAGTGAATAAACGGAATGCCATCATGTATTTATGAAATGGAAAACATGTTTAACAAGTCTATTCCAATTGTTTGAAGTATAACCAGTAGTACAGATAAAGATGGTTCATTTGATTTGTGAATCTGGACTTTCAAAAGGCCTTTGATAAGGTGCTGCATAAGATTACAGTGGCACAGTGGTGCAATGGTAGTGCTGCAGCCTTACAGCGCTGGAGACCCGCGTTCAATCCCGACTACGGGCACTGTCTATATATAGTTTGTACGTTCTCCCCGTGACCACGTGGGTTATTTAGAGATCTTTGGTTTCCTCCCACATTCCAAAGACGTACAGGTTTGTAGGATAATTGGTTTGATATGTGTAAATTGTTCCTAGTGCATGGATTTCAGTAATGGAATTTCAGTAAGGCCTTTGACAAGGTTCCCCATGGAAGGTTGGTTAAGAATGTTCAATCTGTGGGTGTAAATGGCGGAGTAGCAAGATGGATTCAACAGTGGCTGAATGGGAGATGTCAGAGAGTAATGGTGGATGGCTGTTTGTCAGGTTGGAAGCCGGTGACCAGTGGGGTGCCTCAGGGATCTGTGTTGGGTCCACTGTTGTTTGGCATGTACATCAATGATCTGGATGATGGGGTGGAAAATTGGATAAGTAAGTATGCAGATGATACTAAGATAGGTGGTGTTGTGGATAACCTTTCTCTGTAAGTAGATTTTCAAAGTCTTCAGAGAGATTTGGGCCATTTGGAAAAGTGGGCTGAAAGATGGCAGATGGAGTTTAATGCTGTTAAGTGTGAAGTGCTACATCTTGGCAGGACAAATCAAAATAGGATGTACATAGTAAATGGTAGGGAATTGAGGAATGCTGTGGAACAGAGGGATCTAGGAATAACTGTGCATAGTTCCCTGAAGGTGGAATTGCATGTAGTTAGGGTGGTAAAGAAAGCCTTTGGTGTGCTGGCCTTTATAAATCAGAGCATTGAATATAGGAGTAGGGAAGTAATGTTAAAATTGTACAAGGCATTGGTAAGACCAATTCTGGAGTATGGTGTACAATTTTGGTCGCCTAATTATAGGAAGGATGTCAACAAAATAGAGAGAGTACAGAGGAGATTTACTAGAATGTTGCAGGGTTCCAGCAACTATGTTACAGAGAAAGGTTGAACAAGTTAGGTCTTTATTCTTTGGAGCGCAGAAGGTTAAGGGGGGACTTGATTGAGGTCTTTAAAATGATGAAAGGGATGGACAGAGTTGACGTGGATACGTTTTTCCCATTGAGGGTAGGGAAGATTCAAACAAGAGGGCATGACATGAGAATTAAGGGACAGACGTTTAGGGGTAACGTGAGGGGAAACTTCTTTACTAGAGGGTGGTGGCTGTGTGGAATGAGCTTCCAGCAGAAGTGGTGGAGGCAGGATCGATTTTAACATTTAAAAGTAAAGTGGATAGGTATATGGATGTGAAGGGAATGGAAGGGGTATGGTCTGAGTGCAGGTAGATGGGACTAGGGGAAAACAAATGGTCGGCACGGACTGGAAGGGCCGAGAGGGCCTGTTTCCGTGCTGTAATTGTTATATGGTTATATGGTTATATGCATGTAGGATAGTGTTAATGTGCGGGGATCGTTGGTCGGTATGGATTCGATGGGATGAAGGGCCTGTTTCCGCGATGTATCTCTAAACTAAACTAAACTAATTGGATAGGAGGTGAGATTACGGATTGAAAATTAGTTGATGGACAAGAAGCAAAGTGCAAATAACTAGGTTATGTTCAGGTCGTGAGCTTTGGCCAGTGCGAGATGCAGGGATCAGTGCTGAGGCTCTGGTTTTCACTATTTGTAAGAAAGGATCATATAATATAAGGATATATTGAATTTTCTTGATGGTACAATGCTGGGTGATGGTGGAGGCTATGAGGAGAATAGAAAAATACTTCAGGGGTTGTAGTTAGATTAAGTAATTGGGTGACTTCAAGTCTAAAGGGCCTGTCCCACTTTGCGATTTTATCGGCGACTGCGACTGTCAGCGACTGACGACCGTAGTCGCCCTAAAAACCATCAAGTTGTCCGCGTCACTGACAAGTTAAGCTACAACATTCCGCGTCACCCGCCTTCACAACACAAGAAGGTTATACTGAAGTATAATAATCACATTGGAAATGAACTTATCTATATAATTAAAAGTCTCATCTTGACCATTTCCTGTCTGCGCTGTATTTTTATTTTAGAAAAAAAGCTATCATATATTGCTATGATTTTTGGCCATCTTACTGATAGTCCTCCTCCGCTGATCAGACCCTGTGGATTTTTTCCTTCGATGAAAAATAAAAGAATTATGAGTTAAAAAAACCTTGAAATCCTCTCGCTTGTCAATCACTGCGATTAAGGTAACGCCCCTTCAAGCAGAGTGGGGGGGGGGTGGGAGGGGGCTGGACTATAAAACCCCGGATGCCTGGACATGACTCAGTCTCTCTGCAAGATGGCGAGGGAGAGGCCATGACTCTCATTCTAAGCTGGGAATCAACTGAACTGTGAGTCTGCAATGTACTTGAATAAATGATTTGTTAGCCCTTAATGAAAATGAAATGAGTTATTTGACCTGCTGCCCTGTCTGTACTTGAAACTGGAATGCTTTATTAGGCACGACTGTTTGATTCAAAATTCCTGCTCATTTCGTGACTTAGTAGATAGGTCACGCTGATTGCGTAATCTTCGGTGAGTGCAGAGGTCACGCAGATTGTGGAAGTGCCGCTCACTGCGGAGGCCCCAAAGTGGAGAGCTGCGCTGAGCCCTGTGAGTAAATTCAAGAGCGTTTACTGCCATATATGGTTTGTGAGTGTGTGTGTGTGCGTGTGTGTGTGTGAGTGTTGGTGTGTGTGTGTGTGTGTGTGTGTGTGTGTGTGTGTGTGTGTGTGTGTGTGTGTGTGTTGGTGTGTGTGTGTGTGTGTGTGTGTGTGTGTGTGTGAGAGTGTTGGTGTGTGTGAGTGTTGGTGTGTGTGAGTGTTGGTGTGTGTGTGTGTGTGTGAGTTTGTGTGAGTTTGTGTGTGTGTGTGTTTGTGAGCGTATGTGTGTTTGTGAGTGTATGTGTGTGAGTGTGAGTGTGAGTGTGTATGTGTGAGTGTGTGTGTGCGAGTGTGTGAGTGTGTGTGTTTGAGTGTGTGAATGTGTGTTTGTGACTGTATGTGCGTGTTTGTGAGTGTGTGTGTGTGTGTGTATGTGAGTGTGTGCGTGAATATGAGCATGTGAGTGTGTGAGTGTATGTGTGTGAGTGTGAGTGTATGTGTGAGGTGGAGGGTGTGTGTGTGTGAATTTTGTGGCCTGAACTCTGCTTGAAGTGCTGTGACATTGGATTTGCTGCCTGCACTCTGCTTGAAGTGTTGTGACAATTGATTTGCTGCCTGCACTCTGCTTGAAGTGCTGTGACATTGAATTTGCTGCCGGCACTCCACTTGAAGTGCCGTGACGTTGGATTCGCTTCCTGCAATCTGCTTGAAGTGCTGTGACAATGGATTCGCTGCCTGCACTCTGAGAATTTACCTCAGAAGTCTTCATTCAGTGCAGGCAGCAAATGCAATGTCACAGCACTTCAAGCAGAGTGCAGGCAGCAAATCCAATGTCACAGCACTTCAAGCAGAGTGCAGGCAGCAAATCCAATGTCACAGCATTTCAAGCAGAGTGCAGGTTGCAAATCCAATGTCACAGCACTTCAAGCAGAGTGCAAGCAGCAAATATAATCTCACAGCACTTCAAGCAGAGTGCAGTCAGCAAATCCAATCTCACAGCACTTCAAGCAGAGTGCAGTCAGCAAATCCAATGTCACAGCACTTCAAGCAGAGTGCAGGCAGCAAATCCAATGTCACAGCACTTCAATCAGTGTGCAGGCAGCAAATCCAATGAAGACTTTTGAGGTAAATTCTCAGATTTTCTTTGTTACAATTTGACTGCTCAACCTCTCTAGCACCAGCCATTACTCACTGAACTGCAAGTCCAAGAATCCATTCAGTCCACAATGTCCATACTAGCCCTTTGGAAACCAGCCCACAACACCCATACTAGCGCTCCAGAGATCCACGCAAGGATAGACTTTCCTCCTTCATTGCTGTGATCTAAAAACAGATGAAGAATTTCTAAAATTTATTCTTCACCTTCTCCCCCTTCTCTCTCTCTCACACACAGAATCTGTCACCTGTTTTCAGCAGAATTTCTGGCAGTTTCTTAGCTGCCAGCCCACCAGGCTTGAGTTATTGAGCTGCCAGCCTGCCAGGCCAAGGTTCCATTCGGCCTACAATGTCCACATAGGGTAGTTGCCAGTTCATTGGCTGGCCCTTGTGGCTAAGGGGATCCGGGATACTGAGTTGGATGATCATGATCATATTGAATGGCGGTTCGAAGGGCTGAATGGCCTACTCCTGCACCTAATTTCTATGTTTCTATGTTTCTATGTCCATACTAGCCCTATGAAAACCAGTCCCTTCGGCCCACAACACCCATGCTAGTGCTCCAGAAATCCCCCCCCCCCCCACTGGCCAGCAATATTGGAGTTGGTTGAGAGGTGGAATATTGCGTTGGGGGATTAGCCCTCCCATGTGAAGCTGGGACCCAACGGGTCCCACTTAGTCTAGTCTACAATAAATCTATCAACCAATAACTTTTTAAGAAATAAATGGTTTATTAAATGTCAGCAATAATGCAATACATAACCGGGCGTCGGCGTGTGACAGGGTGCACCACATAAGACACCCAGATGTCGCCTGAAGATTTTGAACATTCCAAAATCCAGGGGCGGCAGGGAGACACCACGTGTCACAACATGCGTCATCCCGCATCATGCCCCGACCACGCCGCGACAACCTCTTCTCAGGCTGTCGCCGAAAATGTCGCCCAAGTGGGACAGGCCCTTAACACAATGTGGAACAATGTGAGGTAATCCAGCTTCTAGAAACCTCCCCAGAAAGATATCCTATTTTTCAGATGTTAAGAGAATGAAAGGTGTAGATGATTGGAGGGATCTGGAGTTCTTGCTCGTGAATCACTAAGCATTAACATCCAAGAACAACATGCAATGGTAGATTGGCTTTACCGCAACAGGGTTTGAGTACAATAGAGTTGAAAAAACAAACTGCTGGAGGAATTCAGCAGGTCAGATGGCATCTGTGCAGACATATGTAGGAAGGAACTGCAGATGCTGGTTTATACCAAAGATAGACATAAAATGCTGAAGTGGGTCAGGCAGCATTGCCGGCGAAAAGGAATAGGTGATGTTTCTGGTGAAGTGTTCCGACCCGAAATGTCACCTATTCCCTTTCTCCAGAGATGTTGCCTGAGTTATTCCAGCATTTTATGTCCATCAGTGGAGAGATATGGACAGGTTTTTGGGTCGGGACACTTTTGAAGATGTTTCCTGAGCCGCTGAGTTCCTCCAGCACTTTGTTTTTTTGCTCCCTGACTCCGCTATCTTTAAGAGCCCGATCTAGCTCTCTCTTGAAAGTATCCAGAGAACCGGCCTCCACCGCCCTTTGAGGCAGAGAATTCCACAAACTCACAACTCTCTGTGTGAAAAAGTGTTTACTCGTCTCTGTTCTAAATGGCTTACCCCTTATTCTTAAACTGTGGCCCCTGCTTCTGGACTCCCCCAACTTCAGGAACATGTTTCCTGCCTCTAGACTGTCCAAACCCTTAATAATCTTCTTTGTTTCAATAAGATCCCCTCTCAACCTTCTAAACTCCAGAGTATACAAGCCCAGCCGCTCCATTCCCCCAGCATTTGACAGTCGCGCCATCCCGGGAATTAACTTTGTAAACCTAGGCTACACAACCTCAATAGCAAAAAAGTCCTTCCTCGAATTAGGGGACCAAAACTGCATACAATACTCTGGGTGTGGGCTCACTAGGGCCCTATACAACTGTAGAAGGACCTCTTTGCTCCTATACTCATTGATGTATATTGTAAATAGCTGCGATCCCAGCACCGAGCCTTGCGGTACCTCACTAGTCACTGCCTGCCATTCTGAAAGGGACCGGTTAATCCCTACACTTTGTTTCCCTACACTTTTCTATCCATGTCAGCACTCTACTCCCAATACCATGTGCCCTAATTTTGCCCACTAATCTCCTATGTGGGACCTTATCAAATGCTTTCAGAAAGTCCAGGCACACTACATCCACTGGCTCTCCCTTGTCCATTTTCCAAGTTACATCCTCAAAAAATTCCAGAAGATTAGTCAATCATGATTTCCCCTTATTAAATCCATGCTGACTCGGACCGATCCTGTTACTGCTATCCAAATGTGCCACTATTTCATCTTTTATAATTGACTCCAGCATCTTCCCCACCACCGATGTCAGGCTAACTGGTCTATAATTCCCTGTTTTCTCTCTCCCGCCTTTCTTAAACAGTGGGAAAACATTAGCTACCCTCCAATCAACAGGAACTGATCCTGAATCTATAGAACATTGGAAAATTATCACCAATGTGTCCAAGATTTCTAGAGCCACTTCCTCAAGTACCATGGGATGCAGACCATCAGGCCCTGGGGATTTATCAGCCTTCGGTCCCATCAGTCTAGCCTACACCATTTTTTTGCCTAATGTAGATTTACTCAGTTCCTCTGTCACCCCAGATGCTCTGGTCATTAGTACATCGGGAAGATTGTCTGTGTCCTCCTTAGTGAAGATGGATCAAAACCTGTTCAACTCATCTGCCATTTCCTTGTTCCCCATAATAAATTCACCTTTTTCAGTCTTCAAGGGTCCAACTTTGGTCTTAACTATTTTTTTTCCTCTTCACATACCTAAAGAAGCTTTTACTATCCTGCTTTATATTCATGGCTAGCTTACCTTCGTACCTCATCTTTTCTCCCCGTATTGCCTTTTTAGTTATCTTGTGTTGCTCTTTAAACAATACCCAATCCTCTTGCTTCCCGTTCATCTTTGCTACATTGTACTTCTTCTCTTTTATTTTTATACTGTTCCTGACGTCCCTTGTTAGCCATGGTCGTCCCTTACTCCCCTTGGAATCTTTCTTCCTCTTTGGAATGAGCGAAGATTCTAGCGTAGCAATATGTCTTTGGGAGTAGAGGTTTCTTACTCAACTATATAGTGTCCTGATGAGATACCATCTGGATTATTGTAGACAAGGCAGATCTCTGTCCCTGAGGAAAGTTGTATTCATTTGGTAGTGAAAGTTCATCCAATGACATATTTATCCAGTGAGGCGAGGGTAAGCATTTGGGCCTATGCTCTCCTGAATTTAAAGATGATCTCACTGAAATATACAAAGCTGTTTTTGGTATCGACAGACTAGTTGTAGTTTCACAGAATCAAAATTAGGGTTAGTTATTCAGCGTGTAGCAGTTCATTCTAATATAAATGGTTTCCCAAGGATTTACACAGGCACTGAGTCAGAGTAAGCATTTTCTTCTGAATTGTTGGATTCTTTTACCAAACTCCTATTTACTTTGTTACATATTCACACAACGTTTGTGCTTCTTTCAAATTCTCTTTCCGAGAAGGCCGTGGAGACTCAGGCACTGAGAATATTCAAGGGAGCTTGATAGATTTTTAGATATGAACAAAATCAAGGATTATTCAAGAGAAATGTTGCCGAGATATGAAAGAAATTAAGGGTTAATCCAGAGAAATGGTGCTGAGATAAGAAAGAAATCAAGGGTTAATCAAGAGAAATGGTGCCATGGTCTATTTCATTGGATGGGCCAAATGGCCTCATCCTGCTTCTATTTCTTACCTTCCAATGTTACACCATATTAATTAGATAAAAAGTACAGTATGTTCAGTTGCTTCCTTTGCACAACATAATTTCTGGGGCGTTGAGAATCATTTACCCCAAACTTCTGAATGCAAAGTTGTTTTAAAAGATAGCTGGAGTCAGCCCAGTGTCTGGTCTCTGGAATGTGCTGTAAATGAAAGTACATTAATATATATCCGGCCTGCTGAAAATATAACCAAGTAAATAGGAGTTTGGTAAAATAATCCAACAGTTTAGAAGAAAATGCTTACTCTGACTCAGTGCCCGCGTACAGGCTTGGAAAACAATCTCTGTTAGTAGGACTGATCTGATACACATGTTGCTTTCAGAAGCTTAACCTTGTCGGTCCTCTAAAACACAGCAGCAATCTGTTCTCATGCTCCTTTCATTCATCTGAATCAGTAATTCCAACTGACCTGTTGACCATCACAGTCCCCTTCATTCTGAATTATTCCAGGCCAATTTTAATATTTTTTGGTTTCCGTTCATGCTCTTGTAACATGTGGATGGACTCACGTGCAGCAGTGCAGTCTAGAGTCAAAAGTCAAGAGTTAAATAAAAAGTTTAATTGTTATATGCACCAACACCAAAACAATGAGATTCTTACTTACAGCAGCATAACAGGCCTACAAACACAATGCACATAGGTAATAAATAATAAAGAATAATGCAATGCATTAATAACTCCAATACTAGTGTAAAAAAACCTGAAGACCTCTGTACAACCAGACACTCCATAGTTCATAGTTGAGGTTAGTGTTGTGTCGTGTTCAAGAGCCTGATGGTTCATGGCAAAAAGGCTGCTCTTGACCCTGGTGGTCACGGTTTCCAGACTCCTTATCCCTTCTTCCCGATGGTAGAAGTGAAATGTGGGCATGGCCAGCGTGCTACGGGTCTTTGATGACCCTGGCTGCATTCGATAGTGCTGAGGCCAGTACCTGTGATGGACCTAGCAGTGATTACCATTCTCTGTCATCCCCTTCATTCCTGGGCATTCAAATTGAGCAAACAATGCAATTTGTGTAGAATGGAACTGCAGCTGCTGGTTCATACTGAAGATTGCAAGGATACTCAGCGAGTCAGGCAGCATCTCTGGAGAATAAGGGTGGGAGGTGTTTCATGTTGGGATGGGACAGGTCTGAAGAAGGGTCCCGACCCAAAATGTCACCCATCTTTTTTCTCCAGATATGCTGCCTGACCTGCTGAGTTACACCAACACTTTGTAACCATCAACCAATCAATCAATCAATCAAAGACTTTATTGCCATTCAAAAATACACCAACAAATGCAAATCTGAATGAAATTTTGTTGCATCTGGCACACCGTGCAACATAAAATAACAAAAGGATAAAATAGATAAAAAGATAATATAGCTGAAAGTGGTGGAACATTATGTGGAATTCAAGAGTCTGATGGCTCAGGGGAGCAAGCTGATGCAAAACCTGGCCGTTCTGCTCCTTATTTGTTCTGATACCTTTTGCCCGAGGGCAGCAGAGTGAACAGTCCACGATGGAGATGTGTGGGGTCTTTTATAATGCTGTTGGCCTTGGACAAGCAACGTTTGCTCGCAATGTCCCGGATTGAAGGAAGAGAAGTCCCGATTATTTTTTTTAGCCATCCTCACCACTCTCTGCACGGACTTCCAGTCGGAGGCTTTGCAGTCCCCAAACCAGACAGAGATGCAGCTGGTCAAAATGCTCTCTATGGTGCCCCTGTAGAAAGTGGTGAGGACGGGATGGGGGAGGTGAGCTCTTCTCATCCGGAGCAGAAAGTGCAAACGCTGCTGCGCTCTCTTAACTAGTGATGCGATGTTTTATGACCAGGTCAGACTGTTTGTGATCTGCACCCCCAGGAAACTTAGTGCTACTGACCAACTCCACATCGCTGTCATTAATGTGTAGTGGTGTGTGACTGTGCCGGTTTCTCCTGAAGTCGACGATAACCTCCTTTGTTTTGTCAACATTCAGGATCAGATTGTTCGTGTTGCACCAGTCCACCTCCTTCCTGTAAGCCTGTTCATTGTCGTCCCAGATAAGGCCCACCACTGTTGTGTCATCTGCGTACTTCAGGATGTGGTTTGTATTAAACCTGGCACATCAGGGTAAACAGCAGTGGACTCAGGACGCTACCCTGAGGGGAACCGGTGCTCGGAGAGATGATGTTGGAGGTGTTGTTTCCAACCCGCACTGACTGGGGTCTGCCAGTGAGGAAGTCCAGTAGCCAGTTACATAAGGGGGTGCTGAGGCCCAATGAACCCAATTTGCTTATCAAGTGCTGAGGGATGATTTTATTGAACGCTGAACTAAAGTCCACAAACAGCATTCGCACATGTGTGTTCTGCTCTAGATGTTCCAGGCTCAGGTGGAGTACGGAGGATATGGCGTCCTCTGTGGAGCGGTTTGGCCTGTAAGCAAACTGGTATGGGTCAAGTGTGGAGGGGAGTTTGGAGGTAATATGGTCCCTGACCAGCCTCTCGAAGCACTTCATCATTATAGGAGTGAGTGCTACAGGGCGGTAATCGTTGAGACATGTTATTGCGGATTTCCTTGGCACTGGTATGATGGTGGCAGTCTTGAAACACGATGGGACAACAGCCTGGTTCAGCGAGGTTTTGAAGATGTCAGTAAGGACATGTGCCAGCTGATCAGCACATTCCCTGAGCACCCGACCTGGTATGTTATCAGGGCCTGCTGCCCGTGTGTTCACTCCTTTTAGGGTCCTCCGGACATCCACTGTATCAAGAGTGAGTGATTTTGAGCTGATTCTGTGAGGTGGAGAGATTACAGATTATCCTCCCTGGAGCAATAAAAGATAAATTATGAACTGAACTCTCTTCTAAATCATATGGGGGTTTTACAAAGCAACTGAAGAGTTTCTTCTTCCATTGGCTGGAGGGCAGAACAGATATAAATTCATTTGCAAAAGAATTAAGGATAAGATAACGAGAATTATTCCAAACAACGTGTTATGCTCTGTAGTCAAGTAAACTCAAGTCTGGTTGAAGATAGACACAAAATGCTGGAGCAACTCAGCGGGTCTGGCAGCATCTCTGGAGAAAAGAAACAGGTGATGTTTCGGGTTGGAACCCTTCTTCACACTGGATGTTTTGGGTCAGAACCTTTCTTTAGACTGCCACAAGATGCTGCCTGACCCACTGAGTTACTCCAGCTTTTTGTGTCCATCCTCGGTATAAACCAGCATCTGCAGTTCCTTCCTACACGTCAAGTCTGCTTTGAGTTTATTGTGAAATGTACAAGTATGGTCAGTACAGGTACAGTGAAAATCTTGCTTGCTGCAGCATCACGGGCATATCGACACAAACAAACACGCAAAAACATAAATCATACATAAATCCCATCAGACGGCAGGAAAAGACTACAAGAAAACAAGACGTAAATGCAAAAATGAACAATTAGAAAATCGGGTCCATGGTGGCGCTAGAAGTGGAGTGTGGTGTTTCATTGCAGAGGGAGGATTGGGATTGCTCAGGTTGGTTCAAGAACCTGAGAGCTGCAGGAAAGTATCTGTTCAGGTGGTCTGAGACTTCCTGCCCAATGGTAGCAGGAAGAAGATGGCACGGCCCAGATGATGGGTATCCTTGATGACAAATGCCACCTTCTTGAGGCAGTGCCTCGTAGCTGCTTTGGATAGTGAAGAGGACTGTGCCTGTGATAAATTGGGCTGGCTTTAGACTAGATTTTAGAGATACAGCGTGGATCACAGGGAAAATGTACAAACTCCATACAGACAGCGCCCGTAGTCAGGATCGAACCTGGGTCTCTGGTGCCGTAAGGCAACAACTCTACCGCTGTGCCACTGTGCCATCCTCCAGCACTTAGTGTTTAGTCTCTTTCTATGTTGTACAATTCTAAACTGAAAAGGCCTGTAATGGTCTGCTGGACATTTGAACCAATTCATTTGGAGGACAGTCAAGAGGCAATTAATTCTGTGTGCCTGGAGTTATAAATAGGACAGACTAGATAGGATAACATATTTCCTTTCCTGAAAACATCAGTGAACATGAGATGTCAGAATGTGCAAGGATTGCTTTCTGTTGAATCTCCAGCCTTGATGTAGAGAGGAGAAGGTTCCTATATTTGGAGGGTGGAAAGAAGCCCATCAGACGCACATCAAAATGTCAATGGGAAGAGACTGCTATGGAGGTGTGAGATACGCTTTGTGCTCACAATTAATGCTCAAAGACTAAATCTTGGAAGCAAGAGTTCTTTATTCCTCTCGACTCTGCAGCAGACCCGGGTGCCTCTCCAAATCGAGACACCCCGAAGCCAAATAAGTCATCCCCCTTTATACACAGAATCTTACATTCAACCTCCCCTCCGGACCCTTCTCCAATCAGGGTCGGAGGTGCACAATCTGTAGGTACATCCCACCGTACATCCCCTCGCACCTCCCATATCATACATTGCATGTTCAAACATGTTCATGGTAATGAGCAATTTCTTGTCCAGGGGTGTGTTGTAATATTCATTTATTCTATTAAGCATGCTCAGTTGCTCATGACCTACCCTAGTTTTACTCACCTCCTAGTGAACCCTCTCAGTTCTCCTATATCAGTACTAAAGCTAAGCTATAGTGACAAGGGTCCCATCTATCACTCCCTTCCACTGATATGGATCTCTCTACATCACTCCCTTCTACTGCTATACAATGCTATTACTTCTTACTCAAGGACTCAAGGATGGGTCTGGCAACCTTCAGACACAGCTGTGTCAGAATCCTCTCTCCAGCCCCTCTCAGTTCGAATTCTCTTTAAAACTCCTTACTTTAATGGGGTTTAATCACTTTATCCCTCACAGAGGTGAACACAAAGAATTGAGCTCCCAAAATCTGGAAGTTAAAAGGTTCAATGACGTTTCACAAACGGCCATGGTCAGTAAGTGAATACATCCCCAACTGCACTGTTCCATCAACTGCACCAACCAGCTTCACACATAGGACTTCAACCAGATTGTATAGTTATCAGGTCTCCCTGACATCAGTCTGAAGAAGGGTCTCGACCCGAAACATCGCTGATTCCTTTGCTCCATAAATGCTGCCTCACCTGCTGCGTTTCTCCAGCATTTTGCGTCTACCTTCGATTTTACTAGCATCTGCAGTTTTTTTTTTAAAACATGTATAGTTCTCATGTCAGGACTGGGATTAAACATTCATTTGCTCCAACATGCTGTCACACCTTAGAGCTGCACTAAATATTGTATTTTGTTGCAGCCACATTTAATGGATTGCACATACCGCCAGTAAATCACCCATGACAGGGACATTACACATACATTCCCTGACGCTCATTATACACTTCCCTCTTTACGAGATATTTGTAACAGAAAGGACAACCAGTGGGGGACATGACTGGGTGCATTAGCTCACTCCCTTGTAGCTCTCCTCAACATTGGTGCAGAGTCTGTGGTGTAGGGCAGGATTGAGTTGTCTGAAGATAACGGGATGCTTACAATTGATCCTAACATTCCCTTGCCCAAACATCCACACTCACGTGTAATTGTCAATTTTACCAGCATGGTATTACCTATTTTCTCCCTTTCCCCAGCATTGACTCTAATGCACCATTGCAGCAATCTGCCCCTCATGTTGACGGGCCTCCTGATGGTGAGGCAGAGGTTCCACTGAGTGTGAGTGCTGCCCTCTCTCAGGCCCCTCTGCTCGGATAACACAAGGACCACCGTGGGCTTCACCTTTCCTGCATCATTGTTGCCGGCTTTGACTTGTCCTTTTCTACCTTTCACCCATTTGTTCTTTGTACCTTTTCGTATCTCTAGTTTCCCTCTCTCCGATTCTCAGTTAGAAGAAGGGTCTCGACCTGCAACGTCACTCATTCCTTTTCTCCAGAGATGCTACCTGACCTGTTGAGTTACTTCGGCATTTTGTGTCTATCTTCGGTGTAGACCAGCAGTTCCTTCCTACACATGTCGCTTGCCAATCAGTTGGGCCAGGCTCCTGTTACTTACAACCTCCTTTGCTTTGGAGCAGAATGAATTAGGAGGATTCCTCGTACCACCTCAAGAAAACCATGGGCATTGTCAGACCTAGTGTAACTTCACCTCCTGCCAAGCAACTCACTCCTCAAATTGAGAATGCAAAATAACTGGCCAGTTAACTGGTGCACAGTTATCGACCAGAACACGTTGCTGTATTACAAAGGGATTCCAAGAAACAAAGTTATCTCCTCAGGCACAAACCTCCTTCTTTAACTCATTGTCCTAAGTATTCATTTGCTAAATAAACACTGATAATTAGGGCGGCACAGTGGCAGAGTTGCTGGTGGAGTTACACTGCCAGAGACCCAGGTTTGATCCCGACTCCATGTCTGATGTCTGCAGAGTTTGCACGATCTCCCCGTGACCACGTGGCTTCTCCACGGCTGCTCCGGCTTCCTTCCACACTCCAAAGACATGCAAGTTTATATGTTAATTGGCTTTGGTAAAAATTGTCCCAAGTGCGTAGGATAGAACTAGTGTACGGGGATCGCTGGTCGGCACAGACTCGGTGGGCCAAATGGCCTATTTCTGCATTGTATCTCTAAACTAAACTGAATTAGACTAAACTAAACTAAACTAGACAAAAGCTGACTCCATCTTGCAAATTTGCAGCTCAAAAAGAACAGTTCTATAATGTACTAAATCAGGGCGTGTTAGATGGGAGGGGGGAGGGGGGGGGGTAATGAGGGGGGTGGTGTTCAGGATGATTATAAACAGGAACAGATTGCTTGGAGGCAGAGGCTCGTTCAACATTTAGGAGCACTTAAATCGACATGGCA
This sequence comes from Okamejei kenojei, assembly GCA_035221665.1. Taxonomy (NCBI): domain Eukaryota; kingdom Metazoa; phylum Chordata; class Chondrichthyes; order Rajiformes; family Rajidae; genus Okamejei; species Okamejei kenojei. The sequence goes on from CM069143.1 coordinate 38,441,373, forward strand.
TAGAGGGGATAGACCAAGTGGTGGTAAATGGGTTTTACATAGAAGAGTGCTTGAAGGTGAGTGTGGACATGGCTGGCCAAACTGAGTTAGTCCAGCTTTTTGTGAGAAGGGTCTCAACCCGAAACGTCATATATTCTTTTCCTCCAGAGACGACTTCTAACCCGCTTAGTTACTCCAGCTTTTTGTGTCTATCTTTGGTTTAAACCAGCATCTGCAGTTCCTTCCTTTTTGCATTGCCTCCTTCTGTGACTCCAATTTTGTGTCTGGTCCCCTTGTGTTCTGGCCAATTAATAATTTACAGGCTGTTATCTTGAGAAATTAAAGCATTAGCAAAGCTGTCCTTTATATTTGTTTTCCCGTTCCTTTATTGCATCCACTCCCTTGCCCAGAAACTGCTGGAGGAGCTGGTCTTAAAGCTGAAAAGGGAACTTTCCATGGATGCTGCCTAATCTGCTGAGTGTTTCAAGCCTCTTCTGCTGTTATTAACTGTTTCACTTGAGATCCACTGTCAACAATTTCCAGCCTAAATGTCAGATAGGTATTATAAATAGATATGTTGTTGACCGAACCAGCTGTGAGCTGTAAGCAAAAGTTTTAATTGCATCCTGTAGTGAGTGGTAGTGAATCTTAAAACTACAAACAAGCTCATTAAAATGGAAATGAATCTACAATAGTGAAAATGTTTCAGGTCAAATGCAAAGAAGCTTTCATGGGATTACAGGTTTTTCTAACTTTTGAGAACATACCCTTGATTTTCATAATACAAACACACTTGTAGCTTTCATTCTTTTTCATAATAATGATTATGTTGCTATAACCAGGTTTTTAGCTGTTCTAAGAAGCATATATTGAAAACATCATTGGTTTAAGAAAAAGTAATCTCCACATGCATTAATCATAATTATATTCTGACCTGCTGTCCAAAGCCTTCAAACACTTCTGCATTTGATGAAAACAATTCCATATAATATTCATACCTCATTAAAAAAAGAACATTGGATGAAAGGAACCAAAATGAGATCCATTATCATACAGTGAAGTCTTTTAGTTTTGTTGCATTCTGTTAATCAAGAAGTCATTTTTAAAAGTTGGTATTATTTTCCTTCCATTTGGTTTTTCACTTTGACAAGTATTACCTTATTTCATTTTTCGATTTGCTGAATTATTGATTAAGCTGTCCTTTTTTAACACATATGTCTTCATCTCTTACCATCTGTAGTGCGGATTCTTGCCTTTCAGTTAAAAATATATTGTGGGCTCAAAATCTTGAGTTCAAAAATGTTCAAGGTTGATCTTAATCAGCCTTTTAATTTGCAGATCAGATAAGATTTTAAATTGGTAGATTTAATACTTTCTTTCCAAACCTGAGTGTGGAACTAAAAGATGCATTACTTCACTGGAGCAGTTGGGGTTTAGTTTAGTTAAGTGAAACAATGTGGAAACAGACCCTTCAGCCCACTGACTCCATGCTGACCATTGATCACCCGAACACTTGTTCTATGTTATTCACTTTCACTTACCACACACCAGGGGCAGCTTATAGAAGTCAATTAATTAACAAACCTGCACGTCTTTGGAATGTGGGAGGAAACCAGAGCACCCGGAGGAAATGCACGCGGCAGTGGAGAGAACGCACTGTAAACTTCACACAGACGGCACCCTTAGTGAGAATCACATATAGGGTGGTGGATGTGTGGAACACGCTGCCAGGGGTGGGAGTTGAGGCAGGGACTATCCCAACATTTAAGAAACAGTTAGAGGTAGGACATGATTGGAGGCATATGGACCAAATGCAGACAGGTGGGACTAGTGCAGCTGGGACATGTTGGCCGGAGTCGGCAAGTTGCGCCGAAAGGTCTGTTTCCACACTGTAACACTCTATAACAATCAGATCCAGGTCTCTAGCGCTGTGAGGTACTGATTCTGATTGTCTGACCATGGTCTAATACTGGAGTGTAACAGGTAACCTCACAAATAAACTACCTCTTCCACAATTCCCTCTAGTTGCAGGGGGTGTTCAGGGACAGTGTGAGCTGGATATGTCCACACTATTGTCTGGATATAGGGCATAGCACACAAGGAGATGAGAGGAACAAGAAAAGGAAAGGGTAAATGCAGAACTAAAGTAAACAATTCAGAAATAATCTCAAAATGAAATGTAATCTTTCTTTAAAAAAATACGAAAAGGAATCAATTGAAAAATCTGTCTAGGTACATGTAAATCTTGTACAAGTTTGGAAAAGGTTCAAACAATGGTTGGAAATGTATGTGGCAGCTGCTGGAGTAGAGAACTGGCAAATGAATGCACAAAATGAATATAAATACAAGCATAATGCAAAGATAAATCATGAATATCGGCAAACACATTTTCTCTCACCGACCAAAGGGGCAATATTAACACTTCCCAAGCCACACTCCATTGATCTTGCAAAAATATGGATATATTCCTCTGTCGGGTTCATCTTGGAGCTGAACATTTAACACTGAGTGGGCCACTTACCACCATCTCAAAGAAGCAAAATGCTACCCCTCCACTCCTACCCCAACCCACCTCACAAGCTTGGTTAGAAACAGTGAACTGCAGATGCTGGTTTACAGAAGAAGACACAAATTGCTGAAGTAAGTCAATGGGTCAGGCAGCAGTGACGTGCAGTGAGCTCAATGGCTGGGGAGGCACTGACTAGTATCAGTGGCCTGGCCCTCCCTGGATTGATCACCGCGTCTCCCCGAGGAGAGAGAGGGGTGGAGCCGTGGCTGAGAGGGAGGGAGAGAGAAGAAGGGAGGGAGAGAGTGAGAATGGAGGGAGAGAGCTAGAACAGGAGAGAGAGAGCGAAGGAAAGAGAGAGAGAGAGAGAGAGAGAGAGAGAGAGAGAGAGAGAGAGAGAGAGAAGGGAAGGGCGAGAGAGAGAGAAGGAAGAGAGAGAGAGAAGGGAGAAGGGAGAGAGAGCGGAGAGAGGGAAGGGAGAGAAAAAAGGGAGAGAAGGAGAGAGAGAGAGAGAGAGAGAGAGGAGAGAGAGAGAGAGAGAGAGAGAGAGAGAGAGAGAGAGAGAGAGAAGGGAGAGAGAAGGGAGAGAGAGAGAGGGAGAGAGATGAGGGAGAGAGAGAGAGAGAGAGAGAGAGAGAGAGAGAAAGGGAGAGAGAGAAGGGGGAGAGAGAGAGAGAAGGGGAGAGAAAGAAGGAGAGAGAGAGAGAGCGAGAAGGGGAGGGAGAGAGAAGGGGAGAGGGAGAGAGAAGGGGAGAGAGAGAATGGGAGAGAGAGAGAGAGAGAGAGAGAAGTGAGAGAGGGTGAAGGGAGAGAGAGAGAAGGGAGAGAGGAACGATGGCACGATATAACCTGCAGCCATCCCATTCTGACCGCCGCTGAACCCCCACCGCACCATTGCTCCCTTCTTCACGGCGGCCCAGTGATGTCTGGGCTCTGACAATTCGAGGGATCTAACGGGTAAAACACTAGGAGCAGCCCCGGGCCGCCGCACTCCCCGACTCGAATCTGAGCTTGAAAAATCTCGTGATGGGTTGATGTGTCCCGCGGGCCATATTTTGGAGACTCCTGCCTTACAAGAACAAAAACTAAAATGTACAGAAGTACAAAAATTGATGACTATTATTGTGATAAGTTTAGATCTATTTTTAAAAATCTAATAATTTTCTAATGTACCGACAAAATCTACCTTCCCAATGACCGTTTTTTCGCCGAGTGGCGTATCTTGCTCCGCTCCATGATGTTTGGTCAGCGCTGCCAGCGGTGGAATGCAGTGCTGCGCCACCGCTGCTGAAGCTAGCTAACATGAGGGGAGAGTGAGGTTGCATCAATTATGTGGGCTAAGCCTACGTAATTGATGCTCGCTCTCCCTCCACTGGGCTCAAGACACGTCCCCTTGTGAGGCAGATGTGATCGCTGCCTCCCCTGGAGCTTTTTCATTGCAGTTTTATGAGAGACCAGCGAGCACAAATTTAATATCTTTATATGTGAAATAAATTACCTGGACTATGGAAGGTGAGGACATGTAATGAAGGGGTTTACAAAGATTACATTGGTGACATACATAGAGATAGTAACAGGCATACGCTTATTGCCCGCGCTCCATGCAGTTTCTGAGGGGTTGCGCAATCAGAGGGGAGGCTCAGCTTGTCGCTGCCTCACCTCTCATCTCTCCCTGTATTTGCAGCGGAGCTGCGCAAATTAGGCGATTTTGACTATAAAAAATGATTAGATTCATATGGAAATGACACAGATCAGTGGAAAAATCTTTATATTTATTTTATTTTATTATTATTTTTCTTTACTTTTCTTAACAGCTATTTTAATTGGGAGTATGACAGGTGAGGATTTGTCTCCCCTGCCCGCATGTCCCTGCCAGGCAGCATCTCTGCAGAACATGGATAGGTGACGTTTCAGTCTGAAGAAGAGCCCTGACCTGCAACGACTCCTGTCTATTTTCTCCAGAGATGCTGCATGGCCTGCTGATTTACTCCAGCACTTTGTGTCCACTCTCTCGGACTTGGTTCTTTGCTTGGTTTGCCATTGCTCTTGAGCACTCCAATAGATGTACAAACTGCTGTCATTTTTTTTGTCATACTTTGAGGCACTGTAAATCCCTTCCACAGCACTGTGGCAGTGATAGTGGCAGGCACAGTAAAAGAGTAATTAGTAAAGAAGAGGCTTCGTAAACAGAGTCCTAAAGCAAGGAAGTTATGTGCCACGGCAGCATGGGGATGAGATAAAGTTCTAGACGGTACACACCACAACCACTAGGAGCCTTTGTTTGAGGGATGAATGTTTAGGATAGTTGATGGGATGCTACTTTGTCCTGGACGATGTTGTGCCACGAGACATTTAATGGTGCCACATCCATCCAGATGCTGCACGTTTATGCCGGAGAAGTTGGGGCTGTTCCCTTTGAAGCATTGGAGGTTGAGAAGAGGTTTGACAAAAGTGAACACGTTGAAGATGGGTTTAGATGCAATGGATACGAGATATACAATCTTTCCCATTGGCAGAAGATTAGAGGACTGGAAGGCGCAGATTTAAAAATTGTGGACAAAAGTTGCAAAGGTGATCTGAAGGAAAAATTTTTTACTCAAAGATGGTTTATGATCTACAGCTCAATGCCTTCAGGAAATAAACAATCAGAATCCTTCAGTGCCTCCAAAAGCAAATTTAATACGTAATTAAGGGAGAATAATTTGCATGGTGAAAAATTTGGGGGAAGAGATGGGTGGTGCAGCTGTTAGAGCTGTTGCTTTATTATTTCAGTGACCCAAGTTCAATCCCCACCCGAACCTCCCGTGCTGTCTGTGCAGAGTTTGCCCACTCTGCCTGTGACTGCAAGACTGGATGTTCCAGTTTCCCCCCACATGCCAAAGACATTGGTAGGTTAATTGGTCACTGAAGATGGCTGTGAAAGGGTAGGGCAGTGATAGAATTTATAGGAATTTGGGGAGAATAGGGTTCAGAGAAAATCAGTGGAGGAATGAGATACAATGTGAGTTGGTATCGATTCAATGGGACAAAATCACTTACTTCAATGTTATAAGGAACTACAGAAATATGGAAATTGGTATTAGTCTATTATTATCACATGTACTGAGATGCAGTGGAAATATATTCGTTGTATGATTGTGTAGGAAGGAACTGCAGATGCTGGTTTACTTCGAAGGAAGACAAAAAATGTTGGAGTAACTCAGTAGGTCAGGCAGCATCTCTGGAGAAAAGGAAAATGGAGAGGAAGAGCGTGGACTGCGGTGCCAGCCAGTGCAGACAGGAGACTCGAATACGCAGAGGGGCGTGAGACCTGATATTTTGTATTGTTACTTTATTGACAGTTGATAGTTTTTTCTGTGTTTTACTTGTATTTGAATTAAATTGAATACATTTTATTAGCTGAATATGTATACATACAAGGAATTTCCAGTTATAATTTAAACAGTCTTTTACTTATGAAAACATTTGCTTCATCTAATCCACACGTCGAAAAGGACCAGCCCTTAGGAAATCTTCAGAGGAATGATGAGAAATGGGGTGATTATACAATACAATACATTACAGTAAGTCTCAAATATGTTCACTCCTGCTGAATTCAACTCCAAATGCGTGAATGTGAAGTGGCATGGAAGATAAAACATAGAGTAACAAGAAAATAACTTGATATTCTGTCCCTTTCCACAATAATAATGAAGATGCTGAATTTTATGATGGCACCAAAGGTTCATATACCAAGACTAGATTACTTGGTTTGTTAAATTTAATGGCTCCGTTTTGAAGAGCGTGTTCATAGAAGAATGAAATAAAATATCAGAGCACATGGAGGCTACAGACTTTTGGCTGTTGAGTAGAGCTACTGCTCATGGAAAACAGTTGTTTTCTGTCTGCCCTGTGGAAGCTTTGACAGTCTGGAGTGAACTGAACTATTTATTTGCTTTAATAAATAGTTATTTGTGCTCTTCACCATGTGTTCTCCATTCATTGATCCAAATCCTTGAATCCTGCATATATTACGTTACATATGATTCCTTGAAATGTCCAAGATGACCTTATCACAGTATATTTCTCAGATCACTCTGCTCATGGAAGGTACTCGGAATAACCCCATTGTCTTGTATCCCTGCTGTCTGTGACTGCTGTATCTATATTAAGGGGACACAGGATGATCTGAAGCCTATTCCAACCTGCTCTCTGCCTCTACTGTTTCCACTTTTCTGCCTCCAACATCTGAAGCATCCTTTTCTCTAGTTCTTTGCCAGCACAGAAATAAAACATATCCCTGAAGACCCCTAAAGCTTGGGTAGGAAATGTTACACACAAGTCTTTGTATTCTCTTCCATTGCCTCAGGAAGATCGATTGCACAGGGGCAACTGCACACAGAAGGGACTATAGACAGCTACAGGATTAAGTGTGACTTCAGGCACCTGAAAGGGTGGTTCATATTTGAAGCTGAGTTTGGATAATCAGGCACTAACTAACAGGTTGAATTTTTGTGGCCAAAATTATAATCAAATTAAATACATGACTTTTGAAGGGGTTTTGGGCTGGAGCTCTCTGACTTGGTCTATGGTTAACTTGGTAACATGCAACAGTAGCTTGATGGCTTGGTAATACACAGATATTATTTGTTCTCTACCATAATGAAATGTCAAGTTAGTACATTAGACTGATGCTGTTAACATGGTGACTGAAAGAGGAAAGTTTTCTTCAAACATCACACATCATTATGTTACCTTTGCGCTTACAGGAGGTCCTCTGTAGATTATGGACTTCCTGATTCATCCAAGGCTTCTTGTTGGGGAACCTCAGATGGTCTTGGTGGGCAAACACTCCTCCTCATTTTTCCTTATGAAGTCGGTAACAACCGTGGCATATTCATTCAGGTCCATGGCCGAGTTCTTGAACATTGCCCAGTCTAACCACCCCTGACTGCTGGAGCTGCACTCTTCAGTCGATGTCTAAAAATAGGAAAAAAGTCATGAAAACTAGAAGAAGCCTAGATAATAGGATAGAAAATATAATGGAAATAAACTGCAGGTGAGCAATGACTTCAAGCCAAGAAAAGAAGCAATATTCTTTGCAGCCTTTCAACAATTGTTAAACAATCAATTCCTGAATCTAACTAGCAGGAGGCTAAAGTAGAAGGTATATAATATGTTAGAACATACAGATAAATATGTTTGCAGCCTACCTACAAGAACAGCAAGTAAAAATTGTGGTTAGCTATTCCAAAAGAATTGGATCTGAATACTTTCAAGGAACTGGATTGATATAAAAAAGAAACAAAGGCTAAATTAATTAAAATGGAATGATTAGGGAATATTTTTTAGCTGGGTTACAAGGTTTCCTTTTAAGCATTGGTTTATTTCCAGGAGAAATTTGGGTCAGGATTTGACTAAAGAATGCCCATAAATCCAATGCAACCAGTGAAAATAATGGCAAATTATGCACATACTTATTTTATCCAGACATGAAATGTTACATTTTCTGGTTGTAAAACATCACAATAAGCAGCACCATTCAACTGATTTACTAAAAAAAATGCATTCATTTACTTTCTGCCCTGTCAACTAAGAAAATGCAGATGTAAAAATATGCACATTAGAAACACCAATCATCGAAACAAGATCTGCGAAGCGATGTGTTAAAAAAAATTCCAGATACAAAAATGAATAATATTTAATTATTTCAGGAAATGTTGTGCTCCAATCGGTTTAATTTTGTTAATTCTCTATTAATATTTATTTTAAATGATGGTGGTAATGGAATCATTTGATTTTCAAAGGCTAGATAACACAAGAAGGGAACAGAAGTTGGATATTGGGCATCTTTTCCAGCCACCCCAACCACCCCAACCACCACCCCCCCCCCCCCCCCCCCCCACACTACCACCCCGATTATCTCATACAATTTGCATGCTGCTGTTGTCATGCAGTGTACATCTGGTGCTCTATCCCAGACTCTCTTAAAAACTAATAGAGTGCAGCATTGCTGTTTTAATGTGGTTCACATATGGTGCATTAATTCAGCACACAACTGGGTCCCCACCACAGCCCATCCCTGAGCTCACATACCAGGATAACTAACACATGGCACTGCTGGTGCCCGAACAACATGGGACCCTTGTTGCCTCATAACATGGCCCCTTGATGCTTTAGTACAGTGCAACCACCATCTATAGTGCAATTGAGCTATTGTGTGGCATTACATTGCACTCTTGACATTGTAATGCCGGGGGGGGGAAGGAAGAAAGGAAGAGGTGGAGCCAGAGGGCTGAGGGAGAGCTGAGGAGGGGAGGAGAAAGTAAGGACTACCTGAAATTAGAGAAGTCAATGTTCATACTGCTGGGGTGCAAACTGCCCAAGAAGAATATGATGTGCTGCTCCATTCAAGGACCCAAGCAGTCTTTTCAGGTGCGGCAGAGGGTCACCTGCACCTCCTGCGTAGGCTTAGCGATTGCTTCGCCGAACACTTCCGCTCGGTTTGCAATAACCAATCTGATTTCCCGGTGGCTCAGCACTTCAACTCCCCCTCCTATTCCGAAACCGACCTTTCTGTCCAGGGCCTCCTCCATGGCCAGAGTGAGGACCACCGTAAATTGGAGGAGCAGCACCTCATATTTCGCTTGGGCAGTTTGCACCCCAGCAGTATGAACATTGATTTCTCTAATTTCAGGTAGTCCTTACATTCTCCTCCCCTTCTCAGCTCTCCCTCAGCCCTCTGGCTCCACCTCTTCCTTTCTTCCTCCCACCCCCCCCCCCCCACCCCCCCACCCTCACATCAGTCTGAAGAAGGGTTTCATCCCGAAACGTTGCCTATTTCCTTCGCTACATAGATGCTGCCTCACCCGCTGAGTTTCTCCAGCATTTTTGGGTGCTGAGGTTGTAAAAGGCCTTTCTTTCCATGTGAGAGGATTTGCTAGATAACATCAAAATGATTATTTCTATTGATAAACTCAATGAATAGAGTAGTTATCTACGTTAGAAATATATCTTTGTCAAATAGTCCACTGTTGCCATCTGCCAAAGATTAAACAAAAAAAAGCCTCAGAAATGGAATTAGTGATGCCAAACATGATGTGAAAGTGGTCAACTTGTAAAATGAGAGGCCTCCTCTTGTTCCGAGCCATTGATGTTTATGGGGGAAGGACAATTGCCAGCAAGAAAATAAAGCAGCTCAATAAAACATCAAGAAGCCTCAATCCCAGGATTATATGAACACGCTCTTCAAAACGGAGCCATTAAATTTAACAAACCAAATAATCTAGTCTTGGTATATGAACCTTTGGTGCCATCATAAAATTCAGCATCTTCATTATTATTGTGGAAAGGGACAGAATATCAAGTTATTTTCTTGTTACTCTATGTTTTATCTTCCATGCCACTTCACATTCACGCATTTGGAGTTGAATTCAGCAGGAGTGAACATATTTGAGACTTACTGTAATGTATTGTATTGTATAATCACCCCATTTCTCATCATTCCTCTGAAGATTTCCTAAGGGCTGGTCCTTTTCGACGTGTGGATTAGATGAAGCAAATGTTTCCATAAGTAAAAGACTGTTGTTCTTTCGAAGGTAGACAGGATAGATAATAGCAAAACCTTTCCCATAGTAGATGTGCTGAACACTAGAGAATGTTGATTTATTGAAGGAGGAACAGATTTAGAGGCAATCTGCAGAACATATTTCACCCAGTGGTTAGAAAATGGTGGAGGCAAGTGGTCTCACCTTGGAGAAATCTCCAGATGAGATCTTAAATCACCAAGCCAAAAAAGCCTGGGTTCAAGTTTGATAAATTAACTTATTGTGGATGCATAGTTGATGGGCAGCAATAATGAGTTAACTATAACTCGAAATGTCCACATGACATTAAAAAGGGCTGACAGCTTGAGAGAGGATTAGAAATAGTAATTGAATCCCATGGCTATGGCATACAACAAAAATTTAAATATTCAGCTCTCTATTTGTGGATTCATTGGAACCCTTTTACCAGATCACCAATTAGTGATTCATTGCCACACACTGTCCAATCCTATAACTGCAATGATATAAGATCCTTATTTTTCATTTTCGAGGACTGTTTTGAGTAAATGCCTTTCATAACTCTCACCTCGTTCTCCTGGAAACTGTAAGAAAAGCCAGATCTTTTTGTCTGATTTCCAAGTGTGAGTAGGGAAAAACTTCCCGCTGAATACATTTGGAGTTGTTTATTCACTTGCATATCCCTTAACAGGAATTGGCACAAGTGGAGTCATTGCTTTTATGATGACATGGCCATGCTTATTTCTGGGCTACCATAAAAAGCACCAAAAATAAACTGTCAAAAGTCCACAAAGTGCTGGAGTAACTCAGCAGATCAGGTAGCATTCCTGGATAACATGGATAGGTGATGTTTTGGGCCCAGACCCTTCCTCAGACTCTCAGCCAGCATCTGGAGTTGTTTCTACAACTGTCAACTTCTACAAGGTCACCTCGGATAGCTGAAATATGCTTAACAACTAGCAACATCGTAACATTTTGTCTTTTATTATGATAAGTGTTTATCAGTAGCTCTGCACATTTACAAATGTATTGCAATCGATGTTCGAGCAAAGGGTGCTGGAAGCAATTGGCAATGGCAAGAGAATTCGCTGAGCCCTTGGTTTGATACGTCAGGGCGTCACGAAGCGCGTGAACCTGTGGATATGCTGACCAGCTCTGTGAATCACTGCAGGGGAATGCCCATTACTTCTTTCGATCCCTGAGTTTGTGGTGTTGAGAGCCATTAAGCCTGGTGGAGAATTCAAGCGAGTGTCTGTCCTATTCAGAATGGTGGAGACCTGGCCAAGTTGTCGATCATTGACAAGGTCATGACCAGAACAGAAACAGAAGAGTGGTGAACGTTTAAACCAGACATCCACTGGATGCCAGAAAAGCACAAGCAGCTGCACCTAAATATTTTGTTTCAGTCCAAGAAGACTGCAGACATTGGCAGGGCATGATTTATATGCTTTATATATACCTATTGGGAAATAATGGCTTACAGCAGATAGACCAGAGAGTGTAGCAAGCATTACAAATCATAATAAATGCATATGTTTAGTTTAGTTTGGTTTAGAGATGCAGCGTGGGAACAGGCCCTTCGGCCGACTGAGTCCGCTCCGACCAGTGATCCCAGTACACTAGCACTATCCTACCCACTAGGGACAATTTACAACTTTACCAAAGCCAACTAACCTACAAACCTGTACGTCTTTGGAGTGCGGGCGGAAACCGGATCACCTGGAGAGAACCCACACAGTCACAGGGTGAACGTACAAACTCTGTACAGATAGTACCCATTAAACCCGGGTCTCTGGCGGGTATTAGCTACATTCTAAATTCAAAAAAGTACAAGTTCTTTGATGTATATTCTGTTGATAATGAATTTTATTACTTGGACATTTGTTATTTATTGCTGTTTCTAAACCATTTGTTGCTGAATGCAGATGGATGCATATTTGATTCAGATGAGGCACCTAATATACGTTTGTCAAACATCCTGCTGCTAGTACATCTTAAAGATTGGTTAATAATGGAAGACGAATGTATGAAAATCAAATCTGTGCCAAAGTAGCACATGGGGATAGAAATTAAAATCAAAATCTGCAGGAAATCTGAAATAAAAAGTGAAAGCATTGTAAATGCACTTCCAATTGTGGAAAGAAAGACAGTTAGCATTTCACGTCAAACACACAAAGTGCTGGAGAAAGGTACAAAGTCTGACGATGGGTCCTGAACCAAAACACTGCCTGTCCATTCCCTCCATTGTTGCTGCCTGACCCACTGAGTTCCTCCAGCACTCAATGTTTTGTTCCATGTTCCAGCATCTGCAGTTGCTTGACTCTCCGTCTAACAATTCAGATTGAACAGTCTTCAACAGAACTGGGAGTGATCCAAATAACAGGTCAGAGTATATGCAGAGAGGAAGGGGAGGGATGGACAGGACAAAGAGAATATCTGTGAGGGGGAAGGACCAGGATTGCCATGGGCATAGGTAGTAAAGATCACTTAGTCAATTGGCAAGAGGGGGAAAGATAGAAGGATAGAATGAAAAAATAAAATGAAAACCATGACATGAGGATAATTAGACATTGAAAATTCAGATAAAGAGATGTGACAAGTGCAAAATGTAGGGTTGTAGGGTGTGCACATCAGATCACATTGTGTTGATGGAGAAAGAAAGACATCACAGAGAGATGACCTACGGCATAAGTGGCCAATTCTGATGTTGATGGAGAAAGTGAGCTACCTGAACTTGTAGATTTTGATATTGAGTCCGGATGCTGGAATGTGCCCCAAATGGAAGATGAGATCCCATTTCTCAATCTTGTGATTGAAATTGTTAGATCAGCATAGGATAGCTCAGATTTGCAGTTGGATCAGAATTAAAGCGACAGGGAATTGGGAACTCAGGGTCAACCCAACGGCGTTCATGCACATTCTCTACAAAATGGTCATACAATCCATATTTGGTTTCCCCAATGTGGAAAAGAGCACATCTTGAACACTGAATGTAGTCTAGTAAATTGCAAGAAGTGCAATTGGAAAGACTATTTAATCTTAGAAAGTGGGGGGATGTGGAGGTGGCGGACAGCTTAGAGATACATAGAGTAATAAAGTCATAATACATAAGACTCAAAATACATAAAATCATAGACTCATAAATTATACACCAGTGAAACAGGTTATTTGGCCAAACATGTCCATGCTGAACAAGATGCCCAAATCGTCTTTCTACATTTGGCCATTCCATATTACTAAAAGTCTGATCTTGACCACTTCCTGTTGTTCTGTATATTGATTTTAGAAAAAACACTGCCGCTTACAGCTGTGATTTTTGGCCACCTTACTCAGAGTCCCCCTCGCTGCGCAGGACAAGAGGATTTTTCCCATCGATGGAAAATAAAATAATTATTAGTGTTTAGGATTAACTCAGAGCTCCCGTGGATTTTGAAGAAACAGCAGCAAAGAGAAGCAGGAAAAAGCAGTGATTGGCTCTAGCCCCAGTTGGAGGAGAGTTAGAAGTGAGTCAGAGGGGGCAAACTGTTTAAAACTAAGGAATTTGGTTTGTAAATTGGTAAATTAGGCAATTTATCAGTCAATACAAGCAAGACGGCTCGTAGGGAGCGGCAGTGAGGGACGTGCCTTGTGAAGGAAGTGTGAGTCTTTGGCTCGAGAGTCTTCGGCGAGGTGGATGAAGAGAGGAGGCTACGCAAAAGCTCGAGAGGACAGAGCATGGTGAACACATGTCGGGGCAGATGAGACAGTGTGAAGCTTGCAGAATGTGGGAGCCCAGGGACACAGATGGAGCCTCTGGCTGCTACAACTGTGGCAAGTGCGTGCAGCTTCAGCTCATAAAGGACCGTGTTGGGGCACTGGAGAAGCAGCTGGATGACCTCAGGGCCATCCGGGAAAACGAGAGTTTCCTGGACAGGGCCTACAGTGAGGTAGTCATGCCGAGGATATGGGAAGAACCAACGGAGTGACGGAGAGAAAGGGTGGAAATCATGGAATGCAGAAGGCTCAGGTGGATGTGCCTAATTAAGACAGGTACGCCCTCTTGGGAACTGTCCGTGGAGACGATGTTTCCAGTCCGAGCGGCGGACATGTCGGTTGCTCCAATCCTAGAGATGGGACTCGACTGGCGAGACCGACGACGGGCAGAGCCCTAGTGGTGGGTGACTCCATTGTCCGAGGAGTAGACAGGAGATTCTGTGGCGGTAGACGAGATGCGAGGATGATCTGTTGTCTCCCTGGTGCCAGGGTTCAGGATGTCACAAGCCGAATTCAGAACATCCTCGAGCGAGAAGGTGAACAGCCGGCACAAATGACATCGGGAAGAAGAGGAAGGAGGTTCTCCAACAAGACTTCAGAGAGTTGGGAAGAAGACTGAAATGCCAGACTTCGAGGGTGGTTATCTCTGGATTGCTTCCAGTACCTCGTGCTAGTGAGGACAGGAACAGGGAGATAGGGGATCTGAATGTGTGGTTGAGGGGCTGGAGCAAGGAGCAAGGATTTAGATTTATAGACCACTGGGATCTCTTCTGGGGTAGGGGTGACCTATACAAAAGGGATGGGTTACACCGTAACTGGAGGGGGACCAACATTCTGACAGGCAGGTTTGCTAGGGCTACACATGTGAGGAGGAGGGATTGACAAATTGGGAGTATAAAGATGGAGTTGAAGGGGAAGTGGCTACGGGAAAAATTACAAAAGGTTCTCAAATTAATTGGAAGGAAAGCTGGAGAATAGACAACAGAGTAAGGTCAGGGCCAATTGTGAGCGGTGTGAGGGGGAAGTGAATATGGAGGTCAAAGTGCTGTGTATGAATGCGCGAAATATAAGTAATAAAGTGGACGAGCTTGAGGCTCAGTTAGAAACTGGCAAGTATGATGTTGTGGGAATTACCGAGACATGGCTGCAAGAGGGCCAGAGCTGGGAACTGAATATTCAAGGGTATACCTCCTATCGAAAAGACAGACAGGTGGGCAGAGGGGGTGGGGTAGCTCTGTTGGTGAGGAATGAAATTCAGTCCCTTGCAAGGGGTGACATTGAAACAGGAGATGTGGTGTCAGTATGGATAGAACTAAGCAATTGTAAGGGTAAAAATACCCTAATGGGACTAATCTACAGGCCCCCAAACAGTAGCCTGGACATAGGGCGCAAGTTGAATCAGGAGTTAAAATTGGCATGTAGTAAAAGTAATGCTGTGGTTGTTATGGGAGATTTCAACATGCAGGTAGACTGGGAAAATCAGGTTGGTACTGGATCCCAAGAAAGGGTCTGTAGAGTGCCTTTGTGATGGATTCTTTGAACAGCTTGTATTGGAGCCTACCAGAGAGAAGGCAATTCTGGATTTAGTGTTATGTAATGAACCGGATTTGATAAAGGACCTCGAGGTTAATGAGCCATTAGGAGGCAGTGACCATAACATGGTCAGGTTTAATCTACAATTGGAGAGGGAGAAAGGTAGATCGCAGGTGTCAGTGTTGCAGTTGAATAAAGGGGACTATGGGGCCAGGAGGGAGGAGTGGCCAAAGTTGACTGGAAAGATAGGTACCCGGACGTGGTGCCGACAGACAAGAAGCTGAAGCCAAAGAATGGAATGGAAACGAGGCTGAAACGGCAATAAACTGAAAGTGTCCAAAGATGAAACGCCTACTAACCGAAAGGATGGGATGCCTAAATGCAAACTAACTGAAAGGGCGGGACGACTAAATCCCAAGGAACCGAAAAGCTGCGTCGCCTAAAAGCAAATTTAACGAATGGCCGCTCTGTTGAAACGCCACCTACCTGAAAGGCGGCGTCGCATACAGGTCAAAGGACCGACTGCCGCTCATCAGAAAAGTCCAATAACGGACTTGACGTTGCCTGGGGGGGGGGCAGGACTTGTCAGCGATTGGTCCATCACATCACTGTAAAGGCATGATCATTGTCGCACACCTCCGCTCCACCCGACCCGCAGCCCGCGGAGGGTGGCCGTGGGAGAGTGGGGGATGTCCCGAGCGATGCACACCTTCAGCCGCTTTCAACTTGGTGCTTGGGTTCAGATTGCCCACTCACCTATGGCTTGAGTGGGAAAATGAACCCCACGCTCCCGTCTTCCCCTTCTCTCTCCCCCCTTCTCTCTCCCCCCCCTCTCCTCTTCTCTCTCACCCTTTTCTCTCCTCTTCTCTCTCCCCTCCTCTCTCTCTCCTCTCTCTCTCCACTCTTCTCTCTCTTCTCCTCTCTCCCTCCCCTCCTCTCTCCCTCTCTTCTCTCTCTATTAGCTGGGACCGCAGCTATTTACAATATACATCAATGATTTGGATGAAGGGATTCAAAGTAACATTAGCAAATTTGCAGATGACACAAAGCTGGGTGGCAGTGTGAACTGTGAGGAGGATGCTATGAGAATTCAGGGTGAATTGGACAGTTTGGGGGAGTGGGCAGATGCATGGCAGATGAAGTTTAATGCTGTAAATGTGAGGTTATCCACTTTGGTAGCAAAAACAGGAAGGCAGATTACTATCTAAATGGCGTCAAGTTGGGAAAAGGTGAAGGACAACGAGATCTGGGGATCCTTGTACATCAGTCTACGAAAGTAAGCATGCAGGTACAGCAGGCAGTGAAGAAAGCAAATGGCATGTTGGCCTTTATAACACGAGGAATAGAATATAAGAGGAAAGAGGTCCTTCTGCAGTTGTATTGGGACCTAGTGAGACTACACCTGGAGTATTGTGTGCAGTTAGGTCCCCTAATTTGAGAAAGTACATTGTTGCTGTTGAGGGAGTGCAGCGTAGGCTTACAAGGTTAATTCCCGGGATGGCGGGACTGTCATATGCTGAGAGAATGGAGCAGCTGGGCTTGTACACTCTGGAGTTTAGAAGGATGAGAGGGATTCTCAATTAAACATATAAGATTGTTAAGGGTTTGGACACGCTAGAGGCAGGAAACGTGTTCCAGATGTTGGGGGAGTCCAGAACCAGGGGCCACAGTTTAAGAATAAGGATTTAGAACGGAGACGATGAAACACTTTTTCTCACAGAGAGTGGTGAGTCTGTGGAAATCTCTGCCTCAGAGGCCGGCGGAGGCAGGTTCTCTGGATCTAGATAGGGCTCTTAAAAATAGCGGAGTCAGGGGATATGGGGAGGAGGCAGGAATGGGGTACTGATTGGGGATGATCAGTCATGACCACATGGAACGGCGGTGCTGGCTCGAAGGGCCAAATGGCCTAATCCTGCACCTATTGTCTATTGTCTAATGTTGAGATTCTCTCTCCTGAAGGCCAGGCCCCTTCCGAAGGGACTATGAAATGCGGAAGTGTGGAGGTGTCTCAGTTTTCTGCAAGATGGGGGAGCGAGAGGTCTCAAAGATTAAGTCTGAGCTGTGAATAACACTGAACACATGTCTACTAAACTGTGAATGGTTTTACTGACCTGTCAATACCCTTAATGTGGTTTGAAAATGTAGTTTGAAAACGCAAAAGTGTGTTTTGGTTTGAAAGTGTGAAAGCTGTGTTGCCTTTGGTTTTGAAAGGGCTAAAGCAAGCTGCCTTGCCTTTGGTTTTGAAAGTGCTAAAGCAAGCTGCCTTGCCTAATTAGAGCTGCCTTGTCTAATTAGAGCTGCCTTGCCTTCTGTATAATTAAAAGTCTAATCTTGACCACTTCCTGTTTGCACTTTATATTGATTTTAGTAAAAACGCTACCATGTGCGGCTGTGATTTTTGGCCATCTTACTCAGTCCCCCTCCGCTCATCGGGTGCTGAGGACTTTTAACATCGATGAAAAATAAGAGTTAAAAAAAGGGACTATAAAATGTGTAAGTGTGGAGGTGCCTCAGTTCTCTGCAAGATGGGGGAGCGAGAGGGCGCAATTCTCAGTCTGAGCTGTGAATCACACTGAACACATGTCTACTAAACTGTGAGTGGTTTTACTGACCTGTCAGTGCCCTTCATGTGGTTTGAAAATGCAAAAGTGTGTTTTGGTTTGAAAGTGCTAAAGCTGTGTTGCCTTTGGTTTTGAAAGTGCTAAAGTGAGCTGCCTTGCCTTTGGTTTTGAAAGTGCAAAAGCGAGCTGCGTTGCCTTTGGTTTTGAAAGTGCTAAAGCGAGCTGTCTTGCCTTTGGTTTTGAAAGTGCTAAAGCGAGCTGCCTTGCCTTTGGTTTTGAAAGTACTAAAGCGAGCTGCCTTGCCTTTGGTTTTGAAAGTGCTAAAGTGAGCTGCCTTGCCTTTAGTTTTGAAAGTGCTAAAGTGAGCTGCCTTACCTTTGGTTTTGAAAGTGCTAAAGTGAACTGCCTTGCCTAATTAGAGCTGCCTTGCCTTCTATATAATTAAAATGCTAATCTTGACCACTTCCTGTTTGCGCTTTAAATTGATTTTTGAAAAAACACTACCATGTACGGCTGTGCTTTTTGGCCATCTTACTCAGAGTCCCCCTCCGCTCATCAGGTGCCGAGGATTTTTCCCATCGATGAAAAATAAAAGAGTTATTAGTGTTTAAAAAATGTTGAGATTTTATTTCCTGTCAATCACGCCGTGAAGGCCGCGCCCCTTCTGGTGGGAGGGGGGAGGGACTATAAATCCCTGAAGTGTGGGCATGGCTCAGTATCTGCAAGATGGGGGAGGGAGAGGTCACGACTTGCTGTCTTTAGTGGCCTTGCGCCCTGCTTGAAAGGGTATGAAACTGCACTTGAATTTGGTGCCCTCGCACCCTGCTTGAAATGGACTTTCAAGGAATAGTCGTTAGTCAACTGCGAGCCCACCAACCATGAGTGAGCTGCCAGCACAACAGGCTTGAGTGACTGAGCCGCCAGCCCAAGAAACCACAATGTCCATACTAGCCCTCTGGAAACCAATCCCTTTAGCGCACAACACCCACACTAGCGCTCCAGAAAGCCCCCCCGCCCACCCCTGCTGGCCACCAATATTAGAATATTGCATTGGGGGACCAGCCCTCCCGTGTGATGCTGGGACCCAACGGGTCCCACTTAGTCTAATCTCCCTTTAAATTTTTCTTATTCATATACCTGTTGTAGTATCTTTTAAAAATTATGTTATTGTACCTTCCACAGCCATTTCTTCTCAACTTGTTCTATTTACCCAATACCCTCTATTTGCAAAAGTTGTCACTCTTATTCCTGCTAAATCTTTCGCCTCTCCCCATTAACTATTTCCTCTGGATTTTGATTCCCCTGCCCTGGGTAAAAGACTGTGTGTTCACTCACTCTATCTATTCCCCTTATGATTTTATACATCTCTCTAAGATCATCGCTCAGCCTCCCATATTCCATGGAATAAAGTCCTAGCCTGCCCAAACTCTCCCTACAGCTCAGGCCTTCGAGATCTGGGAAAAGCCTTGTAAATCTTCTCTGCACCCTTTACACCTTAAAGGCATTTTCTAATTGCAGGGTGACACAATACTCCAAGTTCAGTCTCACCAACTTCTTGCATAAGAATAATATAACATCCCAACTTCAATGCTCAGTTGTCTGACTGATAAAAAGCAGCATGCCAAATGACTCCTTCACCAGCTTATCCCTGCTTTCAGATAGCTATATACTTGTAATACTACAGTGGCTTGCAAAAGTTTTCTTACCCCTTGAACATTTCCACATTTTGTCATGTTACAACCACAAACGTAAATGTATTTTATTGGGATTTTATGTGATAGACCAACACAAAGTGGTGCATAATTGTGAAGTGGAAGGAAAATGATACATGGTTTCCAAATTTTATTACATATAAAAAACTGAAAAGTGTGGCGTGCAAAAGTATTCAGCCCCCCTGAGTCAATACTTTGTAGAACCACCTTTCGCTGCAATTACAGCTGCAAGTCTTTTGGGGTATGTCTCTACCAGCTTTGCACATCTAGAGACTGAAATTTTTGTCCATTCTTCTTTGCAAAATAGCTCAAGCTCAGTCAGATTGGATGGAGAGCGTCTGTGAACAGCAATTTTCAAGTCTTGCCAGAGATTCTCAATTGGATTTAGGTCTGGACTTTGACTGGGCCATTCTAACACATGAATATGCTTTGATCTAAACCATTCCATTGTAGCTCTGGCTGTATGTTTAGGGTCATTGTCCTGCTGGAAGGTGAACCTCCACCCCAGTCTCAAGTCTTTTGCAGACTCTAACAGGTTTTCTTCCAAGATGGCTCTGTATTTGGCTCCATCCATCTTCCCATCAACTCTGACCAGCTTCCCTGTCCCTGCTGAAGAAAAGCATCCCCACAGCATGATTCTGCCACCACCATGTTTCACAGTGGGGATGGTGTGTTCAGGGTGGTGTGCAATGTTAGTTTTCTGCCACACATAGCGTTTTGCATTTAGGCCAAAAACTTCAATTTTGGTCTCATCAGACCAGAGCACCTTCCTCCACATGTTTGCTGTGTCCCCCACATGGCTTGTGGCAAACTGCAAACGGGACTTCTTATGGCTTTGTTTCAACAATGGTTTTCTTCTTGACACTCTTCCATAAAGGCCCGATTTGTGGAGTGCACGACTAATAGTTGTCCTGTGGCCAGATTCTCCCACCTGAGCTGTGGATCTCTGCAGCTCCTCCAGAGTTACCATGGGCCTCTTGGCTGCTTCTCTGATCAATGCTCTTCTTGCCCGGCCTGTCAGTTTAGGTGGATGGCCATGTCTTGGTAGGTTTGCAGTTGTGCCATACTCTTTCCATTTTCGGATGATGGATTGAACAGTGCTCCGTGAGATGTTCAAAGCTTGGGATATTTTTTTATAACCTAACCCTGCTTTAAACTTCTCCACAACTTTATCCCTGACCTGTCTGGTGTGTTCCTTGGGATTCATGATGCTGTTTGTTCACTAATGTTCTCTAACAAACCTCTGAGGCCTTCACAAAACAGCTGTATTTGTACTGAGACTCGATTACACACAAGTGGACTCTATTTACTAATTAGGTGACTTCTGAAGGCAATTGGTTGCACTGGATTTTATTTAGGGGTATCAGAGTAAAGGGGGCTGAATACTTTTGCACGCCACACTTTTCAGTTTTTTATTTGTAAAAAAATTTGAAAACTATGTATTATTTTCCTTCCACAATTATGCGCCACTTTGTGTTGGTCTATCACATAAAATCCCAATAAAATACATTTATGTTTGTGGTTGTAACGTGACAAAATGTGGAAAAGTTCAAGGGGTATGAAAACTTTTGCAAGCCACTGTATGTATAGGAAGGAACTGCAGTTACTGGTTTGCACCGAAGATAGACGCAAAATGCTGAAATAACTCAACGGGAGAGGCAACATCTCTGGAGTGAAGGAATAGGTGATGTTTTGTGTTGAGACCCTTCTTCAGACCCGAAACATCATCCATTACAGCACTGCAGATATGCTGCCTGTCCCACTGAATTACTCCAGCATTTTGTGTCCATCTACTTGTAATAATAGATCCCTCTGGTTTGACTTTCCAACGTGTTACCTCACACTTATCTAAATTATACTCCATTAGCCATTCCTCGGCCCATATGGCCAGCTGATCAAGATCCCGCTGTAATTCTTGATAACTACATTCACTGTCTATGATACAGCCTGCTTTAGCGTCATCTGCAACGTTACTAATCATGCCTCATGTGGTTTTGTGGATGTAACAAATGATGGAGTGGTTAGTGGGGACCAGGTGTTATGAAGAGACAGTCCCTTTAAATCATTGAGTTTTATATATGGCTCATTTAGTTTCTTTCAACATTTCCTCCAGGTTCAGAGCTTTTAAAGTGTCCCTGGACACAGTGCTCCTTTCCATTTGTCGTATTCACAGTTACCATGCAGCTAATTCACCTGTTAATACCTGCATCCATAAAACAATAAATTGACTTTCTGAATTACTTGTGAAGTACAATTTTTTTCACTCGCCTCAGGATGATTAGGACATGGTTTATTTAATTAAGAAATCCAACTTATGAAAGGTATGCAATGTAAGAGGTCAACAAGGATGGAAAAATGAAATACTATTGTTTGTTTCAATTCTACCTTATCTCAGCCCCAGGATGTTTCAAAATAGTTAGCAACCTTAACCTCTAGCTCATTCTTTGAAGCATAGTCACTGTTGTGAAGAATGCATAGAACCAATTTGCACAAAGATCCCACATAAAGTAACAAATGAATAACCTATTAATCACTTTTTGGTTACTTTAATTAGGGGAATGTTGGCCGCAATACTAAGGGATCTCCTTGTTCTCCTTAGTAAACGGGATCAGGTGTGTTCAGTAAAACACAGAGAACAAGCCTTGGTTTAATGCATCAGTGAAATACAGCACCTGCACATAGCATATGCTACTCTATTAGTCCAGGTTATAGGCAGAGTCTAGCTAACAACATAGTGCTTCAGAACTGTGCTGAAAATTGCATTGGTCATTACTCCAGCAGGTGAGGGGAAGGTGATTACGTGCAGAACAATCCCACCAGGCTTGTCCCTGCTCGAAGCACCTGTGTCTCAAATCTTCAGTCCAAAATATCACGTGAACTGCCTCATTCCGTCTTGCCTGAAAGGCTTGTTAGTAAGGACTGCTCCTACACACTCTCTGCTCTTGGTTTCTGTCTAAACATGTTAAAGAAAAATACAAAGTGCTAGGCAGCATCTCTGGAGAACTTGCATTCGTGACATCTTGGGTCGGGGCCCTTCTTCAGACTCCAGACTGGGTTGGTGTTCCATTTTGTGGTCAGTGCAGGAGGGATCTCAAGTGGATGGTGTTCATTCCTGAATGTGGACAATGCCCAATTCTCAACTTCCACGCTGGCTAATATTAGTGTGGCCTGCGGAGTGTGTGAAATTTCAACCCTGCTTCTGCTATTTGAAGGGGCCACACAACAGAAGCTAACTGCATTTTATGCTCATACTACTTTGGTGGGGGAAGCAAGCGAGTCTAATTTAAAGATACATAGTGGAAACATGCTCTTCGACATACCGAGTCCGCGCCAACCAATGATCACCCGTACACCAGTCCCATCCGACACACTAGGGAGAATTTCCAGAACCAGTTAACCTACAAACCTACACGTTTTGGAATGTGGGAGGAGACCGAAGCACCCAGAGAAAACCCACGCGGTCATAGGGAGAACATACAAACAGCATTGCCTCCGTACAGACATCACCCGTAGTCAGGATTGAACCCAGGTTTCTGGCGCTATATGGCAGCAACACTACCACTGAGCCACTATGCCGTCCTCGAAAATTCAGTTCTGGGCCTTGCTAAAGTGGCCATCAACAGGTCAAAGCACCTCATCAGTGAGAGTGTTCATATCCATCACCCACCACTCCCCTGAGAGAGACGGAGCACAGTTGTCAACGGCATACATGAGGCTTTTCAAATGGCAGTGGAGGATATAATTGGCAGGGTCAATAATATTATGATCATATTGTTTCCTTTGTCCTTTATTGTAAAAGAGTGGAATGCAAAAATGGGCAAGTCTTCCTCCAGTTGCAAAGGATCATGGCAAGGCAACACCTGGAGTTCTGCATACTGTTTTGATCTCCTTATTTAAGGAGTAATGTGCTAGATTGGACACAGCACAGAGAAAGTTCTCCAGATTGATTCCAGGGATGAAGGGGTTACTTTTTAAGGAAACATTAGGCAGAGTGCATTTATGGTCCGATGTGTGCAAGAATGAGAGGTGATCTCATTGAAACAGATGAAATCCCGAGTGGGGTTTTAAAAACATTTTTAAACTGTTGCTTCCTATTTAGGACAGTACAGAACTGTGTGGACACCTAGTAAAGTCTGGAAAGAAAAATACATTCTTACTTTGGATGGTGTTCAGTCTTTTGAATCCTTTACTCCAGTGTAGCTGGTTTTGCTGCCTCGATAGGTATTCAAGGCTGATGATAAAATAGTTTTGGATTTTGGAAATATCAAGGAGGGACCAGAAGACAAATCTGGCCATGGATTCCAGAATCTATTATCCTTTGCAAGAAAAAATGTGCCTCCTCTCACACCAATCATTTAACCAATTAATTTAAATGTATGTATGCCCTGTGGTTTCTGACTGAGAGAAATAGATCCTCCTTAATTACTTTAAGGCTCTCATTGTTGGTATGTCATGTCAGGGAGGAGGGAAGATTTATTATGAGGTTTAGATTTAGGCCTGGACAGAGTGGATGTGGTGAGGATGTTTCCAGTAGTGGGAGTGTTGAGGACCAGAGGGCATAGCCTCAGAATTATCAGACATACAGTACCTTTAGAATGGAGACACAAAGGAATTTCTTTAGCCAGAGGGTAGTGAAACTATGGAATTCATTGCTACAGATGGCTGTGGCCAATGCATTTGGTCTTTATTAAATGGAGATTGATATGTTGATTGGTAAGGGCATGAACAGTTATGGGGAGAAGGCAGGAGAATAGGGCGAGAGGGAAATATAGATCAGCCACGATCGAAAGGCAGAGCAGACTCATTGGGGCGAATGACCCAATTCTGCTCCAGTAACTGATGGTCTTTTGATCTTGTGAAGGACAATGTTGACAGACTGGTCATTTGAGGAGAAGCATATCACAAAGTTATGTTGCAGCTTTATGTGACTTTTGTTTGGCAGCAGTTGGAGTAATGCGTGTAGTTCTGGTCGTTCCCCATTATAGGAAGGATGTGAAGGCTTTGGTGAGAGTGCAGTAAAGGTTTACCAGAATGCTTACTGGATTAGAGAGCATTAGTAATAGGGAAAGGTTGGACAAACTTGGATTGTTTTCCCTGGAACCTCTGGGACTAAGCGGAGACCTGATAGAAATACATACATTTATGAGGGGCATAGATAGGGTAGACAATCAGAATCTTTTACCCAGGGTGGAAATGTCAAAGACTAGTGGACATAGCTTTAAGATGAGAGGGGTACAATTTAAAGGAGATGCACAGGGCACGTTTTTTTCACAGAAAGTGGTGGGTGCCTAGAACACACTGCAAGAGATGGTGGTGAAGGCAGATCCCATAGTGGCTTTTAAGTGGGTGTATGGAGGGATATAGATCACGTGCAGGCAGAGGAGATTAGTTTAAACTAACATCATGTACGGCATGGATATTGTAGGTTGAAGGGACTGTTCTACACTGTACTGTTTTATATCCTTAAATGGAATTTAGTTCAGACAATGTGATGAAATACATTTGGGAACAGTCTCAATGCCTTAATTCCAAAGAAACAATCCTTGGTTAATCAAATCCTTCCTCTCAGTTAAAATGTTTTAATTCTGACAACAAAATGATCTAATTGTTCTGGTAATGGGATTAGTATAATTAGATTATCTTCTATGATGTATGATTTAATGACAATCTCATGTGTCTCTTCTACACCCTCTCTGGTACAGTTATACCTTTTTGTAAAATGTCATCATATATCCACTCAGTACTCAAATTGTGGCTTAACTGGCATTGTATATAACTGTGGGTACACAAAATGCTGGAGAAACTCAGCGGGTGCAGCAGTATCTAAGGAGTGAAGAAGATAAGCAACGTTTTGGGTCGAGATCCTTCTTCAGACTGGTCAGGGATCAGGGAAACGAGAGATATAGGCGGTGATGTGGAGAGATAAAGAACAATGAATGAAAGATATGCAAAAACGTATCAATATTATAAGGAGAATCGAGGGTACACAAAAAGCTGGAGAAACTCAAGCAGCATCTAAGGAGCCGAGACCCTTCTTCAGACTGCCATTGTAAGCTGTTTGTAGTGTGAAAATGAGAAGCTAGTGCGACTAGGGTGGGGGAGAGAGATAGAGAGAGAGGGAATGCCAGGGCCCGAGGGCTGAGGGAGAGGTGGGAAGGGGAGGAGACAGCAAGGGTTAACAGAATTGAGAAAATTCAATGTTCAAGCCCAGAGGATGCAGACTCCCCAAGCGGAATATGAGGTGCTGTTCCTCCAACTTGCGGTGTTGCTCATTCTGGCAGTGGAGGAGGCCCAGGACCGAGAGGTCGGATACGGAATGGGAGGAGGAGTTGAAGTGCTGAGCCACCGGGAGGTCGGGTTGGTTATTGTGGACCGAGCGGAGGTGTTCGGCGAAGCGATCGCCAAGTCTCCGCTTGGTCTCACCGATATAAACTGTTGTAGAATTTCCACATACTTATGTTCTATGCCTTGAAACAAAACCACACACAAACTTTTCAACCATCATATAGCACCAAATGTAGAAACAAAGAATGGTAGATGCTGATTTATATCAAAAATAGACACAAAGTGCTGGTGCAGGACTTGCTATCTAACTTATAGCATGGATCTGTTATCTTTAAGGATTTGTGGGCATAGAATATACAGAGGCTTGCAAAAGTATTCATACCCCTTGAACTTTTCCACATTTTGTCACATTACAACCACAAATGTAAATGTATTTTAATGGGATTTTATGTGATAGACCAACACAAAGTGGTGCATAATTGTGAAGAGGAAGGAAAATGATACATGGTTTCCAAATTTTATTACAAATAAAAAACTGAAAAGTGTGGCGTGCAAAAGTATTCAGCCCCCCTGAGTCAATACTTTGTAGAACCACCTTTCGCTGCAATTACAGCTGCAAGTCTTTTGGGGTATGTCTCTACCAGCTTTGCACATCTAGAGACTGAAATTTTGGCCATTCTTCTTTGCAAAATAGCTCAAGCTCAGTCAGATTGGATGGAGAGTGTCTGTGAACAGCAATTTTCAAGTCTTGCCAGAGATTCTCAATTGGATTTAGGTCTGGACTTTGACTGGGCCATTCTAACACATGAATATGCTTTGATCTAAACCATTCCATTGTAGCTCTGGCTGTATGTTTAGGGTCCTGCTGGAAGGTGAACCTCCGCCCCAGTCTCAAGTCTTTTGCAGACTCTAACAGGTTTTCTTCCAAGATTGCCCTGTATTTGGCTACATCCATCTTCCCATCAACTCTGACCAGCTTCCCTGTCCCTGCTAAAGAAAAGCATCCCCACAGCATGATGCTGCCACCACCATGTTTCACAGTGGGGATGGTGTGTTCAGGGTGATGTGCAGTGTTAGTTTTCCGCCACACTTAGCATTTTGCATTTAGGCCAAAAACTTCAATTTTGGTCTCATCAGACCAGAGCATCTTCCTCCACAAGTTTGCTGCGTCCCACACATGCCTTATGGCAAACTGCAAACAGGACTTCTTATAGCTTTGTTTCAACAATGGCTTTCTTCTTGCCACTGTTCCATAAAGGCCCGATTTGTGGAGTGCACGACTAATTAGTTGTCCTGTGGACAGATTTTCTCACCTGAGCTGTGGATCTCTGCAGCTCCTCCAGAGTTACCATGGGCCTTTTGGCTGCTTCTCTGATCAATGCTCTCCTTGCCTGGCCTGTCAGTTTAGGTGGACGGCCATGTCTTGGTAGGTTTGCAGTTGTGCCATACTCTTTCCATTTTCGGATGATGGATTGAACAGTGCTCCGTGAGATGTTCAAAGCTTGGGATATTTTTTTTATAACCTAACCCTGCTTTACACTTCTCCACAACTTTATCCCTGACCTGTCTGGTGTGTTCCTTGGGCCTCATGACGCTATTTGTTCACTAATGTTCTCTAACAAACCTCTGAGGCGGTCACAGAACAGCTGCATTTATACTGAGATTAGATTACACACAAGTGGACTCTATTTAATAATTAGGTGACTTCTGAAGGCAATTGGTTGCAATGGATTTTATTTAGGGGTATCAGAGTAAAGGGGGCTGAATACTTTTGCACACCACATTTTTCTTTTTTTTATTTGTAAAAAAATTTGAAAACCATGTATCATTTTCCTTCCACTTCACAATTATGCGCCACTTTGTGTTGGTCTATCACATAAAATCCCAATAAAATACATTTACGTTTGTGGTTGTAACGTGACAAAATGTGGAAAAGTTCACAGGGTATGAATACTTTTGCAAGCCACTGTATGATTCTCCTCTGATCCTTCACACTGCTGACATCCTGTCATTTACTGTAATTTACCTTACCTATTAAAATAGGAATAGAAAATCAAAATAAGACGTACATGGTAAATGGTAGGGAATTGAGGAATGCTGTGGAACAGAGGGTTCTAGGAATAACTGTGCATAGTTCCCTGAAGGTGGAATCGCATGTAGATAGGGTGGTAAAGAAAGCTTTTGGTGTGCTGGCCTTTATAAATCAGAGCATTGAATATAGGAGTAGGGAAGTAATGTTAAAATTGTACAAGGCATTGGTAAGACCAATTCTGGAGTATTGTGTACAATTTTGGTCGCCTAATTATAGGAAGGATGTCAACAAAATAGAGAGAGTACAGAGGAGATTTACTAGAATGTTTCCTGGGTTCCAGCAACTAAGTTACAGAGAAAGGTTGAACAAGTTAGGTCTTTATTCTTTGGAGCGCAGAAGGTTAAGGGGGGACTTGATTGAGGTCTTTAAAATGATGAAAGGGATGGACAGAGTTGACGTGGATAAGCTTTTCCCATTGAGGGTAGGAAAGATTCAAACAAGAGGGCATGACATGAGAATTAAGGGACAGAAGTTTAGGGGTAACATGAGGGGGAACTTCTTTACTCAGAGAGTGGTGGATTGAGCTTCCAGCTGAAGTGGTGGAGGCAGGATCGATTTTAACATTTAAAAGTAAAGTGGATAGGTATATGGACGGGAAGGGAATGGAGGGGTATGGTCTGAGTGCAGGTAGATGGGACTAGGGGGAAATAAATGGTCGGCACGGACTGGAAGGGCTGAGAGGGCCTGTTTCCGTGCTGTAATTATTATATGGTTATAAGGTTATTTACAAATCTGCCTTGGCAGCATAGTGGTGCAGTGGTAGAGTTGTTGCCTAAAGGTCCTGTCCCACTTGCATGCGATTGCGTGCGTTTGGCGCAACCATACGGAAGCGGAGTTCGTGCTAAGTTCGCGCTAAGCTCGCGTGTGACGTAATTTGCGTCATGCTGACCAATCAGCTGGGCAGGAGGCTTGCCGACTGAATTTTGGCGTCGCACGGCGTTGGGTGGTGACGTCATCACGCAACGCCACGCCGGGCGGTGACGTCATCACTCAATGCCACGCGCTAGGTGTACACCGTCAAGACACTGCGTGCGACCACAATGCGCCTGCGTGCCGACAGGCCTTTGGCGCGCAAATCTTTCAGGCACTGCAGGAATTTAGGAGTCCTGCGCGATGTCGGGACCAGCCTCGCACAACTCCATACGCCTCTGCACTTCCAGGTGGGACCGGCCCCGCGAGGCCCGTACGCCTCAAGCGACCACGAGGTCGCGTAATTTGCGAGCCAAGGTTGCGTAAGTAGGGCAGGCCCTTTACAGCGCTGGAGACCTGGGTTCGATCCTACAGGTGCTGTCTGTACAGTTTGTACGTTCTCATCTTGACCTGTGTGGGTTTTCTCTGGCTGCTCTGGTTTCCTCCCGCACTCCAAAGACGTACAGGTTTGTAGGTTAATTGGCGTCGGTAAAATTGTCCCTAGTGTGTAGAATGGTGCTAGTCGGCGCGAACATGGTGGGCTCATAGACTGTTTCCGTGCTGTATCTTTAAACTAAACTAAACTTCCCAAATCCATTGCCTTACACTACTCTGTATTAAATGCCATTTACCATCTCCTAGTCTAAATGACCAAGCTATCCTTATCTTCCTGTATCTTAAATCATTCTTCCTACTATCACCCAACACCACCAGTTTTATTCTCATCTGCAAACTTTTTTTAAATGCTCTCAGTGTTAGGTTAAAATCATTTATGTGAATTTCAACAACCAAAGTAAACAAGGATGTGTAGGAATGACCTGCAGATGCTGGTTTATACCAAAGATAAACACAAAATGCTGGAGTACCTCAGCGGGACAGGCAGCATCTCTGGTGAGAAGGAATGGGTGACGTTTCGGGTCGAGACCTTCTTCAGACTGAAAGTCACGGGAAAGGGGAAACAAAAGATATAGACAATGGTGTAGAGAGATACGTATAGAACAAATGGATGAAAGATACGCACAAAAGTAACAATGATAAAGGAAATAGGCCAATGTTCGCTACATGCTAGGTGAAAGGCGCAGGCAAGCACCTTGAAAACACACGTGGCTGTTGTAGTGAGTCTGCGTTAAAACGTGGTCATGGAGTCGGAGAACAGGAGGAATCACAGAGGGGGAGCAGCGAGAGAGGATGTTCCTGAACTCTCGTCAGAGAGAGGAGAACTTCTTCAAAGTAGACATGCTATGAGGAGAAATTGCAGTGGAGCAGTCGAAATGTGTAGGAAGGAACTGCAGATGCTGGTTTAAACCGAAGGTAGACACAAAATGCTGGAGTAGCTGGACAGGCAGTGTCTCTGGAGATAAGGAATGGGTGGACTGTATTTTGTGGAATCACACTGGAAACAGCCATCCAGTCACAATTGCACCCACTCAACATTATCCTTTGTTCTCTACCAAGCCATTTTGGATTTAGTTTGCCATTCATCTCAGGACTTTTCTTTTGTTGGCTGGCCTGACATTTTTTAGTTTAGTTTAGAGATACAGCGTGGAAACAGGCCTTTCAGCCCACCGACCATCCCCGCATACCAACACGATCCTATACACACTAGGGACAAGATACCAAGCCAATCAACCTACAAACCTGTTAATCTTTGGAGTGTGGGAGGAAACCAAAGATCTCGGAGAAAACCCACGCAGGTCACGGGGAGAACATACAAATTCCGTACAGAATCGAACCCGGGTCTCTGATGCCGTAAGGCAGCAACTCCAGCGCTACGCCACTGTGCCACCTGTGGGATATGCGGGCCATTGTCAAATTGCCAGTCAAAATCCAACGTAAATTACATCAAATGCTCTGCCCTCATCAATCCAACTTGTTACTGCCTGAAGTAATGTGCTGATTAGTCAGGACCTTTCGATAACAAATCCATTTTGTATCTTTGTTAATGAAGTTTAATACTGTCCCTTGGAATGGACTCTACTGATATGCCCAACTAAATAATTAAATGAGATAACGGCACAAGTTTAGCAGTATGTAGGTATGTTACAAAACTTATCTTTAGCGGCGCTGCAGGTCTGTCACTGGCTGTGTGCGCGACTTTGGCGCCTTTAAGGGGGGGGGGGGGGGCGGGGTTAAAATGTGGTTTTCCCCTGCCATCCGGAATTATATTTTCTCGGAGTGGGAGCTTTTTCTGGAGATTCGTTCCGACTGCTGGTAGGTCAATTTTTTCTTTTTTAAATCACTTTGAAATTACTATTTCAACGCCCCAGTAAAATAAAAATTAGCTCCTAACGCCGTGAACGCCGACAACGGGGACGGATTTTACGTAGGGGACAGGTAATTGAAAGCTGTTTATTTTTACATATAAACTTGCTTGTTAAGATGACCTTAATCAACATTTCATGTTGCGAAATGGTGATTTATTCTCCATATGAACCGGCAGTATTTTTCCTGCCGATATGGGGTTTCAATTCATGGCAACCCCAACGTTCCAATCCATTGCATTCCAGAAAATCCCACTCGCAAGCTGTTTAAAATGCCCATTAATTTACGGGCATTAAACACTAAATTCCTTCAATTTGGCCTATAAATTCATAACAATGAGATTTAAAAATCATGTTAAATAGTGAATTCTTGTGTGAATGTTATTTGGACACTTAGGCTTTAAATAAAAAGTGAATATTTTATTAAGAAATTTGTAATTAGCTACAATTTGCTTTAATTTCAGGTCATCCAAGTAAGATTGTTTCATATTAGTTTCAGAATGCTTAAATCTATAATAACTGAAAATGTATTTCAGTTCTCTTAATTTTTAAGAAAGATGGGCTTTTGACTGTCCTCGATCACAACTTTTGTGTTAAGTCAATGGAAAAGCAATAGGGAACAAGATGCTAATTTTCCGAGTATGAAAATGGCCATAACCTTTTTAATACTGAAGATATGAAAGTGAATTAGGTGTCAAATTAAACTTATTTTTATGCTTTATCTGATGGGATAAAGCAGACTTGATTTTTTTAATCTCAAAATTTTGTAACATTGCTACATTATGGAGTTGTTGATGCAAGTTGAACAGGTTTGACATTTGTCCTTTAGTCGACTAGTGCCACTCCACATCAATATAAATTAATATATTTAATAACCCAGCTTTCACAGCTGGCTGGGATAAAGAATTCATAAGAAAATATGACACTGCGAGAGAAGAAATTCCTCCTCATCTCCATATCAAGTAGGTGACCACCTTATTTTGAAACAATATCTCCTATTCTATGTTCTAAATCCTTCCTCATAGTTAATTCTGTGGGCCTCCTCCGCTGTCAGAGTGTGGCCACATGCAAATTGGAGGAACAGCACCTCATATTTTGCTTGGGCAGCTTACAACCCAGCAGTATGAATATTGATTTCTCTAATTTCAAATAACCCTTGCATTCTCACTGCTACCCTAGTTATCCTGCTAGTTTTACTGTTGGTGTTCCCTCGTTATCATCTCCTCCACAGCCAACAATGGACCATAGTGGGCTCTTTGGCTATCAGTGCCGCCTCTGATCTGTTCAGTTCCTTTTCATACCTCAAGATTCCCTGACTCTCAGTCTAAAGAAGGGTCTCGACCCAAAACATCACCTATTCCTTTTTCCCAGAGATGCTGCCTGACCCGCTGAGCTACTCTGTCATTTTGTGTCTATCTCTGATTAAACCGGCATCTGCAGTTCCTTCCTTCACATAAAAAAAATTATCTCATCATGCTGGTAAATGGGATTAGTATAGATGGATACTTGATTATCTGCATGGATAGGCTGGGCTAAAGGACCTATTTCTATGCTGTATCTCTTTGATTCAATGACGGCCTGATTTTGGATGATCAGCCATGATCATATTGAATGGCAGTGCTGGCTCGAAGGGCCGAATGACCTACTCCTGTACCTATTGTTTATTGTAACATTTTGGGTTGGGACCCTTCTCCAGACTAATTATTTAACCCTTAAGTCTGAAAAAGGATCCCGACCTGAAACGTCGCTGTTCCATGTTCTCCACAGAAGCTGCCTGTCCCATTGCGTCATTTGCTCAATGTTCAGGAATCTGCAGTCCCTTGTTTCTGATGAATATGTTATTCTGATGAATATGAATATGCAGGTAAGAAGGATATTTGCCTCATCCAATTCATTTCTGCTCTATACAAAGAGGAATACAAAGAGATAACAATAACCACTTTCTATCTTAATTTCATCTTGAAAATGCAACGATGAATATATTATAACTTACACAGTGTCAGGGGTAAAATATTTTGTGGGTTATAGAAATAACCATCAAGAACACAATATAAATTAAAGCAGAAATGTATGAGTTAACGAAGAAACTGCAGATGCTGGAGAATCGAGGGTTACACAAAAAGCTGGAGAAACTCAGCGGGTGCAGCAGCATCTAAGAGGCGAAGGAGATAGGCGACGTTTCGGGTCGAGACCCTTCTTCAGACTGGTGATCAGTCAGGGATCAGGGAAACGAGAGATATAGACAGTGATGTGGAGAGATAAAGAACAATGAATGAAAGATATGCAAAAAAGTATTGATGATAAAGGGAACAAGCCATTGTAAGCTGTTTGTGGTGTGAAAATGAGAAGCTAGTGCGACTAGGGTGGGGGAGGGTGATAGAGATAGAGGGAATGCCAGGGCCCGAGGGTTGAGGGAGAGGTGGGAAGGGGAGGAGACAGCAAGGGCTAACAGAATTGAGAAAATTCAATGTTCAAGCCCAAAGGATGCAGACTCCCCAAGCGGAATATGAGGTGCTGTTCCTCCAACTTGCGGTGTTGCTCACTCTGGCCGTGGAGGAGGCCCAGGACCGAGAGGGCGGATACGGAATGGGAAGGGGAGTTGAAGTGCTGAGCCACCGGGAGGTCGGGTTGGTTTTTGCGGATCGAGCGGAGGAGTTCGGCGAAACTGCCGGCAAATACAACAGATAGTCCTCCGCCAGTTTCGCCACCTCCAACGTGACCCCTCCACCCGCCACATCTTCCCATCTCCCCCCCTGTCTGCCTTCCGCAAAGACCGCTCCTTCCGCAACTCCCTTGTCAATTCTTCCCTTCCCTCCCGCTCTACCGCTTCCCCGGGCACTTTCCCTTGCAACCGCAAGAAATGCAACACTTGTCCCTTCACCTCCCCCCTCCACTCCTTTCAGGGACCCAAGCAGTCCTTCCAGGTCGACAGAGGTTCACCTGCACCTCCTCGAACCTCATCTACTGCATCCGCTGCTCCAGATGCCAGATGATCTATATCGGTGAGACCAAGCGGAGGCTTGGCGATCGTTTCGCCGAACACCTCCGCTCGGTCCGCAAAAACCAACCCGACCTCCCGGTGGCTCAGCACTGCAACACCGCAAGTTGGAGGAACAGCACCTCATATTCCGCTTGGGGAGTCTGCATCCTTTGGGCTTGAACATTGAATTTTCTCAATTCTGTTAGCCCTTGGGGAGTCTGCATCCTTTGGGCTTGAACATTGAATTTTCTCAATTCTGTTAGCCCTTGCTGCCTCCTCCCCTTCCCACCTCTCCCTCAGCCCTCGGGCCCTGGCATTCCCTCTATCTCTATCTCCCTCCCCCACCCTAGTCGCACTAGCTTCTTATTTTCACACCACAAACAGCTTACAATGGCTTGTTCCCTTTATCATCAAAACTTTTTTGCATATCTTTCATTCATTGTTCTTTATCTCTCCACATCACTGTCTATATCTCTCGTTTCCCTGATCCCTGACCAGTCTGAAGAAGGGTCTCGACCCGAAACGTCGCCTATCTCCTTCGCCTCTTAGATGCTGCTGCACCCGCTGAGTTTCTCCAGCTTTTTGTGTAACCGCAGAAATGTATGACCTTGTTCCAGTTTCTTTCCCTATTGCCTGTCCTATTTAGATCGTTTTATCTTATTTCCTAAGTAATGCAATTCATTTCACCTGTACTTGCTATTTTTAAGTTGAAACTATTTATATGTCACAGGGTTTAATCTTCTTGGTAAGCTATTATCATATTCGCATCAAATTACTGTCTGTTCAAGTTTATTGCAATCATTAATCTGTAACATACAGGAACAATGGTGTGCATTTTTTCAAACGCCTTTAATCTAGGACAAATATGTTCTGAGGTGTAGCCCGACTAAAATGGATGCTCAGGTGAAAGCAGTGATTTTTGGATAGAGAACCTGAAGCTCAGGGATATTCTCTGAGGAGAATAGGAAGAGGTTTAGATGTATACGCAGATGTCGATGTAGAAAAAATGTTCCCGATGTTGGTGGAGTCCAGAAGCAGGGGTCATGGTTTAAGAATAAGGGGTAGGCCATTTAGGACTGAGATGAGGAAAAACGTTTTCACCCAGAGAGTTGTGAATCTGTGGAATTCTCTGCCACAGAAAGCAGTGAGGCCAATTCACTGGATGTTTTCAAGAGAAAATTAGACTTAGTTCTTAAGGCTAAAGGAATCACGGGATATGAGGAGAAGGCAGGAATGGGGTACTCAACCAAGATCACATTGAATGGCGGTGCTGGCTCGAAGGGCCGAATGACCTACTCCTGCACCTATTTTCTATTTTTCTATGTATATGTTACACTTGGCAATGATTTGAAGGAAATTAGGAACATTATTTCCAACATCTTAGCTCTTCCATAAACAAAACAGATTATAAACTGACGACAGAAAGTACTGGAGTAATTCAGCGGGTTAGACAGCATCATTGGAGACGATGAATAGGTGACGTTTCGGGTTGGGACACTTCTTCAGACTGAAGAAGGATTCTGACCCAAAACGTTACCTGCCCATGTTCACCAGAGTTGCAGCTCCCTCCCTGCTAAGTTATTCTATCACTTTATGTCCATTAGTGTTAATCAGCATCTGCAGTTTCTTGTTTATACAGATTATAGTAGGAGTGGCGGTGCTGCCCTGGCAGCAGCGGCTCGCCTGCAGTCCGTCTGTTTTTCATTTTATTTGTTGTTTCTTGTCTTGTTTTTAGCGTTAGTTTGAGTTATTATGTATGTGTGTGTGTGTGTGTGTGGGGTGGGAGAAATGTTCTTAGTCTCTTCCTTTTGGGCGGACGCGACTTTTCTTGTCGTATCCCCCGTCTCCGTCTCCGTCTGCGCTGAGGCCTATCGCGGAGCTGGCGGCCTCCAACTTTAACTGCGACCGACCCGAGGCTCCGGAGGCAGAGCCAGCCAGGACTTACCAGCGCAGGGCTGGCCAACTTCGGGGCTGTGGCGGGTTCAGGTGTTCCGGCAGCCCGACTCGGAGCTGTGGCGGCTTTCCGGTGGCGGTGGCGGCGGCAGCGACTTCGGAGGCCCGGCCGCGGGCCCAGTGGACGACATCGTCGGGAGCTCGCAGGTCACAGGTTGGTGACCTGTTTTTCCGGAGCTCCCGCGGCAACAGCTGCGTCCGCTGGACTGGAGGGCAGCAGCTTCGACCGCCCCGGGCCGCGGAGTTGAACCAGCCCGCTCGCGGAGCGCGTTTCACCCGCGGGACTTATTTACATCACCCGGTGCGGTCACAACATCGGAGGCCCGGGTCGCCTCAGCGCAGAGGAAGAGGAAGAGGAAGATGGGAAGAAACTAAGACAAGATTTTTGCCATCCACCACAGTGAGGAGGTGTCTGGTGAACTCACTGTGGTGGATGTTAAATATGTGTTTATTGTGTGTTTTGTTATTTACTATATGTATGACTGCAGGCAACGAAATTTCGTTCAGACCACTAGGTCTGAATGACAATAAAGTTTTCCAAGTTCCAAGTATAAACTAGATGGATTTCAACCAGAGCTTCTTGTGCATATATTGTCGTGTTCCCTACATGTAAATAGCTATAGTTCAAAAGTACATCACTAGCTCCCAAGTGCTCCAGGACCTGCTGAAAAGGATGTGAAAGGAAATATTGAAATTCAGTTCTTTTGAAACGCAGGTCCTGAGCAGGTGGACGGATTGGCAGCAGGCAATGTCACCCATGGGAGTCTGGTGAGCAGGGAGAATAGTTGAGGTCAGAATCAAGGAATAAGTGTTATTGACCATATGAAAAGGTAATAGAAATGAGAAGGGGGAAAGATTTAAACATGGCCATGCAAATTTCACGTTAGTGGAAGTCTGAAGACCAGGAATATTGGTTAGCAGCAACAGGTGTAAGTTGGTAAATGAACTTTTGGATGTCTTTGTGTGTAGGACGGGACTACAGATGCTGATTTAAACCGAAGACAGACACAAAATGCTGGAATAACTCAGCGGGACAGGCAGCATCTTCAGTCTGTAGAAGGGTCTCGACCCAATACGTCTATTTTTGGATGTTTGATGCTGATATACATTGCAAATTGGGGGACCTTGCATGGACCCATTAGCTAGGAGTTGAGCTAGGAGGTGACCAAGGCATACATGAGTTTCCAGAACTCAGTTGGGTCTATTCTATACTTAGAACCAATAGATTTGCAAAATATCTGAACCCAGACCAGTATAAAAGTATAAACCCCCCATGGGGCAAATCCTAATGTTGCAATGTTATCTATGATATTAACTCTGCTCTATATCTGAATTATTGTGTGGGGTTTCATACAAATCCATGAACTATTTCAAGAACAACATTTTCGAAGCTGATTTCATTGATTGTGTGATTGTGTTATTATTGTTCCCCATAGCGAGATACAATGAGAAAAAATGGTTTGCATGCAAACTAGGCAAATCGTACCATACACGAGTACATAAACAGAATGCAGAATGTAATGTTAGTAACACAGAAACTGTAGATATAAAGAAGCACAATGGGTAGATTGGAAGATCAGAAATTCAGTGTTGGGAAAATAGAAGTACATTAAAGAATTTGATAACAGCGCTGAAGAATCTATTCTTGAATTTGGAGGTGCGGACCTTTAAGCTTATGTATCTCTGCATGACAAGGGAGGTGAGGAGAGAATGACGGTGGGGTGGGTGGTCTTTGATTATGTTGGCTGCTTTCCTGGTGAAGTATGAAGTGTAGTTGGAGCCAACATATTTGCGTGATGGATTGGGCTGTGTCCACATCTCTGCAATTTCTTCTGGATTTGGGCAGAATATTGCATGCCAAGCTATGATGCATCTTGAAAGGAAAAAAAATATGGCACAGCAATAGAAATTGGTAAGTCTTTGGAGATATGCTGAATCTGCTTAGCTTTCTGAGGAAGCACAAGGTGTGTGTATGCTTGGGTTACACAAAAAGCTGGAGAAACTCAGCGGGTGCAGCAGCATCTAAGGCGCGAAGGAGATAGGCGACGTTTCGGGTCGAGCCCCTTCTTCAGGATGTTTGTGTATGCTTGCTTGGCTGTAGCATCAATGTTCAAACAGGACAAATTGTTGTTGATATTTACACCAAGGAATTTGACCATTCCAACCATCTCCACTTCAGCACCATTGATACAGATAGGAGCGTGTACACCACTCCTCTTCCTGAAATCGATAACAAGCTCCCTCATTTGGCTAACACTCAGGGAGAGGTTGTTGTCTGGATACCATGTTAATAAGCTCCCTATCTCCTTCCAGTGCTCTGTCTTGGCATATTTTGAGATCTGGCCCATTAGGGCGGTGTCATCTGAAAATGGAACTTGACCGCACAGTCCTGAGTGTATAAGAAGTATTATAGGGGGCTGAGAAAATTATCCTGTAGGATGTTTTGTTACCTATACTTACTGATTGCGTTCTGGAGGTCAAGACTTCCGGGATCCTGTTGCAGAAAGGAGTGCTGAATCCCACGTTAGGTATTTGGAGATTTGGTTAGGATTATGGTATTGAA
Source organism: Okamejei kenojei (assembly GCA_035221665.1). Classification (NCBI taxonomy): domain Eukaryota; kingdom Metazoa; phylum Chordata; class Chondrichthyes; order Rajiformes; family Rajidae; genus Okamejei; species Okamejei kenojei. Next base: position 38,480,004 of record CM069143.1, read on the forward strand.
GTTTGAGCTTTAGTCAACATATTGGAGTCTGATGTAGGTGTTTTTGTTATTCAGATGTCCCGGGGATGAGTTACTTGTTGACCAACCCACATAATGATAAATGTTAGCCTTGGAAGTTCTTTCCATGTTGGTGAGATGGTGGTGACAGTCTTATCCTTTCATCTTTGTTTATCAGGCCATAATCAATTTAATATTTTAGTCATCTCTGTCAGCGTGGCCCTCATCAAGTGTGAAGAATGCATTCGTTTCTTGTAAGGTTACTCATGAGAAGCTTTGCTTATCCTCCCAGAATTCCATATCGCTTCTGTACTCTGCTGGCAAGAATATCCAGCTCAAGAAGTTAGGTCCTTGTTTTTAACCTGTTGTGGTGCTGAGTTAAAGGGGGAATTCTGGACCGAGTGAGAGTGCCAGGATGACCACATGGACATCGGTCATTTGTGGCAAGGCTTGTGCGTGATAATAGGGTGCAAAGTGAAGTCGGGCAGTACCATTGGCAATAACACATCCCTCCCCAATGAGCTCAAGGGATTTTGTGCCTGCTATGAACAGAAGGTCGGTGGGATTAAGCCCTCCGCCCTTACAGCCTCATGTGTGCCTGTTCCCATGCTTACTGTCACGTATTTCAGATCGGCCTTTCTGAGTCTGAACCCACAGAAAGCAACTGGCTCATATTGAATCTCCGACAGCATCCTCAGGATCCGAGGGGAAAGATCCAAGTTTACCGGCAACAAGCTGCTTCTCTCTCTCCGAGACACCAAGTCTCTGAGTGTGCGAGGAATCTGGCAAGCTTTCACCTTTTGAGCTGAGGACACACGCTGGAGGTCTGTGATATAATGGGCACACCTGAAATTGCTGTCCTCTGATGGATACTAAAAGAAGAGCTGCACTTTATATGTGTTGGCCAACAGTGGAACCTGGAACCTGGAGCTTACCCGGAGGACCCGACGGCTCAGCGGATCACAATACCAGGAGGGAGCCGGTATTGTGATACCGGGAGATGTCAGATGCAAGGAGCAAGGGCTGTTAAGAAGGTGAACCAGGGTAACCTCCTCCAGCGCCTTCAAGGTCGGCTGTAGGAGGTGCTCCTGGGACACAAAGGTGGCCAGGCAAGGAGAGGACGTTGGGTTGCGGGCGTTCCGATGGATGGCGATGGCGGGAGGCCCTGCAGGAGCCTGGGGCTTATGTGGATCAGGAGCCATTCCAGTAGCCTGAGTGCATAGGCAGACTGGGTTAAGGAAATGGCGCCAAAACATGGCGGTGCCTGCATGTATAAATATGCAAAAAGAATTTCACTGTGCACCACCATTGATGATTGAACCATTGTGAGGACCAGCTGGCAAGAGTATTCAAAGACCTTTCACCACTCTCCAATTCATTCTGAGGTTCCAATCAGCTTTAAGACCACACTCATGGTACCACAGAAAAGCATGGTAGCCTGCCTTAATGACTACCATCCAGAGGCTCTGACGTCCATCATCATGAGGTGCTTCGAGAGACTGATCATGGCGCATATTAACACCAGCCTCCCAGACAGCAGCATTGATCCACTGCAGTTTGCCTACCGTTTCAACAGGTCCACATCCAATGCTATCACCCTGGCCCTACACTAATCACTGCAACATCTGGATAACAAGGCCACCCGTGCCAGACTCCTATTATTGACCCCAAGTTCCACCTTAAACAAACACATTGACATCCTGACAGTGGGGATAGGTGAAAAGCATCCTCCACGATAATTCTCTGCACAAGTGCCTCGCAAGGATGTGTTCTCAGTCCAGTGTGATTCTGCCTATGCCTTCACTAATGTGTGGCAAAGCTCTTCTTTAACTTAATTTACAAGTTTGCAGATGACACCACTGAAATGGGCCAGATCTCAAACTCTAATGAAACAAAGTACAGGAAGGAGGTAAAGAACTTAGTAACATGGTGTGAAGCCAACAGCCTTTCTCTCAATTTCAACAAGATGAAGGAGTTAGTTCTTGACTTCATAAAGAAAGGTGTACATGTTCTAATCAGCATCAGCAATAGACAATAGACAATAGTTGCAGGAGGAGGCCATTCAGCCCTTTGAGCCAGCACCACCATTCAATGTGATCATGGCTGATCATCCCCAATCAGTACCCCGTTCCTGTCCCAGATTGTTTCTTCGTCTACGTTCTAAATGGCTTACCCCTTATTCTTAAACTGTGGCCCCTGGTTCTGGACTTCCCCAACATCAGGACATATTGAACACACCTCTAGCGTGTCCAAACTCTTAACAAACTTATATGTTTCAATAAGATCCCCTCTCATCCATCTAAACTCCAGAGTTACAAGACCAGCAGCTCCATTCTCTCAGCATATGACAGTCCCGGCATCCTGGGAATTAGCCTTGTAAACCTACGCTACCCTACCTCAATAGCAAGAATGTCCTTCCTCAAATTAGGGGACCAAAACTGCACACAATACTTCAGGTGTTGTCTCATTAGGGCCCTGTACAACTGCAGAAGGACCTCTTTGCTCCTATATTTGATTCCTCTTGTTATGAAGGCCAACATGTAATTTGCTCTCTTCACTGATGAAGTGGAGATTTAGTCTATTTTACTTCGGAGTCACATGAGTGACTACGTGAAGAACCCCGTACAGCCGTTCGTGCGTCATTGCGTCAGAGGCTTTCGTGCAGACGACTGTGGAGCAGCGCAGCTCCTCCAACGGTAAGTCTAAAAAAGTTTCAGGTAAGTGCTATTTCTCACCTGTTGTAGGTCTCCTGCAGGAACCTCCGAGGTTCTTGCGGGATGGTCACGAGGCCGATGAGTGAACCAGCCTAGGGCTTTGGGTGGGAAAACCCTGGCCCGACCGTGGAATCGGGGAGCTGGCGAATGTCGGGTTAGCGATCGGAGTCACTGATAACGCGGTCAGTGACTCCACACGTTGGGTTCCCGGGGAGGGGATACCTGAGAATAGTGCGGTTAGAAACTGGAGTAGTCCCTAGGGGATGGGGCTTAACAGACCTGAACGGTCAGCCTGGGTTCCGGGTGGAGGGGATATATATATATATATATATGAATTTCCCCTCCTCGGGAATCAATATCAATATATATATATATATTCCCGGGGAGGGGAAATTCACTTATGGGGTTCCCTAACCACAATAATCCCCAGGATATGGGGACAGCTGCCAAAATAGTCAAGTAATTAAGAAAGATTTGGTAGGTTCGCCTCTGGGAATGAATTTAGAAAAACTCCTTTAGGCAGGAGTTGGATCAGTAGTAAAGTTTATGGCAATGTCAGCCTATTGCAGAGGCTGTGCCAGTAGCACCTTTGGGAAGGACTGTTCATGGGAATGCCAAGTTATGGCAGGCTAGCCTATTGGAAAGGCTGTGCCGGCAGTACTGTTGCTCAGGACTGCTCATGGGGATGCCAAGTTATGGCAGGCTAGCCTATTGGAAAGGTTGTGCCAGCAGTACCTTTGTTCAGGACTGCTCATGGGAATGCCAAGCTATGGCAGGCTAGCCTATTGGAGAGGTTGTGCCAGCAGTACCTTTGCTCAGGGCTGCTTCATGGGCACCAGCGGCACCTTCTTCAGGGCTGCTTTATGGGAATAGCTGTTTAGTAGAATTCCAAGTTCCCATTTACAGTGATCATGGGGGATGAGGGGTCTTTGTTAGGATAAGGCAATATAACAGAATCTGTTAAGTCTTAAACTATATTTGAGAAATTGGGCTCCTCTATCCAGTTAGATTAAGTGTATCAAATAGACTTGTAGGATGTTGGGATTCACTTTTAGGTATTCAATTGGCTATGATGCTGGCCTGGGCAACAGATGGCAGTCAATAAACTCTGGTAACAGGTTTACTAGTCATTAGATTAATTGTTAATAGTATAGATGTGATTCAGCTGTGCAAGTAAGCCAACTTATCTTGTTAAATGGTTAACTATTAAGTGCCTTATAGGTCATTGTTAACACACCTTGTTTCATCAGCTGAAATTAATAAAGTCACAATGATAGACAAACAGTATTCATTTCTGCTTCAGTTGTTGTTAAGTAAATCTTTAATTATATTGCAAAATGGTGTTCATGGCGCTAAATGGGAAATTGTGTCAGCAGCGCTTTTTAGCAGGCCTGCTTAAGGTCTCCCTTGTGTAGGAGGAGAGCATGCTGCGTCATTATTATTCTGATACTGGGGCCATGGCAAAGTCGGCGTATTGCTGAAGCTGCGCCAGCAGCACCTTGTATCAGGGGTGCTTAATGGCTCCCTCATGTAAGACGAGAGCATGTGGGATCGGTATAGTCTAATGCCGAGTCTGAGGGTATAGCCATAGAGCATGCCCAAGGGATACAGGGCATATGCCCAGAGGTCTATGCCTGGCAAGAAAATACCATCCCAAACACATATGCAGTGAATACCGCTCTAAGGGGGGCATTACAGTTGGCCGTCGAAATCTTCTATTCTGGTAAGACCTTTCCATAGGCGAAACCTGGAGGACAAAGCGCAAGCTATTGGAACGAGCAAGGTTTCATAGTTTTGGTGATAATACACCCCATGTCTTTATTGGCAGTAAGCGGTTCACTGAAGTTGGTGGCAGCATGAAGGCTGGCCAGAGGTTCCACGCACTGTACCTGTGCTACTCTACAATTAACGGACCAATTACAGCTTCGCACGGTGTACACTTAGTTATACATTACAAATGATTGAGACATTATCAGCTAATTTTAGGGGTCTAACCATGTAAAATGGACTGTTCTAGCTTTTCAAGCAGGTTAGAATTGCGCAGGTTCAGTAGAACGACCAAGAAGATTGTCTTGCAAGACTGGTTTGGAAATCGGGCCACAGTTGCTGTTTATGGCAGATACCAAGTTGCAAATATCATCTCGAGTTTGGAGGTGGAGCAGATTTGCATGACTTGCAAAAAATGTCTGTTGTGGGTATCAGCTATCTATAGACCCTACGGGCATCGTATGGGTTAAAGAGTGATTAGACAAATGTGCACATTGTGATGCTCAGGTTGATACATTATGATGATGGCATATGTTAGTCACGAGGGTGCAATCAGTTAAAGACCCATGGAATGGTTACATATCTTGTTGTCACAGGAGAATCATCAAGTATAGGTTAATGGCAACATAGAATTGGTGTTGGATTACACTATATTATGAAATTCTGGTTAAATGGAACACCTAATATATATGTTGGTTTCATGTTTATTTCACTGGTTGCAAAATATGTGGCATTACAGTGGCGAAACATACATTTTCACTAAAAGGAGAAGGAAGGTCTTTTATGGCTCCCTCCATTTTGTTTATCAATTGAGACTTCAAATAAAGTCATTAAGAGGCTGCTTAAGGTTCCTATTGTGTGGTTATGCAAATTGATTCCTGATATGTCGTGAATAATATAACCTTATTTGGTTATTTTAAACGTAATTTGCTGGTTCAGCCTGAGGCTTGGGAAATCAGTTGTTGCATGATAAGCTCAATTATGTTCTGCAGGTCTAATAAACTGCCATAAGGTTTGGGTTGATACATGTATCTTTCTATGTGTTCAAAGTATTTGCATAGCACCAAACCGCAGAATTTTCTTTTCCAGGAGATAAAAGAGTTTGTTATGCTTATGTTCCATGGAAAATGGTATTGATTGCTAATTAACCATATAACCATATAACAATTACAGCACGGAAACAGGCCCTCTCGGCCCTTCCAGTCTGTGCCGACCATTTGTTTTCCCCTAGTCCCATCTACCTGCACTCAGACCATACCCCTCCATTCCCTTCACGTCCATATACCTATCCACTTTACTCTTAAATGTTAAAATCGATCCTGCCTCCACCACTTCTGCTGGAAGCTCATTCCACACAGCCACCACCCTCTGAGTAAAGAAGTTCCCCCTCACGTTACCCCGAAACCTCTGTCCCTTAATTCTCATGTCATGCCCTCTTGTTTGAATCTTCCCTACCCTCAATGGGAAAAACGTATCCACGTCAACTAATGTTTCGAGTTCATGCTAAATGATCGTTTATTAATTATGGAGTTATACGGCCATTAATTGGGTCAATTAGCTTCCTCATTGATTTGGCTGTAGCAAACAAGACTCGCTCTGTGGGGTCCACACTGGTTATCAAGGGGTAGGATATCTTCAACATGGGTCCCAGGACCAGTATAATGCCATATGCGATATTGACATTTGTGAACACTATTTCACCAGGAGGCTGCAGCTATATCCTTAAATTTGGCTGGAGGTCATTATATAGTTATCCTTCTGGCACTGGTTTAGTGCAGCAGGTTCAGTCGCTACATAATTGTGATGGTACAGGATGATAACTACTGTAAATTATAATATTATATTATAAATACTTGAGCAGACCAGAAGGGAGTCAGGTCTCAAAATAGTCACAGGCATACCAGGGGACCTTTCATAAGGTAAGCACACATATACAACAATATGTCAAGGTCATCAAGAGCCTTGGAGTTCTGGACTAGCAATGTTGTTAGTCACAAAAAAATTGGGAGAACTTATTGTTCAGGCCATTCCAGATGAGAAAAACGGAGTTGTGTTATGTATGAATGGATGCTCATTCCAGATCTCATTCCTCCAGGGCTGCTACAACATCAGCAGCAAGGGTATTTATGTTCGACTGGGTCGCATTGTTACAGCGGCAGCATGGTCCAACGAATGAATCTCCAAACATCTGTAATGACCCATTGCTGAACCAGGGGTATTTGTTAACTCTATTTATGTTCTGGTTATATTTTCCATCTGGGTGGGAGATGGAAATATTTTGTTTCATTTAAACAGCATCAGCATGTTTTACATCTATGTTATGACTGTATGCATTATGAATGTTTTCCCTTCATTTGTCAACGAAGCAGCTGTGGTTGTGTATACTCGTTTCACACGGCATGAAATCACAGAGCTTTGAAATCTTCACGTAGTCACTCGCGCGACTCCGAAGTAAAATAGTAAGATTAAACAAGGACTTACCAGTTTGAAGTTTGATCTTTATTTTATGTTGAGGGACTACGTGCCCTCCGCTCCCAGCCCTCATAGACCTCATCTGGTAGTTCTAGTCTTTGTAATCTTACCATTATACTTCAGTCATTATTATCTGTGATTTCACACCGTTGCTTTGAAGATTGACGCATGAACGGCTGTACGGGGTTCTTCACGTAGTCCCTCAACGACTCATAAAATAAAGATCAAACTTCAAACTGGTAAGCTCATTTAATCTTAACTATTTTATTTTAGTTTAGAGATACAACATGGAAACAGGCCCTTCAGCCACTGAGTCCGAGTCAACCAGCAATCCCCGTACACTAGCTCCATCCAACACATACTAGGGACAATTTAAAATCTTTACTGAAGCCAATTAACCTGCAAATCTGTACATCTTTGCCATGTGGGAGGAAATTGGAGCACCTGGAGAAAACCCATGTGGTCAGAGGGAGAATGTATAAACTCCATACAGACAGCACCCATAGTCAGGATTGAACCCATGTCTCTGGCGCTGTAAGGTAGCAACTCTACTGCCGGTGGCACAGCGGTAGAGTTGCTACCTTACAGTGCCAGATATTGCTCGTTGGTATTAATGAGTGGTACGAGTTGATGCAACAACACTTTTCACTGCAATAAAAAGGAACTGCAGTTGCTGCTTTATACGAAAGAAAGACACAAAATGCTGGAGTAACTCAGCAGGTCAGGCAGCATCTCTGAGGAAAATGAAAAGATGACGTTTCTGTACGGGACTCTTCTTCAGGCAGTTTTACACTGTCTCAGTACATGTGAATAATAGACCAAACCAACGGCAGTAGTTGGTGATGCCTGGACATTTCATGTGTACTCGTTCTAAGTTCAGTGGTGTTGTCTGCTTGGCAGTGGGAGTTTGGAGGGGGGGGAAGGCGTGTGGAGAAAGTGGCCAATCGTGGCTTGATGCTGAATCCTACGATTCCCTCTCGGCCTGATACAGACTTGCCTGGAGTGATGTCAACTGCCTGGAGATTAGATGTAAATCCTTGAAACCTTGCTGTTTTACACTGGAAATGATTATGTGTGATTGGGTCATAATGTGGAATAGGATACGAGAGGTAGAGTTTTTTTAACTAGTTCTAGTTATAGAGATAGTGTGGAAACAGGCCCTTTAGCCCATCAAATCCATGCCAACCAGCCATCAACGAACACCAACACTATCCTAAACCACACCATCCTGGCCACGCACTCATTTCTCCGCTACCATTGGGTAGAAGGTACAGGAGCCTGAAATCTAGTACATCCAGGCTCAGGAACATCTTCTTCCCCACAGCCATCAGGCTATTAAACTCGCCACCAAACAGACTCTGAACTATAACAGCCTATTGCACTTTATCTGTTTATTTATATGTGTAAATACATGGTCTATGCTATATAGACACAATGAACTGTGCTGTATTTTTTATGCATACAATATTCTGTTTTGCTGCACCAAGCAAGAATGTCATTGTCCTATCTGCGACACCTGACAATAAACTCTCTTGACTTGACACACTAGGGACAATTTACAATTTTTACTGTAGCCAATTAACCTACAAACTTGCACAACCTGGAATGTGGGAGGAAACCGGAGCATCCGGAGAAAACCACGTGGTCACGGGGAGAAAGTACAAACTACGCAGAGACAGTACCTGTAGTCAAGACGGAACCCTGGTCTCCGGCGCTGCAACGCAGCAACTCTACCGCTGCGCCACCGTGCCGCCCTTACTAACTTGTGCAACATTCATTGTTCATTGCTAATTTCTCTCTGAATTGAGATTTGCTTGCTTTTCAGTTACAAGATGGCAGCTAATGCGGCCCGGTGGCGTAGCGACAGCGCTACTGCCTTACGACGCCGGAGACCCGGGTACGATCCTGATTAGGGACGCGTGTCAGTGCGGAGTTTGTACGTTCTCCCCGTGACCTGCATGGGTTTTCTCCGAGTTCTTCGGTTTCCTTCCACACTCTAAAGACGTTAATTGGCTTGGTATAAAAATAAAGTTGTCCGTAGTGTGTGTAGGGTAATGTTAATGTGCGGGGATCGTTTGTCGGTGCGGTCTCGGTGAGCCAAAGGGCCTGTTTCTGCGCTGGATCTATAAACTAAACAAGCCAATTAAGCTTCTGTGTCTGCAGTCACATCTAGGTTAGATCAGGTAAGAATGGTCGATTTCACACTCGAAAGAAACATACACATTGGCCTCTAATGCTGATAGATCGTGGAGGACGAGTGATCTCTGAGAAAGGGTTAGGATAACCAACGTTTTTTATAGTTGAGTTGAGGCAATTTCATTTCAAGCTTCACAGAGAGTGGATCTGAAAACAATTTGAACCCACGTTTGTTATCAATGTTTGGTAGCATTGCCCAATGTTATTTCACATATGAAATGAAAATATGCAGTGTTATCCCTGCATTTAAGCCGCTTTACCTCTGCATTATTTTATGGAACTTGTTGATGTTTGGGTGTTGAAATTGGAACCGTTGCCATTTGGCTGCCTGTTACATGCAGCAAAATCAAAATCCAACATTCAATAATAAGAGGCGAGCAGCAAAGCTAATTTTCTGCGCAGATGGTGAGTTGTAAATCTACTAATTTCTTTGCATAATTTGCATGATTTCACTGAGTAACTTAATCTATCTTCAATAGAACTAAATAGTGCTTACATTTATTCCATCCCAAAGCACTGAGGAACATAACAATACTTGGATGAATACCAGATTCAATTTAGCATTTATTCATATGTTATAATGATGTTATGACAATCAGTCTCTATCAATTAGTCTCGAGCAGAGATCGGCAGCAGGTGGTGAAATCCCCCAGAGACTGAACACTGGGGTAAACATAGATACTAACAACAAAACTGCATGTCACATATTATGCCTCAAATATCTCATGCACTGTATCTCAAGCCATTATTTTCTGAAATTATTAATCTAATTTGTACATAAATGAGCCAATATTACTCACCTTGCTAGGAGAGCGTTTTCGATGGCTTACCATTCTCCCAAATATCTTTCCACAGATCAGTTCTTGAATTGATTCCTCTTCAAGTACAAGCTATGATCTCTGGTTCAAATACTACAGACAGAATGAAACCACATTCTCAGGTCATCTGAGAATTCTGAAAGCCACAATAAAACCATTTAAAATTGCTTCAACAGCAAGAACCTGCCAGATTTAAGTAACCCCTCTTTATAAGCCAATCCCTCATTTCTCTCAACCTCTTTCCTGTAACTTTTTAGTAGCTGCCTTATACATATTGCACTGTGGAAGTCACTGACGTACACAAACAATATATAACCATTGATTATTAAAGTAATAGAATTTATATTTTTATTTCACTTAATGTAGATTTCTTGTGCACCCTATCATCCACTTTGATAAACAGGGATGGGCATAATATGTTGGTCTGAGTGATCCAGGGTCCCAGTTTAAGAATAAGGGGTAAGCCATTTAGAATGGAGATGAGGAAACAGTTTTTCACACAGAGTTGTTAGTCTGTGAAATTCTTTGCCTCAGTGGGGTGTGGAGGCCAGTTTTCTGGATACTTTCAAGAGAGCTAGATGTTAATGATAGCGGAGTCAGGGGATATGGGGAGAAGGCAGGAACGGTGTACTGATTGTGGATGATCAGCCATGATCACATTGAATGGTGGTACTGGCTCGAAGGGCTGAATGGCCTACTCCTGCACCTATTGTCTATTGTCTATTGATCCCACCTTCTGTAAATTAATGGAATAATTCAGGCTTAGCTATTCCATTGATGTGTGGCTTGACATGTCACCTAACAGGTAGTGTCCCTGTCATTGTATGTCTTGGTGGTAAAGGTCTCCGGTTTGGGAGGTGCTGTTGGAGTGTCCTGGTTTGTATCTTTTGTGGCAACACTCAGTAGCGGCAGTGAGTACCATCCACAAAATAGACTGTGATCGGAATAAATATTCAGGATGGTTGAAGGGATAATCAAAGAGACTGCTATCACCAGGGCATTTTCCAGGCTAATGGAGATTATTCCATCACATTCCTGACATTCCATATAGGTGGTGGAAAGGCGTCATGATATCGGGCGGTGAATCACTTGCTGAGGGTACTGACCTACTCTTGGAGCCATGGGGTTTATAAGCTCGTCCTGAAGAACCCCTGGTCTATGATAATCACCAGGTTATTTAAAGTGGGAGACTTAGCAATGGTAATACTATTGAACATTAAAGATAGGTGGTTGGATTCTCCTATATTAGAAAATACATATCAATCTAACCCTGTGTGCGTGTATATTGTGCCATATAGATTATTGTGCAACTTACCTACTGCCTCTGGAAAGCTAAATATACCATATCTGAATATCTTAATATACCAAACCATACCAAATACTAGGCTAAGTGGGAGCCAGCACCGCCATTCAATGTGATCATGGCTGATCATCCACAATCAGTACACCGTTCCTGCCTTCTCCCCATATCCCCTGACTCTGCTATTTTTAAGAGCCCTATCTAGCTCTCTCTTGAAAGCATCCAGAGAACCTGCCTCCACCGCCCTCTCACACAGACTCGCCACTCTCTGTGAGAAAAAGTGTTTCCTCATCTCGGTTCTAAATGGCTTACTCCTTATTCTTAAACTGTGGCTCCTGGTTCTGGACTCCCCCAATATCGGGAACATGTTTCCTGCCGCTAGTGTGTCCAAGCCCTTAACAATCTTATGTTTCAATGAGATCAACATTTTTAAAACACTAATTCTTTTATTTTTCATCGATGGGAAAAATCCTCTTGTCCTGCGCAGGAGATGGAGTCTCTTGAGTAAATGGCCAAAAATCACAGCCGTAAGTGGAAGCGTTTTTTCTAAAATCAATATACAGAAGAACAGGAAGTGGTCAAGATCAGACTTTTAGTAATATATAGATACCACACTTCTCCCTTAATTCCACTCAGTCTGTTATATCCGCAAAGGCGTTTAGCAAATTTGTCATGCACAATTTTCCTTCCGTAAAATGATATTGACTCTTCTTGATAGACTTGTTTCTTTGATTGACTGTGTCAGAAAGACTTGCAATTAACTCTTCAGTACTGGATTCCAGCATTGTGCCGATGGCAGGTTCGACTAATTTCCAGCTCTGTCTCTCTTCCCTCCAGAATCCAGAAAGCAAAAGCAAAGCCTGTGGCTTTTCTTCACTCTTTATTTTCAACTAGGTTCTTATCTTCAGTGCATTTTATTGTCATAACAATTATCCCTTCCTGAGATTTCCTATTCTCTATGAAACACTGTATTTTTCAACATTGGATTTTATTTCTTTGCTCATCTGATGCTCAGTTTGTTCACCGTCACAGTATATTCATGTCTTCCTGCGGCTTAAACAATAGTTGCTGCTTTTACTAGCCAGTCTATCAGTTGCATTTCGACCCCATTTCGACAGCTCTAGGTTGAATCGGAAGATGTTAAACTAATGGTTGACTCTCTGAGATCTCAATGACCACATTCACCCAGGTTAATCGCAATCACTCTACCATCACCCAGGATAATCATAATCTGTCACCTAGAAAATAGATGCATGAGTAGGCCATTCAGCACTTCAAGCCCATTCAAGATGTTCATGGCTGATCATCCAAAATCAGTACCCTGTTCCTGCTTTCTCCCCATATCCCTTGATTCCATTAGCCCTAAGAGCTATATCTAACTTTTGAAAACATCCAGTGAATTGTCCTCCACTGCCTTCTGTGGCAGAGAATTCCACAGATTCACAACTCTCTGGTTGAAAAAGCTTTTCCTCATCTCAATCCTAAATGACCTACCCCTTGTTCTTAAACTGTGACCCCTGGTTCTGGGCTCCCCCAACATCGGGAACATTTTCCCTGTATCTAGCCTGTCCAATCCCTTAAAAATTGTATATATTTCTTTAAGGTTCCCTCTCATCCTTCTAAATTCCAGTGAACATAAGCCCAGTCGATAGATATTTGCACTGGTGTCCAATGTATTGTACATTCTCTTCCACTGAAAACTAAACACTATGAATTTTGGAAGCAGAATGCAAAGCACCAAAGATACATTTCTAGACATCTTTCTCTCTAGTATTATTTCTTATCGTGACAGTGTGTTAAATCCATGTATATATTTCCCAATGCCTTAAACTTGCAATTTCTCATGTCCTACAAACATAGAAAACAAATAATTTAATTTGACAAAACCTCCATTAAGGGACAGAAAAGGTGTATTGGCTAACTTTCAGTTCAGGAAGGAAGGCAAATGTTTTATTGGCTTTAATATTACTTTAATTTTATATATGTGTAGGAAGGAACCTCAGATGCTGGTTCATATTGAGCATGGACACAAAATGCTGGAGTAACTCAGCGAGTCGGGCAGCAACTCTGGGGGGGGGGGAAAGGAATCTTTCATCAGGCTGAAATATAGAGAAGGCCAGAAACAAACAGTCGACAACAGATGATCGGTGGAAGGGTGGATTCCACATGGCCCATTGATGGCTGGGAAAGATGTGCTAATGACGGGGATACAATGATGTAAACTGGAACCAGTAGGACGACTAGGGGAAGGGAGAGAGAAAAGGGGGAGGAAATGCAGGAATTACTTGAAATTACAGAAATCAATGTTCATACCGCTGGGTTGTAAAGTGCCCAAGTGAAATATGAGGTGCTGTTCCTCCAATTTATGTGTGTGTGTATATATGCGTGTATAATGTGTGTCTGTGTGTACAGATGTAGATGCTCCACAATTTTATTTTTAAGCAAAACTTTCCATAACCTTGCCCAGAATGGACATCAAACTTCAATGGTTTGTGGTTTCCTGGATCACTTTACTTTTACTACTTTTTTTTTTGTCGGGAAAAGGAATAACATGTGCCTTTCTCCAAATCCCAAGGCACCTCTCCAATATTCAGTGTTTTCTGGGAGATTAGAGCCAGTTCCTGCAATTTCCTCCCTCATTTCCTCAAGGATTCCCTGAAGCATCTTACCACCCCTGAGATTTATTTACCTTAAATTTTCACAGCTGTTCGACAACCATGCTAGTAGTACTGCGCATGTAGCCGCAACTTGGATTACAGTAGCATCGTGGTTTCACTACTGAACGAGGAATTCTGAGGCCAGCACTAATGATCCATAGACATCATTTCAAATCCCACCACTGCAGCTGGGGAAATTAAATTCAACTCATTTAGTAAACCTTGAATAAAAAGATGCAATCAATCACAGTGACCACGAACGTACTGGATTATCATAAAAATCTTTCAGAGAAGGAAATCTGCTGTGTGAACCTGGTCTATGTACGTGATTCAGTACCTCCAACAATATATTTCAGTCTTAACAGTCCTCACATTATTGAGCAATGCATTCAGTCGTATCAAAAGCTGTGAGGGATTTAAGATGGCTCACCACCACATTCCCAAGGTGACGTAGAGCACAGTGCCAGTGATCTGGGTTCAATCCTGACTTCTGGTGCCGTCTGTGTGGAGTTTGTCCTTCCACCCTGAAATCGTATGGGTTTCCTTTGGGTGATCTGGTTTCATTCCACTTTCTAAAAATATTTGGTTGCTGGATTAGTTGACCAAACTGAATTTTCCTGAGTGTGTAGATAAGTGGTAAAATCTGAGGTAATGTTGGGAGAATGGGTTACAGGGAAGATTAGTGAGGAACTGGGATTGCATTGCGAGCTGGCATGGACTTGATGGGCTAAATGGCCTCCACATTTTTGTTAAGAAATATGGAGCAGAATAAATGCAGAATAAATGGCAGCTGTGGCAAAGATACCCATGAATGATTGAAAATAAAACTTGCTACTGCAGTAGTTTAGATTAGGTTAGTTTAGAGAGATAGCACGGAAACAGGCCCTTTGGCCCACCATGTCCACACTGACCATCAATCCTACACACATTAGGGATCATTTACAATTTTTCAAAGCCAATTAGCCTATAAGCCTGCAAGTCTTTGGAGTGTGGGAGGAAAACGGAACACCCGGAGAAAATCCACACAGATCATGGGGAGAATGTACAAATTCCGTACAGACAGCGCGTAGTCAGGATGGATCCATGGTCTCTGTAAGGCAGCAACTCTACCACTGCCCCACAGTGCCACACCGTGTGGTATCCTTGAACAGATATTTTATGGAAGAGCAAGTTTGTTTGTTTCTCCTCCTATGCTTGCAGACTACAGCTTCTCTCCCTGCCCCCAGCCCCCTTTGTTTAGTCTTTGGTTATTCACTTTTTCAGATCTAAGTTCCTCTGCTTACATATTTAAAAAAAAAATACCCCACACACCAAGGACAAGCCCAGTCGAGGCCAGTTTATAGCTGTATGCACAAATATGGTGAGGTACAAATACAATGCAAACATGGCTTCTCAAGTATGTAGATTCAAGTGATGCTCAAAACATTGGATGTCAATTATACGTAAATGACCAATTAATTCTGCAAAACAATTAAAAGAAAAAGATGGCAAAAAATAAGACATTGTTGCAAATCACAACTAGAAAACAAGTCTGAGGTTCTTCAGTCTGAAGAAGGGTCTTGACCTGAAACGCCACTGATTCCTTTTCTCCAGAGATGCTGCCTGACCTGCTGAGTTACTCCAGTTTTTTGTGTCTATCTTTGGTGTAAACCAGCATCTGCAGTTCCTTCCTGCACAATTAGACATAAGTTCATGGTATTACAAGAGGTGGTCCGTAGTGCTCCGTTGCCGAAGATTCGTGTTGCACAGGTTGGTTCAAGAACCTGACAGATGTAGGAAAGAAGCTCTTCCTGAACATGGTGGTGTGGGGCTTCAGGCTTCCGTACCTCCTGCCTGATGGGAGCAATGGGAAGTGGGCATGGCCTATATGGTGAAGTTCCTTGATGTTGATTGCCACCTTCTTGAGGCATAGAGACATGGAAAGTAGGTGCAGGAGTAGGCCATTCAGCCCTTCGAGCCAGCACCACCATTCAATATGCTCATGGCTGATCATCTAAAATCAGTACCCCATTCCGGCTTTCTCCCCATATCCCTTGAGTGCATGATATAGATGCCTTTGATGAAGAAGAGGGCTGTACCCGTGATGGACCGCGTTGAATCCACCACTCTCTGCAGCCCCTTGTATTGCTGTACAATTGAATTGCCTTGATGCAAGCAGTCAGAATACTTTCTACAGTGCATCTGCAGAAGTATATTGGAGTGCTCGGTGACATGCTGAATCTCTTTAAACCGTAGAAAGTAGAGGCATTATTACTCTACCGGAGAAACCTTGTGCCTCTGTCTCAATGTACACTGCCTTGGTATTTGCTCCTGAGATGACAGTCCACCTTTTTATTTCAGCTTGTGTAACATGAACAGTAAATTCATTGTATTTTTGTTAACGGTAGAGTGACCAGTGCTTAGACAAGGATTTGCATTGTCCCACATTCTTGGTGTGCTGTGTGATTCAGAATCAGCGAAAAATCATTTACAAAACCTTTCCTATTCGTGCACCAGTCCAAAAGTCTTTTAAATGTTGTTATTGTCCCTGTCTCAACTACTTCCTCTGACAGCTCATTCCATATATCCACTGCCCTCTGTGTATTTCTCCTTCTGTATATTCTGTGTATGTGATTCGCTAATCCATGAAGATGTCCTAACCCATGTGTTGTCATTTAGTGGCCGACAATACAAGGCTAGATGCCTCTTCCAGGTGGCATGGTTAGGTGCTGCCTCAAAAAGGCAGCCAACATCATCAGAACATACACTATTGTGGCCACACTCTCATTTCACACCTGCCATTGGGGAGAAGATATAGGAGCCTGAAAACTGTAATGTCCAGGTCGGGAGCAGCTTCTTCCCCACAGCCATCAGGCTATTAAACACTACAACCTCCAAATAAGCTCTGAACTACAGTACATATGCTTGGGAGGTTTTGTCTTCTTATCTCATCTTAAGCCGAGGCCCTCTAGTTCTTGATTCCCCAAGCCTGGGGAACACGTCTCTGTACATTCACTCTATCTATTCCCCTCATACTTTTATGCACCTTGGTAAGATAACCACTCAGCCTCCTGCACTCCAAGGAATAAAATCCTAGACTGCCCAATCTCTCCCTGCAGCTCAGGCCACAAGTCTTACCAACATTCTGGCAAACTTCTCTGCGCTTGTTCCAATTTAATGACATCTTTCCTAAAGGGCCCTCAAACCACTGGCTTGTCTCACCACCCCTTGAGTGTATTCTACAGGTGTCTTCAGCTGCTGGACTCCGTTTTCTTGTTGACTTAGTATCAAGAAAGATGTGGTTTGAATTGCGCAAGCCTATAGCCTCTCGAGCAAATCACTGGCAGGTTCTAACTGAAATCTGTGCAGAGCAGAAAATGAAAAGCAGTTAATGTTAATGGCGATGAACTGTGCAACGTTTGCAGATTAAAAGCGACCACATGAGATAAGTTTCAAATAACCATAAGAAAAACATGTGCGACATGATATCTGGTCAGAATGTGTAACAGGAGGATGGGCTGGCCTCACTCTAGTGCTTTCCCATAACCAGATCCTAGCATGGTTTGAGCTCATCGTCATAGCAATGTAGGAATCCTAGCTGACCCTTGCAATGCTGAAAGATTCCAAAATAGTAACAACTGAAATAGACACAAAATGTTGGAGTAACTCAGCGGGACAGGCCGCATCTCTGGATAGAAGGAATTCAGAAGACAGTCTGAAGAAAGGTCTTGACCTGAAACATCACCAATTCCTTCTATCCAGAGATGCTGCCTGGTCCGCTGAGTTATTCCAGCATTTTGTATCTATCTTTGGTATTAACCAGTATCTGCAGTTCCTACTTACACATAGTGACAACTGAACATCCATTACTTCAGCCATTGATGAAAGCTCTGTGTATGTTCTGGTAGAAAATGTTATCATATGTGGGGGAGGGTGGTGGGTAGAGCAGGGAGTGGGGTTTACTTGGAAACGTGGAAACATTAATGCAACCTCGCACATATTGTCAAACTGGAAGGGTGCAGAGAAGATTTTACGAGGATGTTGCCAGGACGCGAGCGCCTGAGCTTATAGGGAGAGGTTGAGCAGGATAGGACTTTGTTCCTCCGTGCACAGGAGGATGAGGGAGTGATCTTAGAGAGGTGTACAAGTTCATGAGAGGAATAGATAAGGTAAATGCAGAAGCGTTTACCCAGAGGACGGGAATCGGGAACTAGCAGATATAGGTTTAAGGTGTGGGCGGAAAGATTTAATAGCAACCTGAGTGGCAACTTTTTTACACAAAAGATGGTAAGTATATGGAACGAGCTACCAGAAGAGGTAATTGAGGCAGGTACTATCACAACAATTAAGAAACTTTTAGACAGGTACATGGATAGGATAAGTTTGGAGGGATCTGGGCCAAATGCAGGCAAGTGGGACTAGTGCATGGTGGTTGGCGTTTTCCGAGGCTGCGTGAAATGTGAATGGAGTAGACCAGAGCATTAAAAAATTGCACCTCCTTTACCGTGTGACATTTCTAAAAGTTCCTTCTAGAGCAAAGCTGCTAATAGGAAGGTCAGCCTGACATCATTATGAAAATGCCCGTGTCAGTCCTTGTTCTTCCAGTCTACAGAGCTTTTTGTTATAGCCGTCAGCTTGAGCCTGTTATACATTTGATGAAACTATTTCCAACGACCATGTGAGTGAGGCACGCTATGAGAAAGAACGACATTTAAGAAATTCAACAGAAGAAAATAGAAAATAAAAAGTCGTACGAGGTAGAAATTATAAAGTTTAAGAAAAGCTGAATGGGGAGATTGACCAGTAGACCATGACACACTAACTTTTACAGTTGCAATGTGTTATACTTGTTAACATTGCAAGTACTTGTTACACCAATAGTCTTGAGGCAAAAGCATATACTAGAACTTGTGATGTTAGTGACTTTTTTCTGTTGCCACAGAATGTCAGCTCGGACTTTTGATAGTGTTCATCTCTAGTATAGACACTCTTTGAGATCTCTGTTGCACAGCAAAAGATTTAGACTTTAGTCTTTAGAGATACAGCATGGTAACAGGCCCTTCGGCCCACCGAGTCCCTGCTGACCAGCCAACCCCATATACTAGCACCATCCTACACACTAGAGACAATTTTACCAAAGTCAATTAATCTACAAACCTGCACGTCTTTGGAGTGTGTGAGGAAGCCAAAGTACCCGGAGGAAATCCACGTGGTCACGGGGAGAACGTACAAATTCCGTACAGACGGTACCCGTAGTCAGGATCGTACCCAGTTCCCTGGCACTGTAAGGCAGCAACTCTTCCACTGTGATACTGTGTCGCCTCAATAACAAACAGCTGATAAATAGTGACAAATTCTGGGAATTATTTTGCGATTTTTGCTAATTGGGACCCGTGTCGAATCAGGCTAAACCCTCAATAAAATACATTTCTATGGTCCCTTTCCCTGCCATAGCTCCTCTCAAAGCCACCAAAGTACGTAGAATATTATTCATTGTTGTAGTGTAGCATGAAAGATGCCTTCATCCAGCACTAAAGGAGCACTTTACCCTGTCATTTTGGATAAGTTTAAACACTGATTTCCAGTTTAGACAGGTCAAAGCTCTAACACACAGTGTCTCCAAACTTTATATTCATTGCTGTTTTGACATTCCCTAAAGACAACTTGAATATCTAAATTACTTTTTTATAACGTTGTGCAAGGTAATGACATCAATTTAACTGCAAGTAACCAGCAGTAGGTTTCTGCTTAACTCAATAATTAATGTTTCCCAGCCATCCAGATGTTTGAACAATTCATTGGCTGCTTCTTGCTCCAAAAACAGACTTTAATTTTAAAATGGTATAGGGTCATGTTAACCTACGCTGTATCCAGAATTAGCCAATTTGCTTGCCAATAGGTTGTGGGGACCTGGAAAGCCAATCAAGATCTGGGCAGTTTATTGCAAACATTTCTCATATGTTTGACATGAATGCTAAGATGGCGTTTCACTGGCAGATAAACACAGGATATTGTTATGTTCTATCATATTTTTCTTTCCATCTATGGTACTGTGGAGTGGTCCACATACCATCTATGTTCAATATACTGAGTCAATGCAAAATAGCCCTCCCATTAATTAATCTGTTTTGATCTATAAAGACTGTCAGGCTTCAGTGGTGATTTGGGTGGGGTGGAGGGTTGGTGTGTAAGGTCAGTAAAATGCACCAGATCTACATTTAAACAATTATTACTGTGCATTAACCTTTTCCCTTCAGAACCATTACTAGCCTGGTAGACTATCAAACTATAGTTTTTTAGTTTTACTTTTTAGAGACACAGCACAGAAACAGGCCTACCGAGTCTGCGCCGACCAGCTATCCCCACACATTTGCACTATCCAACGCACACTAGGGACATGTCAGCAGGTGCAGGCATCTCGGATATTGTGGCCGTCTTCTGCGGGTCAGGCTTCAGCCCCGATGCTGTGAAGACATGCCCACGTAGGTGACCTCAGGGACCCAGAACCGGCACTTCTTCGGGTTGAGCTTCAGGTTGACTTCTCAGGCCCGCTGCAGCACCTGGCAAAGGTGGTGGTCGTGCTCGGCGACATTCTTCCCGTAAACCAGGATGTCGTCGACAATGATGGCACACGGGAGCCCGGCAAACAGTTGTTCCATGGTCCTTTGGAACACGTCGCTGGCAGAGTTGATCCCAAATGGCATGCGGAGGAAGCGATACCTGCTGAAGGGCGTGCTGAAGGTCGTCAGGTGCGAGGATCGCTCGTCCAGAGGTATCTGCCAGAATGAACTCTTGGCATCGAGAACCGGAACACAGTGGCAGGCCGACCTGTTAGGGTAATGCGGGTGCTTGATGGCCAAGTTCATGGGGAACAAGGTGGAATAACTACTGTCTTCACAGGAAGACATAAATAATCTGCCGGAAATAGCAGGGAAACTGTGGGTGAGGAATTGAGTGAAATCCAGGTCAGTCGGGAAGTGGTGTTGGGTAAATTGAATAGATTAAAGGCCGATAAATCCCCAGGGCCAGATAGGCTGCATCCCAGAGTACTTAAGGAAGTAGCTCAGGAAATAGTGGATGCATTAGTGATTAGATTCTGGAGTAGGATTGGCGTAAACCCCTCTTTTTAAGAAGGGAGGGAGAGAGAAAACGGGGAATTACAGACCAGTTAGTCTAACATCGGTAGTGGGGAAACTGCTAGAGTCAGTTATTAAAGATGGGATAGCAGCACATCATTGGACAAAGTCAGCATGGATTTACAAAAGGTAAATCATGTTCGTGGATAAGGAGAACCGGTATATCTGGACTTCCAGAAGGCTTTCGACAAGGTCCCACATAAGAGATTAGTATACAAACTTAAAGCATACGGTATTAGGGGTTCAGTATTGATGTGGATTGAGAACTGGCTGGCAAACAGGAAGCAAAGAGTAGGAGTAAACGGGTCCTTTTCACAATGGCAGGCAGTAGTGGGGTACCGCAGGGCTCAGTGCTGGGACCCCAGCTGTTTACAATATATATTAATGATCTGGATGAGGGAATTGAAGGCAATATCTCCAAGTTTGCGGATGACACTAAGCTGGGGGGCAGTGTTCGCTGTGAGGAGGATGCTAGGAGACTGCAAGGTGACTTGGATAGGCTGGGTGAGTGGGCAAATGTTTGGCAGATGCAGTATAATGTGGATAAATGTGAGTTATCCACTTTGGTGGCAAAAACAGGAAAGCAGACTATTATTTAAATGGTGGCCGATTAGGAAAAGGGGAGATGCAGCGAGACCTGGGTGTCATGGTCATTGAAGTAGGCATGCAGGTGCAGCAGGCAGTGAAAAAAGCGAATGGTATGTTAGCTTTCATAGCAAAAGGATTTGAGTACAGGAGCAGGGAGGTTCTACTTCAGTTGTACAGGGTCTTGGTGAGACCACACCTGGAGTATTGCGTACAGTTTTGGTCTCCAAATCTGAGGAAGGACATTATTGCCATAGAGGGAGTGCAGAGAAGGTTCACCAGACTGATTCCTGGGATGTCAGGACTGTCTTATGAAGAAAGACTGGATAGACTCGGTTTATACTCTCTGGAATTTAGGAGATTGAGAGGGGATCTTATAGAAACTTTCAAAATTCTTAAGGGGTTGGACAGGCTAGATGCAGGAAGATTGTTCCCGATGTTGGGGAAGTCCAGGACAAGGGGTCACAGCTTAAGGATAAGGGGGAAATCCTTTAAGACCGAGATGAGAAAGACTTTTTTCACACAGAGAGTGGTGAGTCTCTGGAACTCTCTGCCACAGAGGGTAGTTGAGGCCAGTTCATTGGCTATATTTAAGAGTGAGTTGGATGTGGCCCTTGTGGCTAAGGGGATCAGAGGGTATGGAGAGAAGGCACTGAGTTGGATGATCAGCCATGATCATATTGAATGGCGGTGCAGGCTCGAAGGGCTGAATGGCCTACTCCTGCACCTAATTTCTATGTTTCTATGTTTCTAAGTTCAAGTCCTTAGGGTTGATGCAGATCCGTAGTTCACTCTTATCCTTCTTCGCAGCGACAACCATAGTAGAAACCCACTGGGTGGGGACCGTTACTGGCTTCAGGATGCCCGTGTCCACCATCTCGAGAAGAGTAGACTTGACCTTGCCCCTCATGGTGAAGGATACGCGGTGCGGAGGACGGTGGCGTGATGTCGGGGTTGAGGGCAATCTTATAGCTGCAGGGCAACTTCCCCAGCTTCGAGTCAAAACGGTCTGGGTATTCGGCCAGCGGGTTCAGGGGTGCCTCCACCAGGT
Organism: Okamejei kenojei; assembly: GCA_035221665.1. Taxonomy (NCBI): domain Eukaryota; kingdom Metazoa; phylum Chordata; class Chondrichthyes; order Rajiformes; family Rajidae; genus Okamejei; species Okamejei kenojei. The sequence goes on from CM069143.1 coordinate 38,502,676, forward strand.
GGACATCACTGTGGAAGCTCACCAATCTGAGGTCCTGGCAGGCCTCCACGCCGAGCAGGGGGGCACATTTATCGTCTAGCAGAAAGAAAGAGGGGCCGAGAGGTCTTCAGCACCTTGCAGTGGAGAGTGGCCTTCCCCACAGGAACAAGTAAGCCACCCCCATAGGCAAAACAGCACTGTCTGTGGAAACGAGCTCATTATACGCGGGCGTCGTTCCCGTCGGGAAAGGAGGTGATGGCGAGGTTCGTACCCGGTCTGGTCGTCTGGTCAGGCCGCCAGTCCGTTACGGTGATTATGTGTGATTCTGTATTCCCGTGCCTTATTGTTTGCATTTACCCTAGCGCATGAGACGTGGTCGCCCTGTCACTCGGTTTGTTTTTGTAGAGGAAGGATGTAGATATGTGTATACACCTTTAATTGATAGTGACTATGTCCATGTTAACCACTCCCTCACCAGTTAGTGTAATTGTAACCCACACGCCCCTAGCTCTCTCTCTAGTGATCGTTACAGACCACGTACAGTTAGGGCAATGTACGTTCATTAAAGTACTAAAGATCCAATGGTGTCCGTGAACCTTCTTTACAGTTTTCATTAACACCAAATCCCAGTCCCAAATCCTTACCACGTGGGAAATAAAAGTACACCATCGCCATCACCTGCAGGTACCTACACCAAGTCGTAGTCTAACCAGGAAATATAGAAACAAGGAGCTGCAGATGCTGCTTTTACAAAAAAAAAGACAAAAGTGCTGGGGTAACTCGGATCAGGACCCTTCTTCAGACTCTAATTGGCCTGTCCCATTTGGCCGTCATTTGCGCGCCGTTTAACGTGACCTGGTAACGTGTGGGTAGCGCCGGACGGTCGCGTGGAGGAGTGTGGAGATGCGCGTGTTATCGCCCAGTGTTCCAGAATTTCGTTCTGCACAAAATTTTCGCGCGCCACTGGCCTGTCATGTAAATGACGGCCAAGTGGGACACCCTGGCGCGGCACAACGTCTCACTTCCAACAGCAGCAGAAGCAGGCAAGCGATCGCCGAGCTCGGCCTGGGGCTCACGGCCGTTGTGGACCCGGATCCGTCCCACTCCTACTCCCAGAGTGGGGCCAAGACGATTGGAAACAGACACAAAATGCAGGAGTAACTCAGTGGGACCAGCAGCATCTCTGGAGAGAAGCAATGGGTGACGTTTCGGGTCGAGACCCTTCTTCAGACTGAAGAAGAGCCTTGACCCGAAACATCATCCATTCCTTCTCTCCAGAGATGCTGCCGGTCCTGCTGAGTTACTCCTGCATTTTGTGTCTATCTTCAAATGATGTCACGCGCTCCAGATGGCTGTGCGGACGCATGATAATGCGCACGGCCAAGTGGGACAGGTCCTTAAGTCTTGGAGTCTGAAGAAGGCTTGAAGCTTGGAATCTGAAGAAAGGTCTAAACCTGAAGTGTCACCTGTCCATGTTCTCCAGTGATGCTGCCTGACCTGTTGACTTACTTTGTGTCTTACCCTGAAAATGTGTTGCAGTTCCAAAATCATAGCATCCCTTCCTGAAAGAAATCTGAGGGTTCAAGAAGATGCCTCACCTTTTCAAGAATAATTAGGGCAGGATAATAAAAGATGACCTTTCTAAAGATGATTATGGTTCAAAATATAATTAGGTATTCAAGGAGTCAGACTCAGAATGTAATTATTTTTAAGCGGATCTTCTGCATAATTGAAGACACAACATCATCAGTATAAATGACTTCAAGTTTAGTTTTTCTCTCAGGTGTTCCCACGGTCACTGAAGCAAGCAGCTCCACATCAAAGCTACATAAATAATGCAATCTATGTAATGTTAACAGCACTTGTTTGTATAGGAGAGCCAAGATACTGAAGGGTGCGGGCATATGGAAGGAGCTGCCAGAAGAAGTGGTAGAGGCAGGCAGAATTAGTATGCTTAAAAGCTATTGAACAGGAACATGGCGAGGAAAGGCTCAGAGCTAAACGCATGCAAACAGAAGTAGCTTCGATAGACAAAAATGCAAATGACATATAAAGCTAGAGGGAGGGATATTGGCAGAAGCGAACAGGAGGTAGGGGAATTAGGAGGGGATTAAAGGGAAAATGGGGAGAGTGGGTGATGTGCAAAATACAGGGGGGCAAAGGAATAGGCTAGTGTGGGTAGTGGGAGAAGGGTTGGGGGGTTTACGTGAAATTGGATCTGCAGGTAATCCAATATTTTACCATCTCCTCATCTTACTTTATGGGGTGGAAGATTGCAACCTTCACGTGGTCCGCCCTGTTTCGACGCATGCAATCAACTCGGCGTGCACAATCAAATAAGATCAAATAGAACAAGTTGTCGTACAACTTAAGGCTGTGCACGCCATACGCAAGAAGAAGATCTAACTTTATCTGAGACCATTTTGTTCCCATGTCCTCTGTTTGTATCTCTACCCATCTGCCTATCATTCCAACTCGCGTACCCACTATCCACATCACATTCCTTTCCCCTCCTCCTTCTGCTCATCTCCCAACATCCCCACTTCCCCCCCCCCCCCCTCCACTTCCTATCACTTGCCAGGTTATTCGCCAATGTCACCTGTTTACCATCTATCTCTCCTCATCATCATCAGTTTGAAGTAGGATCCCAAACAAAAAAAACTAAGATGGCGCCTACCTGCGGCGACATTTTGCGAACGGCACAACAAAAAATAGTACAATACAGTATTTTTGAACTTGCCTGCATCAGAAAATCCACTGAAATCAATGCTGTAAGTAGCGAGCTGCTAACTCATTTAAATGCATTGGCGCTACTGAGAACTCCCGATGTTAGCGTTGGTAAGGGAATTCCCAACCTCGCGGAGGAACGCAGATACAGCAAGAACCTTGCCTGTAACACCGGGGAGGCCTTCATGGAGTCCGGAATCAAAGCCGTTGGGCAGGATCCCCCAGCAACAACGGAGCTGGAGGCGCTGACTGTATGGGAATTCCCTATCTCAGGGGATTCCCCGACCTCGCGGAGACCCATAAGTACTCTACCTGTAAACACAGAGGAAGGCTCCATGGAGTACGGAAACGTGCCCATCGGGCAGGACTACAATTAAAACTGAAGCAGAGGGGACTTCGGCCCCCTCTCCCTACTATCCTACTGGCCAACGTACAATCACATGAAAACAAAGTGGAGGACTTAAGGGCAAGGCTGTTAAGTCTTAAGGGAGCTGAGGGAAGACAATAGACAATGGGTGCACAAGTAGGCCATTCGGCCCTTCTTGCCAGCACCGCCATTCAATGTGGCTGATCATCCCCAATCGGTACCCCGTTCCTGCCTTCTCCCCATATCCCCTGACTCCGCTATTTTTAAGAGCCCTATATCGCTCTGTCTTAAAACCATCCAGAGAACCTGCCTCCACCATCCTCTGAGGCAGAGAATTCCACAGACTCACCACTCTCTGTGAGAAAACATGTTTCCTTGTCTTGGTTCTAAATGGCTTACTCCTTATTCTTAAACTGTGGCCCCTGGTTCTGGAACATGTTTCCTGGCTCTAGCGTGTTCAAACCCTTAACAATCTTATGTTTCAGTGGGAATCCCCTCTCATCCTTCTAAACTCCAGAGTGTACAAGCCCAGCTGCTCCATTCTCTCAGCATATGACTGTCCCGCCATCCCGGGAATTAACTTTGTAAACTTACGCTGCACTCCGTCAATAACAAGAATGTCCTTCCTCAATTAGGGAACCAAAACTGCACACAAAACTCCAGGTGTGGTCTGATTAGGGTTCTGTACAACTGCAGAAGGACCTCTTTGCTCCTATATTTGATTCCTCCTGTTGATAAAGGCAAACATGCTGTACCTGCATGCTTACTTTTGTACAAGGACCCCCAGATCCTGTTGTACTTTCCTTTTTTCCAACTTGACGCCATTTAGATAGTAATCTGCCTTCCTGTTTTTGCTACAAGTGGATAACCTCACATTTATCCGCATTAAACTTCATCTGCTGTGCATCTGCCCACTCCCCCAACCTGTCCAAGTCGCCCTGCATTCTCATAGCATCCTCCTCACAGTTCACACTGCCACCCAGCTTTGTGTCATCTGCAAATTTGCTAATGTTTCTTTGAATCCCTTCATCCAAATCATTGATGTATATTGTAAATAGCTGCATTCCCAGCACCGAGCCTTGCGGTACTCTACTAGTCACTGCCTGCCATTCTGAAAGGGACCCGTTAATCCCTACTCTTTGTTTCCTGTCTGCCAACCACTTCTCTACCCATGTCAGCACTCTACCCCCAATACCATGTGCCCTAATTTTGCCCACTAATCTCCTCTGTGGGACCTTATCAAATGCTTTCTGAGAGTCCAGGTACACTACATCCATTGGCTCCCTTGTGTCCATTTTCCTAATTATTCAAAATTCCAGAGCAATTAGTCAAGCATGATTTCCCCTTCGTAAATCCATGCTGACTCGGACCGATCCTGTTACTGCTATCCAAATGTTCGGCTATCTCATCTTTTATAATTGACTCCAGCATCTTCCCCACCACCGATGTCAGGCTAACCGGTATATAAATCCCTGTTTTCTCTCTCCCACCTTTCTTAAAATGTGGGATAACATTAGCTACCCTCCAATCCACAGGAAGTGATCCTGAGTCTATAGAACATTGGAAAATTATCAACAATGCATCCACAATTTCTAGAGCCACTTCCTTAAGTACCCTGGGATGCAGACCATCAGGCCCTGGGGATTTATCAGCCTTCAGTCCCATCAGTCAGTCTATCCAACACCATTTCCTGCCTAATGTGGATTTCCTTCAGTTCCTCCGTCACCCCAGATCCTCTGGCCACTGATATATCAGGAAGATTGTTTGTGTCCTCCTTAGTGAAGACAGATCCAAAGTACCTGTTCAACTCATCTGCCATTTCCTTGCTCCCCATAATAAATCCTCAATTTTTGGTCTTCAAGGGTCCAACTTTGGCCTTAACTAATTTTTTCCTCTTCACATACCTAAAGAAACTTTTTACCTATCTTACCTTCGTACCTCATCTTTTCTTCCTGTATTGTCTTTTTGGTTATCTTCTGTTGTTCTTTAAACATTACCCAATCCTCTTGCTTCCCGCTCATCTTTGCTACGTAGTACTTCTTTGTTTTAATTTTTATACTGTCCCTGGCATCCCTTGTCAGCCATGGTCGTCCCTTTCTCCCCTTGGAATCTTTCTTCCTCCTAGGAATGAACTGATCCTGCACCTTCAGTATTCTTCCTAGAAATACCTGCCTTTTTGTTCCACTGTCATCCCTGCTAGTGTATATTTCCAGTCAACTTTGGTCAGCTCCTCCCTCATGGCCCCATAGTCCCCTTAATTTAACTGCAACACCTCTGATCTACCCTTCTCCCTCTCCAATTGTAGATTAAACCTGACCATGTTATGGTCACTGCCTCCTAATGGCTCATTAACCTCAAGGTCCTTTATCAAATCCGGTTCATTACATAACACTAAATCCAGAATTGCCTTCTCCCTGGTAGGCTCTAATACAAGCTGCCCTTAGAATCCATTACAAAGGCACTCGACAAAGTCCCTGTCTTGGGGTCCAGTACCAACCTGATTTTCCCAGTCTACCTGCATGTTGAAATCTCCCATAACAACCACAGCATGACTTTTTTTTTTCCGTATCATATTTCCATCCGCACTGCGGCCTAACATCGAGGAGTCAGTGGCCTTTGCTGGAGACCGACTTTTGAGAGCTCCACTGCGGATGCCTTCGGGACTTTAACTTCGTGGAACCCGCGATCTCTTTACCAGGGGTCGACCTCGGGGCTCCATCCATGGGTGTTTGCAGACTTAACATCATGGAGCCCACGGTCTCTCGTCAGAGACTGACATCGGGAACTCCAGGCCGGGGGAGTTTCGACCGCCCCAACGTGGGAGTTTCGACCACTGACACGGGTGTTTAGATTGTCCCAACGCAGGAGTTTAGATCGCCCCGACACGGGAGCTTTGATCGCCGTCTGCAGGAACTTTGATTACTCCAACGGATCTTTCGACTGCCCCAACCATGGGAAAATAAAGAGGAAGCAAATTTTTTTTGTCCTCCATCGCAGTGAGGAACATGGGGAGTCTGCTGTGGTGGATGTTTATGTTAACTTTTATGTATTTGCGTGTCTTGTTTTTTTCGTATCGCTGTATGGTAATTTGCATATCACTGTACTTTAATTGATACATGTGACAATAAAAGACCTTTGAAAACTTTGAAACCTTTGAAATCCCACCCCTACCCCGACACCAACCTCATCCGTCCCATTTCATGTAATTGGAGTTCCTTCATTACCTCTTGGTCTAAACCCAGGAATTCCATAACTAAGAGCGTATGTGCTTTCAGTTTAAGCCCTGCAGATGTCTAGGAACATGACGCACCATCACATTTAAAAGATATTTAGGGGTGGATAAAAAATGCACCCCATGAAGGCCTCACTTGCATTCGATAATTGAGTATTTAAACAGAATGTGGAAGGGAAATTATCTTTTAAACAATGCATTAATGGAATTAGTAATGCCAGTGTCACACCAATTATTACTGACATAAGTATTTCAATTGCATTACATTTTACTGCACTATTCAAAACTTGACAAAAGCTCTTTTGCGAAACAATCGAAGTTGCTGGTGCGAAGTGGTTTGGAATTTAATATTATATTGTACATTAAAGCGGCTGAGTGGAGGAGGGTGATGTCAAGACATGCACAGTCCAAGCACTAAACAGACAGGTAGAACTGTGGATTTTGTACTTCCCACCCACCTGATGCCACTTTCTTTTAAGTTTACAGAATGAAGCTCTGCTAAACTCAGACTGGAGTTTCTGAGAGTACTGTGATTGTTGGTGTCATTTCAAATTTACAATAGCATAGGGATGAGCCATTTTCTTTTCCTTTGTGGATCGTTATTTTCTTTAACGCTGGGTGAAGTGTAAGCTGCTGATGTTGTTAGGGCAACTTATTCCAGTTAATTACTCCAAGTTGAGGGAGATGAATTAACTGAGTGCAATTGGAAAGTCTTTTGGCTTATTAGATTGTATTGAGCTTTCCTACCTAATCATAGGGTGAAACAGCACAGAATCAGGCCCTTCGGCTCAACTCGACCATGCCGACCAAAATGCCACATCTAAGCTAGTCCCATTTGCCCATGTTTGGCCCATATCCCTCTAAGCTTTTCCTATTCATGTACTTTCATTTATATAGAACCTACCTTGTTTCTGGCAGCTTCTTCCACATACCCCACACTGTCTGAATGAAAACGTTGCCCCCCCCCCCCCCCCCCCCCCCCCACACACCCCCCCCGCCCCCATGTTCCTATGAAATCTTTCCCCCCTCCTCAGTCACAGTGAGCACTCTTGGGCTGTGTGAAGGTGAACATCTCTTCAGCTGAAGGTCCACAGAGGGACAACCTATTTTTGCCCACAATGATAGCAGTACCTTGGTGATAATGTGGCAGTATTGTACTGTTAAATATGAATTATCAAAATAATGAGATAATATTTTTCCACTCGTACTGTAATAAAGCACAAACTAACAGTGAGGAAAGAAGATTCTTAAAAAATGGTTTCCTTCCACATCCCAAAGACGTGTGGGTGTATAAGTTCATTGGCCTCTGTAAAAATGATCACTAATGTGTAGGGAATGGATGAGAAAGTGGCATAATGTAGAACTAATGTGAACTGGTGATCAATGGTCAGTGTTTGGTGGGGGGGGCAAAAGGCCTATTTCCATGGTGTATCTCTAAACTAAACTAAAACTGATTTCCTTTAGATGCAGGAGCCACTTGCATTTATGTAACAATGTTATACATTTGTAAATTTGGTAACTGATTTATATTATTGGTATCAGCCCCAGAAATTAGACACAAAAAAAGTGCAGTAACTCAGCGGGTCAAACAGCATCTCTGGAGAAAAGGACTATGTGACGTTTCGGGTCGAGACCCTTCTTCAGACAGAGTTATTCCAGTTTTTTTGTGTCTCTATCTTTGGTTTAAACCAGCATCTGCGTTCCTTCCTACATATCTAGTCAGAAATTCATGTGTTGAAGTCTCACTCCAGTAATTTCAGTATATTCCCCTTCTTTAGACTTTGCACCACTTTACACCAGATTACAAGTTCTATTTTCCAGGTCAGAACGTTAAAGCTCATCTCTCTCCTCTAAGGAAGACATGACAGATCAAAGTCTGTCAGAGAGGATTCTAACCAGGTTTTGAATAATACGACCAATAATATGACCAATAATTTGGCCAACACTACAAGTTTGATGCACTTTGGTGACCAACCCAAGAGCATCACTGTGGTGCAGCGGTAGAGTTGCAGCCTTTTGGTGCTTACAGCGGCAGAGACCCGTGTTCGATCCTGGTTACAGGTGCTGTCTGTACGGAGTTTGTACATTCTCCCCGTGACCTGCATGGGCTTTCTATCAGAATTTCAGTTTCCCCCCACACTCCAAAGATGTACAAAGATTGGCTTGGTATAAAAGTTAAAACTGTCCCTGTAGGATAGTGTTAATGTGCGGGGATCACTAGTTGGTGTGGAATCAGTGGGCCAAAGGGCCTGTTTACGCACTGTAACTCTGAACAAAACGAAACTAACAGTTACCAACCTCAAACGCTGGAGGAAATCAGCGGGTCAGGCAGCGACTGTGGAAATAGTGGATGGGTGACATTTTGGTCTTGACCCTTCTTCAAACTCTTTGTAGCAGGGCGGAGAAAGCTGGAAAAGAGGTAGGGGTGGGACAAAGCATGGCAAGTGATCGGTGGATAGAGATGAGGGGGAGGTTAGCTGATGCGTGGACAAATGCTAGAAATGAAAAGAGGAAAAAGAGTGTCAGGTAAGAAGACTAGCGGAGTGAAATGTAAAGCCAGAGGGAGTGATTTAGATGGAAGGGGATTATCCACGTATACTGCCCAAAAACACATTACTGCAAATGCTGGAAAGCTGAAATGATTCTGAAAATCTGATGGAAATACTCAGTAGAGTACAGTAGAGAAATTTCAGATTTCCAGCATTTGCAATAATGTGTTTTTGGATTTGAGTCCATATTTCATTCTGTCACTGTTTTTCCCCACCTGTCTCTCTTTGTTCTCGTTGAGCGAACAAAAAAACACATTGATGCATAATTTTCACAGCCATCTGGTCAATTAGAGCATGCAAAGTCCTAATATGTCTTATGCAAGCATCTCATATAAAAGCAACAAATAGGCTTCTTTTGAATTTAATTCTCGGAAACATTTGTGAACTGCTACGGTAAAAACTGTAATGCATGTAATGCGTTGGAGACAGTCTGACCTAAGAGAGAATTCTTTGGTCAGTCCATAGACAATGATCCTGATTTACTGAGCATAAGTTAGCCATTATGTTCGATGTCTTGAAGCTTTATTAAAAAACTGTGATTATAAGACTTGTGACTGCTTTCATTTACGTTTATGATTTTATGTTCAAATGAAAGAGCTCATAAGACATTCCTCTTTAATTCATCATTCTGAAGGTTAATCCAACTGGAACGAGGGTTCTTACTATGTTCTTTCTGGGTCACAGATGTTACATGTTTGGATCCCAGTCTTATCTGTCTGAGAGAATGTTACTGGGTTATGTTTGTCTGCTGTTGACCTGGCAGCTTGTCATGGCCTTCAGAGGGGCAGCTCCCACCAACAATGAAATCCCACCCTCAAAGATGATGTTTTACGAGTGGCTTCACCCTGGCTTTTTTCACTGTTTGTGGTCCTGCGTTACTTAAAAACAGGGTTATTTCACTGTAACTGTAAATGGTGTGGGGGTGAGGGGAACTGAATTTTTCTGCGGCATTTCATAGAGGGCTTCCATGCTGAACCTAGAACATAGAACAGTGCAGCAGTGGAACAGGCCCTTTGGCCCACAGCGTCTGTGCCGAACATGATGCCAAGGCAAGCTCTTACCTGCCTGCATCCTTGGTGTCATCGAGGGACACAAAATGGGATTAGGCCATTCAGTCCACGAGTACATGCTGACCGTCACCCATTTTCACTAATCCACCATTAATCCCATTTGTTATTATGATATGGAACATTAAGCATTACGGCACAGGAATAGGTCCTTTGGCCCACAATATTTATTTTGTCAATGATGCCAGTTTAAAGCAAAGACTATAGAGCAGTTTACATCTGTAAACAGTATGCATCTGATAACAGTATACATCTGTCTGCACCTCCACACTTTCTTCCCAAATTCTCATTAACTCTCCCCAGATTCTACCATTTTCCTACACACAAGGGGAAATTTACAGAGACTAATTAACCTACCAACTGGATGGCTTTGGGTTGTGGTGGCAAATGGGCGCACCGAAGGAAACCCATAAGGTCACATGATGAATGTGTAAATTACACACTGACAGCACCCAGGGTCAGGGCTGACCCTGTATCACTGGTGCTGTGAAGCTGTAGCTCTTCTTTCACAACTCCACAGATTTTCAGCCCTCTTCTAGTGCAGAAGTTTATCTTCTATCACTTCTGAAGAATGGGCACCCGACTAATGGCTTTCCATTGAGGGGCCAAAGTTACAAAGTGGAGTGAAATGTATGGTGGCACAAACATTGTCTATTCAAAGCTACAATTTGAGGATGTTTTCAACACATTTGTTCAGTGTGGTTTTTTTTGGGTGATTCCTTCCGAGGCTGAGAACCATTCCTGCACATCCCCTGTTGCCCTAGGTAAGGTATCTTCTTGCAACACTCCATTCTGTCTGTTCAAAGTGTTCCCACTTTGATCCAGGAATTTCCAGGATTTTGATCCAGTGATAAAAGAGGAACTGGTGAACACAATATCAATGGTGGCACGGTGGCGCAGCAGCAAAGTTGTTGCCATGCAGCACTTGCAGCGCCGGAGACCCGGGTTCAATCCTGACTACGGGTGCTGTCTGTACGGAATTTGCATGTTCTCCCCGTGACCTGCGTGGGATTTTCTCCGAGATCTTTGGTTTCCTTCCACACTCCAAAGATGCACAGGTTTGTAGGTTAATTGGCTTGGTATAAGTGTAAATTGTCCCTAGTGTGCGGCGAATAGTGTTACTGTGCGGGGATCACTAGTCGGTCCGGACTCATTAGGCTGAAGGGCCTGTTTCCACCCTGTATCTCTAAATTAAACTAAACAATGTATTGTTACAGCACAGAAAGCGACCACTCAGCCCATTGACCCCTGGCCAGCTCTTTATAGAGTATTCCATTCTGCCCTATTACTCTTTTGCTGTAACACTGCCTGTTATTTTCCTCCAGATTCCATCCCTTTCCCTTTTGAAAGCCGGGATTGTGTTTACCTCTCTTTCCACCACCCAGAGAGGGGGTGAGTTCCAGATCATAATCTATTTCTGCACAGGAAACGTTTTTCCTTACACCCGGTTGTATCTTTCACGCATCATGTTGTATCTGTGTCCTTTGCTATTTGGTTTGGTTTAGAGATACAGCGCGGAAACTGGTCCTTCGGCCCACCGAGTCCACACCGACCAGTGATTCCCGCACACTAATGCTATCCTACTAACACTAGGGAAAATTTTACATTCACACCAAGCCAATTAACCTAAAACCTGTACGTCTTTGGAGTGTGGGAGAAATCCAAAGATCTCGGAGAAAACCCACGCAGGTCACGGGGAGAATGTACAAACTCCATATAGACAGCACCCAAAGAGCAGAGGGCAGAGGGAGAGCTGAGAAAGGGAGGAGATAGTGAGGGCTACCTGAAATTGGAGAAGTCAATGTTCATGCCGCTGGGGTATAAACTGCCCAAGCGAAATATGAGGTGCTGCTCCTCCAATTTCCGGTGGACCTCACTCTGGCCCTGGAGGAGGCCCAGGACAGAAAGGTCAGATTCGGAATGGGAGGGGGAGTTGAAGTGCTGAGCCACCCGGGAGATCAGGTTGGTTATTGCGGACCGAGCGGAGGTGTTCGGCGAAGCTATCGCCAAGCCTACGCTTGGTCTCACCGATGTAGATCAGCTGACATTTAGAGCAGTGGATGCAATAGATGAGGTTGGAGGAGGTGCAGGTGGACCTGGAATGACTGCTTGGGTCCTTGAATGGAGTCAAGGTGAGAGGTAAAGGGACAAGTGTAGCATTTCTAAATGCAGTCAGGGCCTGGTTCTGATGTGGGAACGTGACTGGTATTTCCATGCTGCCTTTTGTTCTACATCGAGATGCATGGAACATTTGCGAGGAACAGCTGATGAGAAATAGAATCTGAAGTAATGAAGTAGTTTGTGTGGTCCCGCCTGGAGGGAGTGGGAAGGTGGGAAAAGGTTGGAATGTACGTTTCCCAGTGGGTTTGGCTTCCTTTCATGCAACTTGGTATTTTGTTCATTATCTGTCAGGATCCATCCCCTAAAGATAAGAAGCTGTCCCTGGAACCCTTGGTTAAACAGTATGAGAAAATGAAACACAACCTACTCAAGGGGACTCGAATACATAACCCTGAGGTTAAGATGACAACATTTGTCCTTGACTACATGTGCTAACAGTATGATATATGAGTGAAAGCACGTTCTATTTTGCTTTCAATGTTCAGTTCCACAGGGGTCAATGAAACAGAAATGTCAAAGAGGACTTGAACCTGCTTAAGATAATGTAGCAGATGTTCTGTACGACATTATATTGCTCTGTACAGGCTGAAGTAGACTGTACAGTATGGTTTGTGGAGAAAGGAACTACTGACACACACAAAATGCTACAGTAACAGCAGGACAGGCAGCATCTCTGGATAGAAGGAGTGGGTGACGCTTCGTGTCAAGACGCTTCTTCAGACTGAGAGTCAGCGGAGAGGGAGACATAGAAATAACAAAGGGTAAGGTGTGAAAACGAGACATCAAAGTGGATAAGATGAAGGAAAATGTAGAATGGATCATTATTTAGGAGAAGGAAACAGAGAGAAAATGTAATCAGGACAGTCAGACTGGTCAGAGAACTTGGAAGGGGGAGGGCTGGAGAGAGGGAAAGCAAGGGTTACTTGATGGTAGAAAAGTCAACATTCATAATGCTGAGTTATGAATGTTGCCCAAGCAAAATATGAGGTTCCTCCAATTTGTGCTGGGCCTCACTCTGACAATGGAGGAGGCCCAGGACAGAAAGGTCAGTATGAGAATGGGAGGGGGAGTTAAAGTGTTTGGCAACCGGGTGAACAGGTATGTTTAGGCAGCCTGAACGGAGGTGTTCAGCCAGACGATCGCCAAGCATGCTCTTGGTCTCACCAATATATAGGAGTTCACACCTAGAACAGCGGATACGGTAGATGAGGTTGGAAGAGCTGCAAGTTAACCTCTACCTCCACTGGACAGACTGTCAGGGTCTTTGGATGGAGTCGAGGGAGGAGGTATAGGGACAGGTTGCAGGGGAAATTACCTGGGGAGGGGGTGGTTTGGGTGGGCAGGGCCAAGTTAACCAGGGAGTTGCGGAGGGAACGGACTCAGCGGAAAGGGGTGGAGATGGGAAGATGGGGCTAGGGATCCCTTTAGAGGTGGCGAAAATGTTGGAGGATTATGTGCTGTATGCGATGGCTGATGGGGTGAAAAGTGAGGACTAGGGGGACTCTGTCGCTGTTGCGACTGGGGGGGGAGGAGGAGTGAAAGGTGAGAACTAGGGCTACTGCAGATGCTGGTTTAGACCAAAGATAGGCACAAAGTGCTAGAGTAACTCAGCGGGTCAGGCAACATCTCTGGAGAAAATGGATGGATGGTTTGCTCAGTATGGTTTACTGGGTTGTGAATATCGTCAGCACATCACCTAGGTCACCATTCTTTATGCCGAACGGAGGCAGTGTAATTGGAAAACCCTTCAGTTATTGTACATTGTGGACAAATTCACCTTCCTTTGCGGATATTGAGAAAGTGGACATTGAGGAAGATGGTGCTGGAGCATGGCGACTCTTTGCGAGCTGTCCCCAGCACATCCTCTCCTTACAATTGTTCCAATCTTTTAAAATCTCAATTCTAAGGCTGCCAGAGTTACTAACAATGTTCTCTTAAATCTACATTCAAGACTGCTGATCTTCCGACCACAAAGATCACACTGATATCTTAATCCGACCTCCGGACCACAATGGACTTGACCAGCGAGGAGCCAAATGAGGCCTACTGTGACCAATGAGACCTGTAGCCTACTGGCCATCTGAAGAACCCATCACTACAACCTCACACATACCATACGTTGCCCGGCCAGAGTAGCCAACTTCATGACCAGACTACTAGACGCGATCAAAGAGGTCCCAATATCCAGGCATCCCTGACTGCATGATCCGATGGGACCTGACTACCACTGCTTGATCCAGGGCCTACAACAATAGCAGCAACCAGCAACTTACTGGCCTCCACAAGGCGTGACATGGACAAGCGCACTGAGTAGCCAAACCTGCGTACTGATCCTGAGGTCCATCTCACATCCTGAACATGGGACTTGATTTAATGGAGAGCCTGGCACCATGACCTGAGATCTGCGTCCTGACCAGGTCAAGAGCCCATACGTTTTGGAGCAGCTGACCGAGAGGCCCCAACTCCCAGCCCCACTGGATGCACCCACCTACAGTACGTTCTGCAATAACCAAGTCTCAGGCCAGACCGGAAGAAGCTTCTAACCCCAAAAATGTGAAAGACACACTGGTCTGCAGGTAACAATGTGGTTCCAGGGTGGCATGGTAAAGATGCTGTCGTAGAGTGCCAGAGACCCGTGTTTGATCCTGACTATGGGTTCTGTCTGCACGGCGTTTGCTCGTTCTCCCCGCGATCGCAAACGTTTTACCCAGGCGCTCTGGTTTCCTCCCACATTCCAAAGACGTATAGGTTTGTAGGTTAATTGGCTTCAGTAAAAATTTTAAATTCTCCCTAGTGTATTGGAGAGTGCTAGTGTATGGGGATTGCTGGTCGGCACAAACATGGTGGGCCAAAGGGCCTGTTTTCATGCTGTATCTGTAAGCTAAACTAAAAGGTCTCCCCTCCACAGACAGGCTCAGCTACCTTAGGGAACTGAGTGACTGTGGTTTTCTCTATTTTACTGAGACATGGCTCACACCTGCTTCATCTGACTTAAACCCGAGGGCTACTCACTTCACCGGATGGACCTCACGGGGTCCTCGGGCAAGGTAAAGGGCAGAGGTATCTACTTCCTAATCAGCACCTCATGGTGATTGATCATGGCGGCCCTGGCAGGCTCCTGCTCTCTTGACCTGGAATATCTGACAGTAAATTACGGTCTCTACAGTCTAATGCAGGTGTTCACCTTGCTTATCCCGACAGCAATTACTAACCACCCCATGCAGATGTCAAGCTTGAACCGTAAAAACAATACAGTACTGAATGAATGATACTTTGTTGCCACATGTGACAAGCCACACTGATATTCTTTGTTTTGCACACCAAAGGTATGCGAGGAGTGGCCACATAAAGAGCGACAACAAAGTTACAAAGTACCACCAATAGACTTGAAACAGAGAGTATCCCCAAACTGTGTTCATAATAATCAGGAACGTCATTTAGGCCACTCTCAAGAGCATGGTATCAAAATACTACCAACATGTTTCCCAGCCCATCACAGAGCTGAATCATGAATCTGCATAACTATTAAAGACACCATTAACAATTAAAGAGACTTCATCCCACCACTGTATTATGGAAAATCAGACCATCAGACTGTGACCCTTCTCTCTGCTTATAAGTTTAAACTGAAGCAAGAGGATCTGGTACAGAAGGTCATACAATGAGTATGAGGAAACCGATGAGCTCCTCTGTGATTGTTTTGACTCAATGACTGATTAGCATTCAAGGATATAGCAACATTGCCATTATAGACTTCACCGTTAATTGTGTAGAGGATTACGTGCCAATCTGAGGGTTCCCCAAATGAGGACCATGGATGAACAGTGAGATCCACGTAGTCCAAGTCTGAGGTTCAAGTTAGATGACCGCAACCTGGACCAGAAATATAGATATTACCTTTGCAAAGACAGTAGGGACACAAAGAAATAATATTAGACCAAGCTAATGTCCCAGCATAATCACACAAACACCAAGAAACGATGGTGGTGAGGCTTGCATGTACAAAGCAAAGTCTGGCATCCCTCCCCGAGGTGCTCAATGCGTTCTATACTCATCTGAACAGGATGTCAGTGGAATGAAGTCATCTGCTCCAGCAGTGTCGAGTGCACCTTCATCCAAGGGCACGATTGTAGACATCAGATTGGCCCGCAGATATCAGTGTGAACCCACACAACATGAGTGGACTGTACAGAGTCCCCGGCTGTGTCCTCAGAACCTAGGTGAACCTGCTGGCCGAGTATTCGTGGACATTTTTGAAAATCTTGCTACTCCAATCTGAGGTCTCCATCTGATTTACGAACACCACTGTCATCCTGGTGACAAAATTAAAAAGGTAATGTGCCTTAATGGCGACTGCCCAGTGGCTCTGACATCCGTTATACTGAAGTGTTTCGAGAGGCTGATCATGGCGCATATTAACTCCAGCCTCTCAGATAGTCTTGATTCGCTGTAATTTGCCTACCACCATAACAGGTCCATGGTGGACACCACTTCCTTGGCCCATCTTTTTCCTGGAACATCTGGACAACAAAGACACCTACTCTATATCAGACTCATATTTATTGACAATGGCTCTGACTTCAACATTTCAATGCCACAATTCCGAACAAAGCCATCTCCAAATTCCTAGACCAAGGACTCGGCATCCCCGCTGCAACTGGACCCTTGTTTGCCTGACCCATACGCTGCAATCGGTAAGGGTAGGTGGCAACACCCCCTCCGTGATGCTTCACAACACTACTGCCCCACAAGGCTGAATACTCAGCTCCTTATTATACTCTCTATATACTCATTACTGTGTGGCCAAATTCTGCGCCATCTCTATTTACAGGTTTACAGATGATATCACCATCATGGGCATTGGCGGAACCGAGTAGACGAAGGAGATTGAGAGTTTATAATAGCATGATGTCAATGACAACCTCATCCTCAAAGTCAGCAAGATGAAGGAGCTTGTTATTGACTTCAAGAAGCAAGGTGTACATGCTCGAATCGGCATCGATGGTGGTGAAGTGGAGATAGTTATCAGAGATAACAAGTTCTCTAGAACTAGATATCAAGTTTCTCAGTGTAAATATCACCAATATTAGCAAAATTAAGATCATTGACATAGTCCTAGACTCATAGAGCTAAACAGCCACTATTGTCCATTCTGATCAAGTTGGAATACTGACCTATTTGCCTGCATTTGGTCCATATCCTTCTAAACATTTTCTATCATACATCTGTCTATACCCAAGAGATACTCGTGCAATAATTTGAGATGGCTGTTTAATATAATGCATTCATATAAAACTGAAGAACAAGACTTATCAATTATCTCATTGGATGCAGAAAAAGCTTTCGATCAAGTGGAATGGGACTACATGGTTAAAGTATTGCAAAAATTTCAAATGGTAGAGAATTTTATTTCATGGGTAAAACTGTTATATGACAGGCCCACTGCTAGAATATTAACTAATAACATGTTGGCTCAGAAATTTCAATTATCCAGGGGCAATATCAGGGATGCTCACATCACCCCTGCTATTTGCTCTTGTAATAGAACCCCTAGCTGAAAACATTAGAACACATCCGAACATCCATGGTTATAATACAAAATGCTCAAATAACAAAATATCATTATACGTAGATGAGTACGACTGTACATCACAAAACCACAAATTAGCATACGAAATAGATATCAAGTTTCTCAGTGTAAATATCACCAATATTAGCAAAATTAAGATTATTGACATAGTCGTAGACTCAGAGCTAAACAGCCACTATTGTCCATTCTGATCAAGTTGGAATACTGACCTGGTCCTATTTGCCTGCATTTGGTCCATATCCCTCTAAACTTTTTCTATCATTACATCTGTCTAAATATGTTTTAAATATTATAATTTTACCCCTACATCTATAGCTTCATCTGGCAGCTCATTTCAGATATGGTCAAACTCTTAAGTGAAAAAAAAATGCCTTTGAGGTCCCTCTTAAATCACTCCCTTCTTACCTCGAGCCTATGCTTCCTAGTTTTAGAAATCTCTACTTTGGGGAAAAAAGGCTGTAAGCGTCACTTTACCCATACCCCCCATCATCTTGTATACCTCAGTAAGGTCAACCCACAGCCTCATATGGTCCATAGAAAAAGGTCCGAGCCGATGCAACCTCTCCTTATAACTTAAACTGCAAGTCCTGGTGGCAACCTGGTGAATCTCGTCAGCTCCCTTTCCATCTTCATGACATCCATCCTACAGATGGGAACACATTATTCCAAGTGTGGTCTTGTACAGCTGTAATGGGAAGCAGGGTAGAGTACATGCCCCTGTCTGTATCAATGGTGCTGAAGTGAAGATGGGTGAAAGTTTCAATTTCCTATGGCAAATAGTAACTTTGTCCTCCTCCAATCATATTGATGCCAAGGCCAAGAAAACACGCCAATGCCTCTACTTCCTCAGAAGGCTAAGAAAATTGGCATATCTTCGATGATCTTACCAATTTCTACAGATGCATCACAGCTTGTTGTCAGAATGGAACCCGGGTCTCTGATGCTGTGAGGCAGAAGCTCTACCTCTGTACCATTGTGTAGCAGTTACAGTTTATCTGCACATGCAACATTATAGTAAGCACTTTGTATGAGTACTACCTGGTATATTCATGCACACTGTGATTTGCCTGGTTGGCATGCAACATTGTTCACTGTATCTTGATTAAAATCTACTTGACCTCAACCCAAAGTGGTTTCTGCAATATTTCCTTATCGTTGTGATCTTTAGAAATTGACATAAAACTGTGATATTTTGGAGCTATTTTATTTCTTGGTTCATAATTTCATAACTGACAGGAGCAGAATTAGGCCATTTGGCCCATCAAGTCATGGCGCATATTAACTCCAGCCTCTCAGTTATCTCTCAACCCCATTCTCCTGCCTGCTCCCCATAACCTCTGACACCCTTACTAATCAATAATCTTATCAATCTCCAATTTAAAAATATCCATTGACTTGGCCTCCACAGCCGTCTGTGGCAATGTATTCCACAGATTCACCACCCTCTGGCTAAAGTAATTCCTCCTCTTCTTTGTAAAGGTACATCCTTTTATTCTGAGGCTATGGCCTTAGCTACTTGGCAATGTAAGATTTATTATTAACTCTAACAATTAGTTGAGTTGCAATGATACTGGATTACTAATGAGAATTAATAGTAAGATTAAACAAGAACTTACCAGTTTGAAGTTTGATCTTGATTTTATGAGGAGTTACGTTGGTGATTACATGAAGGCCCACCAGGACGCATGCGCAGCAAACTTCAAAGCATCAGTATGAAATCTCAAATAAACAACACCGAAGTAAACAGTAAGATCAGTGACTCGAGAACTACCAGATCTTTTATGAGAGAGGGTTGGGCGTGGTGGGCACGTAATAACCAACGTAACTCCTCATAAAATCAAGATCAAACTTCAAACTGGTAAGTTCTCGTTTAATCTTACTATTTTACTTCGGAGTCACGTGAGTGATTCCGTGAAGAGTTCAAAGTTTTGTGATTTCATGCCGCAGATTACAATCTCGGCATCCCACTGCATTTGACTCGAAAGAGAAATAAATGCATTAGTAATAACATTGTATTCAATGTAATGATAGGGTTTATTTAACAATGTAAACAAACAACAGTACCCCTAAAATTTAGGTACTTAAAATGTCATTGGCAAACAGCCCTGGATTGACAATTGGCCGATGATAAAATTCTGAAATATCAGCTCATTTGCCCATCCGACAGCCGCTAAATTTTGGTCGAAGGACACATCCCTCCCTTTGGCCGCCAACATAGCTGCTGCCCTAGTATAATGAGATGTAAACACACTATCTAAATGATATACTGACATTGATACTGACCTGGTGGAATGAGACATACAATCGTCAATGTTATTACCTGTAGCAGCCACCTTGAAATAGTCTGAACTGACCTTCTCTTGGGTAATTGTTTATTAACTAATACACAGTGCTGAATCCATACTTCTAAGGATTCTGGTGGCCTTGATAACATAAAAATAAGACTATGGGGTATTCAAAATGATCTAAAAAATCATGCCAGCCCTGGTCTGCTCTGCTAGTGTAGACCAGAATATAAAATGTAAAGGCATGAACAGCCAATTCCATCCTGTCCAGCCACAGCGTTTGCAATGTTTTGCCGTCGTTGTGCTGATATTAGAGTCATGACTAAGGATGTTGCTGGAACGCCTTGGTGAAGTAATGTTTACACATTTACAATAACCAAATGCACAATCTTGTGATGTGAGTACTTGTATCAAGATATTTTTAACAACTTGATATCCGGGTTGGACCCGACAATGTAGTTCCCTTATGTTACAGCTGTAATTTCTCTATAACTGAACTATTGTCAATATCACTTAAAATGAACTGGAAATGTCAGTAATTTGTATCATATCAAATGTATCATTAATATTTAACAAACATTTCTGATTCCCTCAATAGAGATGTACTGCTTTTTTGGATGCTATCCATTCATACTGCAGTGAACACCCTCATGGCTAAATGTGACAACCTGAGGCATGTCAATCCATTGAAAATGTGTAAGTCAATAATCGTTTTACTGTGCGAAGACCAGTCTCCTGAACCACAGTTTAAAACAGCAAGTTCTTGCTTTTGGCATAACTGTATACCGTTATGCCATAATGCCTGATGAAGCAGGCAACATGGACGCTTGGCCAGTCCAATAATACGAATCCAAACGTGGTCTTGCTGACTGTTTTAAGACCCAGCTAATGAGGAAGACATAAAGTCCATTCCTCCTATTGAAGCAAGAATGTATTTCTCCACACTGTTGTGTCACATATGTTTGCAAACAGCGAAACATGCATAAACATGACGAACATTTGACAAAGTATTGAATCATGCTTTCATCATACTTTGAGATCCAACACTTATTCTTGATAACACTTGATGTGTTATCATCAATCTAACTGGATGATACACCAGTGGCATGGAGATTAATTACAGGATATTCTTCCTAATTACCATGAGACTAACATATGTCACCATTGTAGAGTAACAACTTCAATTTGTGCATGAAGAATATCTATATTCACTCAAAACCTTACTCAACGGTGCATTTAGTGACCTTTGCAGCACTGTATACAACAGTTGCTGTATTTAGGATAGTCGTTTCAACGCACTATCCAGCCCCGGTGAGGAATTCATCCCCCCGACTCCGTGGGCCTGGCTCTCTAGCCCCGGTGGGGAATCATCTCCCGACTCCGTGGGTGAGCAGATATGTGGGAATTTGAGCAACCCTGTCCCAGGCATTGCTGGCGCCGCCTTTCATAAAGGCCGGAGCTTTTTGACATGAACAGCCCTGCATCAGGCGCTGTTGGCACGGCTCTCCCGTAGGCCGGCATTTCACAACTAAAGCAGCCCTGTCAGGCGCTGCTGGCACTGCTCTCCCGTAGGCCGGCACTTTTATATATGAGGCAGCCCTGTCAGGCGCTGCTGGCGTGGCCTGTCCCTTAGGCCTGTACATTTTACACATGAAGCAGCCCTGTCGGGCGCTGCTGGCGCGGCCTGTCCCATAGGCCCGTACATTTTGCACATGAAGCAGCCCTGTCAGGCGCTGCTGGCGTGGCCTGTCCCTTAGGCCTGTACATTTTACACATGAAGCAGCCCTGTCAGGCGCTGCTGGCGCGGCCTGTCCCATAGGCCCGCGCTATTGCTGTGTAAGCTCACTAAATCAACATTTAGTGTACAGCTTTACCTGTGAAGGGTAAAAATAAATCATAGCAACCTGTGCTTAAACAACTATAACATTGTCAGAACATATAACAAACTTTTTACTTTGCCTTTATCTTTTATTTCAAGAAAAAAACACTATAAAATACATTATTTTTATTATAAGGAGAAACCCTTTATAGCCCGACTCACCTGAGTCCAAATAGGGCTGAATGAGTCCCAGTAATTTCTTGACTGGGGACCAACGTCTGTGAGCCACTGACCCCACTGTCAGTGGCTCCAGCGTTGCCTCCTTGCCATTCCAACGGCATCCCACGGGCTGGGAGCCGCTGACCCGGAACAGCTGTTAGGGACTCTGCTTAAATTTCCTGCCGTTCTTACGGCATTCCTGCAGGCTGGGGAGCCACTAACTGCACTGTCCGCGGCTCCTTATCTCGCAACCCGATCAATTTTGCCGGTTTATCTGCATTTGCGGTCGGACTGGAATTTCCCCACAGTCCATAACCGGCAACTTGTCGGGCTGCAAAACTGGCCGGAAAAACCTTTGTAAAAAGAGGCTCCTGCCTAAAAACCCTTGGTAAGTAAAAAACCAAACTTACCTTTAAAGTTTAACTTACCACCAGCAGGAGCTCTGTCCTGCCAGACTGGTGCTTGCGCCAATGCGGCTGACATAATGCTGCGCATACGGCCTGGCGGGCCTTCTTCACAGAATCACTCACATGACTCCGAACTAAAATTCAGTGGAGAGGCTTGGCAGAGGATCATATTTTGTCTCATTCTAGATCAGTTTCTTCAGTTCCTTCATTGGCTGCCTTTACTATCGTCTCAATGTTGACAATGAATATAAGAGAAAAAATAAATCACAGAAAGATATGAAACATTTAGCTGTTAATTATATCACAGATTATTTTTAGACTACGCAGACAAATATCTTTTATTTAAATTACATGGAAATAGGAAAGAGGCTTTTACTATATGCTTCACTTGAGCTTTGTCTATTTGCTTCTCACCAGCACCATAATAAATCTCAAATACCTTTATATGGTTTAGGTTCCGGTTTATTCTCGTCAAGTGCACCAAGGCACCGTGAGAACTTTTGTTTTGCCTGCTATCTGATCAGATCAGTTGGGTGGCACAGTGGCACAGCAGTAGAGTTGCTGCCTTACAGTGCCAGAGATACAGCTTTGATCCTGACCATGGGTGCTGTCTGTACGGAGTTTGTATGTTCTTCCTGTGACTGCACGAGTTTTCTGTGGATGCTCCAGTTTCCTTCCACATTCCAAAGACGTACAGGTTTGTTGGTTGATTGGCTTCAGTCAAAATTGTAAATTGTCCCTAGTGTGTATTGTTCCTAGTGTGCTAGTGTAACGGGGATCGCTGGCCGATGCGGACTCGGTGGGCCGAAGGGCCTGGTTCCGCACTGTATCTTTAAACTAAACTAAAACCAAGATAATACAATACATAAATACAATCAAGTCAGAGCAATGGGGAATTATACAGTGCAGAACACAGTCCTCAGCTTCCTTCCACTAATTCCATAGACAAATTCCAAAGTCTGCAATGGGGAAAATATTAATCGGACAGAACCCTCACTTATGGAATGGCCTTTCAGCCTGAAAACAAGAGGGGAAGACTCCCCGTAATAAGCTTCACCCAAATTAATTCTTGTGGCATTGAGTTCCATCTCCTGCCTTGCCAAGTAAAGAAATTCCTTTGGAGTTAATTGTTTGATTTTCCAGTGACTGGATTGCATTGTCGACCTCTGGTTTTGTGCTTCTCAACTCCCAGAAACTTGCCTTGTCTTTACTCTACACAAACTTCTCATAATTTAAAGGCCTCTTCAACTATTGAAGAGAAAAGGCACCTGGCATGTTTATCCTCCCTTGCTGAAATAATAACTTTGCGTTTTTTTTCCCTTTGAATCACATTGCTTCTAAATCATTTTTGTAACATTGTGAGCAGGGCTGTACACAGTACCTCAAGTGTGGTCTCTCCAAGGTTTAATTTGAGTTTAGTGTTACATTTTTACTTCCCAGTTAAATCCCTCTAGGAACGACCCATCAGCGCAGTTTGTTTTTGTTATGTTCTTCATTATCTGAGTTGCAACTTTCAGTGACTTGGATATTTGCACTCAAAGATCCGTTTGGACCGTTGTCAATATTTCAAGACTGAGAAAAAAAACCAAAGCTTATTTGCGGCAGACTGTTCAAGTTGAGTTAGTATTTTGTTAATAAATACATACATGCAGCCATCACACTGGAGGTCAGCAAATTGTATCGCACTGTATGTATCATCCTGTTGCAAATCCACTGGCACTTTCATCCTGTCTCTAAGGTTAATTATTTTACATTTCCTCCTGACAAAGAAGACAGCCATTCAGCCCATCTAGTCTGTGCTAACTCGCAGTGCAATACCACTCCACTAATTTTCCCTGCACAATGTATTCTCCCAAACCTCCATCAACTCCCTGCAAAGTGCACCGCTTATCCACACACTAAGGGCAAATTACAGTGGCTAATTAGTCGATGGGTCTTTAGTCCTGGGGAGAGACCCCACGCAGTCAATGAGAGAATGTGCAACCTCCACACAGAAAGCACTGAAAGTTAAGTTTGAATCTGGCAGGAGTTCTACTTACCCATGCCACAAGGCAGTGCTTTGGGGCTAAGCAAGACAAGTATGTTCTCCAGTGTCTGCCTAAATCTACCCGATCTCCCGGTTACTAAACACTTTAACTCCCCCTCCCATTCCCACACTGACCTTTCTGTCCGGAGCCTCCTCCATTGTCAGAGTGAGGCCCAGCACAAATTGGTGGAACAGCACCTCATATTTCGCTTGGGTATGGCGGTATGGACATTGACGTCTCCAAAATCGGTTGGGGCGTTGAATATAAGATTTGTTAAGCTTTATAAAACTTTGTTCAAGTTGCAGATTGAGGATTGTGTGTGCTGTAGTTGCCCCATTACAGGAAAGATGCAGAGGCATTGGAGAGGATGCAGGTTTATCAGGATCCTGCCTGGATTAGAATGTTTAGCCAGAAGAAGACGTAGACAAACTTGGGTTGTTTACTCTGGATAGTGGTCGTCTGACAACCTGATTGAAGTTAGTAAAATTATGAGAAGCAGAGATAGGGTAGACAGTCAGAATATTTTTCAAGGGGAGGAAATGTCAAATACAAGAGGGCATAGTTTTAAGGTGAGATGGGCAAAGTTTAAAGCAGGTGTGTGAGGCATGTTTTTGACACATAAAATGGTAGGCACCTGGAATGAAGTGCCAGGAATAGTGGTGGAGTCAGGTACAATAGTGGCGTTTAACAGACTTTTTGATAAGCACATGAAATATGCAGCGAAAGGAAAGATATGAATCATGTGCAAGCAAAAAAATGAATCATTTAATTGGGCTTCATGCTCATCACATACATTTTGGGCCAAATGATCTGTTCCTGGTTTATGTTCTATGTTCCATGGAAATGAAATGACCTAAACTCGTCCAACTGTCTAATAAACTCATCCGGTTCATTAACTTTCTTGAGTATAGGGAGCCTGCAATCCTTACCTGCTCTGGTTTATGTGACATTGATGTCACTCCATGGATGTCTCTTAACTGCGCTTGGAAGAGCTTGGGCAAGCATCTATTAGTATCACCGTCTTAATGACCTATTACTACTGTCTCAGTGGATGGGCTTTTGTGTTTCTGTCCAAATCCCTCTAAAAGAACAGAAATAGAGTATTTTGTGATTTGTGCCTTCTTGGACTGAGCTGCCATTTGTTCAATGTTATAAACATGCAATGTTGGAATCTCTGGCAGCATTTTTGGAAAGGTAATTCCCGATATTTCAGGCCAACGACCCCTCCCCATAAATAAAACCCTTACCTTGGTCGTAAGTAAACACATCTGTATTTGTATTTGTCTCTGATTTATACATGGTAGTTCCCAGAAGGTCTGCAAGATTTGTTACCTAGAAATAGTGGTGACAGGGGTCGGTGTTGGGTCAGCTACTTTACGCGTTACATGTCCTTAATCTGGATGGTGGAATTGATGACTTTGCATGATACGAAGATAGGTGGTGAAGCACCTAGTGTTGAGGAAATGGGGAGGACAGATAGGTCGAGAGAGTGGGCAAAGAAGTGGCAAATGAAGTACAGCGGATCAAAGTGTACGCTCATGCACTTTGGTAAAAGGAATAAAGGGATAGACTACTTTCTAAATGGGGAGAGGATCCAGAACTTGGAGGAGCAAAGGGGCTTGAGAGAACTGGTGCAGGATTCCTAAAAGGTTAATTTTCAGGTCGACGATAAGGAAGGCAAAAGGAGTGGCTCTGTGGCGCAGTGGTGGAGTTGCTGCCTTCCAGCACCGGAGACCCGGGTTCGATCCTGACTACGGTTGCTGTCTGTACGGAGTTTGGACATTGTCCCTGAGACCTGTGTGGGTTTTTTTCAGGTGCTCCAGTTTCCTCCCACACTCCAAAGACATACAGGTTTGTGGGTTCATTGGCTTCGGTAAAATTGTAAATAGTCCCTAGTGCGTAGGATAGTGTTACTGTACGA
Source organism: Okamejei kenojei (assembly GCA_035221665.1). NCBI lineage: Eukaryota > Metazoa > Chordata > Chondrichthyes > Rajiformes > Rajidae > Okamejei > Okamejei kenojei. The sequence goes on from CM069143.1 coordinate 38,528,986, forward strand.
GGATTCTTGGTCGGCCTGGACTCGGTGGGCCGAAGGGCCTGTTTGTGCGCTGTATCTCTAAACTAAATTAAACAAAAGCTATGCTGGCATTCATTTTGAGGGGACAAGTATATAAAAGCAAGGATACAGTGCTGAGGCACTGGTGACGTCACATTTGGAAATATGGTGAGCAGTTTTGGGCCCCATATCTGTGGAAGGATGGGCTGGTTTTGGAGAGGGTCCAGAGGAGGTTTACGATCCTGGGCATGATTGAGTTAACATATGATGAATGTTTAAAAGCTCAGGCCTGTACTCACTGGAGTTTAGAAGGATGGGTGGGAGACCTCATTGAAACCTACCAGATAATGAAAGGCCTATAGATTGGATGTGGAGAGGATGATTCCAGTATTGAGAGAGTCTAGAATCAGAGGGCACATCCTCAGAATAAAAGGATGTACCTTTAGAATGGAGATGAAGATGAATTTGTTTAACTGGAGGGTGGTGAGTCTGTGGAATTTATTGTGGACACCAAGACATTGGGTATTTTTAGAGCAGAGTGACAGATTCTTGATTAGGGAGGGCATCAAAAGTAATAGGGAGAAGGTAGGAGAATGGGTTGAGAGGGAAAATTAGATTATGCATGATTCAATGGCGGAGTAGACTCGATGGGTTGAAAGGCCTAATTCTGCTCTCCTGTCTAACTGTCTTATGAGTAGTGGAGAGAATTTAGATTCAAGTCAAGTCACGTTTATTGTTATAGGTATGGTGAGGTAGTGAAAATTTAGCTTGCAGCAGCATCATAGGCACATAGACAGACAACATACAAAAACATAAATTATAAATAAAGCGCATATTTTGCAAGGCAATTAAAAGAATAAGGTTGCAAAGAAACAAGACAGTAGCGCACAATTACCCAATTAGATAAACAAGTCCGTGGTAATGTAAGAGGTGGTCCTCAGTGTTTTGTTGCCAAGATGGGATTAGGGTTGATAGTCACAAAATGCTGGAGTAATTCAGCGGGACAGGCAGCATCTCTGAAAAGAAGGAATGGGTGACATTTCGAGTCTTCAGACCTTCTTCAGGATTAGGGTTGTTCAGGTTGGTTTCAAGAACCTCATAGCTGTTGGATGGTGTGGGACATCAGTCTTCTGTACCTCATGCCTGATGGAAGCAGTGAGAACAGGGCATCCCCAGCTGGTTTGGTTCCTTAATGGTCAATGCTGCCTTCTTGAGACAATGCTTGATCGAGATGCTTTCGATGGTGGGGATGTTTGTGCCCATGTTGTGTGCTGTTGTGTACAATTTTATTGTGTACTGTGAGTGCTTTTTTTTTCAATTGTATCGCTGCATGGCAAATTCATTTCACTGTGCCTTAGTTGGTGCATGTGACGAATATATTTGTATTGTATTGCATTGGTCTGGGCTGAGCACTGTATTTGGCTGAGTCCAACCTTCAGTTGGACCCACGATGGTCTTGGCCTTTCCATTCTCAGCTCTGTTTAGTTTAGCTTAGTTTGGCGCTACACCATGGAAACAGGCCCTTCGGCCCAACGTGTCCAAGCCGACCATCGATCACCCGCACATCAGTTCTATTCACATCCTACACTCTAGTGGCAATTTATAGAAGCCAATTAACCTACAAACTTGCTAGTTTTTTGAATGTGAGGAAACCAGAGCACCTGGAGAAAACTCATGCGGTCAAAGGAGGAGCATATAAACTCCATAGGGACAGCGCCTGTAATCAAGATCGAACGTGGGTCTCTGACACTGTGAGGCAGCAGTTCTACAGTTGTGCAAATGTGCCGCTTTGTTTTATTTCTCTGAGAAGATCCAAATGCGGCTAGGTGGGTGGGTTGATGGATGAATGCCATGGGTTGTTCCATGAAATCTTTGTTGGGTGAATCCACAGAATGATATGAATAAAGGAACATGTAGTTGAGCTAAATGCAATCATGCTGTGAGTTTGAAGCAACATGATTCCAGCACTTAGGGGCCACCCGTTTAGTGCAGCCCATTCTTGGAACATTGGAATCAGGGCAACTCGAGTTCATATTCATGTTTCCTTCCACCGATGGACATACATGTTTCCCTGAGACTCCTTCATTCCCAGAGATCGTCTTTGCTCACTCATGCTGAAGCTTAACCTTCAACTCCACAATCTTGTGGCACATTGCCCAATGGCACACCATGCCTGAGATTTGACACCATACAACTTAAATAATGATGGGGATGTCGTGACCTTTTAGATATTGCTCTCCATTCTGAGGCAGCCCCCAGTTTTCTACCTCCCATCTTGAAGTCTTTTAGCAGCTGCAGATTTGTTCCACTCACCACAATTCCAGTAATGATGGCAAGGTCAAAGATCATGACATTGGCCAGATGTTATTCTTGTCACGTTTGGAAAGGTCAGAATTTTAACTTCCCATTGCAGTGGGGACTGGGCTTGGGTCCAACAGCAGAGAGAAAATGTAAAAGTCAATACAGTGTCTATCAGTGACTTTGACCCATACTCTGCATTGTTGGGCCATTTTCAGGCCAACTAACCAATTGGCAAGAATGATGATGACTCCCAGAAATCAATTCCAACTTCATGGCTTAATACACACACTCCAGGCAAGAGGATAAAGCTGCTGGGAATGACAAAGACTGGGAAAACATGGATACAAGAGTCATGGATTTATGACTGAGAAAACACAGATACAAGGCTCAGTCCACCTTGGCATATACGATCTCCCAGTTGGCAAACGTTTTAACGCCCCTCCCCATTCCCATACTGACCTTTCTGTCCCAGGCCTCCTCCATTGTCAAACTGAAGCCACAAGCAAATTGGAGAAACACCACCTCTTATTTCGCTTGGGCAGCTTACAACCCAGTGGTACAATTATTGATTCCTCTAATTTCAAGTAACCCCTGTATTTCCTCTCTCCTTCCCCACCATAGTCATCCTGCTAGTTCCACTGTTCACATCCCTTCATTATCACCTCTTCCCCAGCCACAAATGGGCCATTATGGGCTCCATACTAGGCAATTATTGGTCATCTGTTGCCAGCCCTGATTTTTCCTGGCCTTTTCCTACCACTAGTTCCTCCCGCCCACCTCTACTTTCAGTCTAAAGAAGGATTCTGACCCGAAACATCACCCATCCTTTTTTTTTCCAGAGATGCTGCCTGACCCACTGAGTTACTTTGTATCTGATCTTTGGTATAAAACAGCATCTGCGGTTCCTTCCTACACATGGATTCAAGAGGGTTGGGATAGTTATTGGCTGCACTTTTTAATGTAGTGACAGCAGGCACAGCTGGAAATAAGGGAGCAAATGGGAATCCTGTTCCCTTCGAAGGGGAAAAGCCTTCCAGTAAAACCCTGGCTGGAGTTTGTTGGGTGGTAACACATGCCTGGATTCAATATCAAAAGGGGATTAAGGACCTGAGCAGAGCAGGAGGGCTGCATATAGTGTCTCATCCTCCGACACCCTGGTACACCTAATACACTAACCCTCTTAATTTGTTACGTCAGGTTTATTCCAACAGACGACAGGCTGCGGGAGGAGCTCTACAGGTCAAGCGGTATCTGTGGAGGTGGGCGAGGAGGTGTTGTCGAAGTTTGGGATCGAGACCCTGCGTCGGGAGTAAGAGTGGAGAGGGGAAACTTGCCTTTATGAAGAGGAGTTTGGGGGGTGGGGGGCGAGTAGGTAATAGGTGGACTGAGGAGGTTTAATGGTTCTTTATTGTCGTGTATGCTGCATGAGGACATGCGGCTGGGAGACGGACGGCGGAGTTGGGTAATAAATGAGTTGGGATATAGAGGCAAGTGGGTGTTGGGTAGAAGCAGACAAAGCCAGATGGGAGCAGGGGAGGGGAGGATGTGGAGACAGTTACTGGGGGGAATACAAATGCTACTGGTGCTGGATTGTGATCAGTGAGGAAGATAATAATGGGAAACAGGAGGGAAAAGATGAAGGACAGATGTAACCAGAGGGAAGAGGGGATCTTGTGGGTGGAATGTGTGGGTAGTCATTAAATATCTTCCTTTAAACAAATCAACACATGGCATTCCTCTAAATCAGGGATATTCTTTGCTTCTTTGGTCAAAAAAAGAGCTGAGAGATCTGGGGTGAAGTGTGATCCACTCATGAGTGATATCTGTGAATGGGACAGAGTCTTGGATATGGGAGTAGAGAAAACGGGGAGCACACTGCAAACTGGTGACCAAATTAAATAATAAAACACATGTGGGAACAGGAGAGTTTAAGTTACCTGTGTGCATTGTGATATTAGCACAATGTGATATGAGATCACTTTAAACTTTCTGCCTTCAGAATTTAATTGCACACCACAGCATTTTTGTGCAGTTTCTTTCAATTTCCATAAACAGAAATCAATTGCAAAGGACGGTCACAAATTCTGTTAAATGCTTTGTTAATTAATAAACCCTCCACTGCTGGCACCACCAATATTTCCTCATCCTTTCTAGGCAACTGCATCTCTGGCTCAGGTTTATCTATGGAACTGATGCACGACAATGTTGAGAACTGTATTTTTTTTTTAGTTTGCGTGGAAACAGGCCCTTTGGTCCAACAAGTCTGCACCGAGCACGATCCTCGCACACTAACACTATCCTACACATACTAGAGACAATTTACAATTTTACCGAAGACAATTAAACTACAAACTTGTACATATTTGGAATGTGAGAGGCAACCGAAGATCTTGGAGAAAACCCACGTAGCTCACAGGGAGAAAGTACAAACTCCGTACAGACAGCACCCATAGTCAGGATCAAACCCGGGTCCCTTGCGCTGTAAGGCTGCAACTGTACCGCTGTGCCACTGTGCTGCCTCATTCTGCACTCTGTATCTCTCCTTTTGCTCTGTCTATTGTACTTGAGTTGGATTTGATTGTATTTAATATCTGATCTGTTTGAATAGCATGCAAAACAAAGCTTTTTTCCTGTACCTCAATGCATGTGAAAATAATAAACCTGAACCTAAAACCACAAAATAAGTTGAAGAACAGTATTTACTAAACCTTTAGTCAACTGGGAAGAAATTTTCATACGGATGATCGCTTAGTGATTGGCAAACATGACACTGACATTTTTGCACAATCGGTAATTCAAATGAAAAATCCTGCACAAAGGAAAATCGTGGAATTAATTACTCACTAATTTCCATCTAGGTTGTCGGTGGGAATGAGATCTGAATGCACAGAGAAACAGTGTGATCTTCACCCAGTGACCTACTGTCCAGTCTGTGATAATAGACCACCCTGATACTCATGTGCCCTCTATCCTGCACTACACAATCCAGCACATTTTATGCTATCCAGCACATGATTCCTTTGATTTGTACCAGCATTTAATGTGTGCACCATTCTTCTTCCCTCATTGCTACCTTCAATCTCCATCTCTCATGTTGTTAACCACACCTGAGCCTCCACCACTGCCCCCACCAACATTGCCTCACCCCTCTCGACAGCCACATCAGACTCACCTGGTTTCTATCTGAGCTCCACAATGAAGAAAAGTACATGCACCAGACAACACGCTGTTCTAGAGTGCATGACGTCTTGGGCTCTGTGCGTTGCTAATTCTTGCTGCAGGAAGCATTCGTGCAATGCATGCGCTGCTCTTGTACCCTGCCCTGTTGCAGGCATCATACACTTTATCGCCTGATATGTTTGCCAATCCAAAAATCAGAGGCTATGTAAATCAGTGTCTCTTGTCACACAATACCTTGCTCTCCATCAATGACTCTAGTATAGTCTGGGCTTTCCAAAATGCAGAGTAGAAGACATCAAATACTCCACGTACATGTTTCTTATGCAACTCGGAAATCAAGTTGCACCTGGGAGATCACCAGAGTTGTGTATGGGGTGAGGCTACAAGTTGGAGCTCCATTGCCTCCGATGAAAGAAAATGATCAAAATACAACAAGAAATTAAATGCACCTGAACTCGGTAAAAGATCAGGTGCATGTGGCTGGAGGTATCTCACCTCATTCGACTCAATGGATGGGTAGCAGAAAATAAATCTTCTGGGGTTCACGATTCTTTCCCCGATGACATTAACCTTGTTGTAGCAGCCCTAAACAGTGGGATTCTGATCCAGCCAGGTTCTACAGAATCTGTGGATGTACAAGACATGGCAAATATTCCAATCTGGAGCAACAAGCAATCTGCTGGAGGAACTCAGCAGTTCAAGCAGCATCTGATGGAGGAAAGGGACTTTCAACGCTTCGGTTTAAATCCTTGCATCAACAATTCCTTTTCGCCACTGTGCAGCTGTTCAGCCCACTGAGGTCCTCCAGCAGATTATTCGTTGCTCCTGAGAATCTCTAGTGGGTTCCATTGCTCTCCCATGGGACATCCACCAGTGGGCCAAATCCCGGTGTCTTTTCACTACATGACCTTTGGCTGGCTGGCAAGATTGACCACTTCATTGAGATCTTGGCAGTAGAATAATTTGCTCTGGAACTGTGCGTGTAGATTTTAAACCAAACTGAATCAAGTTTAAACATTGCAGCATCTGAAGGAAAGCACAGGTAAGCATTTCCTTCACAATTTAGCACCATATTTGTAACATTATGCATTGCAACTTTTCTTCTTTTTGGAAATAATTAGGGTGGTAAATTAACGATTATTGCTCACATTGCCAAATGTTAATGCTCACCAATATAAATTTTATCAGAACGATTGCTTTGTTCTAAAAAGCATATATTCAAAATGTCCTTGTGAATTTTAATAGGTACTATATGACAAACAATTTCATTACTAAATTTTGCAAACAAGACATTTTTAGCTACATGCTACATTGAAATGTAACAGAAATCAAGATCTTTGGAATAAAATGGTTTTATTAGCTATATGACTTGAGAATTGTTTCAGCAGCCTTTTGCCAGAATAACTACAGCCAGATTCATGCTTAAGAGTCACTTTTATATGGGCTGTGATGGACAAATTACCACACTGAAGGATATGGCTCAAAAATATTCTGATTCACTCAAGCAATAAATGACTGGAACACTGCGGTATGAAAACCAAATGAGGGTCACTTCTGTTTACTTTTTAGTGGAAGAAACGTAACAGAATGAAACATTATTATTCCTTTTTTCAGTATATGCATTATAGAATTGCGCCTTAAATCTCAAACAAATGAAAGAAATGAGTCATCACCCGTGAACTGCAATAACTGAAACCGCTGGAATAACATGGGGCTTACATATAAGCAGAGGGAAGCCATGGAAATAACATGGAATCCAATAGAATGAAAGGAATCTATTCAGCCTATAATAAATTTGGTGGCTTATTGCTCTATTAGTTCCAAAACTGAACGTGTCCACCATTCTTTATAATCTCTGAATATCCTAACTCAATTAAAGAGAAAGAACTCCAGAGGTAGATTTCCACACTTGTCTGTCAGTGGTACATGCTTAAATCAGCAGAGACTGTGCACTGCACTACATCTCTGAAATTTGGTTCCAAAGACTCCCAAGTGATAATCTCCACTAATGGCCAGTGGTGGTATAACTGTTGCTTTGTATGACTTAAATAAATTGACTGCTCTGCTGGACAAGACAGTCCATACCAACAGAAGTAGGGAAGAAATTGTAGGAGCCAAAAGACTGATTTTGCTTCAGAAGCCATGCCGGCAATGGATTGTGGCTCTATCAAGGAATGGATGGCAGTGGCAGTAAGGAAACATGTAAGGAATGGGAAGATTCACCACTGATGTGACTCCTGCTCTAATGTTCATCTATGAGTCTGGTATATGCAGAGCTTAAGTAATGTCACAGTGGTCAATGATGACAAGTTTTACTTGGTGAACACTTTGGGAAGTTGATTCTTTGTTTTCTGAAGACTAGTGGAACTAAATGAGGATATAATGGAAGCATTGGACAGTATTGGTTCATTATTGTCACGTGCATTAAGATCGGTGAAAAACTTTGCATGCTATCCAGTCCAATCATACCATACAAGAGTACAATCGAGACACACACAAATACAACAGGAAGTACAAAGGAAAACATATCAGAGTGCAGAATATAGTGTTAACATTATGGTGTTACAGTTGTAGAGAAATAGTGCAGATACATGAAAAGTGCAATGTCCACAATGAGATTGGTTGGAAGATGGGATGACACTCTAATTAAGGAAGGATTGTTGAGGGGACTGATAACAGTGGGGAAGAAGCTGTTCCTGAATCTAGTGGTGGGTGTTTTTCAAGCTTTTGTATTTTCTTCCCAATGCGAGTGGGTAGAATCGGGAATGACCCAGGTGAGAACCTCATAGCCTTGCTTGAAAATGAAGACGGGGGTAGTTGGGAACTTTATGTTTGAAGTGTGACAGTTAGCAAATGGGAACTGTTTATTTTGTACTTACCAGAATTAGTTATTTTAAAAGGTCGTGTTGTTGCCGCCAATTTATTTGAAGTGGGAATACACACAGGAAACATGGGAAAAATAGTTCTTCAGTTTTTCTAAAAATAAAAGCAGAAAATGCTGGAAACATTCAGCAGGGCAGGTACATCTGTGGCAGCAGAGTTACTCTCTCAGAACAAAGAGTCTATAGGCCCTGTCCCACTCTCCCGAGTTACTCACAAACTTTCCCGAGTTTTCCCCTTGATTCGAACTCGGGGAATGTCGGGTAATGACGGTAGCGAGTCCGTAAGAGTCCGTAGATGTTTCGTAGCGGCTCGTAATGCCAGCCGTAGGAACTCGGGGCATCAGGTAAGTCGGGACGTTTTTTCAACATGTTGAAAAATATCACAAGTTAAAAAAATAACCCCGAGTACCTACGAACGGCTATTACCATAATTCTCCGAGTTCAAATCAAGGGGAAAACACGGGAGAGTTTGTGAGTAACTCGGGAAAGTGGGACATTGTAAAATAATCCTAAGCACACACATTTAAATGAAACATCTGTGCTTCAGTTGTTTTATTGGAGTTTCAAGTCTGGATATCTCAGATTTACTCCATCGTTTTTTCCAGCAATGAATGTCAAATAGTTAGCGGAGAGAGCTTTATTACAGGTGTACTTGGGATAATTACTTCCATCGTAAAACTGTGTTGTTGAATTAATTTGCATAGAAATAACTTACCTTTGTGTGAACATTCTTAAAAAAGAGTGAGTTCATGCTGTGCATACTTTAAAGGAGATGGACCTGAACGTAGGTAGTCTTCAAGGGCACTCCTTTGGTAACTCTGCAGGATGTGCAGCAGTAATTCTGGGCATTGGACTCAGTCCACTTATACCAGGTCCTCGTGTGTGTTGGAGACACAAGCAACTGCAGGTGCTGGAAGCTTAAGCAAAACGTAAAATGCTGGAGTAACTCAATGGGTCAGGCAGCATCTGAGGAGGCCACATTTTGGTCCGGGACCCTTGCTCCGTCTGATTGCAGTGGTGGAGAAAAGCTGGAAAAGAGGTGAGGGTGAGACAAAGCCTGGCACGTGAGAGGTGGATACCGGTGAGTGAAGTTTTTATTAGCAAATGGTTGGACAAAGGGGGGGCAAATGAAAGAGCGGAGGGTAATGGGATAAGAGGTATTCATTAGAAATTGAGAATTTTATCCACCTATCCTACAACCATCTACCATTTGCCAGGCTTTGTCCCGCCCCTATCTCTTTTCCAACTTTCTCTATCCAACTACAATCAGTTTGAAATCTAAAACATTGCCGATCCATTCCCTCCATAGATGCTGCCAGACCTGTAGTGTAACTCCAGCCATTTGTGTTGTCTTCATGTATATTGGTAGTTGCTGGTGAGGGTTCAGGGTGCTTTATGGATTTTTATGAGCCCCAAAGACGTTTTGTGCATTGGAGGAAGCATGCGTATTCGGTCGAAAATCCTGGCAATGCCTTTGCCTGGAGATCTGATGCTGAAGAATGAGCCGGCACATTACAAAGCAAGATGTGTAGTGTCTTTGTCCTGGAGGAGTGGGGATCATGACAAATGTTTGGCCCAAGGAAACAACTTGGCCTCACTGAACAAAACACAAAGTGCTGGAGGAACAGCGGGTTGGTCAGCATCACGGAGGGAATGGAGGGAATGGATAAGTGATGTTTTAGGTCGTGATCCTTCTTCAGACTCTGACCTGAAATGCCATCTACCCATTGCCCCCACAGATGCAGCCTGGCCTGCTGAGATCAAGCACTTTGTATCTTGCTCAGGATTCCAGCTTCTGCAGATTCTTTTGCCCCTATTAGAGTCCACCGAATATTTAACCTCAATGTGGACTCTTACCAAGAGGAGTCATTGGGGCTAAACTGGAATCTATATGACTGGGATGGCTGTGGGTTGGATGAAGACAGCCTGATATCTACTTAGTCTACATTTGGTTGTCAGTGGCTCATCCTTTTACCCTTCCAAGCCTCGAGTTGTTGGTTCAAATTGTCCCCTTAAAGCTGAAACACAGGGTGAAGAAAAAGGCACTTGGCATGCTTGGCTTTATTGGTCAGAACAAGAGTTGGGATATTATGTCACAACTGTGCAAGACGTTAGTGAGACCACAATGACGTGCAGTTCTGGTTGCCTAACAAAAGGATGGATGCCATTAAGCTGGAAAGGATGAGATAAAGATTCACAACAATTATTTTTTTTTTTATTTTTTTTTTTTTTTGGTAAGAAGAAATGTTACCAGGATTGCAGGGTTGAGAGACTGAAAGGCTGGGGCTTTTTGCCCTGGAGCATATAGAAACATAGAAACATAGAAATTAGGTGCAGGAGCAGGCCATTCGGCCCTTCGAGCCTGCACCACCATTCAATATGATCATGGCTGATCATCCAACTCAGTATCCTGTACCTGCCTTCTCTCCATACCCCCTGATCCCTTCAGCCACAAGGGCCACATCCAACTCCCTCTTAAATATGGCCAACGAACTGACCTCAACTACCTTCTGTGGCAGAGAATTCCACAGATTCACCACTCTCTGTGTGAAAAACGATTTTCTCATCTCGGTCCTAAAAGACTTCCCCCTTATCCTTAAACTGTGACCCCTTGTTCTGGACTTCCCCAACATCGGGAACAATCTTCCTGCATCTAGCCTGTCCAACCCCTTAAGAATTTTGTAAGTCTCTATGAGATCACCCCTCAATCTTCTAAATTCCAGCGAGTACAAGCCAAGTCTACCCAGTCTTTCTTCATATGGAGGTCGTGCCATCCCTGGAATCAGTCTGGTTAAGGGGGTGATCACATTGAGATATATATATATAATTTTACTTCGGAGTCACGTGAGTGACTACGTGAAGAACCCGCCTGGCGCTGGCAAACGGCATTACGTCGACGCTGACGGCAGAAGCAGGAGCTGCACAGACAGCTCCTCGACAGCGGTAGGTTCGGACCGGCAGGTAAGTGCAGTGAAAAAATATTAGGACGGGGAAAAACTCCGTGCCTGGTGGAAACCAGGGTTTTAAAGGTTTAAATAACAAAATAAAGTTTAAAACTGAATTGAAATACTCTGTTTAAACAACGGAGTTTTGAATAGAACGTCCCGGGGAAAGAATACCCAGTGATCGGGACGAGAGATTAATTACGGGGCTGGTTCCGATACTGGTACCGTTTAAAATACGGTAGAAAGGTTTAAATGCTCCACAATTTTGGCAGGATATTTTAAAAGTCAGAAAGACTGCATTTTTAAAAAAGTTAATAAAATTCGCGATATGGAGAAAGTACTCCATAATATAAAAAGAGACTAGGGTCACAGTACCCAAACAGTTCCCCAAAAAAGACCCTGAGGGGCTTGAATGTACTAAAGACCAGGGTCACAGTACCCAAACAGTTCCCCAAAAAAAGACCCCGAGGGGCTTGAATATACAAAATATGGCTATGTGCCAAATTGAGAAATAAAAACTCTGACCCTGGATAGGGTGGAGGAAGTCTCTTTGGATATAATTCCAAGTGGATCAGGGCTGCAAAAGACAGACCCTGCAAGTGGTGATGTGAATTATGAATGCACACCACAAATAAAATAAAAATAAAAGTGAGGCCAGGTGTGCCTGAGATAGCAAAAGATTTTGCTATATCTAAAGGAAGTGGTGAGGCTATGGAAAAACCTAGCTGCCTACATTAATTATATGGTATCTCACCAACTTCAAGAATACGATAAAAACTTTATGTTTTATTTAAATATCAATGGTTAATCCATTTATAAATATCCATGTCTCAAATATATGAGATATAAGAAATACAATTTCAAAGTTTCAAAATGGTGCAAATATGTAATACTTTCAATATAAAATAAATTGCCATTAGTTGTGGAGCTTAATAGGAAGAAATAATATATATATAATTTACCGAATCTGCATCATAGGGTTGCAGATTAATACAAATCAGGATATATTAAACTCCTGATTATTATAGAATACCTGCCTTATGATAAATCAAAGATATTAATTACAAAATAACAGACCACTGATCTTTAAACTTTGGGAAGGAAAACTATGATCCAATAAAATTTTGATTATGGATCAAAACAAAGACAAAGATCTTTTATCTTACGGTCAAAAAACTATGATCCAATGAAAAATTTGATGATGGATCAAAATAAAGGCAGAAGTGGTATTATCCAAACATAGCCTTATCTTAACCTATATAATTGGGGAAAAGAAGGCTTGATGTACGTTGAAGAGGAACAAACATCTGGTTACAAAATAAGTCATGAAATCTCCAATTATGGGGGATTACAGGTGTATTATGATGGTTAAAACTTAATATAACTAAGGAGGATTGGTTCACCTGTATAAGGGAAAAACTGATTTCAGGTTTGCACTCAAAAGTAAATTTTAAAAAGAAGGGGAACGTACATGTATATTATAAAATTACCTTAGTGTAAAGATTCATGGTATAAACCATACAATAATATCATTATTTACACTTTCACAGTGTAAGAAAATAGAAACATCTAGAACATGGAAAACTGTTGTGATTAACAAAGTGTTAATCAAAATTACAGGTGCTTGAAATTAATTAAAGTGGGTCAAGCTGTGCAAGTTAAAACTTATCCAAACAATCAATCAGTTCAAGTTGTTAAACTGAACACTGAAGGAACAATATACTGATAAAAGATCAGCACTTGCACTAATGAGGTACATGGTATGGGTTATCTCGATTACATTTAAATTAGAAGAGATAAAGAGCAGCTGCAAATTAGTGCCTGCCATTACAAACCTGGTGGGAGGTAGGACTTGACCCATTACATAAAGCATATGCTCAGGCATTAATAAAATATTTTTAAATTACTATTCTGAATTCAGAAGTAATTTAAGTACCATAAGAGTGGGGAAAATTGTTCCATGATACAAATAGGTATTATTGTTGTTGACATACTTTGTTCCTCCATTAGGTTAGGGGAAAATATAAATAAAGTTCCAAAAGAAGGAATACAGAAGCTTATAGAATATGTATGCCTTGTGAAGAGGCTTATGCAAAATATCAAATGATACGTTATCATTATTAGTAATGTAAAAAAGGTTCATAAGCTGCTTCAACTATAAAATTACAATTGAAGCAAGTGTTACAGATGATGTACAGCTTCTGTGAATGTTTGGGTAAAGGTAAGAATATTATCTATTCTTATAACAATAATTGATATGTTTTTTGTTAAGCGGACTGCAGACAATTATACCAGGCAAACATAAATGGTTTGTCCTAAGAATTTTCCAAACATTCGTATTAATTGTTGAAGTATAAGGAGTTATGGATAAAAAAGATCGATTGTTTTATTATGGAACTGTCCATGTCGTATCAAGATGAACAATACCACGGCTGTGGCATATGTTAACTATGGTCAAATTTGGGAGGAAAATATATTGTCATTATTTTGCATACTTACGATTAATCTGGTTGTATACAGATTAAATCACTGATTTTAAATATTTCTTGTGGGTCACAAGATAAGTCAAACAACAATTATGGGATTATCTAAGTAAACAGATGTGGTATGTTTTAAAGTTTAGTCCACCTGTTTATCTCTAAGGAAGAGACAATGGTATCGGAAGATAACAAATTTGGGAAGAAAAACATATTGTCATTAATATGGATTACTTACGATTAATCTGATTGCATACAGATTAAATCACCAATCTTTCGAATATTCTTGTGGGTAATCTAAGAACAGTGAAGGTGGCTGCTTTTCTCCCAATTACATGAGGAAAAGATTCTTTGTGTTCCTCATTTTTGTTTAATAGGGCAGTGTCTGATGAATATGTAGCAGGACACTGCCAGAGGCATTTTGGTGGCCCAATATGGGTCCTTTATGGTTCATTTATATTGTGTGATTTTGAACTGCTAGTGATGATTCATAATGGCAGCAATTTATTGAAGTCAAAAAAGGGGTCTCGACCTAGGTCGTTGCCTGTCTCCCTTTGTTTCTTTGGATGCTGCTGCACCCACTGGGATCTCCAGGTTGAGAAACCCTGCAGTAATTTATTGTTGTACAAAAACCTCCATAAGTGAAAATATGAATTTGACTATCTACAGGTTGACTAGACCATCTCAACAGCTGATGGTCAAAGAAGTCTATGAATGTAAACCAATATTACGATATATCAATAAAATAATTATGTATAAAGAAGTGTTATACCTGCAATTTGCGGAAATAAGTCTAAATAACTATATTTTGTTATAAGAAATTGGAGGTCTGTATATACAGTAAAGTTATTTTTGTCATTTAGATATATGTGAATTCCTTGTGGATTGCATTTTCTAAGTATCTAATTGATAGAGCCAATTATAGGGCACAGAGTGTTACCGTCTTATAAACGGACAATATATTAACCAAGAAGTTATCAGATGCATTCATAATATCCCGATATGGAAAGGGATATATATGTAAATGTTAATAAAATATATATATGTGTGTGTGTATATATAGATATAGATATAGATATAGATAGATATATATATATATATATATATATATATATATATATATATATATATATATATATATATATATATATATATATATATATATATATATATAGATATATGGATATATATATAGATATATATATATATATATATATATATATATAGATATATATATATATATATATATTATATATAGATATATAGATATATAGATATAAATATAAATATAGATATAGATATGTGTATATGTATATATAATCTGTCCAAAATTGTAAAAAATATAAAGGCAGGAGATAAAAATCTTGAAATGCCTTAAGAAATGGACTTTAACTCTATCTATGATTCAAAAAACTTAAACATTGAAAATAATAATTCTGATAACTTTAGTATCAATATAAGAGTGCAAACATTGCAAATGTTACGTTATAATGGCATGTGGATACAAATTTATGCTTATACATGTTTATGAATCTACCAAACAAAGCACGCCAAGAAGACCTGAAAACAAAACCAAGGTAAACCTATAAGCACATCCTGCTGGCTTTAAGTTGTGTGTGTGTGTGTGAACATTGATGAAAATGTTGCAGTAGGTAAGAGTCTGTGGCAATGAGACTGCTTATTACACACAAAAACCACATTGGGTTCAGTAAAACTGATGGTTATAGAGGAATGTATTTCTAGATGGTTAATAATTGGATACATTCAGTAGGAACTAGACACTGAAAGGTGGAAAATCACTCTGTTAATGAGGAAAATACATTCACAGGAATGGCACAGGATGAGCCACTCGAGCAAAGATGCAAGGCCGCAGGAGGCTGTAGATTACTGTTAAAATAAAGGAACCAGTCATGGTGTCAGATTTAGACACGCAATGTTCGGTTCGCTATAATTGTTGCTTTGTCATGCCATAAAAATATATATATCAATTGGTATTTGTGATAAATTTGCTTTTCAATAGAAAGGGCATTATTTTCATTTTTTATAATGTGAAAATTATTTATCACATAACTTGAGGCAATGTTTGGGGAAAATGTGTTATTCGCTCGTTATTGTGTTAATGAGCCGTACTGTTGTATGGAATAAATTCTACGACACAAAAAACACAGAAAGCTTTAAACTCTTCACGTAGTCACTCACGTGACTCCGAAGTAAAATAGTAAGATTAAATGAGAACTTACCAGTTCGAAGTTTGATCGTTATTTTATGAGGAGTTACGATGAGGGATTACGTGAAGAACCCGCCTGGCACTGGCAAACGGCATACTTCAAAGCAGCGGCATGAAAAACACAGAACACAAAATAGCCGAAGTAACATAGTAAGGCTCATAATAGGCTTAGAACTACCAGATGATCATTTATTTTATGAGGGTGGGGAGTGGAGGGTTCTTCACGTAATCCCTCATCGTAACTCCTCATAAAATAACGATCAAACTTCGAACTGGTAAGTTCTCGTTTAATCTTACTATTATGGGGGCCATACACAAGATGAATGGTCACAATATGTGTTCTAGTATAGGAGGTTCCAAAACTAGAGGCATACGTTTAAGGTGAAGGAAACAATTTTATACGTAGGGTGCTGGGTATATGGAATACACTGTCAGAGGAGGTACAATTATAATGTTTAAAAGACATTTGGACAGATACATGGATAGAAAAGATTTAGAGGGATATGGACCAAATGGGACTGGTTGAGGTAGGTAACTTGGTGGGTTTGGAAAAGTTGGGGTGAAGGGCCAGTTTCCATGCTGTATAGCTCTGACTCCATAACCCGCAACTTGAGTGGTAATTGGCAAATGATCTTACTAGCTCAGTTAGAGACTATGTTGCAAAACAGAACGGAATTGTTGAAAACTGAAGTAGGGCTAAGCTGACTGGTGGTTCCCTCATTCAATTGCGTCCCCTAATTTCGGGAAGGACATTATTGCTATTGAGGAAGTGCAGCGTAGGTTTACAAGGTTAATTCCTGGGAAGGCGGGACTGTCAAATGCTGAGAGAATGGGCTTGTATCCTCTGGAGTTTAGAAGGATGAGAGGGGATCTTATTGAAACATAAGATTATTAAAGGGTCTGTCCCACTTGGCCGTCATTTACGCGACAGGCCGGTAGTGACTGACGCGCGACGGTCGCACGCTTCTTCATGCGTCCGCACAGCCATCTGGAGTGCATGCCGTCATTTGAAGATAGACACAAAATGCAGGATTAAATGCAGGAGGGACCGGCAGCATCTCTGGAGAGAAGGACTGAAGAAGGGTCTCGACCCAAAACGTCACCGATTGCTTCTCTCCAGAGATGCTGCGGTCCCGCTGATTTACTCCTGCATTTTGTGTCTGTCTCCAATCGTCTTGGCCCCGCTCTGGGAGTAGAAGTGGGGGCAGATCCGGATCTGCAATGGCCGTGAGCCCCAGGCCGAGCTTGGCGATCGTTTGCCTGCTTCTGCTGCTGTTGGAGGTGACACGTTGTGCCGCGCCAGGGTCTTGGGCCTGTCCCACTTTGGCCGTCAGTTACGCGACAGTCCAGTGGAGCACGAAGATTTAGTGCAGGACGAAGTCCACACTCCTCCATGCCACTCCACATTCATCCACACCACTCCATGCGCCCGTCCCGCGCTAGCAGGTCGCGTAAATGATACGCGAATGACGACCAAGTGGGACAGGCCCTTAAGGGTTCGGACACGCTAGAGGCAGGAAACATGTTCCCGATGTTGGGGGAGTCCAGAACCAGGGGCCACACAGTTTAAGAATAAGGGGTAAACCATTTAGAACGGAGATGAGGGAATACTTTTTCACACAGAGTTGTGAGTCTGTGGAATTCTCTGCCTCAGAGGGAGGTGGAGGCGGTTCTCTGGATACTTTCAAGAGAGAGCTAGGTAGAGCTCTTAAAGATAGCGGAGTCAGGGGATATGGGGAAAAGGCAGGAACAGGGTACTGATTGGGGATGATCAGCCATGATCACATTGAATGGTGGTGCTGGCTCGAAGGGCCAAATGGCCTACTCCTGCACCTATTGTCTATTGTCAATTTGTGGAGTAGAGCAATGAGCTAGTTCCACATTACTTCTGCCTGCATTGTTGTGATCATGATTATTACCTGTTACAATGGATACCCTTGTGCCAGCAAGAGAATTGGTTGCATTCACATTAATATTGTCTTTATAGTTGCAGGAATGGCTTGACTAAGAGTCTTAGGCACTTTCTTTATTATACTGGAACATCTGCTAAAGTATTTATTTCTACAGTCTGGAGCATCACATCATCTTGTCTTTTGTTGTTATTGTTCTTTTTCCCCTTCTCACAAGTACTAGAGATTTGTCGTACCTACTTCAGAGATATTAGACATTGGAAAAAGTACAGAGCTGAATGGGCCAAACTGCACTTGCTAAACTAGATATTTCATTCTATTGAATTTAACGAAAATAAAAATCAGGCAAAGCATTTAACTGGAGATCAAAGCAATACCACTTGATCCTAAGATAGACACAAAATGTCTGAAGAAGGGTCTTGGTCTGAAACATTACCTACTCCTTTTCTCCAGAGATGCTGTCTGACCTGTTAAGTTACTCCAGCTTTTTGTATCGACTTCCGGTTTAAACCAGCATCTGCTGTTCCTTCCTACACATTCCACCTGACCTTGTTGAATTCAGTCAGAGAGAAAATATTCCTCACACACTTACACTCAGTGGGTCTATTCACATGAAGTATGTTAATTGGACACAGAGGACAGGATCACAGCACTGAGCCAAGGAGGAGCACTGCACAATACCACTGACACAGGTACTGACCTCTGGGTGTGAATGGACAACCAAGCATCCAGGCATGTTGTTGAGCACCAGTTTCCTCATGGCCGGGACTGCTGACTAGTGCCTGAAGAAACATCAAAGGCCTTATCTCTTTCTCTTGTGTCCAGCAGGGCAGTTCCCATCTTCTTACGCTAGCATTTCCACAACTAACTTTTCATTCTGCTCGGGAATGGTTCTGTCTAGGCATTCCTGTGGTATGGATTTAGGTTCACTTTAACATCAATAGTTAGCGTGTTCAATATGGAAAATCATTTTCTAATTTTAAAACCTCGAATCACTTCATTGCCAGGTAGCACCTCAAATTCTAGCCTGACTCAGGTTGCCTTCTCCTTGGACAAACCAGCACACAATGTCTGCTGGAAGTATTCCCCTTTAATTCCTTTACTTGCTTGAACTATAGTATCACCGGTGCATTGGCGTGGTAGCTTGGTGCTCATTTCAAGTATGAAATATCCGTGAACCCCTAAGATCATGGTGCAGATGAGGCATATCTGGTTGGTATGTAGAGTTAGATCTAACATGAGTGTGTGTGTGCACGTGTGTGTGTGTGAGAGTGTGTGTGTGATCGTAGAGTCAAGCAGTTCAGAGACACGCCCTTTGGCCCACCATGTCCATGCCACCCAGTGTATCTATCTATACTAATTCTATTAACTTGCACAATTGTGTGGTGAGTCCAAAGTTCATCCCAATTGTAGGGCCATGAACTAGGCAAAGTATCAACATGTGGCTGATGCCACTGCAGGCAAACCCTAACCCCCTCACAATTGTGTGTTATTAGTCAAAATGATAAGAGCAAGATTGCTGCATTTACCATGGTTTTGTTTACAGCTTCAAGCCTATCCACATGCAGTGAAACTTCTGACCCATTTTAACGGAATGATTATTTTGTCTGGGGCAGAGGAAATGGGAAATAACTGAAGGAGGACTTCAGGAAAGCTGGTGCATGTGGTGTAGACTTTGTTTCCTGGACTGAAGTTGAGGCAGTTGGACTGGGTGTCCTAAAGATGACTTTTTTTTTACAAAGCTTCAGAAAATTTGCCAGAGATCTAAAGTTTGTTTATTTAAGCCAACTGAGCCATAAACATTTTTATTAGCCCAGTGGAGCAATAAATTTTTCATTTCATGCCAACAGGGCATAATGCATAGACATTATTAGGCTAATGGAGCCACAGACAACTTTTATTGGACTAACGGGGCCAGAAACATAGAAATAGTTATTAAGGCAACATGCCGACATTGCTGTTCAAAAAAAGTACAGAATACAGGCCAGAAACCCCAGCTTTTAGTAGACCAGCTGGTCCAATAATCTTGAAGCAGCTACGATGGCAATGGATCTAATTGAGTTAAAAAAACATATTTTAGAAGAAAAACTTCAAGGATTTGGTACATTGAAAAATTCTGTTACATTGTCACAGAATATGACCATGGCTGGTTTCGTTCTGGGTAACACCACCCTCTTTTACTGATGAAAGCTGTACAACGTTGTCACCTTTGGCCATACTCGACTCCATTATACAGTCTTGAAAGCCAGCTGCCCATTCCTCGAGCCTTGGCTAGCCCACAGTATCACCACGTCCTCTAGCCTCAGGTTTAAAATAATTTTGGAGTCAGACGTTCAGAGAGTTCTAAATGTTGAAGGCAAAGAGATTATTCCACACAATCCCAGCCTGATAGAAGATTCAATCCTTCGTAAACTGGGTTATTTTCATAACCATTGAAATTTGACGCATTTTAATACTTCATTTTTATACAAAATACAGCCAGGAAACGACGTAATTCAGAAATTGAATTTCTGAAACAAAACAGAACGCAGAGCCAGAGACACAAGAGGCTGCAGATGCCAGAATCTTGAGCATAAAACAAAGTGCCTGAGGAACTCAGCGGGGTGGGCATTACCAGTGGAGCAAAATGGACAATCAAGGTCTTTTACAGACTAATTGAGTAGAAGAGGGAAAGCTGAATAAAAAATGTTGGTGTGGGGCAAAGCCTGTAAGTGATACTTCAGTGAGAGGTGGTGGGGGGGGTGAATTGGGTAGGGATAGTGATAATCGGCTAAAGGTGAAATGGAGACTAAAGGGCATCATGGAATCATAAAAATCCTGCCTAACCTGCCCATCCAGACTAAGATGCTCCATCTACTCTACTCCCATGTGTGGCCCTTCCCCCTCTAAAGCATTGATATCCCTATAGCTGTCCACATGCCTTCTAAATGATCACATTCACAAGTTATAGGAGTAGAATTAGGCTATTCGTCCCATCGAATCATCTCTGCCATTTAATAGTAAGATTAAATGAGAACTTACCAGTTTGATGTTTGATCTTTATTTTATGAGGAGTTACGATGAGGGATTACGTGAAGACCCCGCCAGCACGCATGCGTGACATTCTTCAAAGCAACGGTGTGAAATCACAGATACCAGAGTTGACTAACATAGTAAGATAAGAGAACTAGCATACCAGTTGACCTTTATAATAGAGGGTTTGGGAGCGGAGGGCACGTAATCCCTCATCGTAACTCCTAATAAAATAAAGATCAAACTTCAAACTGGTAAGTTCTCATTTAATCTACTATTTTACTTTGGAGTCACGTGAAGATTTCAAAGCTCTGTGATTTCATGCCCTGGAACGTGTCCATGCTCACACACTGCCATTACGAGAAATGGAGGAGTATGTTAATGTATTTCAGACATGAAACTGTGCTGAAAAACAAAAGGTATTAATTCCATAATACGAAACAATAATGCCCCTACATCGGGGAAATTATAAAACAGAACTTAATATTTTTTCCGCAAACATCTCAGGTACGGCCACGGGTTTATTGTAAAACCGCTGAAAGGTTTTTTCGTTACTCCAACCCGCTGTTGCAAGGATGTAGTCCATCGGAACTTCCATCATCCTTGCCGCTGATGTGGATGCAGCCCTGGTGGAGTGAGATTTAAACATGTTAGTGTCCACCCCCGCTGCACCCAATACCACCCTTAACCATCTGGAAATGGTTTGCACGGTGACTCCATGGTGATGGCGTTTGTGGCTAATGAGCAAAGCCCTCTCCGTGCCCCTGAGACTCTTAGTGACCTCTATGTAGCGTAATATGTGGGTCACGATACATAGATGGCAGTCTACGGGATAGGCCAGGAAATCCAATTTTTGGCCAGATGAACCAGGCCTGTCTTGCTTGAGTAACCCCTGGATAAAGAAAGTTACCTTGCAATTACCATATGTTCATGGCGTCCATCCTTAGCTTATGTAGGGACTGGACCCGTTGTGCTGTTACGAGTGCCAGCAGCATGACCATTTTGTAGGTCAGTTTATCCAATGAAAGGCCAGTTATTGGTGCTCACCCTCGGAGCATAGTTAATGCAATGCTGATATCCCAAGTCTGGGAATATCTGGACCTGGGGGGATTTGAATTAAATATACCCCTCATTAATTTTGACACCAGAGGGTGAGATCCCACTGCAAGGTGATCGCACCCTCGCCCAAGATAGTTAGATAGGGCACTCCTGGCACAGTTGATGGCACTATAGCTCAAACCCTCATCAAAATGAAGGCTTGCCAGGAACTCCAGCACTTCTGTGATGGTGGCTGTGCCATACGTGGTGTTCGTTTTTGAGCAAAACACCTCCCATTTCTTCACGTATGTGAGGTATTGTCTTCTGGTGGACTCCCTGCACGATGCTGTGATGACATTGATTGTTCGGTCGGAGAGTCCATAGTCCAGAAGTGGCATTTTCAAATCCTGCAAACCAACAGGATTATCCAGTCATGGCACGGGTGACTCTCCCCTGTCACAGGGTGTACCAATAGACTCGGATGTTTATTTATTGGGATGCAAGGTTCTGTGGCCACGTCTTGTACCACAGGGAACCATGGTTAAGTAGGCCAGTCGGGAACAACCAGAATACCCGATGCGGAGTCTTGTCTAATTTTTTGCAAGACCCGACTGATGAGGCAGAAGGGGGGAAATGCATAGAAAAACAAATCCCCCAGTGTAGCGAGAAAGCGTCCATCGCTACTGCCCCAGAGTCTGGTTCCAATGCAACATATGTTAATATTTGGTGATTGAGTCTGGATGCAAAAAGGTCGATATCAGGTGTTCCATACCGATCTACAATGTCAGCAAACATTTTTCGGTCCAACATCCGTTCGGTGTTGTAATTAAATTTGCGTGACCTGGTGTCCACCACTGTATTTAGCCTATCTGGAAGGGAAGTGGCTGATATCCAAATGCTCCTTTCTAGGCACCAGTGCCAGATTGTGTTGACCAATTCGTCACAGGATATCGACTTTATTCCATCCATATGATTGATATGAGCCACCACAGTGGTATTGTCAATCTGTAAACGTACATGCAGATGGTGCATGTCCGAACAGTAAGCTCGGAGTCCATGAAATGCTCCCAGCATTTCTAGATAATTAATTCTTAGTGCCGGAAGTAGAGTTACTTCATGTGCACTCCATCTACCACCACAACTGGAGGTGGTATTAGTTGCTCCCCACCCTTTTGTGCTGGCATCAGTTTGTAGTATAACCAAGGGATTTATGATAGTGATGGGGTTAGAGCAATGTCGTGCATTGTCTATCCACCATTGTAATTCTAATTTCGCTTTCCCTGGTAATTGCATTGGCCTGTCAAAATGGCCCACATGGTGCTTGAGAACTGCTATTTTGGCCCTTTGTAAGTTTTGGTAATGTAGTGGGCCAAATTGTGTGGCTGGAAAGGCAGCCACTAACTTCCCAATCACCCTGGCTACTTGCCGAATAGATGGTTTCCTGATGCCAGTAAGGCTGTTGCATGCTTCTATCAAGTCTGACGCTTTGTTTGGTGGCAAAGTGACAGACATACGAACAGAGTTAATTGTGAACCCCAAATAGTCCATGGTAGTAGAAGGCATCAATTTTGATTTATTTGGATGAATGACAAATCCCAGCTTTTGAAATAGGTGCCTGGTGGCTGAAACAACCCGTTTAGCCAGCTCCAAAGTTTTTCTCACGATTAAAATTTCATTGAGGTAAGGCATAACAATATGATTTTGTTTCCGGAGACACGCCAAAGCTGGTTTTAATAATTTGGTAAACAGTCTGGGTGCTGATGATAATCCATTAGGTAGTGCTTTGTACTGCCAGAGCTGCCCCATCCAGACAAATATCAAATATCTGCGATGATCCTTGTTTATTGGTACTGAATAGTATGCATCCTTTTGGTCGATACAAGCCATGAAGTACCTTTTGGCAATTAGTTGTTTGGCCATGATAAAGGTTTCCATTTTGAAGTGGACATACTGCACGAAAGTATTCAGTTCAGCCAAATCTATGATGATGCGGCATCCGCCGTCTTTTTTAGTGAAAATGTTCGATACGAACTCATGAGACTCTCTTTTAGTTTTCTCAATTACCCCTTTTGAATTTAGTCTTAGACGTTCAGCATGACCTTCTGTCTTTTCCTTTTGTGAAAGTACGAATTTCTGACTAGGCGTATGCTGAACAGGGGAAGGGAGTTTGTGAACAAATTCAATTTTATATCCCTGAATACGTTCTAGTATGAAAGGATCAGTAGTTAAAGTGCTCCATGCATCCCGAAACAAGTGCAACCGTCCACCAACCCATGAGGAGCCTAGACATGCGATGTTCATGAGGCAACCAGACCCACCTACCTCCATGATTACCGGCGGTGCTGCTTTGGTTGCCTCTGTCCTTGTTTCTTGTGGTGTGGAGGCGCTGTGGTGTGGGGTTGGCGCATCTTCCAAGAAGGCCGTGCTGGGCCATGGTCTAAAAAAGACCGCTGAGCAGGTTGTCCGGCCTTCGAGCTTTCACCAGCAGGTGGTCTATCGCCGTATCGTTGTCTGCTGGTGGATGCTTAGGGGTGCTGCCGCCGCTGGTATGGGCACTTGGTGGCAGCCGGCACCTTAATCATGCCAATATCTTTTGCCTCCTTGTCGAGGTCTTTGACCTGCTTCGGCAGGTTGTCCCCAAATAGCAATGTTGGTGGCTGTGCACTGCTGGGTCTGCACAACCCCGCAAACTTGGGGTTGAGTGCAGGCCGGATGACGCTCTTCCTGTAACTGTTGATCTCGTATTGAGTGTTACATAAGAGGGCTAGCGCGTCCTGCAGCTCCTCCGGCATATCAACTCCATCCACTGTTCTGGCAACGGCCGTAATCCCCACAGCCAGCAGTTTAAGGATTTTCTGGAGCTTGACCTCTTGGCTCCTTATCCCAGGGCTCATGTTACCCCAAATGGGGTTGTTAACAGCAGGCACATTGAGGGAGACGCAATTCTCCGGAGCTAGGTACTTTGCTGCCGTATCATTGATGGCTTGATCTTGTAGTTGGTTGGTCGCCCTGTAATTGATACTGGCTGCCAACTTAGGATGTAACGGCAGCCCTTTTTGGGTAGGTAATGCAAATTTAGAGACCATACTCTTCTGGCACCCCTAGCATTGTCATATCTTCAGTCATGCCCCCATCTTCAGAGTAAGCCCAGTTCTGACTCCTGATGCTCCCCTGCGAAAAGGGTGGGACATTTGGCAGTCCTGAAAAGGATGCTGCCATGGGTCTGCTAGGAGACCCACTGTGACTCTGCCCCTGCTGTAGCAGGTCACGCTGGAGCAACTGCTCCACCATCCACTCCTTGCGGGACAGTCGACCGCCGTCGCTTCCCGCAAGCGGGGTATCATCCGGTCCGGACTCAGCCGAGTCAGCGGACCTGCCCGACTTCCGGGTGGATTTGCTGCCAGTCCCAGGAGCACCTGTGGCCTGTAGCGGTGTGAAGCTGAGGGCTGCGGTTTGAACCAGCAGCTCAGGAGAACTCGGATGCCGCTGGCTGCCTCCTTCCTCAGCAGCAACTTTAGTAGCGGCTCTTCTCGATTTTCGGGACTCCATGGTGCGCTCTGAAAAACACACAGCACACAGAGCCAACAAACGACCTCAGAATGGTAAGTACCTACCTGCGGGCCGTTTTTAAACTTATGCTGGAGGAGCGGCGCTCCTCCTGCCTGTCGCTTCGCAATGCGTTTGACGATATGTCGCGCATGCATGTGGCGGGGTCTTCACGTAGTCAATCACGTGCCCCCGAAGTGAAATCATGGCTGATCTCTGACACCCAATCCCATTTTCCTGCCTTCTTCCCATAACCTTTGACACCCGTTCTAATCAGGAACTTGTCTATCCCTACCTTAAAATATTCACTGACATTGGCCTCCAAAACCTTCTGTGGCAATGTTCCACAGATTAACTACTCTCTGACTAAAGAAGTTCCTCCTCAACTCCTTGTTAAATGAGTGCCCTTTAATTCTGATGAATACAAATGTTGTTTTACTACCTGCCACAACTACCTACTCTGGCAGCTCATTGTATATACCCACTGCCCTCTGTGTAAAATTGAAGAGTGGGGTGAAATGTAAAACTGGGGGAGGCATTGGGTGGAAGGGTACAGGGGAAGAGGAAGAAGGGGATGGGGGGCCCAGAATATGGAGGGGTAGGAGAGGAAGGAGAAAGACTAAGATGGGGGAAAGGTGGGGCAAAGACTGGCAAGTGATCAGTAGATACAGCAGAGGAGGAGCAAGGCTTGTGCTCTGCATGCTTAGGCATCCCGCAACACCTGGTTCCGAGCCATTTTAATTCCACTTCCCATTCCTAAACTGGCCTTTCTATCCTCAGTCTCCTCCACTGCCAATGTGGGGCCACACGCAAACTGAAAACACGCTGTCGCCTATTCCTGCAACCCAATAGCATGAACGTTCAATTCTCCAATTTCAAGAAAACTCTCCATCCTCACAGATACAGAAGCACATGAGGTCAGGATTGAACCCAGCTCACTGAGGATATGAGGCAGTAACTCTATCTCGGCCCACAGAGTCCGCACCAACCAGTGATCCCTGCACATTAACACTATCTTACACACACTAGGGACAATTTACATTCATACCACACCAATTAACCTACAAACTTTGGAGTGTGGGAGGAAATTGGAGCTCCCGGGGAAAACCCACGCCGGTCACGGGGAGAATGTACAAACTCCGTACACACAGCACCCGTTGTCAGGATTGAACCCGGGTCTCTGGCGCTGTAAGCGCTGTAAGGCAACAGCTCTACCGCTGCGCCACTGTGCCGCCCTTGAACATATGTTAATCTTGTGTCAGTTTTATTGGAAGGTGACATAACAAAACTCCTGCAATAGTGGATAATAACGTTAATAGGAATGAGGAGCTGGAAGAAACGGTCTGGGGTAAAACAGTGCAGGAGAAAGTAACTAGGCAGGCAGCCAACATGTCTCCAGGATCTAATGACATGCATTTCAAAGTTTTGATTGATCTGTCTGTGCAAATGTCTACACTGGGTGTCCGTTTCCAAAATTTCAAAGATTTTAAAACTGTCACACAGATTGGAAAGTAGCAAAGGTAACCTGACAGTTAAGAAAGCAGGGAGTGACAAAATGGGGAACTACTGACCAGTGAGGCTGAACTAGTTGTCGGGGAAGTGTTAGAATGTATTATCAGGAACGTGATAAAAGGGCACACAAAAATGAATGGGATTGGGCAGAATCAAATGTATTTACAAAAGAGACATGATTTTGATAAATCTGTTCATTAACTTAGAAGAAGATACAGTAGTACTTAGACTTCAAGAAGGCCTTTGAGAAGGTTGTACATAAGAGATCATAATACAGAATTAGAGCAGTTCTGGTCACCCCATTACAGGAAGGCTGCGGAGGCGTTGGAGAGGGTGTACGGGGTGCAAATGTTTTTGCGCAGAGTCTGGTAGGTACCTGGATTTGCTGCCAGGTGTGGTGGTGGAGACAGGTACCATAGTGGCATTTCCGAGGTTGTAATAAGCACATGTGAATGCAGGGAATTGAGGGATTTGGATCCCATGCAGGCAGAGGAGATTCGTTTAACTTGGCTATATGTTCAGCATGGACATTGTGGGCCGAAAGGTCAGTTCCAATGCGGGACTGTTCTACATTTAATGTCCTACGTTCACACAGTTTTGTGGACAATGTTCTGTTGTGGAACAGACAGAACAAGAAGAGAAGGGTGATTTAGTGATCGGCTGCTTCAGGTGACAGGAGGGAAGTCTAAGCACTTCCCCTTAATCAACTTTCTTCCTTAGAACATCACAAAATCTCTTATCCCTTATCCTTATGATGGGAGTCAAACATTGTGAAAAGGAAAAAAAACAAACTGCTGAAGGAACTCAGTGGGTCAGGCAGCTATTTTTTTGCTCGAAGTACCAGCATCTGCAGTCTCTTGTATCTCCATCTTTCAAAAAGGATAAAGAGAACACAAAGTGAAGGCATAAGTCAGTGGGTCAGGAAGCATCTCTGAAGGGTGTGGATAGACAATGATTTGGGTCGGGACCCTTCTTCAGGCCAAAGGGGTTGAGCGGAGAACACTGAATAAGAGAGGTGCGGGAGGGGCGGGAAGGAGGTTGTGAAGGAACAAAGCAAGAAGGGTCTTGACTCTAAACGTCACCCATTCCTTCTCTCCAGAGATGCCGCCTAGCCCGCGGAGTTACTCCAGCTTTTTGTGTCTATCTGGCAAGTGATTGATGGATACATGTGAGTAAGATTTGATTGGGTGAGTGGTGGAGAAAGGCTAGAGATGAAAAGGAGGCAAAGGGAGATAGGAGACGACAGGAGTGAAATGTAAAGCCTGAAGGAGGGATATAGGTGCATGAGGATGGGGGAGAGAAGGGAAAGTGGGGATAGTGTGAGAAATGGCAGTGCATCAGGGTGGTCCACTGGAAACAATAGACAATAGACAATAGACCATAGGTGCAGGTGTAGGCCATTTCGCCCTTCGAGCCAGCACCGCCATTCAATGTGATCATGGCTGATCATCCCCAATCAATTCCCCGTTCCTGCCTTCTCCCCATATCCCCTGACTGCTATTTTTAAGAGCCCTATCTAGCTCTCTTGAAAGCATCCAGAGAACCTGCCTCCACCACCCTCTGAGACAGAGAATTCCACAGACTCACCACTCTCTGTGAGAAAAAGTGTTTCCTCGTCTCCGTTCTAAATGGCTTACTCCTTATTCTTAAACTGTAGCCCCTGGTTCTGGACTATGACAACATCGGAAACATGTTTCCTGCCTCTAGTGTGTCCAAACCCTTAACAATCTGGAAAGAGAGGAGGTGTTGCTTTACCTAAAATTGGAGATGGTTGTGTTTATTGAATGTCAATCCTCTCATTTTGGAGTTCCTCAGTGCATCATGTAAAATGCTTCATTAACAATCTTCCTTCCAGCATAAGGGTTGGAGTGCTAGCTGTCATTAATGATTGCACCATATCAATGCTATTTGTAAATCCTCAGTGAAGCAGCAAGTCCGAGACACCATCCAGGTATAGCCTAATAAAGAGTAATATTTATGACGCAATATTCCCAGGCAATCCGCAACAACAGGTTTATGAGGATGTTGCTCAGACTTCATGACCTGAGCTATAGAGGCTGTCACGTTGGCGTAATGGTAGAGCTACTGCCTGACAGCGCCAAAGGCCTGGGTTCGATCCTGACTGCGGGTTTGTACGTTCTCCCCGTGAGTTTTCTCCAAGATCTTTGGTTTCTCCCACACTCCAAAGATGTACATATTTGTAGGTTAATTGGCTTGGTATAAATGTAAAATTGTCCCTAGTATGTGTAGCTAGTGTTAATGTACAGGGATCATAGGTCAGCACAGACTCGATGAGCCAAAGGGACTGTTTCCGCTCTGTATCTCTAAATTAAACTAAACCTCTGCAAATGATTCACCTCCTGACACCCCAAAGCCTTTCCAGCAGCTCCAAGACAATGTTGAGGAGTGGAGAAAACACATTACATCTGGATGAATGAGTGTAACTTCAACAACACTAATCACATCCAGGAAAAAGCAACTTACTTGATTGGGATCTCATTTACCACCTATTTACCCCTTCCGACACCGGTTCACAATACTACCACAATGTGTACCATGTACAAAGTACAGAACAATGATTAGTCCAGGCTATTCCAACAGCATCTTCTGAACCTGTGGGCTACCAACAGAAAGCATGGTGACACTATCAACAGCATGAGTGCAAGAGAACAACATCTGGAATTAAACATTGTTATTGTTCCTTTGTCAACTCTCAGTCTGAGGAGAAGGCAGAAGGATGGTGTCGAGAGGCAAAAATAGATCAGCCATGACTGAATGGCGGAGTTGATTCGATGGGCTGAATGGCCTAATTCTGCTTCTGTGACATGAACTACATATTGGAGATTCTTCCCGAAAACACAATGATAGTACCTCCAATAGAGGGACTGCAGTGGTGCAAGATGGTTCTCACCATTACAACCTCAGGACTGTTGTGGGTGAGCAATAAATGTCGGTCTTGCCAAAAATGCTCAGGTCCTGAAAAGTTAATTTAAAAAAAGTAATGGAGTGCCACAGTGATTGATGCCCTGGTGCTCACCATCTATATCAACGATTCGGATGAAGGAACCAAGAGGAATATATCCAAGTTTGCTGATGACACAAATGTTGTTTGTAGCAGGATACATTGGGTTCTCATGAGGCGAGATGAAGATATGTAGGTTTGGCGGATAGAATAAAATGCTGAAAAAATGTGAGGTCATCCACATTTGTACAAAATAAAAGAGAAAGGCAGATTATTTTTAGTTGATGAAAAATTAAGATGTTAATGTCCTGCAGGATCTGGACTATATACAGAGGCAAATGCATTTTCCTTTTATGCAACAGGATTTAAGTATAAAAGTAAAACTATACCCCTGCTGACCCGTCTCAACCTGAAAAATGACCCATTCCTTCTCTCCAGAGATGCTGCCTGTCCTGCTGACTTACTCCAGCTTTGCATTCATTCATTCATTTATTTTCTGTTTATCTCCTGCCATTGTGTAGGGCTTTGGTTATACTAAACCTGGAATATTCGATTCAGCCTTGGTTTCCCTATGTTACGAAGGACACATCTTTCGTTTATTTTCTATATAAGTGGCACGGTGGCGCAGCAGTAGAGCTACTGCCTTACAGCGCCAGAGACCCGGGTTTGATCCTGACTACGGGTGCTGTTTGTACAGAGTTTGTACATTCTCCCCGTGACCTGCGTGGGTTTTCTCCAAGATCTTTAGTTTCCTTCCACACATACATGTTTGTAGGTTAATTGGCTTGGTTATAAATGTAAAATTGTCCCCTGGTCTGTGTAGGGTAGTGTTAATGTGCGGGGATCACTGGTCGTTGCAGACTCGATGGGCTGAAGGGCCTGTTTCTGCGCTGTAACACTAAACTAAACATTTGTGATGCCCTCTTACCTAATTGATATTTAAGATTGGTGGAGTTGTTAAAACTGTTCCTCATGGTCAAGTGTTACAACATTAATTGCATCATGACATTTGTTCAATTTCTACACTGAGTTTTTCTGTGATTATGCATGGTCTAAGTGAAGGATGTAAAATGTGCCAGTATGAGTGCAAGAAGAACCTAGCCTATTGCCAGATACTGGTATTTAATCGGTGTCCTGCTTAAAGGTAATATGGCAGGATGCATTACCATTTGGAAGGGGGATTCAACTTCCCACTTTTCAGCAGAGTTGGAAAAATAACATGGAAGTTCTCCCCAGGGTCTCCTCTGATGTTCATCCCCCCCAATCAACACCATCCAGACAGGGAGTCCAGCCACTTATCTCACTGCTATTTGTGTAAGATTGCTTTGCACTATTGGATCTCGGGTTTCCTACAGTCAAACAGTAATTACATAGCAAAATATCTGTTATGGCAGTAAACACTTGTGCATGAGACATCAGATCATTCGTCTCAGCATTACAGGGTGATAATATGTCTGCCCTGCATGAACCTCCTTGCATCCTTACCAACGAACACTAGCTCCAAAACTCACGATTCCATTATTGTATGCGTGTTTATCCTGATTCCTTTAAATGGATTCAACATCTTTATCTATCTGTTCCATGAAATCATAAAGATATTTTTAAATTGAATTAGATTTTAGTTTTAAGAAAGAGGCCCTTTGGCACACCGAGTCCATGCAGACCATAGATCGTTCGCACACTACTTCTATGTTAACCCACTTTCGCATCCCACACCCCAGGGGTGATTTACAGAAGCCAATTAACTTACAAACCAGCATATCTTTGAAATGTGGGAATAAACCAGAGCACCAGGAGGAAACCCAAACGGTCACAGTGAGAAGTTACAACTGCACACAGCGTCCGTAGTGAGGATCGGATCCGGGTCTCTGTAGCTGTGAGGCAGCTACTCTACCGCTGCGCCACCATGTCACCTCCCCTTGACCCTTTCATTGTGCAAATTTAAAATAAATCTTATTTATATGAACAATAGATGAGCTATAATATCCTAACTTCTAATTCTCTTCTACATATCGTTAATCCTATTCATTTTATAAATCGTAAGATCCGGGGACTTCAACAACTAACTAACTACACCTTGCAATGAAAATCAAGGACAGGAATTCCAGCTTCTCCTTCTCACAATGTGCAACGTCCATCCTTTAACCTCTTCCCTTGACTCCTGCATCAAAGAGACATCCCTTCAAAATCCCATTTGTTTAAATGTTCACTTCTCATTCCTTTGGTGGGCAGGGAGGATACACGCATTCATTTTAATCTTCCTTCATGGGATAGGCTCCTCCCAGTAATAAATAGAGTGAACCTTAACTCTGTTGCATCTGTTACTAACCCACATGACCTCAAACCTATGATTTTAGCAAAAAATCTGGTTGAAAAGGTGTCCTTGAGGTTAGAGAATCATAGAGAGATACAGCATAGAGACAGACTCTTTGATTCAATGTGTCCCTGATGAACGTCACCTATTTACCTACACTAATCCCATTCTCCCTACATTCTCTTGAATCACTCCAGATTCTACCACTCACCGGCACACCAGGGATGATTCACCATAGACAATTAACCTATTGACCCGCACATCTTCAGGGTGTTACGAGGAAACATGAGTCCCTGGTGGAAACCCACATAATCACAGGAAGAGCATGCAAACTCCACACAGGCAGCACGCGAGGTCAGGATCAAACCCAGGCCTCATCTACTGTGAGGCAGTGGCTTTACAATCTGTGCCACCGTGCCCTCTCAATGTTTCACTGTCAGTTGCCAGGTCCTGACATGCCTTGGTATCCATTTGGAATTATTATCAAAAGTAGGCACAAAGTGCTGGAATAACTCAGCGGGTCAGGTAGCCTCTCATAACTCCAGAGATACTGCCTGACCCGCTGAGTTACTCAAGCACTTTGTATCTAACTTCGATATATATCAGCATCTGCAGTTCCTTTCTACACATGAAATCGTTATCAGTTGTGGTGTTCCTTTGTGATGCCCAAATTTATTTAAGGAAAATACTATGAATGGCATTTGTACATTGAGAGCACATCTTTATTTTAATCAAGATTATTTTTAACATATTGAGAGTAACTTTCATTTTTTACAAGGAATCGCGAATACCAGACACATTAGTTACAATTGGCATCAGAAAATATCTAATTACAATTAAACTTCCAGAAAAGTTTTTTTATGTATTTAGATTTGTTGGGGATTTTTTTCCCAAATAAATTGCCCAGTACTTGATGTGTAATACTAGTTTCCATAGTAACAGACCGTTCTGTGAAGTATGGAGGGATAATTCATTGACAGCACAGCTGGAATTAGTTTAAAATTGTTTATTACTGCAGCCAAGAGCAGCTGCTGTCTCCTGAGATGCTATCACACATATATGCCATAAAACTTATTTGTACTGCAATGGGACAGGAATTCGTATTACTTCCACATTAAGATTACTTCCAGATAGCATACACACTCAGAAGCCATGACTGAAATTATACTCTGTTCATTCTGACAACAACTACGTTACTGCAGTATCCCAAATGTTATTTGAAGGAATACAACATGGCAGCTTCAAGTAGGTAAGTCTAGTGTGCAAACACTCTATTACTCCACTGTCTGCAGAGGATGACGAATTTTTTCAACACAGACCTGTTCCAAACGGATAAAAGACTTAAGGGGCTGTCCCACTGCGGCGACCTAATCCGTGAGTCAGAAGAGTTTGCCCTTGACTCTTACTCGCAGCATGGTCGACACGAGGTCCTAGGCGGTCTTTGTAACTATCCTTCATGCTCGAGAGTAGTTCCCGCATACTCGAGGCCTCAGCTAGGTCGCGGCGTATTTTTAAACATGCTGAAAAATGTCCGCGAGTACAAAAAGGTCGCCATGGAAAAAAATCAATATTTTTTTTACTCGTAGGTTTAGTCGAGCTAGGTCGTAGTAGGTCGGCATGTTATTCGTAGGTAGTCGAAGGTAGTCGAAGGTAGTTTTCAACATAGTCAAAGGGAGGTTGAAGGAGATCGAAGGAGGTCGTCTTCACTCTCCACTTTCCCGAAGTGTCCAATTTTCCCGAAGCTAGTCGAAGCTAATCTTCAGCATAATCGAAGGAGGTCGAAGGAGGTGTTCCACCTAGTCGACGGGAAGTTGTGGATGGGATGTTCGTTAATCAGTGTATATAACTTGCTGGTTCACGGGTAATGGCCCGATTCTCCTGAGGCCCGGACTTAATTTCAAAATATAAAACTTACCAAAAACACAATTAAAATCACAATGCACGGTTGCAAGCACAATTAAATAAAAAGTCATACAAACCTGCACTGACATTTCCACACAGCTTTTGTGGTTTATACCCTGGTCCACCCCTGACATAGGGTTGAGAGTTAGATGCAACATGTTCGTGGCCCCACTCTTTAGCAGGTCACTGCTCAACCATTGACTTAGTGATGAATCTAGGGGAAAGGTGGGAGATAAAATCTATCCATGACTGTCCTCCAGCATATCTCAGACTTCTGCATTTCACCGCAAACACATAGCAGTCCAAGATACACTGAGGAATGAAAAGTTGATCAGCTT
The DNA here is from genome assembly GCA_035221665.1 of Okamejei kenojei. Taxonomy (NCBI): domain Eukaryota; kingdom Metazoa; phylum Chordata; class Chondrichthyes; order Rajiformes; family Rajidae; genus Okamejei; species Okamejei kenojei. Next base: position 38,563,529 of record CM069143.1, read on the forward strand.
TGGCAGTATGATTTGGCTCAGAAGTTCCAGGATAATGTAGGCTGAGTGAAGTGATTTGTCCTCTGGCTACTTACTTTGACCTCAGTGTTCTGGGGTACAGTTAATGAAAATCACTCCAGCTCCCACTTCTGATTAGACTCCTTGCTCTATTTTTTTTGTGAGTAGCTATTGAGGGCAGATGGTATTTCTTGGCCAAAGCTCACGTGTGTAATACAGATAATCAACAGTGGTTGCATGATTTATATATAAAAATGAGTTACAACTACCAATATATATTCATGGGGTTCAAATAGACCAAGGACAGAATGATAAATACGTGCTGTGATTATTAATTCAGAGGCAAACAATTTTTACAGACATCCAACTTCATAGATACTGGCAACCCATTGTCTCTTCTGGGCAAGAGGTACAGAAGTGTGAAAACGCACACCTCCAGATTCAGGGACAGTTTCTTCCCAGCTGTTATCATGCAACTGAACCATTGTACCATGACCAGAGAGCAGTCCTGAACTACTATCTACCTCATTGGAGACACTTGGACTATCTTTGATCAGACTTTACTGGCTTTACCTTGCACTAAATGTTACTCCCTTATCATGTATCTGTACACTGTGAATGGCTCGATTGTAATTCTGCATTGAATTTCCGCTGGCAGTTTAGCACGCAACAAAAGCTTTCACTGGACCTCGGCACACGTGACAATAAACTAAACTGAACTAAATTGAGGTGGCCATTCATTCGTGAGAATGGATGAAGGTTGCCACTGGTGTGACAGTGTTATAGTCCACTATGAGTTCGGAACCAAAGGTATTGTAGGCCTTTATTCAAGCAATCTCTGAGCATGTATCCATGCAAGGATTAGGTGAACACGTTGTGTTTTAAGCATTTTTATGATTGACTGACCATGCAATTGTGATCATGACAGGTTTTGGTGAGTCTAGTGGCCATGTAGCTACAAACAAAGAACTGGAGATGCCAGTTTACAAAGAAGACGCAAAGTGTTGGAGTCACTGAGAATGTCAGGCAATACCTGAAGACCATGAACAGAAAACATTTTCACTCGGGACCCTTCTTCAGTTATCTGGAATCTCCGGTGCTCCTATGGATATGTTTGAGTTAGATGTTAAAAGTGCCAAATGGCTAACTTTAAAATGTCTAGGATTCTATAGCGTAGCCTCCATCTATTCGCTATTGAAGGATGTTGTCAGTCCCCAGGTGCATTTCACCTGTGTGGGTGCTGGTGTGCAATGCCTATCCCATGCTAAAAACAACCACATATTGACAACATCCACTCCACGATGTGAGTTTGCGAGCTGGAATATCATGGGTACGTTTTACACATCTCCATTGTGCATTGATCTATTGTTCTCCTCAATCCTGATCTTATCAGTATGTCATGTTGTAGAATTTTGATTCATCATTCGAAGAGTTGATTAGAAGCCAATTAGCACAGCCCTTGAGTCCTGTTGCAGGGTCTTTATCCAAAATGTTGATTATCCCTCTGCCTCCACAGATGCTGCCTGACCTGCTGACGTCCTCCAGCCAATATTTTTTTGCTTAATACAGCCCTTTGTCTCATATGTCATAATATTGCCCATTATGTTCCCTGTATGTTTTATCCATCTATCTATATATATCTATATATTATAAACATATATGTTAAGGAACCAATCATCGACTTTGCAGGTAATTTGTTTTGTCTAGTTTAGAGACACAGCATGGAAACAGGCCCTTCACGCATATTGGAGGAACAGCATCTCATAATTCGCTTGGGCAGCTTACAACCCAGTGGTATTAACATTGATTTTTCTAACCAGGTAACCCCTGCATTCCCTCTCTCTCCATCCCTCCCCCACCCAAGTTGCACCAGCATCTCCTTCTCACCTAGCAAACAGCTAACAATGACCAATTTCCTTTATCATCATTACTTTTACTGCATATCTTTCATTTGTTTGTTCTATATCTCTCTACATCACTGTCTGTATCTCTCATTTCCCTTTCTCCTGACTCTAGACTGAAGGAGGGTCTCGACCCGAAACATCACCCATTACTTCTCACCAGTGAAGCTGCCTGTCCCATTGAGTTACTCCAGCAATTTGTGTTTATTTTCAACCCACTGTGTCCACACAGATCATTGATCACTCATTGACACTAGGTGAGGATGGAAACTGGATCTCTGGCCACTGTGCCACCATACCGTGTTAGCTTCCAGATTACTTGTGTCAAGTGGCTTCCTGCTCCGTAAAGCCCCTGTCCCACTTAGGAGACCTAAACAGCAGCCTCTGGTGACCTTGCTCGCCACCCAAGGTTTCCATGAGGTCACCGGAGGTTTTGGTCACTCTCCCTAATGGTCGAAAGTGGTTTCCGCGTGGTCGAGGCTTCATCTAGGTTGCTACTATTTTTTCATCATGATTAAAACCGGCCTCGACTAAAAAATAGGTTGCCGTTTTAAAAATCGATAATTTTTTAGTCACAGGTCTAGTCGAAGCCGGTTTTTTCTTCATAGTCGAGGAAGGTTTTCAACATATGCGTGGGAGGTGGTAAAAGGTTGCAGGTCACCTCGACCTTGATTTTTTTTTGGGTGGCGGGCAAGGTCACCAGAGGTTGCTGTTTAAGTCTCCTAACTGTGACAGGGGCTTTACATTGCAACCACTCTTCTAAAACAGAACAGTCTTTGCACAGCCACACTATGTGATTCAAAATTAATCACTGCTTGTAAGCATTAATAAGATCACGGAGGTAGTTTGAAGTCTGGTTCTTGCTTTCAACAACAATTCCTATGTAACTAGACTCACTTTGATCATGTCCCTTCTCTCTACAGCAGACTTTACATCAGGGGGGCTATCACACAAAAGCTCGATTCTATTCATATAAACCATCCTTCAACAATTTAAGTTACAACAAGCCCTGTCCAAAATTAAAGCAGACTAAAGGTTCAACCGACCACCCTCCAGTTCTGCATTAACTTTATGGAATAAAATAGAGGTAATTTGATACATTTTGCATAAATAATTGTGGCATGTCATCCAAATGCATTAAGTCTTGACTGGTTGCAATTATCAACAGTAATTTCTAACATGTATTATTTTTTGACCTTGCTGCTTTCTTGTAGCAAAGTGGTTACATGGCAAGCAACAAAATGTAATTTGCAAGAGTCCTTACATGAACCTGTGCTGTCAATGGTCTGGAGTCTTTCAAACATTAGTCAGTCCTAAATGAATGTAAATCACACTAACAAAAAGTGTCCAGTAACCTTAAGCCTGATCTAATTTGGGTTGTGAATAATGAAAGAAAAAGTGCTTCGAAATGTTTTCTTTTCCACTGTTGATTTATTTGATTGGTCCTGCTAATATCTGATAATTCTTTCTTGCAACCATTCTGATTGACTTTTAATAAAGTCACAGCAGGGAGAGGTTGACCTGGATAATGTAAATACACTGAAAGAAAGACTGGACAACATTTATTGGGGGGGTCGTGAATGGGGGGATACTTGGGGGGTGGGGGCTAATGGTGTGGGGGTGTGCAAGTAGATTTCAAAGAGGAAAGATGTAAACATAAATGCTGGCAAGAAATAGTTGGGGAAAATTGTCTTTTGCTTACCATTAATCCTGCATAATCCTTTTAAAGCCTCTATTGATGATCAAGGCTGATTTTCCTGATGAAATGTTAAAATTATGATACCCGAGTGGAAAGTTTTACAACAGTTTAAAACGATGACAAACACCAAAGGACTACTTCAGAAGAAATAGGGACTTCCCTTGCGATAATTACACTTAGTTAGGTAATTAATTGCCTGGATAAATAAAAAGATGGATAAAATAAATAGAAAATACACTATGAGAGTTGTCTGTATGGAGATTGCTCGTTCTCCCTGTAAATGCATGGGTTTTTTTAGGTGCTCCGGTTTCCCCCCCCACACTCCAAGGACTTGCAGGCTTGTAGGTTAATTGGCATCTGTAAATTATAAAGTGCCCCCAGTGTGTGGGTGATAGCTGCTCTACATGGATTTGATGGGCTGAAATACCCCCCATGCTAATAATTTTGTGTGTGCATCGGGGATGGCACTGTCTCTTCACTGAACCAGAGAAATACATCATAATAAAAGTGGTTTACAGATAATACTTGATCCTGTGAGGTTTATGAACAATTTTCCAATATATTATTTCCCATGTGTTTTCTGCCTGACTTTTGATTTTATGAAATTTGACAACAATTTAATTTGCAATCGATGACAAACACTAAATGACTACATCAGAAGAAGGAGAGACTTCCCTTGCAGTAATTAGTCTATGGTGTAGGTAATTACCCTGATAAATCGACAGATAGTTTTCTGTGCATCCAACTAAAACAAATATCATGATCAACAACTAAGAAATGCAACCATGGAAAGATGCACCATAGAAAGCATGCAATCGGCTTTCATTGCTTTGGGAATTAGTGAGAGTTTTGGAGGTAGCCTCGTCCACCACACAGACCAGCTTCCCCACTCATCCACACTTCATGCTGTCTTGGAAAAGCAGCCAATATACTCAAGGACATTTACACCCCGGGTCATTCCGTCTCCTCATCTATCAAGCACGTCGCACCAGATTCACGAACAGCATCTTCTCCATTGTTTTCAGATGATTCAAAGTTCTGAAGGACGTGGCGGCAGATGCCTCCCAGGAGGCCGCGGAGAAGCCGGGCGGTGGACTTCGCTGACGGCGGAGTTTACCTGGATCGGTGGAGCCTTGGGAGTTGGCGGCGACCTGCAGGTGCCGGGGCCTCGCAGTTCGACGGCGTCTAACGGGTCAATGGAGTCTAGCGGGCAGTGAAGTCTATCTGGGTCAGCGGGTCGACCCGCGGTTGATGGTGCGGCAGTCGGTGAGGGCGCAGGACTGGGTCAGCGGTCGTTGAGGGCACCAGTAGTCGAGGATGGGCCACATGGGAGCTGGGGGATGAGACACCAGGAGCATAGGAGGACCCAGCGCAGGCGAACCGTCGTGAGGGGGAGAGGGGGAAGAACCAAGGAGGACCCAACATGAAGGGACAACCCTGAGGCGGGGAGACAGGACAAAGGAGGGCCCAGTGAGGGGGAAGGGAGGAGGGGAAGAAAGGAGGAGCTGGCACGAGATACTTTGTCAGCGTCCTTTATGTGGTGACTATTTGCACACTTTGGATATGCAAGCAAAGAATTTCACTGTGACTTGTCGCATGTGAACAATAAAGTATTAATTTCTCTCATAAGCTAGAATGTAGTCCTGACCTTCCAACCTACCTCACTGCGGGCATTAGACTTATTCCCTAAAACTGTAGCATTACAATGCTGTAAAACTGTATTTTGTACGGTGGTATTTTTCTCTCTGCACTCACTGTTGTACTTGCATATGGTTTGATTGTATTTAGAGAAAAGCATAATTTGATTTGACTGGATAGCGTGCAAATGAAAGACTTTTCACTGCAGTTTGGTACATGTGACAATAATAAACGAATTCCAATACCAACAACAGTGGCCTGGCATGAACATAAAACATCAATGAACAAAGCTTTAAATCCCCATCCAAAGGATGCAATGGTCTGCTGGAATTAACATTTTTTCCAAATGCCAGAAGAAACATTTCAAGCTTAATTTTAAGTAAAGAGATCCACCTTAGAAAGTTTTTGACATTGAAACATTGAGCTACACAGTAATGTTAATGTGACTCCTAAGCTGGGAGATCAGGGTTGTCATTCCTTGGTCATGATAGATCTGCATCCCAGTCTGCTAGCCTTTTGTGATAAACTGATGAAACTCCATACGATGTGTTGCTCGGATATAAACTCAGGGGAAAAGTGATCCGTTTGGCAGATTACACAAGTAGATCAGGAACTGAGCGGATAAGAATGATCAAAGGGGGAACTCTTATTTTCAGAAGGTATGTTAACAACAACATAAATCACATCAGCAGCATAAATTGAAGTTTAGTTTTGGGATACAGTGCGGAAACAGGCCCTTCAGCCCACCGAGTCCACTCCAACCAGTGACCCCCACATACTAACACTGTCGTACACATACTGGGGATAATTTACAAATTTTCCAAGCTAATTATCCTACGGGCTCCTGGAGAAAACCCATGCAGGTCACAGGGAGAAAGTACAAACTTTGTACAGACTGCACCCGTAGTCAGATTCGACTAGGTTCTCTGGCATTGTAAGGCAACAACTCTACTCCACTGTGCCATCGTGCCACCCTTCAAAGTGACGAGAACACACCAATTGCATTCATTGACCAAGCCCAGGAAGCAGTTGAGTAAACACTTTTTATAGATGCCAGTTAAACACGTGGGCATGTGATCAATGCTCAATAGGTCATTATGTAAATAATTTGCTTCTGATTGGAAACTGAGGTTATTATCACCAAGAGAGAGAAAATTGAGGGACTTTTGACAACTTCTGGCCTTTGTAGATACACACGGCACAGTGGCGCAGCTGGTACAGCCACTGCCGCACAGTGCCAGAAACCCGGGCTCAATCCTGACCTCAGGTGATGTCTATGTGAAGTTTGCTGGTTCTCTCTGTGACTGTGTGGGTTCCCCCTGCGCATGCCGGGTCCTTCCCACATCCCAATGACATGTGGGTTTGCAGGATAATTAGCCTCCAACAACCTAGATCAGTGGTCGGTGTGGACTTGCTGGGCCAAATGGTCTGTGTCCATGCTGTATCTTTAAAACTAAAAGCTAAAAAAAAACTAAAAGCATGCATTACATTATAAGCATATAAAATCATTAAGGGATTGGACACGCTAGATGCAGGAAACATGTTCCCGATGTTGGGGGAAGTCCAGATCCAGGGGCCACAGTTTAAGAATAAGGTGTAGGCCATTTAGAACTGATGGAATTCTCTGCCTCAGAAGGCAATGGAGGCCAATTCATTGGATGCATTAAAAAAGAGAGTTAGCTAGAGCTCTTAGGGCTAGCGGAATCAAGGTATATGGGGAGAAGGCAGGAATGTGGTACTGATTGTGGATGAGCATCGAATGGTGGTGCTGGCTCAAAGGCCGAATGGTCTACTCCTGCACCCATTGTCTGTAAATCTATGAAGATTTTATCTTGTCTTAATTTGTTGTGTTGGTATTTTCTCATCATCCCCACACGGATATTTAAGAGTTAAGCATGAATAAGTTCCCAACGCTATCACCTAAAAGATTACCAGCCTAAGGTTTTATGTGCAAGCAATGTACCGGGAAAGTTAAAGAGATGACATTATCAAACAGATTTAAACTTCTCTGGAGACTACAGATGATGTTGCCACTAGATAGCTTGCAGTGATGTGAAGGAGATGAATCTGCTGTCTTTTTGGGCAGTGGAAGGATATTTTAAATATTAAGTTTCAGAGGTAAAAAGAGTAAGCCTTTAAAACGGATATTGGTTACAGTGGACGGCCCTACCGAACCTCACCGCCAGGCCGGATTGCCGATGCCACCCCAACGCCTACCCACACCGGCCCTCTGCCCACACAGCTTCTTCAGTCGCGCCTACTGTCGCTGCCACCTCCACCGCCACTGCCTGTATTGAGAAGGATCTTTGTAGCTTAGAACAGGTAAAGCTTTGCTTTAATCTTTCAGCTGAAAAAAAACACCTCTATCAGTGCAGTTCTTGCTCAGCCTAATTTTTATTGTTGGGTTACTACATACAAATTGCCATACTGGGCTTGGACCATGGATATGATTACATTGGTGTTCTTGTCACTTCATGTTATGCTGCTGGTGTGAAATATTTTCTTGCTAAAATACAAATTTTTCTTGTTAAAATACCATCTATGGAATTCTCTGCAACAGAAAGCAGTGGAGGTCAATTCACTGGATGTATTGAAGAGAGAGTTAAATACAGCTCTTAGGGCTAACGGAATCAAGAGATATGGGGAAAGGATGATCAACCATATTGAATGGCGGTACTGGCTCAAAGGGCCGAATGGCGTACTTCTGAACCTACTTTCTATGTTTCTATCTTCTGAAAATAAGACTAGTTTATAACGGACACAATCCCACCGCCCCTGCTGGTTATGGTCCATTATAATGAGGGTTTACTGCACTGGGAAATATGTGGGAAAAATGAGAAAATGAAAAATGAGAAATGAAAAAAAAGGGAAAGGTGAGACAAATGTCATTTCTCTCGCAAAACAGCTGACAAATTCACAATAGCTGCGCATGTCTCCATTTGCACTAACTCATTTCATGAGTCTGTTCAATAACTCTGGTGGTGACATATCTAGAGTTGAAACCCTTTCCGTAACTCTTTCTGGAGTCTCATCCCGAATAATCACCAATCCATGTTCTGCAGAGATGCTGTCAGAACCGCTGATTTACTCCAGCACTGTGTGTCCCTTCTGGCGATATTCTGCAGGACTAGCATGCAGAATTTGAACTGTACAGCACTATATTTTTATGTTCTGTAGAATTCAGTTTCAATTCAAAATGAAATTAAATGGACAATCAGGGGTTAATAAGGTTTGCATGAGGGGTATGATTTTTCACCTGGGTCATGGGTACATGCTGCATCTCCAGGGAGTTTATAAACTTTGGTCACATTATCTTATCCCATCCAATCCCATCCCATTCAATTCCAACCCTTCCCATCCCATACCAACTCATCCCATATTCTGTCCCATCTCCTTCTATCCCATCCCTTCCCATCCCATCCCTTCCCATCCCATTCCATCCCAACCCTTCCCATCCCATACCAACCCATCCCATATTCTGTTCCATCCCCTTCCATCCCTCCCTTCCCTTCCCTTCCCACTCCATCTTAACCTTCCCATCCCATACCAAGCCATCCCATATTCTGTCCCATCCCCTTCCATCCCATATCTGAAAGGGGGACTAAAATTCCCTCCTTTTGATCTCAGCCCTACAGTTCCAGAAGTTCATCATCCAGTACTCTCGAGGCATAGATGGGGTAAATGCATACAGTCTTTTCCCCAGTGTTATTGAATCAAGAACTAGAGGGCATAGGTTGAAGATGAGAGGGGAAAGATTTAATCTGAACATGAGGGGCAATGTTTTCACATAAAATATGATATGTGTATGGAACGAGCTGCCAGAGAAAGTGGTTGAGGCTGGTACATCAACTACATTTAAAATACATTTGCACAGGTACATGGTGGAGAGAAAGGTTGAGAGGAATATTGGTCAAATGAGGGCAAATGGGGGTCAGGCTAATGGTTGTTTTGGTCAGCATGGATGATATGGGAAAGGACCTGTATGACTCCATGACTCTATCAACCCATTCAAGTGTTTTTTCTCATAAGCAAGTATAAGGACAATGGTAGTTTACAACCGCAGGTGTAAAACAAGTTGACAGAACATTTCCTCAATAACATTCCAATTTTAAACTTCCAGAATTATTGTCACCGGAAGACAATTGAAAACCCAGATCGATTTTCTCCCCAATACCAATAATTGCCCACTGGTGGAGTGGAGGGTGAGACAATTCAGATCGCCACAGCCCTGTGTTCACTTCTGCCACCAATTTTGTCCATCTTGCTCCATAGGAACTGCAGTAGCTGTAGAGCCTGGTAGTGGAGGAAAACTGCACCGTTCCTGTTTCAATCACTGAGCACTTCTCTTAATTTTGTGCAAAAAAACCCCCCCAAAACATTCTACGAGGTGTGAAAAATACCACTTACACACACAGGAATAACAGAGCTCGTCAGAAATAGTTGGAGAAGTTCTATGTTTCAATTCTATTTTTTGTAAAATAAACTTTCCTAATTGCAGTCTCAAGATACAACAAACCACTTTAATTGCTATGGAGATGTTATCTGTGTTATTCTGCAGGCAAAACATGGCCAGCCAAGAGGCACCAAGCAAGATCCATAAACAGCAGTTTACAACGATGTTGAAGTGTAAACCATTGAGAATGGTCACTGCACTGGAAGCGTCTCCTGTTCCCATACTGGCACCATGGATGCCTCATATCAGTCATTCAATGCTTGTAGAGAAAAGCAACCTTTTCTAAAAAACTGACCTGCTATGTACCTTGCATAGTAAGGTTTTTCATTGACACTCGCCAATCAGAACCCTTATTAGGGAATGCTTCTTAAAGTGGAAGGGCGTTGTCATCGAGCTGGGGTTTTTATGGGAAGGTTGAGTTCTTGGAACAGTTAGCTGTAGCTTGCACCATAAACATTTCCATGCAGGCCCATAAGGGAACCGTTCACACTCAGAAAGATACTCGATCTGTTGAAGTGAGAACGGTTCGCTGATGCCCTGATTACAGGAAACAGCCTTAGTTCACTTTTCCTAAAAAACAAAAGAGAAAGCAAATGTAAACTTGTCTGTGTATTTTTTTCGTCGGCGGTTGTTACAGGTGAGGGATTGCCCAGACTTCATGATTTAGTACATAATTGCCATGATGGAGTGCAACTGTGTGCTCTGTACGTCTTCATTCCAAGTCCACACAAACACTATTCTCCTAAGTATGTGTACCTTTTAAATGTAATCTTGAGGTTAAGTTTGGATTGATTCCTGCCCAAGTAGTTCATTTGAATATCCAGCAATGTGAATTTGGGGAAATGGTTGGAATTTTTAAAAACCAGCAACAAATACCATCAGGATATTACAACATGTAAAAATAAACATTAAAAGCATATTTCTCTATATTTCGAGTAGCTGAGATCAAATTAAGAAATATCATTAATGCACATACCTTGGGAGCAACAAAACTTTTCCATCTTCTATAAATCTTTCTCTTTACATTCTCACTCTCCCTGAAATGATAAGGAGTTTCAGAATTAGAAACGTTTGTCAGGTCTCACAAGCTCCATTATGAATAGATATGTGGGTCTCCCTCACAAAATGATACTGCTTGCAAATTAGTCATCACATGCGATGAGTTGGATTTTTGTTCATAATCTGTCAAATTTCCAAACTACAATTTGTCACCAATAGCCCTAGTTGTATATATATATATATATATCTAGATAGATAGATAAATAGATAGCTTACAACCATTTGATATATTATGGGGAGAAGGCAGGAGAATGGGGTTGAGGAAGAACGATAGAACAGTCATGATTGAACGGTTGAGTAGACTTGATAGGTCAAATGGCCTAATTTGGTTCCTATTACTTATATTCACAAGTCTTTGTTAACATCTCCAAAGTAATAATGGCAAGCAAAAACAGTCTGGAAATTTGATCCTCTTGCAGAGTTTAAGATAGAATTTCATTAGATGAGTAACTGGGATCCGGGGCTTTCTCTGTTCATTGTTTAGCTGTGGTTTTCCTGCTGGATCCTCAATTTGCATGATGCATAAATGGCAGTTGGACATGGTAGAATTTATCTATACCACACATCTGGATCCATTTCCACATTTAATCCATGGATGTGTGGCGTGCAGATGTGGTGAGCCACTCGTACACAAACAGCCATTCACAATGTATGCAGGGGCTGTTTTGTTATAAATTAAAGAAGATTGCAGCTGATGGAGTCAGACAACAGGGAAGCATTTTGAGATAGGTCCCCTCCAAGTGCTTCTCATGATGCTCCTTGCTTGGACACACAATGACAGTGCTTCCTGAAATGTCAAAGATTAGATAGCACAGCTTTAATGTGAAAGGGGCAAAGTCTTAAGGAGATGTGCAGGGTAGGTTTTTTACATAGAGGGTGGTGGGTGCCTGGAATGCATTGCCAGGGGTAGTGGTGGAGGCAGATATAATAGTAGCATTTAGATGTTTTTTGATAGGAACGTGAATATGCAGGAAATGGAGGGATATGTCAAAGGGAAATGTGTCAAAGCTGCCACAGCCAGACATAAAGACAGTTTTTATCCACGAGTAGTTGCTCTACTCAACAGCCAAAAATCTGTGGCCTCCCTTTGATCTGGTATTTTGTTGGTTCAAATGCTTGTTCAATGGTGTTTTATTATTATTAATGTTTAGTGTTTTCTGAGTCATTCGTAACTGTCACTGTATGTCATGTTGTTACTTGTTTGAGGAGCACCAAGGCAAATTCCTTGTATGTGAATACTTGGCCAATAAACTTACTTATATGGATCACGTGCAGGCAGACAAGATTAGTTTAACTTGGCATCATGTTCATCATGGACGTTGTGCGGGGAAGGGCTTGTCCTGTGCTGTACTGTTCTGTGAAGCACTCCAATTTTCCCACCCCACCACCTCACAGTGATCTCCTCTCACCCATGATGGCCTTGTCACTATTTTACTCTCTCCTACGAAATATCAATTGACTATGACTTAAGAAACTCCCAAGCTCTCTTAAAACTCACTTGAATTCCTGCATTCATTCTGAAATGGCGAGGAGAGTAATGGAATGGTAGCAGGGAGAACGGAGGAAAGGGTAACTGATGCATTAAAGTGAGTTTATTCACATGGGCCTCTGCATAAACTCAGTTGTTAGCCTGTCAAAAATGGCATGTTATTTGGTGGCATTTCACCGCCAGATGTTCGAGGTGTGGAGAGCAGGAGTTGGACAGGACTGCCGTGTCTGAGCACCATGTAGAGTTGACCATGAGGCAGACGCCCCCTCCTCTCCCTTTCCCAGATGCCAGTGTACGGTCCATACGGTGGTTGGAGAACCCTTCAGGCTGGACCGCTGAGACTGGGGAGCTGGGGATGAGCCATGTCTCTGTGAAACAGAACACAGAGCATTCCCTCAGCTCCCTTTGATAAAGCAGCCTTGCCCTTAAGTCCTTCACTTTATTTTCTAGTGACTGTACGTTGGCCAGGAGGATAGTAGGGAGAGGGGGCCGAAGTCCCCTCCGCTTCCGTCTGACCTGTAGTCCCGGCCAACAGCCACGTTTCTGTACTCCATGGAGCCCTCCTCGCTGTTTACAGGTACAGTCCTTACGGGTCTCCAGGAGGTCGGGGAATCCCCTGAGATCGGGGATTCCCTTACAGTCGGCACCTCCAGCTCCGTTGCTACTGGGGGATCCTGCCCGATGGCTTCGATTCCGGACTCCCTGAAGGCCTCCCCTGTGTTTGCAGGTAAGGTTCTTGCTGTTCCCGCTCCTCCGCGAGGTTGGGGAATCCCCTCAGAACCAGAGTTTCCTTTACGGGAAGTTTCCTTTACAGGAGTTTCCTTTACTACCATCGGAGTTCGCAGTAGTGCTAATGCATTGAAATGCGTTAGCAGCTCGCTACTTACAGCGTTAATTTCAGTGGATTTCCTGATGCAGGTGAGTTCATAAATGCTGTATCTTACTGTTTTTCTTTGTGCTGTTCGCAAAATGTCGCCGCAGGTAGACGCCATCTTAGTTAATCAGGTTGTGGGAAACTTTCCCAGGATGATTTCCAGGATGTGGGAAACTTTCCATACTTTCCACTGTCTTTCTACATTGGAGGCAAGCTTCAGGGAGAGGACCATTGATGTGCAGATGTCGCACATAAGGTCCATTGTCTCATGAGCTTGAGTGAATACGTTTGCAAAGACTTGGCACTCATCCACTTGGAAGTGAAGCATCATCAGAGGACCTCAGCTTAATAACTGAATTACACTCGTTACACTACACCAAGTCGTTCAAGTAACATTTTGTCCCCTTGAGTAAGCAACCTTAATCTGATTAAAAGTGTTAATCTGTTGAACCCAGTCAAAGACATGAGCGCATGATCTAGACTGATTCTTCTAATGACAAAGCCAATTCAACCAAATATACTGAAACAAGGAAATTTGTCACGTCCATGTTGCAGTTTGTAGAACCCCCATACACCATGCTTCCAAAATAGGAAACTCTCAGGAACAATAAAGTCTGAAGAATCGCAAAAGGGATTTTGTGGCACAGCAATAAAGTTGATGCCTTTAAGTGGCAGAGATGGTTCGATCCTGACTACGGGTGTGTCTGTACAGAGTTTGAAAGTTCTTCCTGTAACCACATGGGTTTTCTCATGTGCCCAGATACCAGAGGTGCTGTCATATCTATTTTAATTTGATAACAGAAACACGGGCTTCAGGTTGGACAGTTAGTAAGTTTTGTTCAGGAACTTACACGTGCTGATCTTTAAAGCAAATTTACCAGGGCGGGTGAAGGAAAGATTTTCTTGTTCCATTTAATGCAATACTGTATTCACTGCTTTGCTTAAGATTTTTCGCAATGTTGTAGAAACAAAATGCTGGTGGTAATGGCTTTATGCAGCACCTCCATTGGTGTGACCCTAAGATCCAGTCTACTGTCACTTTAATTCTGGTTTGCACTCGCATTTTGATCTTCCTGCCCTCATCGATCATGGGCCGTGGAACCGGGGAGGGCGAGGGGGGTGGGGGCTGGGGGGGGAGGGGCTGCAGCCCCCCTACTTTTTTGGCTAGACATGTTTCAATGTCTCTAGATTTGGACGTGGCGCTGCTCTGCTCTGAGTCTGAACAACCTGGTTGTGGATGTTGGAGAGTCGGGGCGGAAGGAGGAATGGAAGCAGAAGCAGCGGCGGGGGCAGATGCAGATGGGGAGCCACGGCTGGCGAGTGTTTGCGGGGCTGGCGAGTCGCTCGCTGCAGCTCCGGCTATGGAGCAGCCTCAGTGCAAGAGTCCCGGGCCGTCGGAGGCATCGGAAGCGTTGCGCCGCTGCTGGGAGAGTCTCTGTGCTGAATTCATCCTGGTGACCGGCATGGACCAGGCTGCGGTTCGGGTGCATCCTGGAGGCCAACCAGTGGCTGCTGGAAGTAGGTACCGAGCACTGGGTAGACGCGGTGGAAGATAGTGGCCTTCAAATGGGAGTGGTTGGAGAAAGCATCCTGCTTACCTACTAGATTTTCACTTACTGTAACTGCAGGAAAAATGTTCCAGATGTTGGTGGGGTCCAGAACCAGGGGTCATAGTTTAAGAATAAGGGTAGGCCATTTAGGACTGAGATGAGGACAAACTTTCTTCACCCAGAGAGTTGTGAATCTGTGGAATTCTCTGCCACAGAAGGCAGTGGAGGCCAATTCACTGGATGTTTTAAATTAGTTACATTTAGTTCTTGGGGCTAGCAAAATCAAGGGATATGGGGAAAAAACAGGAAAGGGGTACTGATTTTAGATGAACAGCCATGATCATATTGAATGGCAGTGCTGGCTCAAAGGGCCAAATGGCCTATTCCTGCACCTATTTTCTGTTTCTATCATTGAGTGTATGTCAATAAAACTCGAACACTTGATTTTGAAGCATTCATGCATGGTGGAGGTTTAATGTAGTCATAGAGTGATACAGTATGGAAACTTGTCCACACCTGCCAACATGTCCCAGCTACACTACCTGCTTTTGGTCCATATCCTTCCAAACCTGTCCTATCCATGTATCAGTGTAACTGTTTCTTAAATGTTGGGATAGTCCCTGCCTCCACTACCTCCTCTGGCAGCTTATTCCATACACCCACCACCCTAAGTGTGGAAAAAGTTACCTTTCTGATTCCTATGAAATCTTTTCCCCTTCACCTTAAATTTGTCCCCTGATCCTCGATTCACCTTCTCTTGGCAAGAAACTCAGTTTACTTTCATTGACTGATGAACAAGGACCCCCAGATCCCATTGTACTTCCCCTTTTTCCAACTTGACACCATTCAGATAATAATCTGCCTTCCTGTTTTTGCCACCAAAGTGGATAACCTCACATTTATCCACATTAAACTGCACCTGCCATGCATCTGCCCATCCACCCAACCTATCCAAGTCAGCCTGCATCCTCATAGCATCCTCCTCACAGTTCACACTGCCACCCAGCTTTATGTCATCTGCCAATTTGCTAATGTTACTTTTAATCCCTTCATCTAAATCATTAATAAGTATTGTAAATAGCTTGGTCCCAGCACTGAGCCTTGCAGTACCCCACTAGTCACTGCCTGCCATTCTGAAAGGGACCCGTTAACTCCTACTCCTTGTTTCCTGTCTGACAACCAATTTTCTATCTATGTCAGCACCCTACCCCCAGTACCATGTGCTCTTATTTTGCCCACTTATCTCCAATGTGGAACCTTATCAAATGCTTTCTGAAAGTCCAGGTACACTATATCCACTGGCTCTCCCTTGTCCATTTTCCTAGTTATATCCTCAAAAAATTTCAAAGATTAGTCAAGCATGATTTCCCCTTCGTAAATCCATGCTGACTCAGACCGATCCTGTTACTGCTATCCAAATGTGCCACTATTTCATCTTTTATAATTGACTCCAGCAACTTCCCAACCACCGATGTCAGGCTAACTGGTTTATAATTCCCTGTTTTCTCTCTCCCGCCTTTCTTAAAAAGTGGGATAACATTAGCTACCCTCCAATCCACAGGAACTGATCCTGAATCTATAAAACATTGGAAAATGGATCACCAATGCATCCACGATTTCTAGAACCACTTCCTTAAGTATCCTGGAATGTAAACCATCAGGCCCTGGAGAATTATCAACCTTCAGTCCCGTCAGTCTACCCAAAGCCAATTCCTGCCAAATGTGAAATACCTTCAGTTCTTCCATCATCCCAGATCCTCTGGCCACTAGTACATCAGGGAGATTGTTTGTGTCTGCCTTAGTGAAGACAGATCCAAAGTACCTGTCAACTTGTTTGCTATTTCCTTGTTCCCCATAATAAATTCGCCCTGTTCAGTCTTCAAGGGTCCAGTTTTGGTCTTAACTAATTTTTTCCTATTCACATACCTAAAGAAGCTCTCACTATCCTCCTTTATAGTCTTGGCTAGCTTACCTTTGTACCTCATCTTTTCTCCACGTATTGCCTTTTTAGTTATCTTCTGTTGCTCTTTAAAAGTTACCCAATTCTCTGGCTTCCCGCTCATCTTTGCTATGTTGTACTTCTCTTTTATTTTTATACTGTCCCTGACTTTCCTTGTCAGCCACGGTCGCCCTTTACTCCCCTTGGAATTTTTCTTCCTCTTTGGAATGAATTGATCCTGCACCTTCTGTATTATTCTAAGAAATACCTGCCATTGTTGTTCCTGCTAGTAGGGTACCTTTCCAGTCAACTTTGGCCAGCTCCTCCCTCATGGATCCATAGTCCCCTTTGTTCAACTATAATACTGACATTTCCAATTTACCCTTCTCCCTCTCAAACTGGAGATTAAAACTTATCATATTATGGTCACTACCTCCTAATGGTTCCTTTACCTCGAGTTTCCTTAACAAATCCGGTTCATTACACAACACTAAATCCAGAATTGCCTTCTTCCTGGTAGGCTCCAGTACAAGCTGCTCCAAGAATCCATCTCGGAGGCACTCCACAAACTCACTTTCTTGGGGTCCAGTACCAACCTGATTTTTCCAGTCTACCTGCATGTTGCAATCTCCCATACCAACCGTAGCATTACCTTTACGACATGCCAATTTTAACTCTTGATTCAACTTGCACCCTATATCCAGGCTACTGTTTGGGGGTCTTTTCACCCTTACGATTTCTCAGTTCTATCCATACTGACTCTACATCTCCTGACACATTCTCAAGCTCATCCACTTTATTTCTTATACTTTGTGCATTCATATACAACACTTTGACTTTGGTATTCACCTCCCCTCTCACTCCTGTCAATATTGGCCCTGACCTTACTCTCTTATCCCTTCTCGAACTTTCCTTTCCCTTTGTAACTTTTCCTGAACTCACTTTCCCTTTAACTCCATCTTTATACTCCCAATTTGTCAATCCCTTCAGCCCCCCTGCTATTTAGTTTAAACCCACATGTAGCACTAGCAATCCTGCCTGCCAGTTGGTTCCCCTCCAGTTAAGGTGCAACCCGTCCCATGACCCCAGAAGAGATCCCAGTGGTCTATGAAGCTAAATCCTTGCTCCCTGCACCAGCCCCCCAGCCACACAATCAGGTCCCCTATTTCCCTGTTCCTGCCCTCACGTGCATGAGGTACTGGAAGCAATCCAGAGATATTCAAAGTATCCGACGTTGGGGGAGTCCAGAACCAGGGGCCACAGTTTAAGAATAAGGAGTAAGCCATTTATAATGGAGACGAGGAAACACTTTTTCTCACAGAGAGTTGTGAGTGTGGAATTCTCTGCCTCAGAGGGCTGTGGAGGCAGGTTCTCTGGATGCTTACAAGAGAGAGCTAGATAGGGCTCTTAAAAATAATGGAGTCAGGGGATATGGGGAGAAGGCAGGAACGGGGTACTGATTGGGGAAGATCAGCCATGATCACATTGAATGGCGGTGCTGGCTCGAAGGGCCAAATGGCCTACTCCTGCACCTATTGCCTATTCTCTTTTGTCTTTAAAGACCGTAGAAGTCCTGCTTTTCAGTCTTCATCCTAACTCTCTAAACTCACGTTGCAGAACATCCTTCCTCTTCTTCCCGACGTCATTTGTGCCCACGTGCACAACTACTGCTGGCTGTTCACCATACCTGTCTAGGATGTTCTGAATTTAGTTTGTGATATCTTGAACCCTGGCACCAGGGAGGCAACAGACCATCTGCGAGTCTCGCCTGCCACCACAGAATCTCCAGTCCGCAACTCGGACAATGGAGTCACCCAACAATATAGCTGTGCCCAACGTAGGTCTCACCAGTCGAGTCTCATCGCTAGGATTGGAGCCACCAACCTGTCCCTCGCTCGGTCTGGAAGCGTTCGCTCGGGCCTCCGCCTTTGTATAGTATTATAATATCTAACAAGCAAACATCTGAATTAGTTCTAAAAATTCAAATGGTCTAACAAGCCTGAATGTACTAACTTGACAGCCTGAGGGGAATTCCTTAAGACTTCCCACACACCACAACTTTGTTATCTGTGGACTCCAAGAAACCTAGTGGTGGAGCACAATATGGAAATCATGGATAAACATCTGCCAGCAAATTTGTACATTGATGTTCCAAACTTGAACTTAACCCACAAAACCCAACCCAATGTATTGCGTTTAGAAGAAAGAACATTGATAGAAAGTAAATAGCAAAATTAGAAAAAGGTTATGCCGTAAAAAAAAGTATTGTTCTGCTTTGAACTACATATGAAGAGAATGTCAATGGCTTTGGAAAGGTGTAAGAAGAAGTTTATTACAATGGCAACTGAAATGAAATATTTAAGTGTGTTGGAAGGAACTGCAGATGCTGGTTTAAACCAAAGATAGACACAAAATGCTGGAGTAACTCAGTGGGACAGGCAGTATCTCTAAGGAGAAGGAATCGGTGACGTTCTTCAGAAGAAGGGTCTCGATCCAAAACATTGCCCATTCCTTCTCTCCAGAGATGCTACCTGTCCCGCTGAGTTACCCCAACATTTAGTATCTATCTTCTAAATAAAAGTAGACTTATGTGTGTTCAAGTCATGAATTACTCCAGCATTTCGTGTCCATGAAAGATTTTACTTCCAATGAGTTACTCCAGCTTTTTGTATCTATCTTCAGCTTAAACCAGCATCTGCAGTCCTTCTTACAGAGTTCCTCCAGCAGATTGAACCCGGGACTCTGGCGCTGTAAGGCAACCACTCTGCTGCTGCACCATCGTGCCACCATAGTTGTTGAAGTAAAACACTTTGCTCAGATGTCAGACAACTCTGCATAACTCTCCATTTCTTAAAGGAATGACATTCACAATCCTATCTATCATCCAGAACGAGAACTCCTTTCCATTGTCTGCAACCAAGAATTTCATTATTGGGTTCTGGTACATAAGAACGCTTCTTCGGAGTGAAGAGGATAATGGGCCTGTCGTACTTATGCGACTTTTTCGGCGACTGCCGGTACCCGTCATAGGTCATTGCAGGTCGCTGAAGATTTTCAACATGTTGAAAATCCAGCGGCAACCAAAAAGACGCTACGACTCTTTTGGCAACTGAGGAGACTACTCACGACCATAAAGGCATTACCTTGGCGACATGTCACGGGATGAAGCCTGCATGGTTGTAAGTAGTCGCCCAAAGAGTTGTGCGTCTTTCTGGTCGTTGCTGGATTTTCAACATGTTGAACATTTTTGCCGACCTGCAACGACCTATGACGGGTGCCGGCAGTCGCCGAAAAAATTGCGTAAGTGAGACAGGCCCATAAGTGATGATCTTACATATGTGAACAAAATCATGAGACGAATAGATTGGGTGAATGAGATTAGCACAGTCTTTTGCCCAGAGTAGGGAAATCGAGACCCAGAGGACATAGGTTTGAGGTGATGGAGAAAGACTTAAAAGGAACCTGAGGGGTAGCTTTTTACACAAAGAGTGTTTGGTATATAGAAGAAGCTGCTGGAGGATGTAGTTGAGGTTGGAATTGTCATGAATTTTAAGAGACCTTTGAACAGGTAAAAAAAAAGGACAGGTTTAGTGGTTTATACGCTAAGCGCGGCCAGGTGGGACCAGTGTTAGATGGGGTAGCTTGGTTGGTGTGGGCAAGTTGGGCCGAAAGGCCTGTTTTCATGCTGTATGACTCTATGAGAACAAAGGAAAGGTCAGAGATAAACAGAGATACGAAGAGGAAAGACAGGGAGAGGCAATGGAATAAAAAGGTGGGGTGGGGGTGGGATCCATGACTAGTTGCACAAATGAAGAGAACGAATGGCAAAGAGACCAATACCAGAGAAGATGATCATAGCAAACCATAGAAAAACAAAAAGTCAGTGTGATGGAAGTATCTCGTGGAGGGACAGAAAGATTATTTGATAGCAGCACATTATTCAGCATTGCCCAGAAGTGAATGAACAATATTTAATTATCACAAGTGACATCATGTTACAGTGAAATTCTTTGTTCTGCGTAACAAACACAAAGTAGGCAAAGGGCATACGTTACTGCCGGGAGTGTTCCTGGCGAGCGGGGCCAAGTCCGGCTAGCCCGCCGTGGACGTCGATAGGACCCGTGCTGTGAGAGGCGAGAGCGGCGAGCAACCGCCCAGAGCAGGGAGGGCCATTGAGGAGCGGGGGGAGTCTGTCGGGAAATGAGGAGAGCAGATGGTCGTCGAGGAGCGAGGACGTCCCAGAAAGAGAGGAGGGCCGTCAAAAGCTCCTGGCGAGCGCCATGGAGCGGTCCAAGAGAGGACCTGGCGGTCGAGGATGGGTCCGCAATGGAAGTATGAGGATAATTTAATGCAAATAGTTTACATGCAACTGTTCTTAGTTCATTGGATTTTTTTGGACAAACATTTCCTTACTTTTACAGGGAGATGTCCCGGTGGTTTTGGTTTCATCTATCTAAATACTTTTAAAACTCTGTGTGTGTCTGCCGACCGCCGTCCGGCTGCCGGCTTGCTGTCACATTCCGTTTTTTTTCAGATAAAATTTTCGCTCTTTGATTCCCTGCTCCGCCAAAACCGGACCCTCAGACACCGCCTTTTTTTCCATTTCGCCAGACGTTACGCTTGTACATTCACAAAGGTGCTCCTCATTACGTTTAGATGTTTTTACGTACACAATTTTTAATAAAATCCTTCCCCCCCCCCCCAATTTTTGAAAATCTTAAAACAATCAAACTGCTCTCACCCATAGAATGTTGGTGAACGTTCCATCGTGTGATGTCACAATGCCCAATGCTCACAGATGTCCAATCGGAACGGATCTCATTTACATCTGCCCTTGCACCAGCCCCGCCGCCCCGCCCCCCCCGGCCTGATGTTCCAGCACTTTCCATTGTGTGATGTCACAATGCCATCCCTCACAGATGTCCAATCAGAATGGATCTCATTTACATCTGCCTTTGCCCCAGCCCCACCCCCCCCCCCACCGCAGCCTGTGTCGAAGTGCGTGATCATTTGTGTGGGAATAGAGAAAGAGGATTGGGGGTGATAGGGAGTGGGGAATAGATGGACTGTCCCTACCCCTCCCCCTCCCTCACTACCTCCCCACTCTTTCCCCTCTCTCCCCCCACCCCTCTCCCCCTCCCTCCACACTCTTCCCCCTCCCTCCCCACCCCATCTCCCTCCTCCCCTCCCCACACCACTCTCCCCCTCCCCCTCTCCCTCTCCTCACCCCTCCTCCTCACACCCCATCCATCCTTCCCTCTCTTCCCCGCCCCTCTTCCCTCTTTCCCCTTGCCTCTTTCCCCCTCCCCCCCTTCCTTCCCTACGCTTTCACTTCTCTCCCCCTTCCCCACTTAGTGTGTGACTAGAGATTACGCTTTTACATTCACTACTGCACTCCTCATTACATTTAGACACTGTTACGTACACATTTTTAATAAAATCCTCCCCCCCCCCCCAATACTTCAAAATCTTAAAAAAATCAAACTGCTCTCACCCATAGAATGTTGGTAAACATTCCATCGTGTGATGTCACAATGCCCAATGCTCACAGATGTACAATCAGAATGGATCTCATTTACATCTGCCCTTGCACGAGCCCCCCCTCCGACCACCCCTCTCCCCCTCCCTCCACACTCTTCCCCCTCCCTCCCCTACCCCATCTCCCTCCTCCCATCCCTTCCCCTCCCCACACCTCTCTCCTCCCTTTCTCCATCTCCCTCTCCTCACCCCTGTCCCTCACCTCCCCTCCTCCTGCCACCCCCTTCCCTCTCTCCCACACCCCCTTCCCTCTCCCTCATTCCCTCCCTCCACCACCCACTTTTCCCCTCTCCCTCCACATTCTTCCCCTCTCTCCCCTACCCCATCTCCCCCTCCCCTCCCACCCCCCTCTCCCACACCTCTCTCTCCCTCTGCTCTCACACCTCTCACATCTACCTCCACCCCCTCTCCATCTCCCTCTCTTCACCCCTCTCCCTCTCCCCCCTCCTCCTCCCATCCCCTCCCCTCTCTCCCCCACCCCCCTTCCCCCTCTCCCACCCCTTTTTCACTACCCCCTCCCTCTTCTACCACTCCCCACTAACTCTCCCCTTCCCTGAGACTTCCCCTCAGTCTCCCCCACTTCCACGACTCCCCTTACCCCATCTCCCCCTCCCTTCCCACTCTTCCACTTCTCTCCCCCCATTCCCCACCCCTTCCCCACCCCTCTCTCTCCCCCCCTCCCTTCCCCCTCCATCCCACCACCTACCACTCTCCCCTCCCCCACACTCTTCCCTCTCTCTCCCCTATCCCTCTCCCTACCCTTCTCCACAATCTTCCCCCTCTCCCCTTCCACTCTCCTTCCTCCCCCTCCTCCCTCTTCCACCTCCCCCACCCCTCTCTTACCCCCTCCCCGAACCCTCTCTCACCCCCTCCCCACCCCTCCCCTTCGCCTCTCTCTCCCCCTCTCCCCACCCCTCCCCTTCGCCTCTCTCTCCCCCCTCCTCCCTCTCTCCTCACCCCTCCCTCCTCCCCTCCCCCACCCCTCTTCACCCCATCCCATCCCCTCTCTCTTGCACCAGTCCCTGCTACCCCACTCCCGCTCACTCCCCACTCTTCCCCTCTCCCTCTCCCTCCCCACTTCTCTCCCTCCCCTTTCTCTCTCTCCCCTCCTCTCTCTCCCACTCTCTCCATCCCCCTCCACTCTCTCTCCATCTCTCCCCTCCCCCTCTTCGTCCCCCTCTCCTCTCCCCCCTCCACCTCTCCCTTTCCTTCCCTCTTCTCCACCACCCCTCTCCTCTCACCTCCCCCTCTCCCCTCCCCTTCCCCACACCTCTCTACCCCCCTCAGCCCCTCCTCCCACCCCCTTCCCTCTCTCTCCCACCCCTTCCTTCTCTCCCCCTGCCCCTTCCCTCTCTCCATCCTCCCCCTTCCCCTACCCCTGTCCCTCTTCCACCACTCCCTCCCACCCCCCTTTCCCCTAACCCTCTGTCCCTCTTCCACCACTCCCCCTACCCCTCTCCCCCCCCACTCTTCCACTTCCCTTCCTTTCCCTTCCCCGTACCCCTTTTTCCCTACCGCTCACTCCCTCTTCCACCACTCCCCCACCCCCTCCCCCTCTCTCCAACTTCCATCACTCTCCCCAACACCTCTCACCCTCCCTCCCTACTTCCACTTCTCTCTCCCCCATCCCCCACCCCCCACCTCCCCATCTCCCTCCCCCACCGCTCTCTCCCCCCCTCCACACTCTTCTCTCTCTCCCCTACCCCTCTCCCTACCCCTCTCCCCCTCCCTCCACACTTATCCCCCTCTCTCCCCTTCCCCTCCTCCCTCACTCCCCCCACCACTCCCCCACCTCTCTCACCCTCTCCCTGAACCCTCTCACACCCTCCCCCACCCCTCTCCACCTCCCTCTCACCCCCTCTCTCCTCACCCCTCCCAACACTTCTCCTTCCCACCCCTCTTCACCCCCATCTCTCCCCCACCCCCCTTCCCCTCGCTCTTGCACCACTCCCTGCTACCCCTCTCCCCCCACTCTTCCCCTCGCACTCCCTTCTCTCTCCCCCTCCTCTCTCACCCCCTCTCTCTCTCCCCACCTCTCTCCCTCATCCTCCTCTCTCTCCCCCTCCACTCACTCTCCACCTCTCCCCTACCCCTCCTCCTCCCCCTCTCCTCTCCTCTCCCCTTCTCCCTAACGCCTCTCCTCTCACCTTCCCCTCTCCTCTCCCCTCCCCCTTCCCCCACCCCTCTCCCACCCTCAGGGACATGCTGCACCCCCCCAACCCCCCCCCCCCCCCCCCCGCAAATGCATGTTGGAGGAACAGACCCAACGGTTCTGCACTTGGTCTAGTCTACCTTTGACTGAGTAAATTGACCTTGTTGTGCAATGGGCAGTTTGCTGAGTCACTTGCACAGCCTCTCCTTAAATGCACTGACTCACATGGCAATGAATACTCCTTATCCCTTAACCCAAACCTAAAGCGTATAATGGGACTGCTTGAAATCTGAAATCAAAACCAAACCATGCAGCGATTGCTGAGAATTGGAGTTTGTTGAACTCTTGTGCTGAGTCCCAGTCAGAAGCTGTAAGCTGTTCATCAAGCTTATTACATTGACAGTTTGAGGTTATGTCCAGAGTTCAGAGTGGTGTGAGGTGGAGGAATTAAAGTGACAGGTGACTGGATTCCAGGGGCCACACCTGTAGAGTAAATGGAAGGAAATGAAACACAAAACAAGGAAATGAAATGTAACTCTGTCAGTCAGGTAGCATCTACGGAGTGCATGGATCGGTGATGTTTCAGGTTGGGAGCCTTCTTCTAGGTCAATGGAAGGATTCTACCAGGTGGCAACTGGGTAGGGTGATCACTTGCCAGAATTCACTGCTGTCTCTGTTTCTGACCGGCATCTAATAGTTTTCAGGAGGAGATACCTTTTTCTCAAGATATGCCCACTTTGAGGAAGATCTAACATGTTCAGCCGCCCCCAATGATTATGAGTCTGTATCATGAAAATAAATATAATATAAAATTGAAAAAGACCACACCTGGAGTATTGTGTGCAGTTTTGGTCTCCAAATGTGAGGAAGGACATTCTTGCCATTGAGGGAGTGCAGTGTAGGTTCACAAAGTTAATTCCCGGGATAGTGGGACTGTCATATATTAATAGAATGGAGTGGCTGGGCTTGCATGCTCTTGAATTTAGAAGGATGAGACGATATCTTATTGAAACATATAAGATTATTAAGGTTTGGACACATTAGAGGCAGGAAACATGTTCCCGGTGTTGGTTGGGGGGGGGGGGGGTCCAGAACCAAGGGCCACAGTTTAAGGATAAGGGGTAAGCCGGAGATGAGGAAATACTTTTTCACACAGAGAGTTGTGAGTCTGTGGAATTCTCTGCCTTATTGGGCGGTGGAGGCCGGTTCTCTGGATGCTTTCAAGAGAAATATGGTTAGAATGGCGGAACGGGTTACTGATTGTGGATGATCAGCCATGATCACATTGAATGGCGGTGCTGGTTCGTAGTGCCGAATGGCCTACTCCTGCACCTATTGTCTATTGTCTATAGTCTAACAGCACAAAGGACACCTATTAAGATTGCCTTTGACCCTGGATACTGGGAAGAAATATAAAAGGCATTGCATCTCATGTTCTTGCAAGTTAACGTGCCATGTGAACTGGTGTGAGAGTTGGTGGAGATAAAATGTTGAGTATCCCAGAGGGATGAATTCCTTCAGAAAGATGGAAGAGGGGAATGGAAGATGGGGTGGTGGAGAATTTTAGTTAAATGTGGACTCTGTGGAAGGTGAGGACAAGGGACCCTAATCTGGTTCTGAAAGGGAGGAGAAGGGATGGGAGCAGACCTGTGCTGTTCAGAGCAGATAACTGAAGGTCCTGTAAACTAGGATGCTGGGAGCCCATGGTTGAGGAAAAGGAACACAAGGAGGAAGACATTCCAACCATTGGCTGTTACTCCCCTACGACATTTAATTTAGTTTAGTGAAACAGCATGGAAACATGCCGTTTGGCCCACTGAGTCCGCGCCGACCAGCGATCACCCCGTACAGTAGTTGTCTCCAACACACTAAGGACAATTTACAGAAGCCAATTAACCTACTACATGTACGTCTTTGGGATGTGTGAGGAAACCGCACCTGAGGTCAGGATCAAACCTGGGTCTCTGTTGCTGTGAGGCAGCAACTCTATCGCTGCGCCGCTGTGACCTCCGAGATGCAGCCACAGTTCAACCTGTAAGAAACTTTCTCTGATACTCCGCATTGGTACAGCACACAGTACCATTGTCTCGACTGCTTCCCTGGCAGCTCATTCTATACACTTACCATTTGTGAAAAAAGTTGCTCATTAAGTTCCTATTAAATCATTCCCCTTTCATCTTAAACCCATGCCTTTAGTTCCAACTTCCCCCAAAGTACTTTCAGAAAAAGACTGTATTCACCCAAATTATACGTCGCATTGTTTTATACATTTGTTGCAGCAACCCCACAAAATAGAAAGTATGTTGGCATGAAGATAGACACAAAAATCTGGAGTAACTCAGTGGGTCAGACAGCATCTCTGGAGAGAAGGAATGGGTGATGATCTATTCTCCAGAGATGCTGTCTGATCCGCTGAGTTACTCCAGCTTTTTGTGTCTATCTTCGGTTTAAACCAGCATCTGCAGTTCCTTCCCACACGAGGATGTTGCCATGCCCTCTGGCTTACTGGCCCAATGGGTTTTCTCAGCTGTTGGTTTTAAACCCAGATTGAGATAATTCTTTACATTTAATCTTCACTGCATAATAATCTTGAAACAAATTCAAAGTAGATGTGTTTTTATTATCTTGAATATACTGATACGTCATCACCTCATTGATTAATGTTCTAACAGCACCCGAGAAGCTCAGCATCATCCAGAACTGTGTCAACTCAAGGCATTCATTTCAAAAGCTCACAGTCCTGCAGTTCTGCCAGCGAAGAAGTTAGGAGCTCTATGCCATGAGTCTGTATTCTTCTCAGGTCCCCACGTTATCATACCTTCCCATTCCTTTATCCTGAGTCAAATCCGAGATCTTACCATGTTGATTGAACAACATTTTCACCAAGACTACAACCGTCCAAAGAAGGCAACTATTCCTTCCAAGGATAATGAAGCATGTGCAACAAATCAAGAGAGAGAGAGCCAAGACCATTTTATTGTCATATGTACTGACTTGGAACAATGCAGCAGCAACACAACAGTACTGTAAACACAGTTCCTCAAAAGATAATGTAATAAACAAACAAAAAAAGATCAATAAATTTAAAAAAAAACCAATATAGTGCAAAAACAGAGCATCGCCACAGTCCCCAGTGCAACCAAGGCAGTTTGTAGTTTGGAGGAAATAAAATGTGTCCACAATGTGGCCTCGGCCTCATCTTCCTGCTAGTTCCCCACAATCTTTGATTCCCCATTAGTCTGATAATCTGTCTCTCTCAGCCTTAAATATATTCATTGACTCAAGGACAGAACATTCTGAAGATTCATGGCTCTCTGAGAGAAGAAATATCTCATCATCTCTCTGAAATTGAGAATTTACATAGAGTTTTGGTGGTAAAGGCTTTTGGGCACGCTGAATGGTGCTTTTGACCACGGCATGCACCACGTGAATCGGCGGCACTGCACCACCAGATGTTCCAGGTGCGGAGAGTAGGAGTTAGACAGAACTCCCATGTCTGAGTACCACGATGAGTTGACCATAAAGCAGACACCCCCACCTCTCCCTTTGCCAGATTCCTGTGTTCATTCCATATGATGGATGGAGAAACCTTCAGGCTAGACAGCTGAATCTGGGGAGCTGGGGGCAAGCCTAGGGTTGCCAACTATTCCATGTTAGCCGGGACATCCAGTATATTGGGCTAAATTGGTTTGTCCCATACGGAACCGCGCTTGTCCCGTATTTGACTGCTACTACTTGGGTCGAAGGGACTGTCCGGTCCGAACGCCGCGTCCGACCCCGCCTCACCCATCCCGATGTAGTGCGCCTATGGCCTCATCGGTTAGGAGCCCAGCCAGCTGTCCGACCTTCGGATCTTCGCTTACTGCCAACACCACCACCCCTCCTTCTCATGGCCGATCATCGGTTCATGAGTTGGATGGGGTACCGGACTTTGCGCGCGACGTCGCCCAGGCCAAAACTCCTCAGCTGGCCCACCGGCTGGCCTTTGTGTGCAGTCCAGCTCCCGGGCCAACTCATCATTCACCCAGCCAGTTGGGAATTTAGAAACATAGAAAATAGTTGCAGGAGTAGGCCATTCGGCCCTTCGACCCTGCACTGCCTTTCAATATGATCCTGGCCTATCCTCCAACTCAGTATCCTGTACCTGCCTTCTCTCCATACCCCCTGATCCCTTTAACCACAAGGGCCACATTTAACTCCCTCTTAAATATAGCCAATGAACTGGCCTCAACTACCTTCTGTGGCAGAGAATTCCAGAGACTCACCATTCTCTCTGTGTGAAAACTTATTGTCCCTTATTTGACTTTTTGGCCCTTATTTTGAGGGGAAAGATGGCAACCCTAGGCGAGCGATGTCTCTGTGAAGGAACACACAGCATTCCCTCAGCTCCCTTTGATCAAGCAGCCTTGACCTTGTCCTCCACTTTATTTTCCAGTGATTGCACATTGGCTAGTAGGATGGTCGTCAGACTAGGTAGTCTAGTCAGAACCCATTAACATTGAATACCACACACATTATTTAAGATAGCTGCACCTCTTAAAGGAGAGGTGTAAAAAAAATAGAACAATACAAGTCAAGAGGAGGCTTTACCTTTCATCTGTGTCTCAGATGTGGTTTGCATGTTCTCACAGAGGAGAGATATGTGGAAGAAATTCCGACCAGTTGAATTTTAGCAATGTGTGGAGTGTGCAGTGTCAAAAACATTGCCCAAGGGCAAAGTATCAATGCAAGATGATGTAGAATTTTTAGTTTAGGTTAGTTTAGTTTAGAAATACAGTGCAGAAACAGGCCCTTTGGCCCACCGAGTCTGCACCGACCAGTGATCCCCGCACACTAACACTATCCTACACACACAAAGGACAATTTATATTTACTGTATACCAACCCAATTAGCCTACAAACCTGTAGGTCTTTGGAGTGTGAGAGGAAACCGTAGTTGTTGAAGTAAGACTCGTTGCTCAGATGTCACACATCTCTGCATAACTCTCCATTTCTTAAAGGAATGACATTCACAATCCTATTTATCATCCAGAACCAGAACTCCTTTCCATTCCCCGCAAGCAAAATTTCATTGTTGGGTTCTGGTACATAAGACAATTACACATTCTTGACTCTTGAACACACATGAGTCTACTTTTATTTAGAAGGTAGACACAAAATGCTGGAGTAACTCAGCGGGACAGGTAGCATCGCCGGAGAGAAGGAATGGGTGATGTTTCAGGTCGAGTCCCTTCTTCAGACTAGTCAGGGGAAAGGGGAACAACAGAAATCCCTTTCCCCTGACTAGTCTGAAGAAGGTTCTTGACCCAAAACATCACCCACTCCTTCTCTCCAGAGATGCTGCCTGAACCGATGGATTACCAGCTTTTTGTATCTACTCGGTTTAAACAAGCATCTGCAGTTCCTTCCTGCACATAAAGTGGTGGGGAGATTTGACTTGGGGTACCGGATCATGATTGTTTTAGTTAGGGTGCACAGAGGGAGTGTTGGCTTTACTGGATGGATTAAGGACTGGCAATTGTGGAACTAACATTTTGTGATATAAATATATGGACAACACAGGGAAAATTATTTCATGCAAAGAGTAGTTATGATCTGGAATTTGTTCTTTGTAGGGGTGGTGAAAAATGAGTCACACAGCTTTTAAAAACAATTGGACAGAGGGTTGAGGGAAAATAATGTTCAGAGGTATGGGGAAAGAGTGAGGAAAGGGGATGATACAATTGCTCTACTCGGAGCCAGCATGTTCAATGGGCAAAAATGACTCCAATGTGTGCTGTAACAATTCAATTTAATTGTGAAGGAAAGTATTCAACTTGTGGCCAAACATTCTGCAAAACACACACAAAAATCTAAAGTAGTGCCTTTAAAATAGTTATATCATCTCTCCAATTGGGAATGTTACAGAGACCAATTGACCTACAAACCCTCGTGCCTTTGAGATGTGGGAGGAAGCAACTGACAGACTCGAGGAGCAGACTTGAAAAGTCATGAGGAGAATGTGTAAAAACTACAGTCATGAGGAGAATGTATAAAAACTACACATAGACAGCACCCGAGGCCAGGATCGAACCCGGGTCTCTGGCGCTGTGAGGCTCTGCCGGCTGTGCCCCTGTACTATTCTCTTATTTAGCTGAGCTGACATGAATGCTGTTACATTTCTTTCATACCAGAATTCTTTATGGTTTTAATGTCTCTAATTATTTGTCTTTTAGATTCTCTTTCTTTACCTCATGCCTTTTCAGTGTCCCACCCTGACACTACTTAAAATTCCTTATCTACTGTCCATAGCCGTCTAGGTTTTGAGCTATCTTTCTCATGCAGGTACATCAAAGTTGATTCCAACATCATAATATGAGGTGTTGTAACTTCCACTGATCCAGCAGAATCATTTCAGACACACAACAAACCTCCTGTGCAAGACTGACAGAGAATTTCCACTATCACCAATAGCACTGAGGCCCGATTCCAATTCAATTTTTAACTTAAGCTTTTGACAAGTTCTTTGGAATTATTTCAGAAACAGGCAGAGACAGCTCAATAATAATTACTAACAGGTTTTATAAAACGGAAAAAAAAATTGACTTTTCTTAATTTTTTTTGGCAGAGTTTAACGTGAGACATATTTTTCCATGAAAGAAATGCAAGTCAAAACAAAAAAAAGTAAATTGTCGAGATTCTTACCAGCCACAAGAAGGGCTAAATGCGGCCTTGACTCAAACATCTTTGATATGATTACCAGAAAACGGCAATGTCAGAACTTGCTCCTGGTTTTCATTTCTGAAGGGTTCTTTGGTATTGCTGTGAATTATTCTGTGCAGGAAATGATATGATGTGCAAGAAACTTGACGATATGATGCACTTGGAAAATGCATTTTATTTGCACTTGCACTTTTCCTCTTTATAATTGAATGGCTGGTGCAATATATCGTACATTCATTCCTCCCTTGTTTTACCCAACTCAAATGAAAGACTTGTTGGTTCATTCAGTCTGTACCCTGTAATTCTACCCTGTCTCCCATTCATTTTTTGGCATGCAGCAATGGAAGTCAACATCACTAGCAAGCCTATTTCCTATTACGAATCCCACATGGTCGACCGACCCAACATCAACATGGCACAATGTCAGTAAACATTATTGAACAATATAACAACTTTATCTCTGAATTTACCTTAAGGGCATGTCCCACTGCAATTTCTTCAGCAACCGTCAGCAACTGACGCCCGTAGTCACCCTAAATCCATCAAGTTGTACGACCCTCGACGTCACCGTCACTTCAAGCTACGAAACACCGCGTCACCCGCCTTCACAACACAAGAAGGTCACACCAAAGTATAATAATTACATTGGAAATGAACTTATCTGCAATAAATCTATGGACCAATAAACATTTAAGAAATAAATCAATTATTGAACATCAGCGTCACCGAACGTCACCCGCAGGCCGGTGTAGTCTCATCTCGGTCAGCGCACCCCCCTTTAGCGGCAGGATGTGACCGAACGTCAGGACAGGCAGCAAGCCCACGCAGACGTCAGGGTACAACGCTTCGGCAGCCGGGACCGACTCATCACCGCTCATGTCTTATCAGACTAGCGGGCCGCCTCTGTCCGGAAGACGGCGGGCCAGCGGCAGGTCCGCGCGGGAGTCGTTTCGCCACGCAGAAGCGGCAGGCAGCGACATCCTGTCTAGGCACCCTTGTTATCACCTCGACGAGGTGCGGGGCGATGACAGAAGCCTCAGAGATTCTCCAGAACCTGAGGAAGTCGACTTGTCGTCCGCAGATGCAGCGGCGGTCGCATGGCTCGGATGGAGCGTATCCTAGAGCACAATCTCTGCACCTGGACCAGATGTCCTCCAGTCAGGAGACATGCGGCTGGGCCACCCAGCATGTCCACATCATCGGTGGGGATGCCACGGATCAGCAGCTGGCGGACACGTAAGACGGGCTGGAGCAGGAACCTACAGTACCTGAGAAAACCCAGGAGGAACTGCTGAATGTGGTCTCCAAGTTCGCCCAGACGAAGAACACAAGGGCCCAGCATAGACTACCTCAACACACACCAGCTGCAGGAACAGGTCCTTACCGAGGCGATCAACATATACCAGGCCCAAACAACTGCATATCGTTGAATGTACCAACAGTCAACACGCCCATCTGGGGCAACATCGGTCCGGGGATAGGACACAGGAGCTGAAGTTCCTAAAACAACCTGAAATTGTTGACTGCCTTTGCCAGGTCGGTTGACGGCATGGAAATGACGGCAGAACAGGAGGATGCTCTTGCAATATTAGTCATGAAGTTAACACTTCCCGGAGTATCGCCATCAAACCGACTCCAAGCCCCATATTTGCGGGGCTGTACTAGGCATCTGCGACGCCACCTCCGAAACAGCTGTTCTGTGAGGACCTGCCCAAACAGGTCTAGGACCTGGATTAGGAGGCGAAGGCAGACGGGTTGATGAACCCACCTCCCTCCAGCAGGCTGGCAGTGCGCAGACAAACACCATATGGAAGACCTCGGGGGCCACCTGAAAGACCAGTAAGGACCTACACGCCGGCAGCACCTCAACACAATTCAACGGAACACCAGGAACCAGAACATCAGGCCCGCCGGTAATCATGGAGGTAAGGGTGTCTGGTTCTCTTGGAAGTATTGCATGTTTAACCTCACAAGTAGGAGAGCAGTTATATACATTCTGGGATGTATGGGAGCTGATTGTCACTATCCCAGGGAACAAAGCTATAGACATAATAGAGGCATGTAACAGCCTTGCTTGCGCCAGGAAACCGACTATTAGACATACTGCTAAAATAATTGCTAAACTTGTAGCTGCATTCGAGCTACATAATTGGGCCGTTACACTATCTAAGCTTGCAAAGAGCAAAATCTCGGCATTAAAAGCGAATGCTGGACATTTTTACGGGGCTAAGCAGCCGCCAATCACGGCATAAATTGAGCTACAATAGTGGATTAGCTATGTTTGTGATTGTTAAATCCCATCATTACATCAAACCCATTAGTCGTGTT
Source organism: Okamejei kenojei (assembly GCA_035221665.1). Lineage (NCBI taxonomy): Eukaryota > Metazoa > Chordata > Chondrichthyes > Rajiformes > Rajidae > Okamejei > Okamejei kenojei. The sequence goes on from CM069143.1 coordinate 38,596,848, forward strand.
ACAAACCGATACAAGCACCAAGGGCTGGGGAGCTACCGACACCATTTCCAGTTGGGGTGGTAGATGGGATTTGCATGAGTCTACTTTTCTTCAATCACAAGGTATATACTGTTTAGAAATGCTGGGAGCATGTCACGGGCTCTGGGCATAATGCACTAATCTGCAGCATATGCATGTCCGTCTTCAAAATACCACTGAGGTGGCGTATTTAAACCTTATGGGTGGTATCAAGTCAATATCTTGTGATGAATTGGAAAAATTAATTTGGCTCTAGTGGATTGAAAGAAATATTTGGATATCAGCTACGTACCTTCCGGTTAAGCTCAATACAGTGGTGGACACAAGGTCACAAGTATTTAATAACGACATCAAGTGGATGTTGAACCTCCAACTATATGTTAAAACTATAGCCTAGTATGGAACACCAGATATTGACCTCCTTGCGTCCAGGTTGAACCATTGGATACCAACATATGTCTCTTGAGAACCAGATCCTGGGGCAGTGGCGATGGACGCGTTCTCACTACATTGGGGGGGAAATGGGTTTTCTATGCTTTCCCCCATTTCTGCTTCATCAGATAGGTGTTGCAGAAAACGTAACCAGATCTACAACAGAAAAGACCTTGGACATCAAACAGCAGCGTGCAGAGAGAGTCCACCAGGAAGCAGTACCTTACCCACATAAGGATATGTGAGGTTACCATAGTCGGACCTAGACCGCCTACATATCTATTACGATCTCCAATGTGCTGGAATCCTCAAGGGCCTGCATTATGATGAGTCCCTCAGTTACAGTGCCATATACAGTGCCAGGAGTACACTGTCATCCTATCTCAACATTGGAGTGGGATCTCACCAGCTGGTATCCACACTGAAGGGTATGTTCTATCCCTCCCCGACCTCGATATATTACCAGAGATATAGGGGGTGGTATTGACCCTACTCAGGAACTGGTCGCCTTTGGCGGATTTACCACTGGACTTATTCACCTTCAAAGTGGTGATGGTACTGGCACTGAAGCAGCACAACGAGTCCAAACTTTACAGGAATTGCCTGGATAGAATGGTTTTGACCCACAATAAAGTCACTGCGTTATAGAAGAGTTGCTTAAACTACACAGACCTGCGACTACAGGTCTGAAAATGGGCATCAGGAGATGGCTCAAGGTGGTATTCGGTGCAGCAGGTAAGACACTAACATTTTAAAATGTCATTCTACCAGGGCTGCATCCACATCAACGGCGAGGACCATGGAGGTGTTCATGGATTATGTCCTCGCAATAGTGGGCTGGGCCAGTGAAACTACATTTCAGCGGTTTTATAACAGACCTGTGGCCGCTCCCCGCAACGTTGGCGGATTCAGTTTTAAGTGCTGTTCCCTAAACGTTTGTCCCCGAGTTCAGGGGTTTTATTATTGTATTAACAAATGTTATTATTTTCAGCTTGTTCAAGTCTGAAATACGTTAACATACTTCCTCCATCAGTATTACGGCAGTGTGTGAGCATGGACGTGGTCCAGGGCATGGAATCACAGAGCTTTGAAATCTTCACAAAGTCACTCACGTGACTCCGAAGTAAAATAGTAAGATTAAACGAGAACTTACCAGTTTGAAGTTTGATCTTTATTTTATGAGGAGTTGCGATGTGGGATTTCGTGCCCTCCGCTCCCAACCCTCTATCATAAGGTCAACTGGTATATTTGAGTTATTTAATCTTACTATCTTCAGTCATTGTTGTTATCTGTGATTCCACAAATTGCTTGAAGAATGAAGCTGCTTTGAAGAATGTCGCGCATGTGTGCCTGGCGGGGTCTTCACGAAATCCTTCACCGCACCGCCTCATATAATAAAGATCAAACTTCAAACTGGTAAGTTCTCATTTAATCTTACTATTTTTTTCTTTTACCAAAGCCTATTAACCTTCAAAGCTGTACGTCTTTGAAGTGTGGGAGGAAACCGGAGCACCCGGACAAAACCTACATGGTCAAAAGGGAGGAAGGTATAAACTCCATACAGACAGCACTCATAGTCAGGATTGAACCCAGGTTTCTGACGCTGTAAGGCAGCAACTCTACAGATGCGCCACTGTGCTGCTCCGATTGTTCCACAAGGTTTAAGGCCAACTTTTCATGCCACTAAATCTGGTTATCCTTGCCACGAGCATAATGATTTTTCTGGTTGTTCATTCAAGTAGAATTGGAACCCATCATGTGGAATAGTTATGTTTAAACGTAGATGATTCATGGACTCTGCAACATTTCTCTTCATTCTTTGGAAATGAAGGTTGCGATCAATTTTTTTAATGAAGCAATGAAGATTTATTAATTCAAGAACAAGATACATACATTTGCAGTATTCCTTACAGCCAAAGTAATTGAAGATCATGTTTGTAAGAACTTAAAAGTAGTTTCAAAGGGAACTGCCAAGTACCAACTATTAAAGGAATCTGGGGAGTTAAAACAGTTGCTACGATATCTGCTTACATCCTTTCATCTGTGTGGAGTATAAAGCCTGGATGTTTTAACTCCTCCGCTTTCTTTACTTGCCCCATCTTCGACTCTTGCTCCAAGTTTGACGAAGGAGAATGAAGACAGCACAATACGGAAATTGCCCCAGTAAGTTGTCAGGACTAGGTGAGTTGTCGGGACAGTGCTGGAGTTAGGGAGGATGTTTTCTACCTTGAGAAGCTGAAGACAGAGTGGGAGAGCAGCCATTATGCTGGAGAAAAAAATCAACTATAAAAAAACAACAGGAAAAAGTGGAAGAGCGTTGTTTTTTCTGTGAGTTCAGTGTTTTTGGTAATTGAGGAAACGGGATTTGGATCGAAGCAGGTATCCAATTGGCTCAGCTAGAGGGAGAGTAGCAAATAATAGCAAGGTCTAGCAGAGCGACCTGTTGGGAGCGCTTGTCTTGAGGTGAAGTGCCATCTTGAGGAAAAGTGCAACTTGAGGCTTTGGAGAGAAGGGCTGAGGAGAGGAGTGCAAAGTGTCAAGCCCAGAGCAGAGCAGCAGCAAGCATAAAAATCAGTTGACAACAAACAAGGGAGGCCTGCAGGATCATGCGATGTGCTGCACCTACATGATGTGGGAGCTGGTAGACCCCTCGGTGACCATATCTGCAGCAAATGTTGACTATCTGAAGAACTCAGACACAATGTTGACTACCTGGAACATCAAGGAAGGGGAGAGTTACCTGCACGCTGTGTTTCTGGAGGCAGTCACACCTGTTAGTGCAACTGCTCCCAATGTGGACTGTGGTCAGGAGGAGGATGAGACTGCAAGTGAGGCTGGTAGGGGAACCAAGGTAAGGAATATGTTAGCGGAGCCTCAGCCTTGAGCTTGTCTGGCAGGTGTGAGATTCTTGCTCCCTGTGCAGACATGTGTGGGGGCTGTTGGAAGGATGAGCAACCTGACCCGGGCACCATGGTTCAGGTGGCCATTTAAGAGGGGAGAGAGAAGGAAAACTTTGTTGTCATTGGGGATAGTATAGTTAGGGACATTGACACTGTTCTCTGTCACGAGGATCGAGAGACCTGAAGGCTGTGTTGTCTGCCTGGTGCCCAGGTACAGGACATCTCGTCTGACCTGCAGAGGAACTTGGAGTGGGAGGGGAAAGATCCAGTCCTCGTGGTCCATGTGGATATCAATGGCATAGGTAGAACAAGGAAAGAGATTTTACGAAGGGAATTTGAGCAGCTTGGCACCAAATTGAAAAAGCAGAACCAAAAAGGTAATAATCTCTGGATTGCTACCAGAGCCGCATGCAAATTGGCATTGGGTTGAGAAGATTAAAGAGTTGAACGCGTGGCTCAAAGATTGGTGTCGAAGAAGTGGATTTGAATTCATGGGACAATATTGGGGAAGGAGGAGGTTATTCTGATGGGACGGATTCCACTTGAACCCAACTGGGACCAGGGTCCTGGCACACTTCAAAACCAGGGCCGTAGATGGGGCTTTAAACTAATTAGCTGGGGTGAACAAATTGGAAATGTACGGATGAGGTTAAAGAGAAGGAGAGTTCAAGAGAGGTGACTGAAGTCTCCAGAAGTAATAGGACAGAAGGTTTAAGAAGGAATAAGAGACAAAATCGGGACCAATTCGAGAAGAGGGGTGGTGAATACCAAACTAAGGGTCTTATATTCAAATGCCTGTAGTATAAGGACCAAAGTGGATGAGCTTATAGCACAGTTAGAACTTGGTAGGTACGACGTTGAGGAAATTACAGAGACGTGGCTGAGAGAGGATCGGAGCTGAGAGCTAAATATTCAAGGTTACACGTCCTATCAAAAAGGTGGGTAGAGGGGGTGGGGTAGCTCTGCTGGTAAGGAATGAAATTCAGTCCTTAGCAAGGGGTGACATAGGATCAGTAGATGTGGAATCCTTGTAGGTAGAGCTAAGAAACTGCAAGGGTAAAAAGACCCTGATGGGAGATATTTACAGGCTTAAAAACAGCAGCCAGAAGTAGGGTACAAATTACATCTGGAGATACAATCGGCATGTAAGAAAGGCAATGCTGCGGTGGACATGGGGGATTTTAATATGCAGGTAGACAGGGAAAATCAGGTTGGTACTGGACGCTAAGAGAGGAAATTTAGAGTGCCTATGAGATGGTTTCTTAGTGCAGCTTGTAGTGGAGTCTACCAGGGGAATGGCAATTCTGGAGTTGGTATTGTGTAATGAACCAGATTTGATTAGGGAGCTTACGGTAAAGGAACCAATTATGGTAGTGACCATAATTTGATAAATTTGAACCTGCATTTTGAGAGTGAGAAGATGAAATTGGATATGTCTGTATTTCCATTGAGCAAAGGTGACTACAGAGGCATAAGGGAGGAGCTGGCTACAGCTGACTGGAAAGGGACCCCAGCAGGAATGATGGTGGAATACCAATGGCAGGAATTTCTGGGAAGAATTTGGAAGGCACAGAATCTTTTCATTCCAAAGAGGAAGAGAGATTCTAATGGGAGAATGAGGCAACCATGGCTGACAAGGGATGTCAAAGACAGCATAAAACTAAAAGAAAAGGCATATTATATTGGGAAGATTAGTTGGAAGCTGGAGGATTGGGAAGCTTTTAAAAAACGACAGAAGATAACCAAAAAGGCAATAGGAGAGTAAAGATGAAATATGAGAGTAAGATAGTCAATAATATAAAGGAGGATAACAAAAGTTTCTTCAGTATTATAGAGTAAGAAAGAGTGGATGTTGGACTGCTGGTAAATGGTGCTGTAGAGGTGATAATGGGGAATAAAGAAATGGCAGATGAATTGAATACGTTTTTTACATCAGTCTTCACAGTGGAAGACACCAGCAACTTGCCTGAAATCCAAGAGAGTCAGGGGTGTAAGTTAGTGGATGCTTGGGTAGCTGGAAGGTTTGAAGGTGTATAAGTCACCTGGACCAGATGAACTGCACCCTAGGGTTCTGAAAGAGGTGGCTTTAGAGATTGTGGAGGCATTAGTTGTGATCTTTCAAGAATCACTAAAGTCAGAGGTGGTTTCAGACGATTGGAACATCGCAAATTTGACACCATTATTCATGAAGGGAGCGAAGCAGAAGAGTGGAAACTATAGGCCGTTTGGTCTGCTTTCAGTGGTTGGTAAGATTTTAGAATTCATTATAAAGGATGAGGTTTCTAAATACTTAGAAACACACGATAAAAAGGTCAAAATCAGCATGGTTGAAAGGGAGCTCTTGCCTGATGAGCCTGTTGGAATTCTTTGAGGAAGTAAATAGCAGGACAGACAAAGGAAAGTCAGTAGATGTGGTTAACCTGGATTTTCAGAAGGCCTTTGAGAAGGTGCAACACGTGAGGCTGCTAAAGAAGATGAAACCTCATGGAATCAGATGTAGAGAAAGCAGGGACTCTGTAGAAAGACTTGGACAAGATGGAAGAGTGGGCTGAGAAGTGGCAGATGGAATACAATACAGCAGTCATGCATTTTGGTAGTAGGAATAAAGGTGTAGACTATTTTCTAAATGGAGCGAGAATTTGGAAATCGGAGGTGGAAATGGACTTGAGGATGCTGGTGCAAGATTCCCAAAAAGTTAATTTACAAGTCAAATCGGTATAAGGAAGGGAAATGCAGTACTAGCATTTATATTGAGAGGGCTAGATTACAAAACAGAGATGTACTGTATTTCCTGGCAATGAAGATGCAACTGCGTCGAAGACGCACCCCCATTTTGAGCCCAGGATGGAGCAGCCAGCCTTCCGCCCAGTAGCTACCCGCCAACCTCCACCTCCACTGGTTGCGCCTGTGCCAAAGGACACCGTGGCTGGCTGTCTGCCAGGCGGGCCGGCAGAAGGCGCTGAGGTGGCGGCCAGTTCCGCTATCCGGTCCCGGCGGCCGCTCGCAGCCACCCGAGCTACTTCCCTCCTCGGCCACAATGCGGTGGCTCGGCACCCAGAGCACCATGGCAGCGGTGAGTGAGTTGCTGGCATGATCTCTGACCCGCACCTTCTCAACGCTCCTGCCCTCCCCACAACTTTACCCCTGGTGGCTCGGCAAGTTTAGTACTTTGTGCAGCCCAGGCCATGCTGACCCAGGCCAGACTCCCCACACGCTGTGGAAAGGAACTCTTCCCCCCCCCCCCCCCCCCCCCCCTGTGGCACTGTCTTTTTACAGCTGCTTCCCACTTCACACAGTTCCAGGGACAAAGGTATGGCAGGTTCAGCGGAGCAGTCACTACGAGAGTGGCATTGCTCGGTCTAACCTTCGGCCTCCAAGACTTAGGTAAATTTTCGGGTCTTATTTTTGAGTTAAAAATAACGTCTTGGACACGGGGAAATACAGTAATGCTGAGGCTTTATATGGCACTGGTCAGGCAACAATTGAAGTATTATGAGTAGTTTTAGGCCCCATATCTGAGGAAGAATGTGCTGGCATTGGAGAGGGTTCAGAGGAGGTTTATGAGAATGATCCCAGAAATGTTTGGGTTAACATATGATGAGCATTTGAAAGGCACTACGTCTGTACTCGCTGCAGTTCAGAGGGATAAGAGGGGACCTCTTTGAAACTTACTGAATAGCGAAAGGCCTGGGTTGAGTGAATGTGAAGAGGATGTTTACACTAGTGGAAGAGTCCAGGACCAGTGGCCATAGCCTCAGAAAAAAAGGACGGACCTTTAGAAAGGAGATGAGGAGGAATTTCATCAGTCAGACAGTGCCAGAATTCTGCCACAGAAGGCTGCGGAGGCCAAGTCAATAGATATTTTTAAGGTGCAGAATGATAGATTCTTGATTAGTACAGGTGTCAGAGGTTATCTGGAGAAGGCAGGAGAATGGGGTTAGGAACGAGAGATAGATCAGCCATGATTGAATTATGCTGATGGGCCGAATGGCCAAATTCTGCTCCTTGAACTTATGAGCAATACCAGAAGCAGGGAGGCTTAAAGTACCCTTGGAAAGCGAAGACAATATGAACACAGCCTTCCCCGGACCCTCTATCTTTGCTGCTACCAACTTTAGAGCCAACTCGCAGCAAAGATACGGAGCTTTTCATTGATCATGAATGCAACAAGAAAGCATTTATTGTCTCGGGGAGCTGAATTTTTAGAATTATTTACTTCAGAGAAATGTGCAGGCTGACTCATAAAGTAATTCCAAGCTCGAGACTACAGAGCATCCAAAGGTTGTGGAGATCAGGAGAAAGCAGATTGAACCCACAGATTAGATAAACCATTATTTTATTGAGTGATGGAGCAGGTTGGAGGGATTGTTCAGTCTATTCCTGTTTACTACTTTTTATGCTGTTATAAGCCTGGAACTGTTTGGGCTGTGCATGTGTCTGCAGTTTAAATAGCATGTGATTCTAAAGATGTCGCTGAATTGTGATGTTCTCATTCGTTTGAGCCTGAAGATGTGTGCAGTGGAATTACACTAAACGAAACTAGTCCGAAGAAGGGTCCTAAAGGGCCTGTCCTACTGTACAAGTTCTCCCCTGTTTTTAGCTTGTGTACTGTACGTAGCGGGTACGTTGCGGATGACACTAAGCTGGGGGGCAGTGTTCGCTGTGAGGAGGATGCTAGGAGACTGCAAGGTGACTTGGATAGGCTGGGTGAGTGGGCAAATGTTTGGCAGATGCAGTATAATGTGGATAAATGTGAGGTTATCCACTTTGGTGGCAAAAACAGGAAAGCAGACTATTATTTAAATGGTGGCCGATTAGGAAAAGGGGAGATGCAGCGAGACCTGGGTGTCATGGTACACCAGTCATTGAAAGTAGGCATGCAGGTGCAGCAGGCAGTGAAAAAAGCGAATGGTATGTTAGCTTTCATAGCAAAAGGATTTGAGTACAGGAGCAGGGAGGTTCTACTTCAGTTGTACAGGGTCTTGGTGAGACCACACCTGGAGTATTGCGTACAGTTTTGGTCTCCAAATCTGAGGAAGGACATTATTGCCATAGAGGGAGTGCAGAGAAGGTTCACCAGACTGATTCCTGGGATGTCAGGACTGTCTTATGAAGAAAGACTGGATAGACTCGGTTTATACTCTCTGGAATTTAGGAGATTGAGAGGGGATCTTATAGAAACTTTCAAAATTCTTAAGGGGTTGGACAGGCTAGATGCAGGAAGATTGTTTCCGATGTTGGGGAAGTCCAGGACAAGGGGTCACAGCTTAAGGATAAGGGGGAAATCCTTTAAGACCGAGATGAGAAAGACTTTTTTCACACAGAGAGTGGTGAGTCTCTGGAACTCTCTGCCACAGAGGGTAGTTGAGGCCAGTTCATTGGCTATATTTAAGAGTGAGTTGGATGTGGCCCTTGTGGCTAAGGGATCAGAGGGTATGGAGAGAAGGCAGGTACGGGTTACTGAGTTGGATGATCAGCCATGATCATATTGAATGGCGGTGCAGGCTCGAAGGGCTGAATGGCCTACTCCTGCACCTAATTTCTATGTTTCTATGTTTCTATGTTTCTACGTTGGAGCTCGTGGATGTCATGTAACGGCTCGTAACGCAAAGGGCAGGTACTCGTGAAATACGTTAAGCTCGTGAAGTTTTTTCAGCAGGGCGGAGAGTGTCCACGAGAGTCCCCGAGTACTTACGAACGACTATTACCATAATTCTCCGGGTTCGAATCAGGGGAAACTCGGGAAAACTCTTGAATTACCTCATACATTGGGACAGGCCCTTAACCTGAAATGTCATCAGTCCATTCCTTCCACAAGATGTTGCCTGACCTGTTGGATTTCTGCAGCACTGTTTATTTTCTCTTAATGCCAGCATCTGAAGTCTTTTGGGTCTACAAAACCCTAGTCCTGCACATTTTACTGCTCCTGCCTGCTCGCTTCCACTAGGCAAGGGTATTGGGATTAATTATTTGCTCTCATCTGCTTCAAGGAAATTGGATAAGTTTGAGATTTTTGGATAACCTCTTTATTCTATTGAGATTTGAAAACTGTCCCTCTCCCAGCATTTTCTACCAGCGAATTTTATTTTCAACAGAATAGTTCTCTAGTTTCTTATCTCCTGGAAAGTTGCCTTCTATGAGAACTGATGGTCAGATACAAACTAATCCCATCATAATGCATGTATGTATGTACAATTTCTGTGTAAAAGTTCCTGAAAAGCATATTATCTGGGAAGCTTTACCAATAAACTTTACAACATCTATTAAGATAGAGTTTGGTAAAAGACTTTGGCAGTTAATAGAGAGAACTAAAATTAGAAAATATGTTGCTTTTGTCACAGTTATATATACAGTACATCAGTCATAAAAAAACAATTTGGCTTACTAATGACCCATGGGGGAAGAATTATATCAACGTTGCATCAATCATAGAGTCACACAACAGAAACAGAAACTTTGGCCCATCAAGTGTGCACAAGCCATCGCACACAATTAAAATGAATCCCACTTTATTCTGCTCTGGGCATTCCCATCAACCCCCCCCCTACAATATTCTACCATTCACTTGCTCATTGTTGGGATATGGGAAGGATCTGACTATGCAGAGGAAGCCCATGCAATCACAGAGAGATCATGCAAACTCCACACAGACAGGACTAGAAACCAGGATTGCACGGCGGTTACTGGGAGCGGCTCCATTAGCTGCACTGCTGTGCCACAGTTTTGCATGTTAACGGCGTCTGATGCATTGAAATATATTTTGCATTTAAATTATGAAATCAGCTACTTCAGTCGTGGGCAAGCAGAGTCATAGAGGCATGGAGTTACACAGCACAGAAACTGACCCTTCGGCCCAGCTTATCCATACTAATCAGGGTTTACCTCTGATCTCGTCCTTTTTGACCACCCTTGGCCCATATACCTCTAAACGTTCGCCATCTATATACCTATCAAAATGTCTTTTAAAAAACAGCTTCCTATGACAACTGTGTAAAGAAATTGGCCAACATGGATTTTGTAAATCCACTAAATCTTTCATTAAGGATGTGCATCAAATGCTGGCTTTCATTGGCATTTCTCATACTTTGAATACATTTTGAAACAATTACTCAAGATCTCAGCAATGTTATGTCCAGAGACATAATTTCCCTTGGACGAGTAAAGCTGAGAGTTCTTACATTCACCTTGCCTTTATCAATAGACAACCAGTGAGTATCTTACTGTGGCAATCCAGCCACAATAATACAGGGCTCGTGTGTTGCAGTCACAACTATAGCTCATTATTAAGGGACCAACTTTAATCTTTTATGTAAAAATAATCCTCACAAGTAATAATCTAAGTATTCTTTGTCTGACCACATAATTTCATGAAAAACTCTGCAACTTTATTCTCCACACTACTCACCATTTTTACAATTGAACCCTGCAGACTGAGTCGATTGGTTGGAAGCATTCGTGGGTAGACATGTGCGGATCGAGGCATTGGTGAAGTGGGCCACTGGTGGTCCTACAGCAGCCTAGAGCTTGATTAGATCAGGCACCATTCCAAGTGGCCGAGTACATGGTTTGGGTGCGGCCTGCCGCATCATGGAGCGATGGAGGACACCAACAATATCGTCGGGCCAGGCCGACCCTGCAACTCTGACCTAATGCCAACGCCAAGACAACATGCCTTTATGGCCAAGTTAAGACAACATTTTGACCAACTTTGGACTTGAATCATATAAAATGATGCCGGGAAAAGTGGTGACTCTTGCGTATTGTCTCAGTGTAGTTTACAATCTCTACACAATGGTCTATGGTGCTTTATTATCACCTGTGCAAATGCCCAGTGAAATTATTTTACTTTCATACAATTCAGTCAAGTATTTCTATGCCTAAGAACATTACCCAATTTGCAAATTGCACTGAAATAGTTCACTGAGACCGCATGCAAGAGGCACAATGTGCTTAAGTATGTTTGTGTCTATGCAAAGTAAGATTTTTTACTGAACTGTACACAAAATATGAATTTTGCTGTATCTAGATACATATTACAATAAAGTACCACTGTATATTTCCATTGATGGATGTGACTTTTCTTAATGTGAAGATGGAAGCCTGCATTGGAATTGTTGCCTGAATTTCCTTCTTGGTTAAGAGGACTAGGTGTTTCCTCAGGCATCCTGATCATTACTTACTCCTCTGCTGACGCCACTAACAACAGTTTATTCTGATTATTTTTTTGTGGAAACTTGGCAAAAAAAATCATTGCTGTATTCTTCACATCATAGCAACCACTTGCCTCCGATAGACTTCAATGTGTGTTGTTCTGGAATAGTAGGGGTATCAAGAACAAGAGGAAATAGTTTCAGGGGAAAGATTGAATAGAAACATGAGGGGCAACCTATTCACACGGAGAGTGGTGGATTCATGGAATGAGCTACCAGAGGAGGTACTTAAGGCGGGTACTACAACAACATTGCTAGGAAAGACTTAGAGGGATACGAGCCAAATGTAGGAGGTGGGACTAGTGTGGATGCGGCGTGGCAAGTTGGGCCGAAGAACTTGTTTATGTGCTGTATGCTTTATCCTAATGTTTTCAAAGATAGTGTTCGGGTGGGAGATTGCAACCTTCACGTGGTTCACCCTGTTTCAACGAATGCAATCAACCTGGTGTGCACAATCAAATAGAACAAGTTGTCCTACAACTTTAAGCTGTGCACGCCATACGAAGGAAAAAGAAGAAAAAAGACAGTGTTTAAATACAGGCTTTTTTTTAAGGATACATCGAGTATGCGCATGACTACATGATCATTCTAATCCAGAAGATCACTACAACTGATACAAAGAAAGGTTAATTTATTAAATTTAATAAGCCACTAAAGAATGTTATTAAAATGGATGCAGTTATGCCTCGCAGCATTGCCCTGGCTTGTTCCATGTCCTGTTCGCATTCTCATCAGTAACATGATAGATCCACCTCTTGCAGTAAAACAAATTGCTGGCACATTTTCATTAATTGTCAGGCAAAAGTACTGTTTGTCAAGATGTAATCAGAGTGAACCAGTTGTTTCTCTGTAAACTACACAGTGATGATACATGATACAGGGCCATGGGTGCATTGTTGAAAAAAGATTTGCTCTATCACAGTTGGGTGCGTGCCTCTGCTGAATTTTTACAGAGCCATTGTTACTGATTACTTCTTCCTGATGCCAAATTGCTGTCCATTGTGCAATAAAACTACGTTTTAATTTTTCCAAATCTATGGCCATCATTGAACAGGCCACATTTATTGCCGTTTTCTAGCCTCTTTGGCAAGTTGGTAATGGTAGTCTTAATTTTGTATCTCACCTTTTGTACAACTCCTCTTGTCTTTGACTTCGATTGAAGGGGCAGAGTAGCAGAGTGGAAAGCAGAGACCATGGATGCCCAGAGTGAAGACACCAGTGACCAGTCCCAAGAGCAACAGATTGAGTTTGGGCCCCGGACAGATAGCTGGAGTACAAAGAATAGGCAAAAAATGCTGGAGTAAATCAACGTGTCAGGCAGCATCTCTGGGGAAAAAGGACGGGTGACGTTTCTGGTCGGGGCCCTTCTTCAGAATGAAAGTGGGGGTGAAGAGCTGGATGTGAGAAAAGACCGGGGCCAACTTAGTGCCAGCCACAAATTACTTCAGACAAGGCGGTGCCTGGTAGGCCCGTTGTTGGCTAGGGAAGGTGTGATCTCAATACGGAAACAATGTGGAGAGCTGTGGAACTGGCGAAACTACTAGGGTGGAGGAAGGGGGGGGGGGGGGGGGAGGGGAGTGTAAGTAAAAGTGACTTAAAATTAGAGAATTGTATTTCATACCACTTGGTTGCAAGCTACCCAAGCAAAATATGAAGTGCTGTTTCTCCAGTTAGCACCAATATGAGAATAAAACTGGATTTACCCCAGGATCCAACTTGTTTGCCATGAAAGTTTGGAGCACTTGGGTAAAGCACACTTAAATGGGTAAATGATGAATGTGCTCAGAAGCAACACTGTTAACTGGTCTGTAAGTCTGGCCATCCACATGGCCACCCATATACACCCGCGTACAGTCACCATGATCACTGGTTGCTTGTTTTGCCCAAGGAAATCCGCTCACTTCACTTTTTTCTCAATGAACGGAGAAAATGATTATGTATAAATTTGGACTCAAAAACAAAATCCATGGTTATCGCAATAGGTTGCAAAAAAGTTATAAATAGTTTGGGGGGGGAGGGGGTGTGAGGGAGGGGGGTGTGTGGGAGAAGGGGATGACACAGCAGCCCGTGAACACAGCAGCCCCTGCCTGAGAACACAGCAGCCCCTGCCCGCGAACTCAGCAGCCCTCACCCACACGCCACTCCTTCAGCTTTATTCTCCCCACCAGTGATTGAAAGCGGGTGTCGGAAGGGGCGTTGCCGTCCCAGCAAATAAAAGACCAATAACGTTTTAAATATTTTACCGATCTTAATAAAACTGGATGCACTTGCAACATAGGTGAATGGCGAGTAAAGTGGCGAAAAATCGTAGCGCTACGGGGGATCGTTTTTGCGCAAATTAAAAAACAACACAAACTTGAAGAGGACAAGATGAGAGTTTTATCAAGTAATCGACATATGAATATATAATAAGAGAGAAATAGAGAGAGAGAGAGAGCGAGAGAGTGATAGAGTGAGAGAGCGAGAGAGGAAGGGAGAGAGGGAGAACATGGCTATAAATGTCATTAATACGATCTTTCACAAGGCAGCTATCAAAGCTGACCTTGTGAAACAAGAGAAAAATTATCAAAAAACACAACCATGAAAAATGGTTCGACCATGAGTGTAAAAATGGCAGAAAAGATCTGAGGAAAATATCGAGCCAAAAACACCGTCAACCAAACAATCCAGACTTACGTACTAGATATAATGAAACTCTTAAAAAGGTATAAACATGCTATTAGGAACAAAAGACAAAATTACACTCATAAAAGACTTGAAGAAATTGAAAATTCCATAAACCAAAACCAATTTCGGGATATGTGGAATAACCTGAGCACAACAAAACTACAAACATTACCAATTCAAGACGGTGATATCAAAAATCCATATAAAGACATCACAATAAATAAAATAAACTCAAATTATTCTCATATCAAAGAAAAACTCCAAACACTAGAAACAATAATTAAAGATTATCAAAACCCCCTTGATTCCCCAATTACTTTGGAAGAATTGACCAAAAAAATAAAATCTCTTCGCCCAAAGAAAGCCTGTGGTCCAGACAGCATTAAAAATGAAATGTTCAAGTACAGCACACCGGAGATGCAGGACATAGTGCTTAGGTTGTTCAACATCACACTACGTTCAGGTTATTTCCCTGATATTTGGTGTCAAGGGCTTATTTCACCCATTTATAAAAGTGGAAACAAATTAGACCCAAATAATTATCATGGCATCTGTGTCAGTAGCTGCTGTGCAGTATCATAAATAATAGAATGCAGAACTTCCTTAACAAATACAACATTCTCAGTAAAAACCAAATTGGCTTCCTACCAAAACACCGTACCACTGACCACATTTATACCCTCCACACTCTCATTGAAAAACATGTACACCAAACAAAAAAAGGAAAAATATTTGTCTGTTTTATTCTTTGAGAAAGCATTTGACTCTATTTGGCATGAAGGCCTCTATTACAAACTCCTCTGTTGTGGTATAGGAGGAAAGGTATATGACCTTATCAAATCAATGTACCTGAATAATAAATGTGGCGTTAAAATTGGGGACAAATGCACTGATCTCTTCGCCCAGAGAAGAGGCGTCCGGCAAGGCTGCAATCTGAGCCCGACACTGTTTAATGTATATATCTACACACCAGCATAATGGAGTTTGAAACACGCCCTGTAAGAAATTAAATGTACTTACCTGCGGGCCTGTTCCTTACCGCTGGTGGAGCTGCGCTCTGCAGCTCTTTGCCGACCGACAGTGTCGACGTAATGCCGATCATGCGCCAGGCGGGGCTTCTTCACGTAGTCACTCACGTGACTCCGAAGTAAAATAGAAAAAGGAGCCACTGTTTGACAGATGAGGTTGAAACACAGGTGCACTTCCTCCTAAAATGCAAAAAAATTAACAGAACAAGGAAAACTTACTTTGACAAACCCAGTCTGGCAACCCCTGATTTTAAAGAACTAGATGATACATCAAAACTAAGAATAATCCTTGGTGAAGGAAATACGGTACATCTTGGTGCACAATACGTAACAGCATGCCATAACCTGAGAGACGGTGAATGACCAATATGCACGTACACACTAATTGACGTTAACTGACGCTAAGAAATTAATATTGAATTGCTAAACTTGCTATCCTGTTGTACTGCTTACAGCTGCAAGAACGTGTAACAATCAATAAAGGGCTGTAGGCCTATTGCGAGTTTATGTACAGGGACATATCTGTCCATGCACTGTATACTTGTATTTATGCTTATGCATTTTAAATATGTATGTCATGTTTGATACTTTGGCAATATAACGATGTACTTTATCATGCCAATAAAGGTTTTAAATTGAAATTGAAAATTAAGAGAGAGAGATAGAGATAGAGATAGATAGATAAAAGATAGATGGCAATGGGTATAACTGATCTGTGAGAAACCAGCGGGCTAGGTAGCATCACTGGAAGAAATGGACAAGTGATGTCTTGGGTCAGGACCTTTCCTCAGACTGACCAAAAATGTCTCCAGAGATGCTGCCTGACCCACTGAGTTACTCCAGCATTTTATATCACTACCACTGAACCTTTTTTTTTCCTTTCAAGGAAGAGTTGGATTTAACTTGTCATCATGTTCGGCGCAGATATTGTGGGCTGAAGGGCCTCTTTCTGTGCTATGCTATTCTATGTTCTATATAAACTGTGACTTTTCCCCATAATCGCTCTAATGCCTGTGCGTTCAATCCAATTGATTATCAAGAAAATCCAAGTGCATTGTTTTGTTACATTTGCTTTGTAAATGTGTACTATTATCGTACAAAATATTGTATTGTAGCAGTCACAGTTGTATTCAGGAAGGTCCTAATTGCCAATTAAAAAAAAAACCTCATGGTTATAATTAATAGGAACATCCAAAGGGTAAACTAAATAATTATATTTTCCTTTTCTGGTGGAGCTTTTAATATTTCTCGAACCAAAGCAAACATGTCTCTATTGTACACAATTCATTAAACCAACTCCTGTTGGGAAAAGATGAGGCTTTCATGCATTAATCTTTATGTATATTAAACTTTCAAAGTTCAGTGTTTAGACATAAACAATAGCACTAATACTCTGCAGAAAGATCAGGGGGCCGATTGTTCACTAGGTTGGTTACATTCAATGAAAAACACTTTTTTGTCTCTTGTCTTATCTCAGCAACAGTGTACGCTGCCTTTAGGATTTCAAGACTCCTTAATTAAGACTTTGGTCTCGCAGATTGATTCATGGTGCTTCTCTTATCCCCAGCATCATCCGCTAGTTCAAAAACTCATCTCTGCTCAATTTGAGTTTCTTTCTCTACCCCTGGTTCCAGAGTAAAATCTCTGTTTACAAGACAACAGTCAGTAATCCTTGATCCTGCTAACTTTTGTGGTTACCAAACAACCCGTGCTTCTTTCTGGGGCATTAATTTCATCCAGAGCCCATTTTATAAATTTGTAAATTGATGTTAAACTGTTTCTGCACAATTATTAGATTTAACAACAGAAACAATGCCATGGGATCAAACAGTACAGAAGAAGAACATTTGATGTATCATAGCCCTGCCCGTTCTTTGAATAGTTCCACCTCTCTGTCCTTTCTCTAATATATTGATTTTTGTTTCATTTTAAATATTTATCAAATTTCACTTTTGTAAATTATTAAAACATCTACTTTCATCATGATTTCAAGAAGTAAATTTTGGAATCTTAGGAAAGAAAATTCTCATCTCATCCAAAAAACCTTAAACCTGTTCCCTCTAATGACTAAAAATCGACGCATAGTGCTGGAGTAAAGAGCCTGTCCCACTAGACGATTTTTTAGGTGGCTGCCAGTGACTGTCATAGCCGTACCAGGTTGCCGAAAAACTGGTGACTGGACTAATGGGCCTGTCCCACTTAGGCGATTTTTTAGGTGACTGCCGGCGACTATGACAATTCTGCACCTAAGTCTGCACCGGTGGCAACCTATGTCACCTGACGTCAACCTACGCCATCCTGGCGACAACCTACAGCCATCCTGGCGACAGCCTACGACAGCACCTATGTCAGGAGAAGACAAGCTACGACAAGCCCACGGTCGCCGACTGTCGCCAAAAAGTTTTGAACATTTCAAAATCCAGCGACGACCAGAAAAATGCTACGACTCTTTGCGGGCGACTGAGGAGACTACTCACGACCACAAAGGCGACACCCCGGAGACCATGTGACGACAGCCTGGTCGCCGGCAGTCGCCTAGAAAATCGCCTAAGTGGGACAGGCAGCATCTCTGGAGAAAAAGGATTGGTAACGTTTCAGGTTGTTTGGCTCTATCTTTGGTATACTATGATGTCATCCATCCTTTTTCTCCAAACATGTTACCTAACCCACCGAGTTACTCCAGCACTATGTCTCTATCTTTGGTATTAACCAGCATCTGCGCCTGTTTATTTCTCCATTTATTCCTCTAATTATCAAATCTTTTGTTGCCTGAATTATATTCTTATTATTTATTCTCATAAAATGTTACATGATTTTGGGCACCTCTATTAAAATTATTCTCTGAGGAGAACAACCACAGCTCATGATAAGGGAGAAATTTGTCTTTGATTGCTCGCTCTCAATACAGGTACCTGAAAGAATTCTGGCCATCAGTTGCAATCATCTCAGTGCAGATGGTCCCATTTGGAACACGATATGCAGAGCAGAGGGTGTACCATTAAAGGACTATATTCTGGAATCCGTTAAGAACAAGCAATCAAAGACAAATTTCTCTGCTGATATACGTTTTTGTTTGTTATTTCACACATGCTCATCAACAATGTCTAATTAACCGCTCTGTAAAGGAGACACAGTCTCATTCTCTCACACAATGAGACAAATGAAAGTGCATTTGTGCACTTTAATATTTTTGATTCCTGGAAAATTCACCGCTCCACCACGTCAATACATTTGTGATAGTTGCTTAATCTTTTTACAACAAAATTGCAACAAACACAGAACAAGTGGGAGGAGGACAAGAAGAAATGGAACTCCACAAGCAAAGATTGTGTCTGACGCTGCCAAGGATGAGACTGAAGATGGACACAAAATGCTGGAGCAACTCAACGGGACAGGCAGCATCTGGAGAGAAGCAATGGGTGACGTTTCAGGTCGAGACCCTTCTTCAGACTGAGAGACTGTGCATTTTCAAATTCTTCCAACGGCTCCCCCAACATTAACCCTTCAATATTCAACATCTTCACGTGAGCCAGATAAGTTTCCAAGCCCATGGAGCTATCCATGTTCAAGAAGAGGTCTGCTATCTAGTCTAGTATTAGCTACCTTCCCTGACACTCTTCCATTTCCTTTTGTTTGTTCCCAGGTTGCAGGCTGCATTGATATGCCACGTCTCCTGCTTATCCCCTCTTGCATGAAAAGATGATTACATGTGGAGGCATCTCATCATGCATGCTCCCCAAAAGAGAACACACGAGGAAAATCCCTGACCGTGCAACTGGATTGCGTGTAAATATAAAATCCAAATGCAACGAAGGATGATGTAAAAATGATTGTTACTGTTGTTCATGATATGCATAAATAACTTGGATGAAAATGTAGAATGGTAGGTTAGTAAGGTAACAGATTACACCAAATATTGTTGGAGTGGTGGACTGTGTAGAAGGCTGTTAAAGGATACAGCAGCGTGTAGATCAGTTACAGGTATGGGAAGAGAAATGGTAGGTGGTGTTTAATCCAGACAAGTGTGAGATGTTGCACTTAGGGAGGTCAAATAGTGTCATAGAGTCATACAGCATGGAAACAGGGCCTTTGGCCCAACTTGCCCACACCGGTCAACATGTCCGATCTAGACTAGTCCCACCTGCCTGCATTTGGCCCATATCCCTCTAAACTTGTCTTATCGATTAGTCAAATACAAGGGTAATGTATAGAGTTAGTACAAAACCCTAAAGGGCCTGTCCCACCAGCATGCGACTCCATGCGGTGAGCGCGACCTAACCTTGAGCGGTCCGGCCTTGCGGGGCCGGTCCCACTTCGATCGCTGGAGCCATATGGAGTTGTGCGGAGCTGGTCCCGACATCGTGCGGGGCTCCGAAAAACTGACCGTGTTCAAAAATTCCGCGCGGCAACGGCCTGTCGGCCCGCAGCCACCTCAATGCATTACGCACCACCTCAACGTCGTGCCTCCGTGACCTTCTCTCTCTGTGCCTCCGTGGCCCTCTCTCTGTGTGCCTCCATGGCCCTCTCTATGTGCCTCCGTGGGCCTCTCTCTGTGTGCCTCCATGGCCCTCTCTCTGTGTGCCTCCGTGGCCCTCTCTCTGTGTGCCTCCGTGGCCCTCTCTCTGTGCCTCCGTTGACATGTCTCTGTGCCTCCGTGACCCTCTCTATATGTGCCTCCGTGCCCCTCTCCCTGTGCCTCCGTGTCTCTCTCTGTGTGTCCCTCTCTGTCCTTGCAAACTTACCGCGGACTTCGCTCCAACTTCACGCCACTTCGCGCCACTTACCCGACCTCCAGCGCGGCCCCCACTGCCGGTTAGGTCGTGCTCTCCACATGGAGTCTCGTGCTGGTAGGACCGGCCCTTAACAGCATTGATGTACACCGGGATTTTTGGATCCAAGTCCACAGCTCCCTGAAAGGTAGATAGAATGGTAAAGAAGGTATACGATATGTTTGCCTTCATTGGTCAAGGCATTGAGTATGGGAGTCAAAAAGTAATGTTGCAGCTTTATAAAACTTTGGTAAGGCCACATTTAGTGTATTGTGTGCAGTTCTGCTTGCCCCGATAAAGAAAAAAATATAGAGGCTTTGGAGAGGTCCAGTGGCGGTTTACCAGGATGCTGCCTGGATTGGAGAATATTAACTACAAAGAAAAGTTGGAATAACATTTGTTTTCTCTGGAGCATCAGAATCTGAGGGGAGATCTGAGTTTATAAAATGATGGGAGGCATAAATAAGATCGACAGTCAGAATCTTTTCCACAGAGTGGAAAGGTTGATAGGATAGAGGGCATAAGTTTGAGGTGAGAGGAAGATAAGTTTAAAGGAAATATGCTGGGACAAGATTTTTTATACAGAAAATGCTAAGGAGTGGCACAGTGGTAGAGTTGCCATGTTACAGCTCAAAAGACTATAGTTCGATCCTGATTATGAGAGTCTGTATGGAGTTTGAACATTCTCCTTGTGACCCCAAGCATTTTTTCCGGGGGGCTCCGATTTCCTCCCAAAGATGTGCAGGTTTGTAGGTTAATTGGCTTCTGTACATTGTCCCATGTGTGTAGGATTCAAAACTGGGATAATACAGAACTGGTGTACGGGTGACTGTGGTCGGCATGGACCCAGTGGGTCGAAGGGCCTGTTCCACGCTGTATCTAAAATAATGTGTAGAAGGTGCTGCCAGGCATGCCATGAAAGCATATATGATGGTGGTGTTTAAGAGACAGGCACATGAAATTGTAGGGCATGGAGGGATATGGATGCTGTGAAGGTGGAAGAGAGTAGTATTCTATGTATGTTCTATGATTGAATTTCACTTTCAGCACTATTGATCTAATGGCAGCCAAATGTGGACCTGGTGCTGTGATGTGATGCAGATGCTGTGGCCATGGATCAGATATGGATCTGATTACAATGTAGTGGTGATGAATCACTTGGAGATCCAATGGCGGTAAGACTATATTCTATTCCAGCTTTTCTCTTGCGCTGGATATACAAGGAATAATTGATTTACCACCATCAGCTGAACATTAAAATCACCCAAAGAGCATGTTATCTAAAGGGGCTGTCCCACTGCGGCGATCTAATCCGCGTATTAAGAAGAGTGTCTTCGACCTTCAAGCTCGATGGCACTCGCCTGGAAAATCTCGAGCTGGATCGACCGTCCGCATTGAAACCACGAGCTGGATCGACTGACCACACACACACACACACAAACATATCGCAAAGTGGGGGCCAGGGAAAGCGGGGGAGCGCTGTCTGAAATTCACACCCGCGATGAAGAGGAAGGTAAAAGACGGCTGGCACAGTGCACAGTAAGTCCTTTTGAGAGTGCGGAGGGGGAAGGGGAGAGAGGGAGGGAGAGAAGGGGAGGTGAAGGGGGGGGAGAAGGAGTGGAGACACATTTAGGAAGTATAATAAAGTTTAGCGGGCATTTTACCTACCGGTCAGTTTTCCTTGGTCCTAAAAACTCCAATGAGCCAATCAAAATGCCCAGTCAGCGAAGGAGATTGCCTACTAAATAGTGACCTCACTCCACTGCACTACGAGTTAAAAAGAACCATGCCGACCAAATTTTACTTGCGGAAAAAGTTTCAACATGCTGAAAAGTTTTCCGCGACCTAGCTGAGGCCGCGAGTATGCGGGAACTTCCCTCGAGCATGAAGGGGAGATCCAGTGACCTCATAGGACCTCCTAGGACCACGTGTCGATCATGCTGCGAGTTTGAGTCAAGAGCAAACTCATCTAAACTCGCAGATTAGGTGGCCGCAGTGGGACGGCCTGTTTAAGCTTCACCAATACCGTTGATGAAATGTGCAGGAAGGAACTGCAGATGCTGATTTACACCGAAGACATACACAAAATACTGGAGTAACTCAGCGGGACAGGCAGCATCTCTGGAGAGAAGGAATGGGTGACGTTTCTTTGGACTGTGAGTCAGGGGAAAGAAAGACACAGAGATATGGAAGGGTAAGGTGTGAAAGCGAGAGATCAAAGGGAATGATGTTTAAGGAAATTGTACAATAGATCATTGCAAGTGGAAGGGAAGGTGACAAAGACATCCCTCCAGGATGGTGTGAACATGTAATTCAGCTAACTATGAATGTGATTCACATGGTGAGTCTTACTTTACCTCAACAATTCTCCTTTTCATCACCCCACTTTCTAAGTACCAATCCAAGCATCGCTTTGTAGAACTACAGCAGAAGAACAGGCCCTTCGGCCCACAATGAAAATTATATCAAGTTAAATTCGTCTCCTCTGCATGCACGTGATCCACATCCCTTCATTCCCTGCAATACTATAGGCCTATCTAAAAGCCTTTTAAATGCCACTATCATGTTTGCCTCCACCACCACCCCGGGCAGCGTGTTCCAGGAACCCACCACCATTTAACATATCATTTCCTATGCCATTACTTCCACCAACCTTGTTTGTGCACGGCTGGGTAACCACAAAGGAATCCTAGAGAGCATGCTTCATGAGGAAAACCCAACTATTTTGACCTTATCTCAAGATCCTTATTACTTCTTAATCGTGTCCAGACCTCATAGAGGACAAATGTAATCTTGTAGATTCATTAAGATTAACAATCAAATGTTACGTTCTTACCTTAGCGAATATTATAAAATTTAATGAGGGGTTGCAGAACACCACAATATCCTGAGCCTGAAGCTAGTATCAATATCGTGGGTGAAATTCAAAGTGAAGGTTCATTACCCAGCCTTCAATTAAGTCTATTAATCCATTGTGCAATTAAGAAATGGCTGACACCAATGGATACAGCAGAGGTTATTGACTAGGCAACAATGACCCTGCTGCAGTATTCAAGAGCTGCACTCCAGAACTAGCCAACCTCCAGCCAAGCTGTTCTAGTACATTAATTGGTATTATTAATTGGACTGAATATGTGCTGTTTTTGTGAAGTGGGCAATTTTCCACATTGTTGGGTGGATGCCAGTGTAGCAGTCTAATTAATAAATGTCTCATCATTTACTCCCAAGTCGCGGTGGCGCAACGGTAGGGTTCCTGCCTTGCAGCGAATGCGGCGTTGGAGACCCGGGTTCGATCCTGACTATGGGTGCTGTCTGTATGAAGTTTATATGTTCTTCCCGTGACCTGTATGGGTTTTCTCCGAGATCTTTGGTTTCCTCTCACATTCCAAAGACGTACAGGTTTGTAGGTTAATTGGCTTGGTAAATGTTAAAAAAAAAATTACCCCAGTGGGTGTAGGATAGTGTTAAAGTGCGAGGATCGCTGGTCGGCGCGGACCCGGTGGGCTGAAGGGCCTGTTTCCGTGCTGTATCTCTAAACGAAACTAAACTAAACTAAAGTAAACTAAACTAATCATCAACAGAGTGATGGATGCTACCGTCAAAGGAGCAATCAATGTGGAATTACTTCACCATCACCGGTGCAATCACCATGGAATTCCTTCACCAATAACCTCCTCACCCATGCCCCGCTTAGGTTTTGCAGATGACACAAAGCTGGGTGGCAGTGTGAGCTGTGAGGAGGATGCTATGAGAATGCAGGGTGACTTGGACAGGTTGGGGGAGTGGGCAGGTGCATGGCAGATGAAGTTTAATGTGGATAAATGTGAGGTTATCCACTTTGGTAGCAAAAACAAGAAGGCAGATTACTATCTAAATGGCGTCAAGTAGGAAAAAGGGGAAGTACAACGGGATCTGGGGATCCTTGTTCATCAGTCTATGAAAGTAAGTATGCAGGTACAGCAGGCGGTGAAGAAAGCGAATGGCATGTTGGCCTTTATAACAAGAGGGGTCGAGTATATGAGCAAAGAGACCCTTCTGCAGTTGTACAGTGCCCTAGTGAGACCACACCTGGAGTATTGTGTGCAGTTTTGGTCCCCTAATTTGAGGAAGGACATTCTTGCTATTGAGGGAGTGCAGCGAAGGTTTACAAGGTTAATCTCGGGATTGTCATATGCTGAGAGAATGGAGCAGCTGGGCTTGTACACTCTGGAGTTTAGAAGGATGAGAGGGGATCTTATTGAAACATATAAGATTGTTAAGGGTTTGGACATGCTAGAGGCAGGAAACATGTTCCCGATGTTGGGGGAGTCCAGAAGCAGGGGCCACAGTTTAAGAATAAGGGGTGAGCCATTGAGAACAGAGATGAGGAAACACTTTTTCTCACAGAGAGTTGTGAGTCTGTGGAAATCTCTGCCTCAGAGGGCGGTGGAGGTAGGTTCTCTGGATGCTTTCAAGAGAGAGCTAGATAGGGTTCTTAAAGATAGCGGAGTCAGGGGATATGGGGAGAAGGCAGGAACGGGGTACTGATTGGGGATGATCAGCCATGATCGCATTGAATGGCAATGCTGGCTCAAAGGGCCGAATGGCCTACTCCTGCACATATTGTCTATTGTCTACTGACATTTCAGCTCTGGACCTCATTACGGCCTTGGCCCAAACATGGACAAAAGAGTTGAATTCTGAAGGAGAGATGACAGTGAATGCATTGACATTGATGTAGCATATGATCAAGTATGATATAGAGGCCCCCTGGTAAAATTGTTCTCAGTGTGGTTGGAGTTAAATCTTGCATAAAAGAAGATGGTTGAGATCGGCAGACCTTCATCTTCCCTATCCCAGGATACCACTGCAGGAGTTTAACACCACAGTGCCTTGTGCTGAACCACACTCAGTTGCTTCATCAATAATCTTCCTTCCATCACAAGGTCAGAAGTGGGGATGTTCACTGATGGTGAACACACATAAACAAGGGGTGAGAAATGGCAAGTATCATTCATGCCATATAACTGTAATATGGTGGCTGTCTCCAATAAGAGAGTAGCCAACCTCCTAGACATTCAATTGCAATATCATCACTGAAATGTCCAACAACAATATCCAGGGATCACAATTGACCAGAACATCATCAGCTACATAAATAACAGGCCAGGGGCTGGATATCCTGTAGTGAGTGACTCAGTTCATGACATTCTGAGGACTATAGCAGAATTAGGAGCACAATTGAAAAGTCTCTACTTGCTCAGATGAGTGGAGGTTCCAAAACAATGATGGATATCACCTGGTCCATCACAGGTGCTGATCTATCCAGCATCAAACAGATCCATGGGAGGCGCTGCCTCAAAAAAGCAGCCAGCATCATCAAGGACCCACACCATCCCGGCCATGCTCTCATTTCACTCCTGCCATTGGGAAGAAGGTGTCACAATGGTTCCAGAATAGCTTCTTCCCAACATCCAAACTGGCTCTTAAATACTGCACAAGACTAACCTGTGAACTATGGACTGTCTTTGTTTGCTCTGTGGGCTTCTGGCTTTTTATGGGGTTATTAATTTATTGAATCTTTGTCAATAATATATTATCGATGTGTATTGTATTTTCAGGCTTGTTAAGTTACTGCAAGTAAGAATGTTAATGTATGGTTGTCAGTACATGTGACAATTAAACACTCTTGACTGTTAAGTGCCACACTAGCAACACTAAAAAAAATCATCACCTCCTGGAAAAAGCAGCTCACTTGATTAGCATCCAATCAACCACTTTGAATATTCATTCCCTCCACCACCAAGTATGATATGGAGACCACCTGGTAAAACTGATCTCAGTGTAGTTGGAGTTATATCTTGCATAAAGGAAGATGGTCGGCATCAGCAGATGTCAATATGCACAGTGGCTGCAATGTTTGCTGTCTATCAAATGCACTGCAGCAACTCACCAAGGCCATCCTGACACTTTCCAAACCTTGATCTCAAACACCAGCAAGGACAAGGGCAGCCAGGTCGTGGGAAACTCCCACCAGCTAGTTCCTTCCAAGGCACACGTCATCCTGTCATTCATAGTTACTTGCTCTAAATCCTGGACTGCTTTGTGGAAGGACCTTCCCCAGATGGACTGCAGCGATTTTTCATCATTTTCATAAGGGTTGGCAATAAAAGATGCACTGAAGTGGGCCTCGAGAGGTAATTGGGAAGGGGGAAGCTCAGCATTTGTCAAGGCATTGGACCCAAACCTGGATGGAAGCAGGATATTCAGGAAAGTGAATTACAACAGCAGTAATAGTAAAAGCTGGAACAGAATGATTGTGGCTCTGGTGACATTAATATTCAAGTTACTAGAAAGTGGAATTGGTCTCTAGCCCTCACTGACCAGGTGACCCTTTACACTTTAGAGATATAGCTTGGGAACAAGCTCTTTCGAGCTCCCACCAAGACCACGCTGACCAGCGATCACCCCTTACACTAAAGGGCCTGTCCCACCAGCATGCGACTCCAGGCGGTGAGCGCGACCTAACGTGGTCGCTTGAGCCGTCCGGCCTCGCGGAGCCGGTCCCACTTCGATCGCCGGAGCCGTATGGAGTTGTGCAGAGTTGGTCCCGACATCGCGCGGGGCTCCGAAAAACTGACCGTGTTTGGTCGCGCTTGCCGCATGCTGGCGCATGCTGGTGGGACGGGCCCTGTATGGGGATCACCTGACCTCCGCACGGCCCCCGCTTCCAGTTTGGTCGCGCTCACCACATGGAGTCGGGCTGGTGGGACAGGCCCTTAACACTATCCTACACGCTAGGGACAATTTAAAAATTTTACCGAAGCCAATTAACCCACAAACCTGTATGTCTTTGGAGTGTTTGGAGTGTGGGAGGAAACTGGAGCACCAGCGAAAACCCACGTGGGCACAGGGAGAACGTACGAACTCTGCACCCATAGTCAGAATTGAACCGGGTCTCTGGCGCTGTAAGGCAGCAACTCTACCGCTGTGCCACCGTGCAACCACAGATGATTAGATACTATGCGCCATGAGCTGCGACAGGAACTGCAGTGGAAAATAGTCAGCACCCATGAAAAGGAATAACACTGGCATGATTGGTGTTGCCTCCCACTGCAACAATATTGATTGTATCGGGATGGCAGCTGGCAATCAATAAGATCAATGGGAACACTGACTCAACCATCACGAGCTTGCATCTTCTCCCAGGCTTATCAACAGCTGGGAACATTATTTCTACCGTATGTAAACATATGGAATACAAGGCTACTGAGGCTGGAAAAAGATCAAATCATCTCCCACTTCTTTTGTTTGGTAAACATTCAAATTGTTGAGATAATATACCGGCTGTTTTTATTTCAAACTCTCTGAAACATTTATTTTAAATACAAAG
Source organism: Okamejei kenojei (assembly GCA_035221665.1). NCBI lineage: Eukaryota > Metazoa > Chordata > Chondrichthyes > Rajiformes > Rajidae > Okamejei > Okamejei kenojei. Next base: position 38,624,244 of record CM069143.1, read on the forward strand.
GCAGTAAAGAGAGAGATCCTGATGTGAAAGCTGCAGGGGGCTAACTTCCATTACCATCTCTAGTTTGGTTGCAAAGGTGCAATGGATACGACCATCTTATTTTCTTGGGGTTCCACATGGCAGGGTACCCCGAAACACATCAACTTAAAAATTGCATCCCTCCATCATCAAAATAGGTGCAACAGAAGATGGACTGCAATGATGAGCAATAACTCTGAAATGAAGGGAGAGACAAGGGTGTGCAAATGCTGGTATCTGGAGCAAAGTGCGAACTGCTGGAAGAGCTCAAGGGTTCGAGCAACCTCTTAGGAGGGCGGGTGGTTGGGAGTGGAGGGGAGGACCTGTCGATGTTTTGGTTGAGACCCTGCATCAGGAATGAGAGTAGAGAGCGGAGATGGCCAGTATAGAGAGGAAAGGAGGGAGGAGTGAGGCCGCTGCTGTTAGGTGAGAGGTGGACAGAGCAAAGGTGAATGGTGGCAGGCATAAGGAACCAGGTGGGAAAGGGGGGCTATGGAGGTTGTTGTGAGGCAGAGGCAGGTGAGTGATAGGTGGAAGCAGTCAAGGAGTAAAGAATAGGCAGATGGAGCCGGATGGGAGAAGGGGTAAAGGTGGAAGCAGCTGGTGGAGGGTGATAAGCAGGCTACATATGTAACGCAGCAGTGAAGTAAACACAGTAATAATGGGAGCAGTTAAGGGAGAAATGAAGGACAGGTGGAGCCGGAGGGAAGGGGGGGGGGGAGAAAACAGTGGGTGAACAGCGTGGGTATTAGGTGAACAGAACCAAGGGGAGGGGGATAGAAATGGGTGATGGGGAATGGGGGGAGGGGGGGGACAAAAATGGGTGGACCAACGTGGGTCAGATAGATGATGCTGAAAAGAAATGCTTGCACACGGCGAATTAACTTGTCAGCTAGGAAGAATATCAGCACTGGGACAAATCTGACTGTCGACCAGAAGGAATGCAAGAGCTTCTTAGGCTTATAATGGAGCTCTGATCTGGTCTCCGGCCTATAGTCCATTGCTGCAACTGTGTGTTTGATGATGAATGATGCCTGAAGGCATCGCCATTCAACAGGACCTCAATCAGATGCACGGTGTTACCAACCCATCCAACCCACACTATAGTGCCTCATACGTGCCAGCCATGGATGATGGTGCAAATCCATATGGAACATGGGGAAAAGGCTATGGACCTCAGTCATAAAACGTGTAAAGAAGGAAAGTACTTTTACTTACAGGACTGTGGGATGCGTGTTTCTTGAAGACACCTCGACATGTCTTATAATGTGAGACGATTTACCTGCGGGATTAATTCTTCAGGGAAATGTTTTAGGTGACCAATCGTGCTGACTCAGATTCTTTACCTTCCCGTCCTTCACATAAATTTTCGTCTGATAGATTGCATATCTCTACTTTTAATCTTCATCTAACAGAATAAACAGCATCGGTAGTTGTTGCCTTACAGCTCCAGAGTCCCGGGTTTGATTCTGACTACTGGTGCACACTAGGTATGGAGTTTGTACGTTCTCCCCATGACCTACGCAAGTTTTCTACAGGTTCTCCGGTTTCCTTCCACATTCCAAAGACATACATAGGTTAATTGGCTTGGTAAAATTGTACAATTGTCCCTAGTGGGGGTAGGATAGTGTGAGGATCACTGGTCGGTGCGGACTCGGTGGGCCGAAGGGCCTGTTTCTGCGCTGTATCTCTAAACTGTACTAAACTAAAAAAATTAATATCCCTAACCCCACCACCCTCCATCCACCTCCTTTCTTGTTTCTGCCTCCCCATTCATCTACTAGCTCTTCTTTTGTGATTCAGTGGAGAGATTCAGGCAGGCAATGAGAGGAGGGAAGGTAATGTGATGAGAGTGCTGGATTTGCTCCACTTGTGATGAGAGTGCTTGATTGCTCCACTTTAATATCTTTCACTTAGAGTGTAACTCAGCATCACTTTTCTTTCTGGAGCAATCAATAGTTGAAGAACATCATCAGCTCCCAGAAGTGAATAGAACCCTTATCCAATCTGGACAATGGACGAGGTATGGTGTGCATCAGGCATTCCCTGACTTGCAGTAATGTTCCGGTCATTGGATAATGTGCAAATATTAGGACATCATTACTCTTTGGTTTTGATAAACGGCACAGAGTGATCCATGTTGGATTTTGTAACATGCGGAGATCATCCTTATTGATTGGCCTGATGAAGTATTTTTGTTTTGTAAGTTTACTTTGTTAACCTCCATTTGGGCAAAACTCACCTCAATAAGGGGACTGTGTAGGAAGGCGATGCAGATGCTGGTTTAAACCGAAGATAGACACAAAAAGCTGGAGTAACTCAGCGGGTCAGACAGCATCTCTGGTCTCGAACCCAAAACATCCCCTATACCTTTCCTCCAGAGATGCTGTCTGACCCGCTGAGTTACTCCAGCTTTTTGTGTCTATCTTCAATAAGGGGACTCTTTTGTGTAGGAAGGAACTGCAGATGCTGGTTTAGATACTAAAGGGGCTGTCCCACTGCCACTACGGCAACCTAATCTGCGAGTTTAGACGAGTTTGCCCTCGACTCAAACTCGCAGCATGGTCGACACATGGTTCTAGGAGGTCCTATGAGGTCACTGGAACTCTCCTTCATGCTCGAGGGAATTTCCCGAATACTCGCGGCCTCAGCTAGGTCACGGAAAAATGTTCAGCATGTTGAAAATTTTTCTGCGAGTAAAATTTGGTCGGCATGGTTCTTATCTTTTTAACTCATAGTGCAGTGGAGTGGGGTCGCTATTTAGTTACAGGCAGTCGAGGGCAGCTGTAGGCAATCTTCTTCGCTGACTGGGCATTTTGATTGGCTCATTGGAGTTTTCATGACCAAGGAAAACCGACTGGTAGGTATAATGCCTGCTAAACTTTATTATACTTCTTAGAAGTGTCTCCACTCCTTCTCCCCCCCCTTCTCCCCCCCCCTTCTCTCCCCTTCTCCCCCCTCCCTTTTCTGCCCTTCTTACCCCCTCTCTCCCTTTCTCTCCCACCCCCCACCCCCCTCTCCCCGCTCTCTAAAGGATGTACCGTACACTATGCAGCAGTCCTTTACCTTCCTCTTCATCGCGGGTCTGAATTTCAGACAGCGCTCCCCCGCTTTCCCTGACCCACGTCGCTGAGAGTGAGGAGAGCTATAAAATAGTGAGATTAAATGAGAACTTACCAGTTTGAGGTTTGATCTGTATTTTATGAGGAGTTACGATGAGGGATTACGTGAAGACCCCGTCCAGCACGCATGCGCGACATTCTTCAAAGCAGCGGTGTGGATTCACTGAAAAAACACAACAATTGAAATAAATATAGTAAAGAAAAAATAAGAACTTAATTACCAGTTGATCTGTATAATAGAGGGTGGGAGCGGAGGGCACATAATCCCTCATTGTAACTCCTCATAAACTACAGATCAAACCTCGAACTGGTAAGTTCTCATTTAATCTCACTATTTTATTTCGGAGTCACGTGAGTGACTACGTGAAGACTTCAAAGCTCTGTGATTCCGAACCGTGTACCAGCTCATGCTTCACTCACTGTCTGAAGACCTTAGAGGGAGGAGGTATAGAAACATAGAAACATAGAAATTAGGTGCAGGAGTAGGCCATTCAGCCCTTCGAGCCTGCACCGCCATTCAATATGATCATGGCTGATCATCCAACTCAGTATCCCGTACCTGCCTTCTCTCCATACCCTCTGATCCCCTTAGCCACAAGGGCCACATCCAACTCACTCTTAAATATAGCCAATGAACTGGCCTCAACTACCCTCTGTGGCAGAGAGTTCCAGAGACTCACCACTCTCTGTCACAATCAACAATAACCTGTTTGTGAACAAAAAAGGTTTATTAATGACAACAAAAAACAGAGAGCTCCCCCGGGCTTAAATTAAATATTACCTGCAGACTCTAAAATTCTGTCTGCAAATGTAGCACGTTCCGCCATTGGCTTATTATAAAACCCTTGGAAAATTCTTTCTGAGGACCATCCTGCTCTGGCCAGAATATGGTCCATAGGCACGTCCATTCGCCTAGCTGCCGATGTAGATGCAGCCCTGGTGGAGTGAGATTTGTAAACATTAGTATTGACTCCCGCGGACTTAAGCACCTGCTTGAGCCACCTTGAAATGGTTTGGCTCGTCACCTGACCATGAGGCTTCTTGTGGCTTATCCATAAGGCTTTTTCTCTCCCTCTTAAGTTGTATGTTGTGTCTATGTAATTTGCGAGATGGATCTTGGCACACAGCCGTGGGTCAGATGAATATGCCCGGAACTCCATGACTGGAGGCGTGGTACCTGGTCTAGTTTGTTTGACCAGTCCCTGAATATGAAATGTGAAACAGTCCAATGACTCTGTCATGCTGTCCAGCATCAGAAGGTGGAGGGACTGTACCCTTTGAGCTGACACTTGTGCCAAGAGCATGACTGATTTCAGAGTAAGTTGTTCCAGCGTGAGTGACCTGGGTGGTGGCCATCCCCTAAAAGGTACGTCAGCACAATGCTGACATCCCAGATCTGAGTGTACCTTGGTCTGGGGGAATTAGTGTTAAAAATGCCCCTCATGATTTTGACCACTAGTGGATGGGACCCCAAAGCCTGTTGTACTGCTGCTGGAACCAAGTAAGCTGACAACGCACTCCTGGCTGTATTGATGGCGCTGTAGCTGAGTCCTCCCCGATGTAATCCAACCAGGAACTCCACAACACTGGTGGCTGTAGCTGTTGAGTAGGTAGTTCCTGTTTTGGAGCAATACCGTTCCCATTTTCTTATGTTGGTCAGGTATTGTCTCCTGGTGGACTCCCGGTGGGATGCGGTCATCATGTTGATGGAGTCCTCAGACAGTCCCAGGCCCAGTAGAGGTCTTTTTAGAATCTGCAAGCCAGGAGATTGACTCTGTCATGGCATGGGTGACTAATGCCTGACACTGGGTGGATTAATAATTCTGGACTGCTGGGGAATTCCAACGGTGTTTCGACAGCCATGTCAAGGGCCACTGGGAACCATGGCTGTGTAGGCCAGTCAGGTATTATCAAGATTCCTGAAGCGGAATCCAATTGAATCTTGCGTAATACCCGACTGATGAGGCAGAAGGGAGGAAAAGCATAAAAGAACATTTTCCCCCAATGCAGCGTGAATGTATCAACTGCTGCTGCCTCAGGGTCTGGTTCCCAAGCGACATACGTTGGTACCTGGTGATTCAGCCTGGATGCAAATAGATCGATATCTGGTGTGCCATATTGCTTTGTAATTTCAGCAAATACTTTGGGATCTAACATCCATTCGATGTTATCGTTAAATTTGCATGACCTGGTGTCTGCCACTGTATTATGCTTACCTGGTAGGTAAGTTGCTGATAACCAAATATGTGTTTCGCCACACCATTGCCAGATTAGGTTGACCAAATTGTCACACGATATCGACTTTACACCACCCATGTGGTTGATATAAGCAACCACCGTGGTATTATCTAATTGCAACCAGACATGTGCATGATGCATATTAGATGAATATGCTTTTAAACCATAAAACACACCCAACATTTCTAAGTAGTTGATACCCCGTGTCTGTAGGCAAGATGATTCAGAATTAGTCCATCTGCCCCCTGTGCTGGATTGCATGTTAGTTGATCTCCAGCCCAAAGCACTGGCATCCGTTTGAATGGTTAATACTGGGTTGGTGATTATTATGGGACTGGAACTGAGCCTAACGTTCCTTGTCCACCATTGTAACTCTGGAATGGATTCAGCAGTTAAATTCATAACTCGGTCATGCACTTTTGCTCTTTGCAAATTTTGATAGTGCAAAAGCTGCTACCGTTTTACCAATAACTCTGGCTACCTGCCGTATGGTTGACTAATGTTTATCCATTAGTTCACTGCAAGATAGTGCCAATTTTGATGCTTTCCCCTTCAGCAGAGTTACAATCATGCGAACAGTATCAATCGTAAATCCAAGATAGTCCATGGTAGTGGACGGTGTAAAATTGGATTTATCTGGATGTATGACAAACCCTAAAGTTTCAAACACATGTTTGGTTGCTGCTACTGCCAAAATAGCTGTTTCCAAGGTTTTCCCTACTATTAAAATGTCATCTAAGTACGCCATGACTATATGCTTTTGTTTCCTCAATAATGCCAAAGCCGGTTTTAAGATTTTAGTGAACAACCTTGGACCCGTTGTTCATTTGGTCCATTTGGTAAGGCTTTAAATTGCCATAGCTGTTTCATCCAGATAAACTTTAAGTATTTACGATGTTCCTTGTGTATGGGTATTGAGTAGTAGGCATCTTTTAAATCAATGCTGCTAGAAAGTAACCTCTAGAAATCAATAGTCTGGCTGTTTCAAAAGTTTCCATCTTGAACAGACTCGTTTAAAGTAGTTAAGTTAATGATGATGCGACATCCACCATCTTTTTTAGTTTTAATGAAAATATTAGACACAAATTCCAAAGGTTCATGTTTTGTTCTTTCAATTACACCTTTTGCTAGTAGCCTCATCGGTTCAGCTTGACCCTCTTGTTTCTCTTTGACTGAGAGGGTGAATACCCTTTGGGGTATATGCTGAACTGGCGGAATGTTTTCATGAACAAAGTCAATTTTATAGCCATGAATGCTGCTGAGTATATACTTGTCATTTGTGATGGATTCCCATGCATCCAAAAACAAGTGCAATCTTCCCCCTGTTAGTATAGAGCCCCTACTGCTCATATGCTGAGAGGAACCAGACCCACCTACCTCCATGGTTACTGGTGCTTCTTCTGCCTCTTCGCTGGATGATGAGGTCTCTGCTGGGCTGTAGAGGGCTGCTGTTGATGTTGATGTTGATGTTGATGTTGATGTTGTTGGGGGTGGCGCATTTTCCATGGGGTCCGCTCTGGGCCCTGGCCTAAAAAAGACTTACGGGGAATGGTTGCGGACCCCGAGCTTTCACCAGTCGCATATGGTGGTCGACGACTGGTGGACGCCGTGGGGTACTGCTGCCTGGGTTTGTTAGGTCTGCTCGGTCCCAAACCTGCCCTCATGAGGCCAAAGGTCTTGGATTCTTCCTCTAGGTCTTTCACCTTTTTCAGAAGGTCCTTTCCAAAGAGCAGAATTGGAGGTTCTGAACCCAGTGTTTTGCAAAGTCCCGCAAATTTAGGGTTGAGGGCAGGCTTGATGATTTCCTTCCGTAAATTGTTTATCTCATATTGAGTGGTGCACAGCAGAGCTAATGTGTCTTGCTGATTTGTGGAGATGTCCACACCATCAATGGACGAAGCATATTATGTTATTCCTGCAGTCAGGAGTTTAAGGATTTTCTGGAGCTTCAACTCCAGGTTCCTGATGTTCTGCCCCAAATGTCTCCAAATTTGACTGTTTACAGCTGGTACATTCAATGATGTACAATTTTCTGGGGCTGTATATTGTTCAAGAGCCTCATTGGCCACCTCTTCTTGTAGGGGTTTTGAGGACAGGTGGTCAATGCTGGCTGCAAGCTTTGGCTCTAAAGGCCGACCCGCTCGTGGAATGACCACATAGCGGTTGACCACACCCAGCAGCTCTACCTGATCCTGTACACCCTGCGTACTCCGGACATCTTCAGCCAGCAACCCCTCTTCTTGACCAGCCCACACCTGGTCGCCAATGCTGCCTTCAAAAGAAGGTGAAGAAATGGTCAGTGCCGTAATGGGCACTGCGGGAGTGCCTGAGCTCCCTTGGTGAGTCTGCTGCTGCTCTCTCAGCAGATCTCGCTGGAGCAATTGCTCCATAAGCCTTTCCATTCGGCTTAGGCGGCTGCCTGTGCCGCTCTCGAGCGGTGAGGCATCTTCATCCGAATCGTCGGATACTACCGCCCGGTTCTGGCTGCAGGTACCTCCAGCCCGCTGCTCAGGCAGCACGAGCGGTGCTGGGCTCGGCTCGGTAGTCAATCCTGCCGCCTACTGCCCCCCCTCCATAGAACATTCCTCAATGGAAGACGAACGGGGGCGAGCTGCAGATTTCTTCCCTCTGGTCTTGCTCATTCTCCTGGAACATAAAGCAGACCACAGAGAAAATACACACGGCCACGGTAAAACTTACCTGTCGGCCCGACTTTTCAATTTGTAGCGGGAGCGCCTTGAACTCCCGTTCGTCGCGGGTGCATTGCATGAACGCTACTGTCGCGCATGCGTGCTGGACGGGGTCTTCAGGTAGTCACTCACGTGACTCCGAAATAAAATCAAAATCAATGTGTGGCCTCTGTATTGATGTGATCTTTTAATTATGGACCAAACATTGTGCTTAATTATGGACAATGCATCATGTGTATTAACAGTGTTTGAGGACAAAATTGAAACCAAGTGTGCAACATGAGAGGACAAACACCTTACAACTTCCACAAGAACCTCACGTGGCTGAAGTTGTGAGTTTGATGTCAAAAGCAATTTTGCAGAAGCCGAACAAAACACATGAGTAGAAATGGGTAAAAGAAATGTTGTTGGCCCTGATTTGTTCTGGCGTAGGTTTACAATGTTATTTCCCGGGATGGCGGGACTGTCATATGCTGAGAGAATGGAGCGGCTGGACTTGTACACTCTGGAGTTTTGAAGGATGAGAGGAGAATTTATTGAAACATATAAGATTGTTAAGGGTTTGGACATGCTAGAGGCAGGAAACATGTTCCCGATGTTGGGGGAGTCCAGAACCAGGGGCCACAGTTTAAGCATAAGGGGTAAGACATTTAGAACGGAGACAAGGAAACACTTTTTCTCACAGAGAGTTGTGAGTCTGTGGAATTCTCTGCCTCGGAGGCGGTGGAGGCCGGTTCTCTGGATGCTTTCAAGAAAGAGCTAGATAGGGCTCTTAAAGATATGGGAGTCAGGGGATATGGGGAGAAGGCAGGAACGGGGTACTGATTAGGGATGATCAGCCATAATCACATTGAATGGCGGTGCTGGCTCGAAGGGCCAAATGGCCTACTCCTGCACTTATTTTCTATTGTCTTGTTTCTCGCCTCCCACCTCTCCACATCTCTAGCTTTCAGGCTGAAGAAGGGCTCCGACCCGAAATTCTTAAAAAAAAAAAAAAATTCTTAAGGGGTTGGACAGGCTAGATGCAGGAAGATTGTTCCCGATGTTGGGGAAGTCCAGGACAAGGGGTCACAGCTTAAGGATAAGGGGGAAATCCTTTAAGACCGAGATGAGAAAGACTTTTTTCACACAGAGAGTGGTGAGTCTCTGGAACTCTCTGCCACAGAGGGTAGTTGAGTCCAGTTCATTGGCTTTATTTAAGAGTGAGTTGGATGTGGCCCTTGTGGCTAAGGGGATCAGAGGGTATGGAGAGAAGGCAGGTACGGGATACTGAGTTGGATGATCAGCCATGATCATATTGAATGGCGGTGCAGGCTCGAAGGGCTGAATGGCCTACTCCTGCACCTAATTTCTATGTTTCTATGTTCCGACCCGAAACTTCGCCTATTCCTTTTCTTCAGAGATGCTCCCTGACCTGCTGAGATACTCCAGCAGCATGAACAGGATGCAATTCTGTAAACAGCTATTGTCTTAACAGGTCTGAAAATTGAAGACCTTTCTTCTGTTGACATAATTTAATCTCCAATAAGAGCGGTAAATAATTGCCCACTCGGTAAACGCACTTTAAACAGATGACTACTCTAGAGGTAACCTAAATTCAATGCATCTGGAACCATTTTAAATGGATCACAGATATCCTTGCTTCAAACAATGACGTTATCAGGATAAAAGAAGATAGCTTGCCAAGTCAAGTTTTTTACTGCTTGTTCCATAAGGTTCTCTGAAATTAATGGGGCATTGTGAATTATACAACCCAAGTGTCTAACTATCAACGGATAAATGATGTTACTGGTAGAGAAAGCAATGTCCAGGAAATCTCATTTGGCAAATATCACTGGCTAATAATCACCACATAAAAAGCAGCTCTTTCCTGTGTAATTAATTCAAAAGGTGACATGACCCTACAAATTAAAGGAAAACAACATCTCTTAGAAATCTCAAATTAAAGCATAAACTCGTAGAGATTCGCAACAGGCATTTAAAAGAGAAAGATAAATTAACATGTTAAGTGTAATTTTTAATCTGCTCTGATTCAGAGGAATATGTTTATTTTGCAGGATGGACAAATCAGGATATGCCTAAAACCTGAGCTCAGGTACATCCCCAAAGTTAATGCATGCCCCGCACATCTCCTTTAAACTGTGCCCCCTCAGCTTCATGCTAAGCCCTCCAGTGTTTGATTTTTCCACACTTGAATAAAAGGTTCTGACTGTCTCCCCCATCTTTGCCTTGCATAGTTTTATCTACTTCTATCAGGTCTGCCCACAAACACCAGTGTTCTGGAGACAACTATCTAAGTCTGCCCAACCTTTCCCTGTAGCTAGTACCCCCTAATCAAGATATTAATCAGCAGCTGTGATTTCTAGTCGTTTTCTAGTTTTTGCACTGGTGTCCTCATTATTTTGAAGATAGACACAAAATGCTGGAGTAACACAGCGGGACAGGCAACATCTCTAGAGAGAAGGAATGAGTGACGTTTCGGGTTGAGACCCTTCTTCAGACTAGTCAGGGAAAAGGTAAATGAGATATATAGATGGTGAGGTAAAGAGCTATAGAACAAATGAATGAAAGATATGCAAAAAAATGACAATGTTAGCTGTTTGCTAGGTGAGGTTGGTGCGACTTGAGTGGGGGAGCGATGGAGAGAGAGGGAATGCAGGGGTTACTTGAAGTTAGATAAATCAATATTCATACCTGAAGAAGGGTCTCAACCCGAAATGTCAGCCATTCCTTCTGTCCAGAGATGTTGCCTGTCCCGCGGATTTGCTCCAGCATTTTGTGTCTACTTTCAATATGCGTACCACTGGGTTGTAAGCTGCCCAAGCGAAATATGAAATAGTGTTCCTCCAATTTATGTTTGGAGAACAATTCACTCTGACTATAAAGGTGTCCTAGGATAGTGGGAGAAAGAACTGCAGATGCTGGTTTAAATCGAAGGTAGACACAAAATGCTGGAGTAACTCTGCGGGTGAGGCAGCATCTCTGGAGAAAAGGAAAGGGCAACGTTTCGGGTTGAGACCCTTGTTCAGACTGATGTCAGGCGAGGGGGCGGGACAAAGATAGAATATAGGCAGAGACAGTAAGACTAGTGGGAGAACTGGGAAGGGGAAGGGGATGGAGAGAGAAAGTAAGGGCTATCTGAAGTTAGAGAAGTCAATGTTCATACCGCTGGGGGTAAACTACCCAAGCGAAATATGAGGCGCTGTTCCTCCAATTTGTGCAATCACTCTGACAATGGAGGAGGCCTAGGACAGAAAGGTCAGATTGGGAATGGGAGGGGGAGTTGATGTGCTGAGCCACTGGGAGATCAGGTAGGTTAAGATGGACTGAGCAGAGATGTTCAGCAAAACGATCGCCGAGCCTGTGCTTGGTCTCGCCGATGTAGAGAAGTTGACACCTGGAACAGCGGACACAGTAGATGAGATTGGAGGAGGTGCAAGTGAACCTCTGCATCACCTGGAAAGACTGTTTGGATCATTGGATGGAGTCGAGGGGAGAGGTAAAGGGACAGGTGTTGCATCTCCTGCAGTTGCAGGGGAAAGTACCTGGGGGTGTGGTGGTTTGGGTGGGAAGGGACGAGTTGATCAGGGAGTTTCGGAGGGAATGGTCTCTGCAGAAAGCAGAAAGGGTTGGAGATGGGAAGATGTGACAAGTAGTATGGAACACCTCATCCTGGGCGCAGATGCGGCATAGACAGAGGAATTGGGAGTAGGGATTGGGAACAGAGTATTGACTGACATCTACTACAAACCTACTGACTCCCATAGCTATCTTGACTGCACTTCTTCCCACCCTGCTTTCTGTAAAGACACTACCCCCTACTCCCAATTCCCCCGTCTACGCTGCTGGGATAGTGCCTACTTCAACTACCTCCTCCGGCAGCTTGTTCCATACATCCACTACCCTTTGTGTGAAAAATTGGGAACTCTAACAGTCTGATGCTATGGTGGCAAAATTGCTGGAATCTCAAATGAATAATTATTGATATCTTATTGAACACTTTCAGAAAATCCAAAGATAAAAATTTACTGGTCTCCCCCTTATCTTTATAGCCCGTCACCTCCTCAAAAAACAGCAGCAGATTAGACACAAAAAAATCAATTTTCCTTTCATAAATCCATATGTGTTCTGCTCTTGCTTGTTTTTGCCATTGTTCTTTTTAACGTGTTCTGTTATAAATTCTTAGAAACATGGTGTCACAACGAGTTTCAGGATAAGCAGTAGGCTGCTGAGGACTAAATTGCAGACACATTTACTGCAGGCAGACGATGATGAATCCTTGGGATTGTCCACCTCAGAGGTGCTGTGACAGCTCAGCCATTATGTTCTTTCAAAATTCAGGTTGATAGATTCATGGACATCATAAGTACTGAAAAAGAGCAATGATTCTAGAATATCAAATATGGTTTTAATAAATGGTGGAGCAGTGTTGGGGACATGAATATCCTACATCTGCTCCTATCTCTTATATTCCAGAACAATCCATATGGTTGACTTTTAACTAGCCTTTAAAGTGGCTGAGGGAACAATTAGTATAATACACATTATACTAATATAAAGTATATAACTAATATATTGGTATATAATGTACACCAATAGTATACATATCGGCAGAGTCATTGATAGACACAAAATGCTGGAGTAACTCAGCAGGACAGGCAGCATCTCTGGACAGAAGGAATGGGTGACATTTTGTGCCGAGACCCTACTTCCGACCCTTCTCGACCCGTCACCCCATTCCTTCTCTCCAGAGATGCTGCCTGTCCCGCTGAGTTACTCCAGCATTTTGTGTCTATCTTCGGTTTAAACCAGCATCTGCAGTTTCTTCATCACGGCAGAGTCATTGATATCCATCTGTTTGAAATAAAGATTTCCCTCTGTTAGCCGATGAAATTAGTATTGTGATTTCACTTTATCCAGAGGATGGGTAAGGTTATAATTTGACATGAATATTGTGTGTTAACATATTTCTAATTGCTGGAGATTATGCTAGATTAGACCTTTGTGAAAATTAATTGGATTGGATTGAAATATACAGCATGGAAACAAGCCATTTGGCCCTCCAGCTCCACGTAGACCATCGATCACCTGGTCCTGCTAGTTCTACGTGATCCTACTTTTATATCCACTCCCTACTCACTAGGGGCACCTAAAGATGCCAATTTACCTACTTATGTGGGGTATGGAGGAAACCGGAGCACCCAGAGGAAACCTATGCAGTCACTGGGAAAATGTGCAAACTCCGTACAGATCGCAGCCAATGCCAGGATGGAACCTGGCTTTCTGGCTCTGTGAGCAGTAGCTCTACCAGCTATGCCCACGGTGCTGCCTTGCTGTTGGACACATCCAAAAATAGGTAAGAAGGCTGATTTGTCTAAATCTCTTCCAAGTCTCTGGAGATAAATTCTCCTCTATTCCGGTGACTGGACAAAACGGACATATACAGCAAGGATAGACACAAAGGGCTGGATAACTCAGCGGGACAGGCAGCATCTTTGGAGAGAAGGAATGGGTAACGTTTCGGGTCAAGACTGAAGAAGGGTCTCAACCCGAAACGTCACCCATTCCTTCTCTCCAGAGATGCTGCCTGTCCTGCTGAGCTACTCCAGCTTTTTGTGTCTGTCTTCCGTTTAAACCAGCATCTGCAGTTCCTTCCTACGCAGGTACAGCAATGGAGATGCTTGTGCACAAAATGAGGTTGATATGCTCCAATAAATATTGGCTGCCTTCACCTGTTTAAATCAAATTAAATGAGCACTTTGACACATGTTAAATGAGCGCTATAATTTGATGTTGAGTTTCACTGCTTGAGTTGAGTAGAAATGCATCAATGGCTTTTCACCGGGTTTATGAGGGGGATCCTAATCAGAGTGTTGTGCTTTTAGAAAGCTACTTTGCTTCAATAGAAAATATTTATTTCCTACAGCTGGCCACAGAAGGAATAGGAAGTAAATAAGGTTACATCTTGAAATCCAAGCGGGCAAGTGAAGAGTAATAACCAGGTATCACAACGAGAAATAATAAGTCAGGTTCTACAATTAATATGCCAGCCTAGGAAAAGGTGTTCAGAAATTACATTTTCCACTGGTGAATTAATATAATATTGAATATTTGTAAGAGTTCTAGTTTTGAACTCACCTGCCATGGAGAGATTTGAATGGTTCCAACATGAAAACTGGTGATATCAAGTTGATGTCACTTCTTTTGTCTGCCCTGTCTAGTTTAGTACAGTTTAGAGATACATTGTGGGAACAGGCCCTTCAGCCCGCTGAGTCTGTGTCGACCAGCGATTCCCGCACGCTGGTTCTATCCTACACACTGAGGACAAATTCATAGAAGCCAATTAACCTACAAACCTGTACGTCTTTGGAGTGTGGGAGGAAACCGGAGCTCCGGGAGAAAACCCATGCGGTCACATGGAGAACGTATAAACTCCGTACAAACAGCACCCGTAGTCAGGATCGAACCAGGTGCCGGGGGCTGTAAATATAACAACTCTACCGCTGTGCCATTGTGCCCCCATCTAAAGTTTCTCCAGCACATCACCAGTTTCTGTGTGGTCCAAAACCGTAGTTTTTAGTTCACCAAGTCTATAATGCTTGTATATTCCTTGCATCGTCATATGCACATGTTGACTGTTGCCGTAAATCCTTGCCCACCACTCAACTTTCTACTTTCCTCCACCGCTTTCTCGCACTCCTCCCCTCGCCAACACCGCTCCATTCTCTTTACACCTCAAAGATCATTCCAATATTGCCCTGACAACAATCCCCAGCCCCTATATACAGTTACTGAACCCACTACACTATCCTGCAGCATATTTGGCCATCTAACCCCCTGCCATCAACCACAGTGGCACGCTGGCGCAGCAGTAGAGTTGCTGCCTTACAGTACCGGAGACCCGGGTTCGATCCCGACTACGGGCCCCGTTTGTACGGAGTTTATACGTTCTCCCCGTGACCTGCGTGGGTTTTCTCCAAGATCTTCGGTTTCCACCCACACTACAAAGATGTACAGGTTTGTAGGTAAATTGGCTCAGTATAAATGTAAAAATTGTCCCCGGTTGGATAGTGTTAATGTGCAGGGCTCGCTGGTCGGCGCGGACCCGGTGGGCCGAAGGGCCTGTTTCCGCACTGTATCTCTAAACTAAAAAAAGTAAAAACAGGCTTCCTCTCTCCCTCACTTGTTATCATCTAAGGATGGTTCTAAATGCTGCCTCTTTATGAAGTCTTCCCCCCCCAACTGTCGTGACCTGGAAGTGGCCGGGGAGGTGGTGCAGGGCTGGGAGTGGTGTCAGCAGCCCAGTCTGGTGGTGAAGGTCAGTAGGTTGGTCCACTATAAATGAAATCCATTATAAAGAGGGTTATAACAAGGGTTAACTGTATGATATATATATAAACAGTCTCAATGGTGCATCAGTGAGAGGGCAGTGAAAGAATTGACAATAAGGGATGCGCATAAAATAACTTATTACATACTCAGAATGATTACTTCCTCCATAGTATTCACAAGAGAGTGCAAGCTGCCCTCTCCAAAAAATGTATTAAAATAAAAATCAATTGCACTTCAAATGGCATGGAAAACACAAACAGCTGAAAGGACTCCAAATAAGATTGTCAGACATAAATGGCTTTTATTGCTATTGTTGAGAGAGCCTAGGGAGAGATGCTGTGAAGAGTTTACAATGATTATGAATGAGTGAATAGACTCTGGACAGCTACCACTAGACCTCCAGCAAGCTAAATGATAAACGTATCACAAAACTGGAAGGAACAAAATGATAAACCCATTAGTCTAAATTCCACTCTATATAAAAATCAATGGAATTGAATATCGGAGTAAATCTAATCATATTTACAACGCAGTAACTTAGACAATCGTATTCATAAGAATAACTTGTTGACAAATTCCTCCTCTCATGGACTATTGGAATCATTTCCCTGGCATGAACTTAATGGGCCGAATGGCCTCCTTCTGCTTTGTTATGTGCAAATGAAACTGAATTATGGAAGGTTATGGTGCAAGGAATCTCCAAATCTACACATTGAGGAATTAAAGAGGAAATTGACTTGTAATGCCCCTGTCCCACTTAGGAAACCTGAACAGAAACCTCTGGAGACTTTGCTCCCCACTCAAGGTTTCCGTGCGGTAACCGGAGGTTCCCAGAGGTTTTTGTCAGTCTCCCTAATGGTCGAAAGTGGTTTCAGCTTGTTCTATGTTCCGGCGATTATTTCAAAAAATTGAAAAAACCTCCGGGAACCTGACAAAAACCTCCGGGAACCGCACGGAAACCTTGGGTGGGGCGCGAAGTCTCCAGAGGTTTCTGTTCAGGTTTCCTAATTGGGACAGGGGCATTAGAGCTTATACTTGGAATTTAGGAAGCTTTAATGTCTTGTTCACAAGTAGTGTTTTACCTAAGTGCATGAGAATAATATTTTAGGAGGGTGATGGGAACGAGCTACCAGAGGAGGTAGTTGAGGCAGGTACAATAATGATACGTTAGGGACATTTGGACAGGTATATGGATAGGTAAGGTTTAGTGTGATATGGACCAAATGAAAGCAAATGGGCTAGGTTAGATGGGACATCCTGATCTTGAAAATTGGACTGAGAAATGAATGAAGCAATAATTTTACCCGCTATCTATTACCCATACATTGCATCCACTGGATCCCCAGTACTACTCATCCATTCACCCTTCATCTCTCCATTATCTCCTTCTCTACTTTACCTTCCAGCAGCTGTTTCCACCTTCACTCTCCTCTACCTCCATCTCGTTCCATTTGCCCTTTTTGTTCCTTATCTGCTTCCACCTCAGTCTCCCCACATCACACCACCCCACTGGCTCCACCTGGCCCTCACACTTTACCCATCCTCGGCCCATCAATCACGTACTGGCCTCTGCTTCATCCCTCTCCTTCTTCTCGTCCCTCCCCACTCTCATCCCCCCCCCCCCCCCCCCCCACCTCCACCCCACAGATGCTGACAGACGCACTGAATTCCTCTGGAAATTTGTTCTTTGTTCAATTTTCCAGCATTTGCAGTCCTTTGTGCCTTGAGCAATAATTGTGCTGAACTAGCCTCACCAAACTGAGGTGATCCAAACTCGGAGTTTAGAACTGGGAATCTACAAATTACAGTCAAAAAATTAAATTGTTTCGGTGAATCAATTATGAGTTGCAGGTTTGAAAAACATTTACGTGTTGTAAATTAGCATGTTAGCTAATTTTACTTCAGAGTCACGTGAGTGATTCCGTGAAGAACCCCGTCCAGGCCGCATGCGCGTCAGTACGTCAGCCGCACTGGGGCAAGCACCAGACTGGCAGGACAGAGCTCCTGCCAGCGGTAAGTTAAACCTAGAAGGTAAGTTCGTTTTTACTTACCAGGGGTTTTTTCGAGCAGGAGCCTCTCTTCACAGAGGTTTTCCTGCCAGTTTCACAGCCCGATGATTGAACCGGTTATGGACTGAGGGGAAACCCCGGTCCGACCGCGGAAGCGGATAACCGGCAAAAAGATTGGGTTGTGAGATAAGGAGCTGCTGACATGGCAGTCAGTGGCTCCCAGCCTGCGGGGATGATGTGGAACAGCAAGGAAATAACGTCAGAGTCGCTGACAGTGCAGTCAGCGGCTCACAGACGTCGGTCCCCAGGCAGGGAATAAAATTGGTGAGAAAGGACTCGTTGCAGCCCTATTTGGACTCGGGTGAGTCGGGCAACAAGAGTTTTTCTCTTAATAATAAAGTTTAATGTATGTTATAGTGTTTTTCTTAAAGTTAAAAATTAAAAGTCATAAAAAGTTATTGTCATATGTACAGGGCTGTTTCATGTCAAAAAGTGCCGGCCTCTACGAGAGGCGGCGCCGGCAATGCCTGGAACAGGGTTGCTCAAGTTCACACATAAGTCTGCTACGCCCACGGAGTCGGGGGATGATTCCCCACCGGGGCTGGATAGCAAGGCCCACGGAGTCGGGGGATGATTCCTCACCGGGGCTGGGTAGTGCGTTTGAAACGACTATCCCAAATGCAGCAACTGTTGCATATAGTGCTACGGCAGGGCACACGCCAGCAGGAGGAGTGTCAGCCCCACCCTGAAAAAAAACGCCTGCAGCACCTAGTAGAGAGTTAAAGAAGGAACTGCAGATGCTGGAGAATCGAGGGTACACAAAAGGCTGGAGAAACTCAGCGGGTGCAGCAGCATCTAAGGAGCGAAGGAGATAGGCGACGTTTCGGGTCGAGACCCTTCTTCAGACTGGTCAGGGATCAGGGAAACGAGAGATATAGATGGTGATGTGGAGAGATAAAGAACAATGAATGAAAGATATGCAAAAAAGTAGCGATGATAAAGGGAACAAGCCATTGTAAGCTGTTTGTGGTGTGAAAATGAGAAGCTAGTGCGACTAGGGTGGGGGAGAGAGATAGAGAGAGAGGGAATGCCGGGGCCCGAGGGCTGAGGGACAGGTGGGAAGGGGAGGAGACAGCAAGGGGTAACAGAATTGAGAAAATTTTCAAACCTAGTAGAGAACTGTTTGATAGCACCTTCATAGATGAGTAGGCGCGAGCCATGGGTCATTTTAGTTCTGAGCCAACTCTGATGGTAAAGTTGAGCCAGAAGTTCCACCTCTACAGGCCGCACCAGCAGCTCCAGTTGACAGAGCTGCTACAGGTCTCCCTTTTGGAGGCAGAGACCAAGACGGGTCAGTATCCTGCTGACGCTGAGTCTCACGGTATGGCCATGGGGCAAACCCCAATGGATGAAGGGCACGTGTCAGAGGTACCCTTTCCTGACAACAAAGTTGCCATCCCAGCAGAATGTTCTATTTGGGTATAGGTCCAATGGGTTCATATCAGTATAGGTATCCTGCGGCCTGCGGCAGCGCCTGTTCAGGGCAACCTACGAATCACCCTCTCTGAGGAGGGGAGAGCAAAAAGTCAAGATATAACTGACTCCAGGCTCTAAAGAAGTCAATGGAACATATTGAAGCACATATGTGCCGGCAGTGAACAGCGCCAACAGGGGTATATGAGAGCCAGCCGCCAAATCTATTATTCAGGTAGGCCTATTCAACAGGAGAAGAAAACCTGGTAGACGAATCAATTAAAGCCAACGGCGGGCAAAGGTCATTGTTTCAGAACGCACCCCAGGCGCTCATCAGCAGTAGGCGGTTCATTGGAGCTGGGGGCACATCTGGTTGACGGGAATAAGGCAGGAGTGGCATGTTTATTATGAAAAATGGAGAGTGTCAGGCATATGAACTTTCCGAATATGAAAACTTATTTTTCTGAATAATCAACAGATTCATAAGAGTTTCAAAGATCCATGCTGTGCAATTCCCATTACAGAGATTATCAAAGAGAATATAACTGTACAATAACAGTAAAACATTGCGGAATGGGATAAACTGTTCGTTGGTCATTGGGATTTACCTTTAACTATTAATTAGCCTATGACTCCACCCTGTGGCAACAGATTGGAGTTAATAGCAACCTGTTATAAACTGACTTTTATTTCATCAAGAGTAATTGGCAATGTAGTAGCTGTGTTTCTGCTGAATAAATCAAGGAACTGATATCGTGCAAAGTAGCGACCTCTCAAACGACATGTAGACCATTGTTAACCTTATGTTATTATCAGCTGAAGCTACCTCAGTCACAATGATGAAAAAACAATATTCAGCATTGCTGAACATGACAATAAACTCACTTGAACTTGAACTTGGACTTGAACCTGCTCCAGTAGTTTGGTCAGTCTAATTCAGTTATTACAAACTGATACTAAGGACTCTAAGATGACAAGTTCCGAATACCATCTCTAGTTGGAGGTATTGGAGATTTGCATGAGTTACCAATTCTTCAATTGTTAGTATCAACTAAATATATACACTAGATGCACCCCATGGGTAAGGGGCTATTGGGCGAATATACATATTCTACATGCTCAACTTCAAGTTGCTACACTACAATGGTGGCATATGTTAGTCACATGGCAATCAAGTAAAAGTATCCTGTAATAATTACCTAATCTCCTTTGCCACTGGTGTATCATCCAGTTCAGATCGATGGAAACACAGAATAGGTATTGGATCTCAAAATATTATGAAAGTATGGTTCAAAGCTACATCGAATATCGACATGTTGGTTCATGTTTATTCACTGATGCAAAAATATGTGGCACAACAGTGCAGAGAAATACATTCTCGCTACAAAAGGAGGAATGTTCTTTAAGTCTTCCTCCATTTTTGCCTCATTTGCCTGGTCTTAAAACAGTCAGCAAGACCTCGCTTGGGTTCGTACTGTTGGACCGGCTAAGCAGCCATGTTGACTGCTTCATCAGGCATAATAATACAACGGTATACGGTTATTCCAAAAAACAAAAACTTGCTGGTTCAAACTGTGGTTCAGGAGACCGGCCTTTGCATAATAAAACAATTATTGACTTACACATTTTGAATGGATTGACCTATGGCTCAGGTTGTCATATCAAGCCATGAATGTGCACACTGTAGAGTGCAGGGATAGCACCCAAAAAAGCAGTACATTCCTATCAGGCACGTGCCGTGAGTAGGCACTCAGGGCAGGCACTCAGTCTGCTAAAAAAAAATATTAAAGCGCGCATGCACAGATTGTTCGCTCCCGTTAAATAAATAAATAAATAAAAACAGTGACATTTCAATTTGCCCAAGGCTTCCTAGTCCTAGACCAATTGGGAGAACAGTTCCTTTCACAGCGTGTGGAGAGTGTGTCAGGGGTAAAGTTATGGGGAGGGCACGAGTGTTGACAAGGAGGGTGTCGGGGATAATGGCAGAAACTTACTCACTCACCGCTGCCGCAGCTCTCCGGGCATGAAGCCCCCGCACTGTAGCTGGGGCTAGAAGCAGCTCGGGTAGCTACGAGCAGCCGCCAGTACCCGACAGCAGAACTGGATGCCACTTCAGCGCCTTCTGCCGGCCCGCTCACCTCTGGCAGTGCTCTCCGTCGGAACACCTGTCACCTGCCGTTCGCCGACTTCGCTCATGTCAGCGGCTTCGTGCAAATCCTTAAATTCCCACAGCCGAGTAACCTCAATTGCGCTGTCGGAATTTAAGGACATGAGTGAGGCCAGCGAGCGGCAGAGTGTGGTTTGTAGACGGAGAGCTGCCAGAGGTGAGCCGGGACCGGCAGAAGGAGCTAAGGTGGCGGCTGATTCCGCTGTCGGGTACCAGAGGCCGCTCGTAGCCACCCGAGCTACTTCTCTTCTCCCCCCCCCGGCCTCAATGCGGTGGCATTCCATGCCTCCGTGCAAGGAGCGTCGCAAGTGGCATTATTCCAATCCCCTCATTCATAACATTCGTGCCCTCCCCGCATCCTTACCCCGGGCCAGACTCCCCAAACACTGTGAAAGGAGCTCTCCCCCCCCCCCCCCCCCCCCCCCCACACACACACACACCGCGGGAAATACAGTATTTAAAAACATAAACACAACATTTACTTACCACATTATTGGTACACAAGCTCCATTCTTCTCTCTTTGTTACCTAACATACACTTAAAATATTGACAAACCATATTTGTAAACCCCAGCCAAGAAACTTGCTCTGCACATGCGCAGTAGACCGATGCGCATGCGCAGTGCTGCAAAGGCAGAATTTCTGCTGCCTTCAGCCCCGATTATCATTGATGGCTTCAGGCAGCGCTGACGGCACGTGGGTTGCACAGACCTTCAAGGGTTACAAGCGCTGCGGATGAAAGGCATGGAGAATTATGCCTACCTAAGAGATCTATCTCTTACATAGGCATAATTCTCCCATGCCTTTACTATTTATATTTAGTTATTACCATGTTATAATTTTAGTCAGGGTAGGCAGTGCCTACCTTGCCTACCCTGACGGCACGTGCCTGATTCCTATTGAGGGGATCGGAAGTGATTTTGTTTAAATGTTAATGCTACATTTAACACGGTACAGATTACTGACATCTTCCAGTTTATTCTTAAATGGTATTTGACAATAATTCAGTTATAGAGACACTACAGCTGCAACAAACGGGAACCACTCTGTCGGGTTCAACTCGGATATCGAGTTGTTAAAGAGATCTTGACACAAGTTCTCCCACTACAAGAGTATACAGTTGGTTATTGAAAATGTGTTAACATTACTTCACCAAGGGGTTCCAGCTACATCCTTAGTTATGACACTAATATCAGCACAACGACGGCAAACATTGCAAACGCTGTGGCTAGATAGGATGAAATTGGCTGCAGTTGCCATTACATTTTACATTCTGATCTACACAAGCAGAGCAGACCAGGGGTGGCAGGATTTAAGATCATTTCGGATACCCCACGGTCTCACGTCAATGTGGGAGGGCAGGCTTGCTATATTATATCAAGGCCACTAGAATCCTAAGAAGTGTGGAATCAGCATTGTTTATTAATCAACAAACAACTACACAAAGGAAGGTCGGTTCAGACTATTTCAAGGTGGCTGCAGCAGGTTCTGGGTTATGCAGGTATAAACACCGACGATTGTCCATCTCATTCCACCAGTTCAGCATCAACATCAGCGGCCCATTACAGTTTGCATATCGTCCCAACCGTTCCACTGATGATGCCATAGCAACAGCACTCCACCTAAGCCTGGCTCATCTGGAAAACAATAACAGTTACGTGCGGATGCTGTTTATCGACTTCAGCTCCGCCTTCAACACAGTCATCCCCCAACACCTGGTGAATAAACTCGGCGAAATAGGCATCAGCACTCCACTATGCAACTGGTCACTGGACTTCCTTACCGACAGACCACAGACAGTAAGAGTTGGCAAAAACTCATCAGAGACCACCATCATGAACACCGGGGTCCCACAGGGATGTGTGCTGAGCCCTCTATTGTTCACGCTGATGACACATGAATGTTGTGCCAAACACAATTCGAACCACATTATCAAGTTCGCAGGACACTACAGTGGTGGGCCTCATCAGCCACGATGCGACTCAGCCTACAGAGAGGAGGTTGAACAACTCATCAACTGGTGTGACATCAATAACCTTCAACTCAATGTCAATTAAAAAAAAAAAATAACTGTGGACTTCAGGAAGAAACAGACAATACACAACCCACTGCAGTGGAGTCTGTGAAAAGCACCAAGTTCCTGGGAGTGCACATCATAGATGATCAGACATGGTCTATCAACACCATCTCCTTAGTCAAGAAAGCACAGCAACGCCTCCACTTCCTTTGACGGTTGAGGAGAGCCGACCTCCCCCCTTCTGTCCTCACCACCCTTTACAGGGGTGCCATTGAGAGCATTCTTACCAGCAGTCTCTCAGTTTGGTATGGCAGTTGCTCTGCTGCTGACCAGAAGGCCCTACAGAGAGTGGTGAGGACAGCGGAGAAGAACACCAGATCACCCCAACCAGCAATCCAGGACTTATACACATCTCACTGTCGCAAGAGAACAACCAATATCATCAAAGACACCCCCCATCCAGCACACAAACTGTTCACCCCCCTTCCATCCGGCAAGCGCTACCGCAGCATGCGGTGCAAAACCACCAGATTCAAAAACAGCTTTTTCCCTCAGGCCATCAGACTACTCAACTCACTCAAGAAAATTCCATGAACATTACACAAACAAAGATCAACTGACTGTCAAACAACTTTAACTCAATGTCTGCAGTATGCTATTTGCACTTTTCTATATTGTACCTTTTATTATTGCACTCTAAAATTAGACTCTGGCACACTATATAATGTCTATTTTTAATGGTATATTTTTTAATGGTATTTTTAATGGTAGATTGTCTGTCTGTGTTATAAATAAATATTACTTGCACATTTGGAGTATGGGGAAACGCAATTTCAATCCTCTGTGTAACTACTTGTTGCATT
Source organism: Okamejei kenojei (assembly GCA_035221665.1). NCBI lineage: Eukaryota > Metazoa > Chordata > Chondrichthyes > Rajiformes > Rajidae > Okamejei > Okamejei kenojei. The sequence continues at coordinate 38,648,173 of CM069143.1, forward strand.
ATTTGAATTGACAATAAATTTTACTTTGACTTGACTCTGACTTGCCCATCGACCATATCCTCGCGACCGCAGGATGGTGAACTAAATTGATTTTTAATTTTTTTTTCCATAGGCCAGTTACTGACCCGGGGTTTTGCGCATTCTGTTTTGTGTCCACTTCAGCCTTCCCTGAGTTACAGTAACCATGAATACATTTGAATAAACCATTAATACATTTGAATCAATATCATGCCTAATGCATTTTTGTTTATTCACTCATCCTGAGTCAATTGATGCAGTGAGACGCCGAGATTTGGATCTGCGGCATGAAATTACAAAGCTTTGAACTTTTCACGGAATCACTCACGTGACGCCGAAGTAAAATAGTAAGATTAAACGAGAACTTACCAGTTTGAAGTTTGATCTTGATTTTATGAGGAGTTACGTTGGTGATTACGTGCCCTCCACGCCCAACCCTCTCTCATAAAGATCATCTGGTAGTTCTCGAGTCACGCATCTTACTATGTCACTTCTGTATTTGTTATTTGTGATTTCATACCGCTGCTTTGAAGATTGACGCGCATGTGGCCTGGATGGGGTTCTTCACGTAATCACCAACGTAACTCCTCATAACATCAAGATCAAACTTCAAACTGGTAAGTTCTCATTTAATCTTACTATTAGAATGCTTAGTAATTATAACCCCGCCTAATTGTAACATTCATAGTATAAGATCCTGCCCACTGCTTGCCAGTTTGAGTAGCAGTGTGAACGTGTGATGACCTCCTGTGTAGTTATGATCTGAACAATAAAGATGCTTGTGTTTCAACCCGTGTGAGTTTGGGCTCTTTACATGGTGTCAGGTGGGTCTGCCCTGCATCTGTTTCATCGCGATTTATTTCGTTTACCAGTTTTTATTTTTGTGTTTTTTTGTGATTTGTGAACATAGCTAGCTCTTGTCGAAAGCCTAGCCCACTTGTGTTAGATTCTGATATCGCCGAGCGATAGAGAATGTTTGAGAAAGATTACTCTCATTAAATACGCATCGTTCATCGCAACAATCCCGACGATTTGAAGGCTTCCCTACTGTTGAATCTAGCGGGTCCGGAGGGTATGATTCGCGCTGACTCATTTGAATTTGCACCTGCCCAACGGGTTGCAAATGGACAGGTACTAGTGCCAGCAGAATCTATAGATAACTCGATGGTGTTACTGAGAAAGTTCAGAGAACTGTGTGACCTACCGTCTCATAGAATCTTTGAGAGGACAAGAATTTTTGCCCGAGTGCAACAGCCTAATATCACTACCCCGCAACGATTTCTAGGCATGGCTAACTACCTGGGGAAGTTCATCCCCAATCTCAGCGAACTTTCAGCCCCCCTACGTCAACTGACTCACAAGGCCAACACTTGGTCCTGGTACTCAAACCACCAGCGAGCCTTCGAGACTTTAAAGCTACAGCTTGCTAGTGCACCGACTCTGTCCTACTGCAACCTCAACCTGCTGGTTACAATCACCTGCGACGCATCCCAGTATGGACTAGGCGCTGCATGCCTGCAGACCTCTCTCAAACGATGATGTTTTACCAGTATCCTACGCTTCCAAAACACTAACGGATACTGAACAGCGCTAGGCTCAGATAGAAAAAGAGCTGCTTGCCGTGGTTTTTGCCTGCTCCAAATTCAAAGACTTCGTTTTTGGCAAAACCTTTCACGGTAGAGACTGATCATCAACCTCTGGTTACTATACTGAGCAAGCCAATCCATGCTGCCCCAGCAAGGCTTCAACGCATGATGATGCAGCTTCAACAGTTCGACTTCCGCATTGTCTACAAAAAAGGTAAAGACATGCACATCGCAAACACTCTATCACGGACACCACGCGCCACCAGCGAACAACATCCTTACGAACGTGAGGAATTCTTCGTTCTGAAGGTTTCCTTCATTCCAACTGACTGCCTGCGCCGCCTTGCCGAACACACCGCCATGGATAAAACCTCCCAGCTGCTAACTTCTGTCATTAAAGGCGGCTGGCCAAACAAACAATCCAACATTCCCAACAAACTCAGACCGTACTTTCTGTCACGTGACAAGCTCGTGCTACAGGACAGAGTGATCGAAAAGGGCCATGAGACGGTTATCCCCCCCCCCCTCTTTACGTAAGGAGTACTACGAGGAGATCCATGGTGGCCACCCTGGTGTTGAGGCCCCCTACAACGTGCCAAAGAAATGATTTACTGGCCCGGAATGACCAAGTATATTCGGGAAAAAATGGAGTAATGCGCGATCTGCAACAGGCAGGCGCCACACCAGCAAAAACAACCGCTGCTGTCTCAACCAGCTCCATCCCTACCATGGTCGTCCATGGCCGCCGATATTTTTGACTGGCACAGGAAACACTATCTAATGCTGGTGGACTCATACTCAAATTTGTTTGAAATTGATTCTCTACCAACTATCTCCTCTAAATCAGTCATCCTGAAACTTCGTCAGCACTTCTCTGCATATGGCGCTCCAGCCCGCCTTCAGACTTACAATGGGACACAGTTTTCCAGCCAAATGTTCAAAGACTTTGCCAAACGCTGGAACTTTAAACATGTCACCAGAAGCCCAGAGTTCCCACAGTCCAATGGACTTGCCGGACGCGCTGTTGGCAGCGCTAAACAACTTATGGAACTTTCCTTCCTGGCAAAATCTGATGTCTACCTAGACCCGCTGAATCTGAGGAATATTGCCAGAGACGGTGTTTTAGGCTCTCCAGCCCAACGACTGATGTCCCGGAGGACAAGACCACCACTGCCCGTAACTCAGGATCACTTAAAGCCCAAAGTTCTCTGCCCTGCTGTAATTCAAACGCGCGTCAATCCAAACGAGACTCGCAGAAACGTGGCTACGACAAAACCAGCGAGCCACTTAAGCCATTAATCCAAGGACAAGTGGTTAGTTTACAGACAAACAAAGGACATACCAAACTGGGGTTCATCCATGGTCCTGCAAAACAACCACAATCCTACTTTGTCGATGTCGGCAGAACCATCTACAGACGCAACTGTCAACACATCCTTCCAGTGAATGAATGATGTAAAGCGTTCCAGGGTCCTGACACTCCTCTGCTGAAGTTTAAAGTGATTGCTGTTCCAATCACGCCTGTGCCTGCAGTTGCTATCCCCCCAGTCCCCGCATCGGTCTACACCCCCACCCCCCTGTACCCGGTGCCCCCGTGACGGTCTTCCCCAATGGTGTCTCCCCAGAGCCCTGTTGGCTCACCCAGGCGTGCCCTTAACTTTTCCGAGGAAAAGGTTGATGAGGCAATTCCCTACTCTACGCGGACTGGGCGAGTTAGTAAGCCGCCTGATAGATACGGTGACTATGTTTAACCTCATTATTCTTAAATGTGGCATTTTGCATTTAACAATTTATTTACTCATCATAGTGACAACGCTGTATCTACTTTTCATTTATAGAAGAGGAGATGTAGCATTGGCTATAGCATGTTAGCCAATTAGAATGCTTAGTAATTATAACCTCGCCTAATTGTAACATTCATAGTGTAAGATCCTGCCCACTGCTTGCCAGTCTGAGTAGCAGTGTGAACGTGTGATGACCTGCTGTGTAGCTGATGACCTGAACAATAAAGATGCTTATGTTTCAATCCGTGTGAGTTTGGGCACTTTACATGGTGTCTTCTATTAAATTCAAACATTACATTGCATTTTTCATGTGCTACTGGTTTGGTGAGTTTACAATTAACTTGGGATATAGATCTGTTTAAGAATTAGTTAGCTGTTATAGTGGCATGGGTGAGCTTTCGGGCTTATGGGCCTGTCCCACTTAGGCGATTTTTCAGGCGACTGCTGGCGACAGTCAGAGTGGAACACACACACACGCACATCGCTTCCTTCACCAGCCCGTTATGCACACGGGGGACAGGGCAAGCGGGGGGAATGCTGTCTGAGTGAAATTCACACAGTGCAAAGCCAATGTGATACAGACACACACCGCTATGAACAGGAAGGTTGGCGCTGTAATTAAGACGGTGAAAGCGCAGTGTACGGGAAAGGTCATGTAAATCCTTTAAAAGAGGAGGAAGAGGAGGGGGAGAAGGGGGGAGAAGGCAGAGATACATGGCTGTGAAGCTCGGCGGACATTTAACATTACCGATCGGTTATCCTTGGTTCTGAAAACTACTGCTTACGTTTTTTTTCCCAATGAGCCAATGAGATTCACTGGTCAGCACCGGCTACAATCTACGAGAACCTACGACAACCTTCGACCTCCTGGCAACCCATTAGGACCTCCTGGCGAACCACCTACGGCACGATAATTCTCGCTACTCTCCACGGCGGCTTCATTATGTTGAAAAATTTGCTGCGACCATAATGAGGCTGCGACTAGTTCCCAGAATGCGGGAGCTCCTCACGACCATGAAGGCGACTACCCGGCAACCACCCACGAACATGTGGCGACCGCATAGTCTCCTGCAGTTGCCCATGTGGGACAGGCTCATTAATCTGACTGGATAGAATCATTAAGACTCAGAAAGGAAATGATGCACTTTGTTTCTGATAAGTCTCCAGGATTAGATCAGTTTAGAGACCCTCGTACTTCAGTCCCTGTCTATATACTGGCAGGAACAGCACTGGCATAGGATCAGAATGGGCAAAATGAGGCCAATGGATGAAGCAAAAGGCAGACTTGCTGGGGGTGTAGCAGTGGTGTTGACTATTCACACACCATGTTGGGGTGAAGACATGTCAAGGGCCATGCACAGGAGGTGTGCAATAGACATATTTTTTCAATGAATCAACAAATGCAGAACAATCCAAAAAATGACACATAACTGAACTGGAAAGCCCCCAGCAAATGTTATGTTAAAGTTTTGCCTGCGTTTGCCATGAATTTAAGTACAGCTTTGTTTCTTTTTTATGTCTCAGAAAATCTGTTTGAACATATATATGAGCCTGGGGAATTGTACAAGTGTTGATCTTATGGGGTTTACATGGCAGTCAGGTTAATTCCACTTCCAGTATTCCTGGGGCTCCAAAGAGAAAATTAGATTTTCATTTTCTCCATCCTATTACAGACTGGGAACGTTTTCAAGATCTGAACTTGCCAAGTCCACATGGTAAACATCTTAACACAAATGGGTCAAAGCAAGCTGGAACAAAATGCTGATAAACGCTCAAGTAGATTCCCCATCTGTTTCTCTGCATTTTTAAGGAAACAATTAGCTTTTAAATTATAGTCATGGGTCACCAGTTAGGAGTTAATGGAGATGTCATGCGGTCAGTCTGTATTATGGTCGAGGAGGTGCTGGACATCCTTAGACGCATGAAGTTAGATAAATCGCCCGGGCCTGCTCAGGTATATCTGAGGATGCTGTGGGAAACTAGAGAAGAAATTTGCGAGAGGCCTGACGGAGATATATGAATCATTCTTAGAAACAGATAAGGTGCCAGATTACCGGAAGGTGGCTAATGTTGAGTGTCTATTCAAGAAGGGTTGCAAGGAAAAGCCTGGGAATTATGGAGCAGTGAGCTTAACATCTGTGGCAGGATTCTGAAGGGTATGATATATATGCATTTAGATAGGCTGATTAGGGATAGTCAACATGTTTTTGTACGTGGGAGATCGTTACTCACAAATTTGATCGTGTTGTTTGAAGAAGTAACCAAGAAGTTTGAGAAGGGTGAGGCTGTAGAGTTATATATATGGACTTCAACAAGGCCTTGGATAAGGTTCTGTTTGACAGGTTTCTCTGACAGATTAGATCGCATGGCATCTAGTGAGAGCTTGTTGCCTGGTTACATAACTGGCTTCAGGGAAGGATGCAGAGGGCAGTAGTAGAAGGTTGTTTTTTGGACTGAAGGCCTGTGACTAGTGGTGAGCCTCAGGGAATAATGCTGGGCCCATTATTGTCTGGGGTTTATATCAATTATGACATGATTGGTAAGTTTATAAGTGGTATCATAGACAGTGAAGAGCTATGAAAGATTACAGCAGGATCTTGATCAGCTGGGCAAATGGGCTGATGAATGGCTGATGAAGTTCAATGTAGTTAAGTGTGAGGTGTTGCATTTTGAGAGGTTCAACCAGGGCAGGACCTTCACGGTGAATGGCAGGGCTCTGGGGAATGTTGTATAGCAGAGGAAGGTAGGAGTTCAGATGCACAGCTGCCTGAAAGTGGTGTCACAAGTAGAAAGAATGGTAAAAAAAGCTTTTGGTACATTGGCCTTCATCAGTCAGGGTACTGAGTATGATCGTTCTGTTACAGTTGTACAAGAGGTCAGTTTTGGTCCCCATGCTATATGAAGGACATCATTAAGCTGGGGAGAGAGAGCAAAGAAGATCTACAAGGATAGAGACTGGGCACGCTGGGACTTTACTCCTTGGAGCGTAGGAGGCCAAAGGGTGATCTTAGAGAGGTGTATGGTATAATGAGGGAAATTGATAGGGAGAATGCACAGTCTTTTTTTCCAGGGTAGGGGAATCAAGAACCAGAGGACATAGACTACAGACAATAGACAATAGGTGCAGGAGGAAGCCATTCGGCCCTTTGAGCCAGCACCGCCATTCAATGTGATCATGGCTGATCATCCCCAATCAGTACCCCGTTTCTGCCTTCTCCCCATATCTCCTGACTCTGCTATCATTAAGAGCTCTATCTAGCTCTCTCTTGAAAGTATCCAGAGAACCGGCCTCCACCGAGGCAGAGAATTCCACAGACTCACAACTGAGTTGGAACTCTAGGGGCTAGTCGAGTCAAGGGATATGGGGAGAAGGCAGGCATGGGTTATTGATAGGGACGATCAGCCATGATCACAATGAATGGCGGTGCTGGCTCGAAGGGCGGAATGGCCTCCTACTGCACCTATTTTCTATGTTTCTATGTTTCTATGTAACTCTACCTGAGAAAAAGTGTTTCCTTGTCTCCGTTCTAAATGGCTTACCCTTTATTCTTAAACTGTGGCCTCTGGTTCTGGACTCCCCCAATATCGGGAACATGTTTCCTGCCTCTAGCGTGTCCAAACCCTTAACAATCTTATATGTTTCAATAAGATTCCCTCTCATCCTTCGAAACTCCAGAGTGTACAAGCCCAGCCGCTCCATTCTCTCAGCATATGACAGTCCTGCCATCTCGGGAATTAACCTTGTAAACCTACGCTGCACTCCCTCAATAGCAAGAGTGTCCTTCCTCAAATTAGGGGACCAAAACTGCACATAGTATACCAGGTGTGCTCACTAGTGCTCTGTACAACTGCAAAAGGACCTCTTTGCTCCTATACTCGACCCCTCTTGTTATAAAGGCCAACATGCCATTCGCTTTCTTCACCGCCTGCTGTATCTGCATGCTTACTTTCATAGACTGATGAACAAGGACCCCCAGATCCCGTTTTACTTCCCCTTTTCAATACTTGACACCATTTAGATAGTAATCTGCCTTCCTGTTTTTGATACCAAAGTGGATAACCTCACATTTATCCACATTAAACTTCATCTGCCATGCATCTGCCCACTCCCCCAACCTGTCCAAGTCACCCTGCATTCTCATAGCATCCTCCTCACAGTTCACACTGCCACCCAGCTTTGTGACATAGGTTTAAAGTGAGAGTGGGATGATTTAATAGGAACCCGAGGGGTAGTGGGTATATGGAATGAGCTGCCGGAGGATGGTAGTTGAGGCAGGTACTCTAATAACATTTAAACAAAATATCATTCGGACAGGTACATGGATAGGAAAGGTTTAGAGGGATATGGACCAAATGTAGGCAAATGGGACCAGTTTAGATGGGGCAACATGGCAGGCATAGACATGTTGGGCTCTCTGATTCTATGACCTAAATAAATGTATCAGCAGTACTCTCAAACCGGAAAGATGGAAGACTGTGATCCAGGGGTAGCCGCAAGTGCCAGGCAAACATAGGCAGCGTGTCTGAAGAAGGGTCTCAACCCAAAATCTCACCTATTCCTCTTCTCCAGAGGTGTTGCCTGACCCACTGAGTTAATCCAGATTTTTGTGTCTATCTTCAGTTTAAACCAGCATCTGCAGTTCCTTCCTACACAGTTTCTGTGAGTCTATCTGTTACTCAAGCATGTTATTCCCTTCTACACATAATCCTGCTTCAAGATGCAGTCAAATCTTTTACCAGCAAGCCTTCAGCTTCCCAGTAATCCTAACTCTTGTTCCTTTCTCCTTCCTCGATGTCCTAATCAGCATCAAATGCTTTTTGCAAAAGTCATGCGGAAGAGCAGAATCACTTTATATTCAAGTACCGTGACGTTTACAAAGTTGTACAGAGAAGCTAAAAATTTGGTTGAACAGAATGGGAGCTAAGGTTCTGAAATACAGACAACCCTCATTATAACGGTCAATAGGGTGTCCTTTATTGCTGATTGTCCACTATAACCGAGTAAGTTAATATAATTGAAACAAAGAACTGCAGGTAATAGTTAATACACATAAAGACATTAAGTGCTAGAGTAACTCAGCAGGTCGGGCAGCATCTCTGGAGAACATGGATAAGTGACGTTGGGACATTTCTTCCGTCTGATTCAGTCTGCCCAGTTACTTCACCACTTTGTTTCGTTTCACCTTACCGATGTGACTGGTCTGCATTAGCGAACCCTTCTTCATCAGCTACCACATGGTCTGGTTGGCGCGGCAGTGGTTGCGGCTCACGTTGTAGCCCCTGGGGACGACGCTTTCTTCAGGCCGCCGCCAACAACAGGACGCACTCGGTCACTGTGGCGCTCCCTCCCCGCTCTCCTGTTGCCGCTTCCAATGTGGAGTATGTCAGCGCCTCTGGGGATGTGGATGGCATTGGAATCTGGGGATCGAAGCTTACAGGAGTAGGTACTTTATAACGTCTAGGTCTGTCCGCTATATACAAAAGTTATGAAGGGGTCAAAAGTTAGATGGTTAAGGGGGGACTTGATTGAGGTCTTTAAAATGATGAAAGGGATAGACAGAGTTGACGTGGATAAGCTTTTCCCATTGAGGGTAGGGAAGATTCAAACAAGAGGGCATGACATGAGAATTAAGGGACAGAAGTTTAGGGGTAACGTGAGGGGGAACTTCTTTACTCAGAGGGTGGTGGCTGTGTGGAATGAGCTTCCAGCAGAAGTGGTGGAGGCAGGATCGATTTTAACATTTAAAAGTAAAGTGGATAGGTATATGGACGGGAAGGGAATGGAGGGGTATGGTCTGAGTGCAGGTAGATGGGACTAGGGGAAAACAAATGGTCGGCACGGACTGGAAGGAGCGAGAGGGCCTGTTTCCATGCTGTAATTGTTATATGGTTATATGGGTCCATTAAAATAAAGGTTTACTGTGCAATCAAAATATTTATTTTAATTCTACAATAGAAAGAAGGTAGTTAAAGCGGTGAATGTGCAGGAACCAGAGTATGATATATTCAGCGACTATTTCCATCCATCCATCCCCTGCATCAGTTGAGATACTTGGGTTAAACATTGAGGCAGAGGGACAGAAGGTGCAGCAAACAATGTAGGTCATGAATGGTGGACACTAATGCCAGGTACATGTCAGGATACACCACAGTGAAGGCTCTTTGGACCAAGTCAGCGAGGAATGCTTCTGAGAACCCAACCATGTGGAGAAAATAGTTGGCTTCACACAAACAAGTGTTGGGAGATTTGCCAAAAAATTGAGACCCCATCAAAAAATAAACAACATTGTCCAATGTGGCACATCAGCAGGGCGGAATGTGCGTGTTGGCATTTTAAATCCCTTGTGGACCCCTTTCCTGCTGTGGTTAGTAAAGTCATACAGCACAGAAACGGGTCCTTTAGCCCACCACATACATGCCAACAAGTACAGGTACACCACTGTCTTCCAGCACCATTGGTTCCAGAGTCTTGCCCAATAATCCATTTTGCCTAACCAACATAGATCACATAAAAATGATACAACAATACACCTTTGACACACTAATTATACCCTTCCCGTGTCTCTAAAGCACTATGGACTGCTAGAAACTTAAATAAAACAAATATTATATATAAATTAAATGTGAATTAAATGATTGATGAAATGCATTAGTACAGGTATAAATTTATTAGTGCAGTATAAATGAAAAGGATTTACTGTCCATAGATTATAGTTGACTGTTTCATCAATGATTTGTAATTCAATAGTAGGTAGTTACATGAATTGCATGAAGAGGCTAATCTCAGTAACACTATCCATAAAAGTAACAATTGTTGTCATAAACACACATCTCCTTCAGAAATGTAATTTGTTGCAAGCAACCCGGGCTACATGTGACTCCAGTAACATAAGACTCCAGAAACATGTTTGCTCTTAACTGCCTTTTGAATTGCGAGGCAAGCTGGGATAACGACAAATGCTAGCATTGCCAGTCTGGTCCTCATCCCAAGAACAGATAAATAATCTAACATGCTGCATTTCAGAGATGTTTTTAGAATTACTTGACTGCATCTATCCTGTACTGGGGCGCCCAGAATTGCCCACAAAATGCAGCTTAACCAGAGTCATATAAAACTGTAACATGACTTCTTGGCTCTTACACGCAACTGATGAAGGCAAGCATACCATATGCTTTCTTCTCCACTCTATCCACTTACGTTGCCAGTTTCAGGGAGCTATGGACTTGATCCCCCAGATCTCTCTGTACATCAATGCTGTTAAGGTTTTTGCCATTAACTGTACATTTTCCCCTTGCACTTGCCCTGCCAAAGTACTTCGTCGGCACTTGAGTATTAATCTCGATGATGTTTTGGCACATTTAAAGTATGGTTAATTTCTGATGAAATAACAGCTCATCAGATTGAAACTGTAGATCGGCTATTGCATGATAGCTAATCATAGTGCTTGTTAGTAGAAGCCCGCCCTATACATGCTTTATAATATCAGAACTCGCCTACGTCAGGCAGTAGGTGTAGCAGCTGGAAATGTAACGTACTGCAGATCCTGTGCTGTAAGTGCTTAATAAAGATATGTTGTATCTTTACATGTGTTTGAGTTGTAGCAGTTACAGAAACCTTGAATCTTTTTCCTGGTCTGTTATGTGTCAGCCTTCACTACCTTCACGTCCCAGAAATGGAGCTCACGAGAAGCCAACATCGGTTGAGTGCTTGTAACCAAAGGAGAACGTGATCTCCACTGAACCAGATGTTGGGAGGAGAAAACAATGGATGGATAGGACTAAAAAACAAAGTGCTTAGGTAACTCTGCAGGACAGGTAGCATGTCTGGAGAGAAGGAATGGGTGACGTTTTGGGTCGAGACCCATCTTCAGACATCTCGCCCCGAAACGTCACCCATTCCTTCTCTCCAGAGATGCTGCCTTTCCTGCTGAATTACTCCAGCATTTTGTGTCTATCTTCAGTTTAAACCATCTGCAGTTCCTTCCAACACACAGCGTCTGTGGAAGGAATGGATAGATGACATTTTGGTTTGGGACCCTTCTTCAGACTAATTGTAATAAGTGTGGTGAAACCTGGAATAGAGGTGTGGGCAAGACAAAGCTTGGCAAGTGATAGGTGGATGCAAGTGATGTGGATTGATTGGTAGATGGGACCACTGTGCTGATTCAATGTTAAGAGACAAAATATAACGTTATCCCCATGGTTCCTAATTAAGTCTGCACATTTTGTACTGTTTTTGGAGCCTAGCTGTGGCTTGATCAATATTAAATGCTACAGAATAGTTAGATTTCAGGATTAATTACAACTTCCATCAGCAACTGTTGCATATTACTATATTTCAAATGAGGCTGACAACAAGGAGATGTTTACTTGGAATAGAAACAGAAAATACTGGAAATACTTGGAAGCTCGGGCTGCATCTGTGAGAAGAGAAACAGAGTTAATATTTCAGGTCAAAGACCCTTCATCAAAGTTTTATCTGCTTTTATTTTAGATTTCTTACCACTGCAATGTGTTTTAATTTTTACTTCAAGTTTACTTGGAAAGGTATTCCCAGTCAGCAGAGCTAAATGTTTTATAAAGTACGACTGTACTCTGGAATGAATTTCGGAATCTAAGTGCAATGAAATGAAGCTACTTAACGTGTTTAGTTTTATTGTCCTGGGATGAACTGAGGCAAACGTCTTTCTAATGCGCTGAAGAATAATGGCAAGCAATAATGTCCAGACCAGTATCATCCAGAACCACTTGCCAAACCACTCCTTCAACTCTGTAGCATCAGACTTGTACATGTGTTTATTTCACTGTCTAAACAACATCTCCGGTTTCCTCCCACACTCCAAAGGCATACAGGTTTGTAGGGTAATTGGCTTGTTCAAATTGTAAATCATCCCTAATGTGTGTAGGATAGTGTTAGTGTGTGGAGATCACTGTTTTTTGGGAGATAAACACCCTCAGTTTCTGAAATTCAGTTGTATGCTAACACTGGGGAAGAAGCTGTTTCTGAACCTGGTGGTATGTGCTTAAGCCTTTGTATCTTCTGCCTGACAGGAGAGGGGATAAGAGAGAATGACTAGGGTGTGAATCATCCTTGAATATATTGGCTGCTGTTCTGACCCAGTCTCGATGGTCTGTGTGATGGACTGGACTGCATCCACAGCTCTCTGCAACTTCGTGGGGTCTCAGGAAGATACCACAATTAATTGTTGCCGAGATCAATAGATCAATGGTTGTTGAGATAGCAAGGGATTTGATAGATCTGCGATTTGTGCAGGAAAGTGGCTCTGAGCTGGAAGATCAGCCGGGGCTGATTTTATTCAATGAGGAAGCAGCAGCTTTGCCTGAAACAGCTTCTTTATCTAATGCTCTAAGATGTTCACTGGTCCATCAATGACCTGTCAATGGGAATTGCTCCCTCCAATTTAACTCTGTAAACCTTTAAAGATCTCACCCATCTCTGCCATACCTGCTCTCCACTTTCATTGCTCCAAGAAGATCTGCCTCAACTTCTATGTTTAACCCAGCAGCTGAAGTCCCTCACATAGACCCCATACTTAACAGTCAACATTGCTCTAAGCTGGCAACATAAGGAACTACTGATGCTGGTTAACAAAAAAAAATAAAGTGCTGGAGTAACTCAGAGGGCGGCATGGTGGCGCAGGGTTGGGTTGCTTCTTTACAGCGCGAGAGACCCAGGTTCGATCCTGATTACAGGTGCTGCCTGTACAGAGAGTTTGTATTCTCTCCCTGTGACTGCGTGGGCGTTCTCCGGGTGCTCAGGTTTCCGCCCACACTCCAAAGATGTACAAGGTTGTAAGTTAATTGGCTTCAGTAAAAAAAATTGTAAATGGTCCCTAGTGGTAGTGATTGCTGGTCAGCGTGGACTCAGTGGGCTGAAGGGCCTGTTTCCGAGCTGTATCTCTAAAGTCTAAAGGGTCGGACAGCATCTCTGGAGAACTTGAAGAGGTGATGTTTCGGTTTGGGACCTGGGGCAAAAGCCCCAATCTTTGTCCCAGGGCTGGAGAATCAAGAGGTAACGGTTCAAGGTGATGCGGCGGTACATTCTGAGGGCCAAAGGGGATGTTGGTGTGCTGCAAGACTCCATGATTCTCCAACTCTACATGGCTGTGTAGCGAAGTCTTATTCTGCATCATTACTCTGTTACAGATGGCTTTACAGTACTTAATGGGCACTTCTAAAGAGCTTTACTCCATGTCTAATATGCATGAGAGTGTCTGATGATGACAGTAGTCTAGAAATTACAATCCATTTGTTAACTGAATGTTGCTTAAGCATCAAGCTCATTAATCAATCATTTTGTCATTTATAGAAGTGCAGTAAAACTTGCGCTTTTAATGTCACTCAGCAGACATCCAGTGAAAAAGCTCATTTAATGGCTTGGAATTTTACTTGCGCTCTCCAGTGTGGCTGCCAGGACCTTAATTCATGTGTGTTTGGTTGCCCATTAAAACTGGCAGGACGTCTGACCATTGTTCCTAGACTGACTGGATGCTCCCGAAGACACATTACAGCCCTGGAGTTAAGCTTATCCATTTAGATTTAATGTAAAGTACAGCATTCACAAACAGATTTTTCACTTAGTTGTACAGATGCTGCATGGAAACAGGTTCTTTGGCTCATCGAGTCCGTGCCGACCAGCGATCACCCATTCACACTAAGTCAGAGGAAGGGTCCCGACCCGAAATGTCACTTGCCCATTTTCTCCAGAGATGCTGCCTGACCTGCTGAGTTACTGCAGCTTTTGTGTCTATCACATTAAATGTATGCTATCTTACTTTCTCATTCACTCTCTATACACCAGGGCCATTTACAGAGACCAATTAACCTACAAACCTGCATTTCAGGTCGGTGGGGGCGTAACGAGATGGCTGCCCTGCCAGCAGCATGTCCGTTATTTCTACTTTTTTGATTTTCTTAGTGTGCCCAAATGTTTGTTTTTGTGTCTCTCGGTGTGTCTTGTGTGGGGAGTGGTGAGGGGGGGTAAGGGGGAACTGCTTTTGGTTGCCTCCTCCAAGGAGAGGTGACTTTTTCCATGTCGCCTCTCTCGCAGCCTAACAGCATGGATTGGAGCGGCCTTTCCCGGAGTCGGGCCTGGAGTTTCAGCAGCGGGTGCAGCATGGACTTTTCATCGCGGAGCCTGCGCTTCCTCGCCGGGGACAGCCAGAGAAGAGCTCCAACCGCCGGCCTACAACATCCTGAAGCCGCGGTCTCCGGTAGGAAAGCACCGATTCGGAACCTCCAAGTGTGTTAGACTGTCCCAACAAGAGGGCCTGTACATCGGGCCGTCCATTGCGGTGACTGAGGAGGTTTATGGCCCCGACCATGGGTGAACAATGTAGGAGGACTGACTGTACTTTGTGCCTTCCACCACAGTAAAGAATGCTCCATTAAGGGCCTGTCCACACTGTACTTATATGTGTATGTGATGAATAAAATGGAATGATTTATTATTTGGGATGTGGAAGACCACCAGAGCACCCGGAGGAAACCCATGTGGTTACAGGGAGTAAGGATAAATGAAGGGTGAGTAAAATGTGGGTCAAACACAAATGGAACAAGCATAGATGGGCATCTAGGATAGCATAGACGCAGTGGGCTGAAATGCCCATTTTCAGCCTGTGTGATCTTATGATTCTGATTACTGCTTCATTATTTACAACGTTGTCATCACTCACGAGCCTGCTGTTAACCCTCCATTTCACTGTCTAGTTTAGTTTTTGTTTCGTTTAGAGATACAGCGCGGAACCAGGCCCTTCGCCCCACCGAGTTCGCAATGACCAGCAATCCCTGTACACTAGCACTATCTTACACACTAGGGACAAATCACAATCTTTACTGAAGCCAATTAACCTGCAAACCTGTAAGTCCTTGGAGTGTGGGAGGAAACCGGAGCACCCGGAGAAAACCCACACGGTCGCATGGAGAGCATCCGTAGTCAGGATCGAACCCGGATCTCAGGCGCTGTAAGGCAGCATCCCTATCGCTGCACCACCATGCCTCCCTGTCCTGCAATTACAGCTCTGAAGTGCACGTTCTTGCCTCATACTCACACCCACTATTGCAATCTTGACTCGCTCACAGTTCATTATCTTTATTGTAGAAAAAGTCTAAAGTATCTGATGTTCCTTTCACATTTTTGGAAGGGTTTACCATGAAAGTGAGGCTGTGAGCTGCAGAGCTAGTGACACACCAGTCCCTAACTGAGGCACATGTGTATCCCACAGCACAATGTCTTAAATAGGGCTTCTATACACATCTAGAGGACTTCCAAATGCAAGAAAACTTACTGACTTTGTTTCATGGGTTGTTCAATTGATAATAAGAAAAGCATAAATTCAAGATATATTGTTACACACAAGATGCATTAAGGGCCTGTCCCACTTACTCGATTTTTATGCCGACCTGCCAGCACCCGTCATAGTCGCAGCAGGTGGGTGAAAAATTTCAAAATGTTGAAAATCCAGCGGAGACCAACAAAAGGTACGACTCTTGGGCGACTACTCACAACATACAGGCGTCATCCCGCGACATGTCCATACAGACAGCATCCATAGTCAGGATTGAACCTGGGTCTCTGTTGCTCTCAGGCAGCAACTCCATCGTTGTGTCACTGTGCCACCCACATGGTGTAATAGGCAGTAATACAGTAATAGGAAGATGACGTGGCTTAAAATATTCTCTGCAGGTCTTTACTCAGAAAGAGGAAACTGTCAAAATCCTAGTAGGGGATGTAGATCAATCACTATTGTTGATTTGATCCACGTCTGGTTTTGCCATTTAGGACCCAATCGCTAATCCGTCGGGTTTCCATCATGCCATCCTGTGGAATATGAGCAACCATACTTCCAGTTTTGAGCTATGACTTGAGCCTCCAGTATCTGTTGTTATGGTCTCTGTAGGTATTCTTGTTAAAGTACTTATTATGAAGTTCTATGCCTCAGTGTTAACAGTACTTAACACAGGGGAAATAATAGATAACTTGGATGGATTGAAAATTTGAAAGGATTAAGATCTGAAAATGCTAGTTATGTTTAATATTAACGAGACACTTAATCGAGAAGGGATGCATCTCAGGTCATTGATGAACTGGGGGTTGAGAAGGCAGGAAAACTGACTATAATCTTTCAGTGTTTCCGAACTTTGAGGGAGGTGCCAGAGCCTACAGAATGAGTACTCAAAAGGAGGTATAAGGACATACACACCTGACAACCTGTAGTAAGGCTTTTACCTTCAGCGCTGCTGATGCTCTTAGAAAGAAAAATCATGGAAAGAGAATAAGAGGCACTTATAGAGGTGACATTTAATAGAGAGCTTTTAAGAAAGAAAATGAGGGATAAAATAATCAGAATGCACCAGTACAAAATCAGCAGCACATTCAACCTGTTGTGTTTATGTCCCACCTGATCTTACACACTGTTAGCTTTGATGAAGATGGAGGTGACCAAGGGAGACTGCAACTCATGGTGAATTAGTGAAACTGAACCAGTAAAAGCTATTTTTAATGAGATTTTGAAAAGAATGATAGTAACACATTTCTTAAAGAAAAGATTAATCGGGATCTTTGATGGAATTTTTTCCACACAGAATGGTTGGACTCTGCAATGTGCTGGCCAAGTAAATGTGAGAAGCAGACATTCCCATGGCTTTTAAGGAGCATCAAAACAAGTACTTGAATTGCAAAGGCATAGAAGACTATAGGACAAATGCTGGTAAATGGGACAAGTACAATACTATCTTCTGTTGGGTCAGGTTGTGGAGGGACAGGGACAGGCAATGTTTTGAGTCAAGATCCTTCTTCATTCTGTCTATTTCCCTCCACCAATGCTGCCTGACCCGCTGAGTTCCTCCAACGGTTTGCTTTTTACTCAAGATTTCAGCATCTGCAGTCTCTTGGTGTATCCAGATAAGTACAATGTGCAGTCTGAACATGGTGGGCCATTTCTGCAGTGCATGGTTCACCAGAGAAAACTGAATGCAGAGCACATTTCCATTTAAATCTGTTGAGTCTACTTGGGTCTAACTTGTAGCAGTGTTGAGCAATCTACACACATGTTTGGAAGATGCAGAGCAAACTTAGTCCTGAATATATTCTGTGCTACCTGGGTATATTCGATTAGACAACACTGAATTACTGGCAACCTTGCATCTGACCCAAGAGTGATTGATGATCAAGAAGTGTGGGAAAAAGGCGGGCTGCTTCCTCACCGTAATTCTTATGTCTTTTATTTCAGCAGGAGTAAAATAAGGCTTGGGGGCAGAGACTGAACCTAATACATTACAAACAGGACCCTTACATCTAGCAGCTAGACTTTTAGCCCATGAAGTCTGCAGTCTGGTCCCAGTGGTTTCAATGTTCCCTGAAACCAGATTAAAAAGCACTGCTGCAGAACTTCACAAATCTGTGCCAGCCTGTTACTGAATAAAACAAATAAGCTGATGGGGACAGATGCACGACTCAAAGAAAGGCAAACTACCCCTTATTTAAACAGCACATTTTACACGTGCTGTCGAAGGAGTGATATGGTAAAAACCATTCAACATGCAAACATTGAGCACCAAAGAGACCAATGTTAGATCACTGAATCAAAGCCAAGAGGGCAAAGCGAGGGGAACGCTGGTACATTACAATGTGTTCAGGTGCCATAGGAATGTCAAATAGTTTGGATATACCTTTATGTCTTGTGTGTGCATAACCTTTGCTTTAGAAACTAATAGGGAACTATAGACCAGTGAGCTTAACATCTGTAGTGGAAAGTTACTGGCGAGTATTCTGAGGGATAGGTTATACAGGCATTTGAATGGGCAAGGGCTGATTAGGGATAGTCAGCATGGTTTTGTACGTGGGAGGTCATGTCTCACAAATCTGATTAAGTGTTTTGAAGACGTGACCAAAAAGGTCGATGAGGGCAGAGCTGTAGATGTTGAATACATGGACTTCAGTAAGGCATTCAACAAGGTTCCGCATGGTAAGCTGCTCTGGAAGGTTAGATTGCACGGGATCCAAGGAGAGGGCTGAATGGATAGCAAACTGGCTTCATGGAAGGAAGCAGAGGGTGATGGTGGAAGGTTGCTTCTCGGCCTGAAGGCCTGTGACTAGCGGTGTGCCTCAGGGTTTGGTGCTGGACCTGTGACTGTTTGTCATCTACATCAATGGTTTGGATGAGAACATTAAGAGGGAGTTGGATGTGGCCCTTGTGGCTGAAGGGATCAGGGGGTATGGAGAGAAGGCAGGTACAGGATACTAAGTTGGATGATCAGCCATGATCATATTGAATGGTGGTGCAGGCTCGAAGGGCCGAATGGCCTGCTCCTGCACCTAATTTCTATGTTTCTATGTTTCTATACAGGTCAAGATTAGCAAGTTTGCTGATGATACAAAAGTGGGTGGATTTGCAGATCGTAAAGATGGTTGTGAAAGATTGCAGCAGGATCTTGATCGATTGGCCAGGTGGGCTGAGGAATGGTTCATGGAATTTGATACAGAGAGGTGTGTGGTGTTTTTGGGACATCTAACAAGGGCATACAGTGAATGGTAGGCCTCTGGGAGGTGTTGTAGAGCAGAGGGATCTAGGAATGCAGGTGCATGGATCCTTGAGTCACAGGTAGATAAGGTGGTCAAAAAGGCTTTTGGCACATTGGCCTTCATCAGTCAGAGTATTGAGTGTAGAGGGTGGGAGGTCTTGTTGCAGTTGTATAAGACGTTGGTGAGACCGTATTTCGAGTATTGTGTTCAGTTCTAGGCACCATGTTATAGGAAAGATATTGTCAAGTTTGAAAAGGTTCAGAGAAGATTTACGAGAATGTTGTCAGAATTAGAGGGTGTGAGCTGTAGGGAGAGGTTGAGTAGGCTGAGTCTCTATTCCTTGGAACACAGGAGGATAAGGGGTGATCTTATAGAGGTGTATAAAATCATGAGAGGAATAGATCGAGTAGATGCACAAAATCTCTTGCCCAGAGTAGGGGAATAGAGGACCACAGGACATAGGTTCAAGGTGAAGAGGAAAAGTTTTAATCAGAATCTGAGGGGTAATATTTTCACACAAAGGGTGGTGGGTGGATGGAATAAGCTGCCAGAGGAGGTTGTTGAGGCTAGTTAGACAGGTTTGGATGGACTAAGCGCAGACAGTTGGACCTAAGGTCCAGTTTCCACACTGTTCGGCTCTATGACTCTACTTACAAATTTGGGACTTGGATCTATTGGGACCTGACCCTATAAGAATTCATCCTTAGTTATTTCATAAGTCTGCTTTCCTGTCTGCATAAACAGGCAGCACTGATCTGTAAAATGATATTTTGCTATATAATAAAAATGGATTTCACACACTCAAAAGGGACGGTGCTCTAATCCAGATTTCATGCCAGTTTCAGAAGTGCATATCTCCCACAATAAGCACATCTTCTGTTAAGTTTAGTTTAGGGATAGCATGGAAGTAGGCTGAGTCCACGCCAACCATTGACCACCTGTTCACACGATAGTTCTGGTAAACCCATTTCACATCCGCTCATCTATATATGAGGGGCAATTTAGGGAGATCAATTAACTTACAAAGCCACATGTATTTGGGATGTTGGCGGAAAATGGAGCACTCGGAGGAAAAAGGGAGAAAGTACAAGTTCCACACGGACAGCACCCGAGGTCGGGATTGAACTTGGGTCTCTGGTGCTGTGAGGCAAATGACAAGCTGCTAAATGGTGAGCCATCTTTTCATTTCAGTGCGACATTAAAGTTCCATTCTCTGTTTATTTACCATTGGTAAGGTAAAGATACATCCGCAACATTCTACAATTAACTCAAATACTCCCCAAAACAGTGAGACATGCTGAAAAACTAAAGGCAGAAAGAAAGGAATGTGAGACAGAGGGAAGTTTGGAAGGCACATGCATTGTAACCTTGAAAATTATTACACGCGATATTACAATTGGTATAAATGATCCTCTCCATTTTAATAATATGTGTGTTAAAACATTCAATTAAAAAAAATATAATATTAACCCAGAAAGTTCCAACCAAGCAAGCAAGAATGTAACAAAGCTAAAACAAAAAAAAAAACAGATAAAGTCCAAAGTAAATGAAAATCCAAAATAACCTGTAGTTGGTGGAAATCTGAACCAAATATAGAAAATATATTTAGGCAGCATTTTTCAAGGTCTTCAAACTCATTTGTAACCACTTGATTCTCTTTCCACGGATGCTGCATGATCTGCTAAATGTTTCCAGCAACAATACCTTCATTACAAGGCTAGAGTAAATGAATGTAAGGCAGAAATGAGATGGAGATATAGATATATTTTGTGCAAGCGATTGACAAGAGATGAGAGTCAAGGGAGTCAGAAGAAAATCTTCAGGTGTATTTTCATGAACTGTGTTTGTTGTTGCCCTCACAGGTGACACAGTTTCCAAATGTTCATTTGATCCCTGAGCATAAATGCATAAAATTTGCAGGAAGCCTATATATAAAAAAAATAAGTAGAAGGTTGATGCATGATCTTGACTTGAAATGTCGGGTCTCCTCTTCAGATTGATTGCAGATGGGCAAAACCCGAACACTTGTGTTCAGTCCACCAAGACCTACTGAATCTCACAGTTGCTAAGCATTTTAACTCCTCTTCTCTTTCCGAGCTTGGTGGCCTGGGCCTCCTCCATTGCCAAAGTGAGGCCACACTCAAACTAGAGGAACAACATCTCGTATTCCACTCGGGTAGTTAACTATCCAAAGGTTTAGTTTAGTTTAGGGATACAGCGTGGAAACAGGCCCTTAGGCCCACTGAGTCTGCACTGACCAGCGATCACCCAGTACACCAACACTATCCTACATACACTAGGGACAATTTTCAATTTTACCTATCCAATTAGCCTACCTGTACATCTTTGGAGTGTGGGAGGAAACTGGAGCACCCAAAACATCACCTATTCTCCCCACAGGTCACGGGGAGAACATACAAACTCCATCTGGACAGCACCGTGTCAAGATTAAACCCGGGTCTCTGGCGCTATAAGGCAGCAACTCTACCACTGCACCACTGTGCTGCTGGAATGAACATTGAATTCTCCAAGGGTACACAAAAAGCTGGAGAAACTCAGCGGGTGCAGCAGCATCTAAGGAGCGAAGGAGATAGGCGACGTTTCGGGTCGAGACCCTTCTTCAGACAATGTTAGGTAACAAAACCCCCTCCCTTTCTTCCTCCTCGCCTCCCTACCCTCCCTTTCCTCTTCCCCACCTGGCAACTATGTCTCCCCCCTCCTCCTCCCTTTCCACCTTCATTCCTTCCGCTAACTTCACAATTTGCAATTTTTCAATCTTTTTGCCACAACATCTTTTCATCTCCAGCCTTTGTTCAATCATCTTCCTATCAAAATCACTCCTCACACGCATCTACTTATTCCCTGCCAGGCTTTGGCCTGCCCTTTCTCCCTTCCAGCTTTCTCCCCTCATCCTCTGCAATCAATCTGAAGAAGGGTCCCGACCCGAAACATCACCTATTCACATTTTCCAGAGATGCTGCCTGACCGTTAAGTTACTCCACTGATGTTTTTTTCTGCCATATTTTCCATTAATTCCTGCAAGACCAAAACTAAATGGACAATAACATTATTGCAGAATATTCCTCTTGACTGACATTCTTCCTTCTCCTCCCTTCCTTACCCACCCACCACCCATCCTGTTGGTGGGTCTGAAGTCATATATAGGTCAGGTCATGTAAGAGCACAGATATGCTTCCTTGAAGGACCTCGGTGAAGGAGATATGTTTTTGCAACAAGCCACTGTTACTGCGACTAGTTTTATTTGGTTTCTTCAGGTTTCGTCGCAAGTAGTTTAACTTAAATCCCAAGCACGTCAATGAGATTTAGACTTAAATCTTTGAATCAATGGTCCACAACTGTGCTTGCTTGTCTAACGACTAAAGGATGGATGTAGGTTCAACACCAGAGGTGAATTTCCACCTGTGGACCACCAGATTAGATAAGAAGGGAGTCAGCAAGTTTCGGAGGTCAGACATTTCTTCATCTAGGTGTCCCATCCCATAATATTGTAAAGCAGCTGGTGAAATGGGCTGGAAATGATTACAGTCCCATCTCTGGAGGCTCCAGCATATTGTGGGCTATGGAAACAGTGTTGTTCGGAAGAGAAAAGGAAAGCCTTATTCACTTCATCACTCAGACATGCGATTTCTTACAATTTGGCAAATTCTGAGAAGACCTGGATTGCTTCAACACTTTTAAAAACGTCTCCATGAAAAAAAACAGGAAACCAGTGAAGCATTTATTGGAAACATGCTGAACATTTTGAAATTAACTTGGGGGAAAATCAGTACACAACTTTGATTTTGAGTCCAGGAGGCTCTGCTAGTGATACATGTTAGCAGCAGTCTGTGAAATAATACGTGCCAAGGCTTTTTGTAAATAGTGTGAAAGAGCGTTGTATTTTCAGTATCTTGGTAAACAATTCCACAAATATTTATTTCCCTGTTACTATACAGTAATCATTTGTGGGTGACAAAAATAACTCAGCCGTTCTCTCTTTCATGTCCATAAACCCTAAGCCAAGGTAAAAATATGCTGAACTAAACTCGAAGGAAAAAAAACTATTTTTCTTCCAGCTTTGCCCTAACGTGCCACGCTGAATAAAACAAAAAGCTTGCCGTTATACAAGGAGCTGAGACATCCAAAGTTAGTTAGCCACCAATGAAGTACTCTGCAAGTGTGGTCATTATTGAAATGCAGTCACTACTGTTAGTAACAGTCCCACAAACAGCCACGTGATTAAAATGTGGATTCAACATTCTAGGGATGTGAGTTAAGGGATACAGATATCAGAGGTTATGGGGAGAAGGCAGGCGAATGGGGTTAGGGGGAAGAGATAGATCAGCCATGATTGAAAGGTGGAGTAGCCTTGATGGGCCAAATGGCCTAATTCTACTATTCCTTCTGATAAATGTTTCTCAAGTCAAGTTGATTTGTCACATACACAGCAGTGAAATGAAGGTAGCAATGCCTGTGGATTGTGCAAAAACAACAGAACAGAGTAGAACAGAATCAGTATTTACATATTAGAAAAAAACCCAACAATTTTAAAAAGACACAACAGTAAATGAGTACAGTAAATTAGTCCCTGGTGAGATAAGAGTTTACAGTCCTAATGACCTGTGGGAAGAAACTCCGTCTCATCCTCTCTGTTTTCACAGCATGACAGTGGAGGTGTTTGCCTGAGGGTAACAGCTAGAACAGTCCGTTTCTGGGGTGGAAGGGGTCCCCCATGATCTTGTTGGCTCTGGATCTGCACCTTCTGATGTATAGTTCCTGCAGGGAGGGGCAAGTGTAGTTCCCATAGTGCGTTCAGTCAAACACACTAATCTCTGCAGAGCCTTCTTGTCCTGGGCAGAGCAGTTCCCAAACCAGATTGTGATGTAGCCGGACAAGATGCTTTCTACAGCCCCTGAGTAGAAGCACTGGAGGATCCTGAGAGACTCTGAATTTCCTCAGCTGCCTGAGGTGGTAAAGGTGCTGCCTTGCCTTACACACCAGTGCGGCAGCATGTGATGTCCATGTCAGATCCTCTGTGATGTGAACTCCCAGGTATTTAAAGCAGCTGACCCTGTCCACAGTAGCCCCATTTATCTCCAGTGGCGTATACGTCCTCGGATGTTGTGCCCTTCTAAAGTCCACAATCAGCTCCTTAGTTTTTTTGACATTCGAGAGGAGCTGTTGTCCTGACACCAGAGTGCCAGATCAGCTCCTCCTCCCGGTAGGCCTTCTCATCATTTTCGGAGATCAGGCCCACCACCACAGTGTCATCACCAAACTTGATTATAGAGTTGGATCTGAACCTGGCCACACAGTCCTGTGTGTACAGGGAGTACAGTAGGGGGTGGAGGACGCAACCCTGGGGGGATCCTGTACTCAGGGTGAGGGTGTTCGATGTATTTTCTCCCATATTGATTACCTGGGGTCAGGCAGTGAGAAAGTCCAGGACCCAGGCACACAGGCGAGTGTTAAGCCCCAGTTCCTGTAGCTTCTCCGCAGGTCTGGTGGGGACTATCGTATTGAAGGCTGAACTGAAGTCAATGAACAGCATCCTCACATAGCTCCCCTTCTGGCTGTCAAGGTGAGAGAGAGTGGTGTGCAGAACCTGGGAGACCGCATCGTCCGTGGATCTGTTCGGACGGTATGCGAATTGTAGCGGGTCCATGTTGCGAGGGAGGAAGGCGCAGATGTGGTTCTTGACCAGCCTCTCATTCAAACAAGTGGGAGAGACATTCTTTGGTACAGGTACAATGATGAATTTTTTGAAACAGTCAGGGACCACGGATTTGGCCAGGGAGAGGTTGAATATTGTGGTGAGCACTGGAGCTAGCTGAGTAGCACAAGACAAGTACTCGCCCAGATATACCATCTGGGCCTACAGCTTTCCTCGTGTTTACGCATGTCAGAGCCCTCCTCACGTCGTGCTCAGACAACAAGAATGTGTGCACATCCCCAGCGGAGGACCTCCCTCCAGCGTTGCTAGCCAGCACGTTAGCAATGTTGTTGTTAGCCGGTGATGTTGCCCATCTCGAATCGTGCGTAGAAAGAGTTCAGGTCATCAGCTAGGGAGGTGCCGGCACTTCTGGTTGAGGGGGGACTGCTCCCTGACTAGTTACAGTCCGTAGCCCCTGCCACAGGCATCTGGTGTCCTGCTGCTCCATCTGCAACTCCTTCCTGTCCCTGTACCTCCTTTTTGCATCCTTCACCGTCCTTCACAGTCGGTAGGACCCTACCTTGTAGTTGTCCATATTTCCTGATGCCAGGCCAGAGTTGTAGGCAGCAGTGCGAGCATTCAAGGCAATGCGAATGGACCTGTCCACCCAGGGTTTTTGATTCAGAAAGATGCTAACCCAGACCGTGGGGACGATGTTATTGGCTATTGTTGCAATTAAGTCCGTGACCGCTTCGGCGAGCTCACTGACATCACTGGAACTTGCTTGGAACATATCCCAGTCGACATCGGTATCAGTGCATCTGGTCGGACCACTGCTTAACGTCCCTCGTCATTGCCGCTTCCTATACTATCCGTCGTTTATACTCCGGCAGCAGGAAAATGGCAGCGTGGTCAAATTTTCCAAAAGGAGGGAGTGAAAAGGCCTTGTAACCTTTCCTGAACGGCATGTAGCAGCGGTCCAAGGTTCTTTCCCCCCTGGTGGCACACATGATGTGTTGGCAGAAGTTAGGCATGACCTTTTTGAGATTTGATTTATTAAAATCTCCAGCCACCACCATAACTGCTTCAGGGTTCTTGTTTTGGTGTCGACATAGCACATCGTGTAGGGCCGATAGTTCCACTTCTGTGTCCGCATGCTGTGGAATGTAGATGGCTGTGATAAAAACTGAGCTGAACTCACGGGGAAGGTAGAATGGACGGCATGAGATCGTCAGATGCAAAACACCCAGGATTAAATCTCAATCAGTCTGAAGAAGGGTCTTGACCCGAAACGTCACCCATTCCTTCTCTCCAGAGATGCTGCCAGTCCCGCAGAGTTACTCCAGCATTTTGTGTCTATCTTCGACTTAAACCAGCGTCTGCAGTGCCTTCCTGCACATTTTTTCCTACCTGTCCTCACATGCTTTTCACGCTAAACCTCACAGTACTTGATGTGAATTAAGAGTGGAGATACCAACCAGCGTATCTCCTGCAATTCACAGTAACACCATATTCATTTGTAGGCATGACTAGACTAAGTGGGACCCGTTGGGTCCCATGTTCACATGGGAGGGCTGGTCCCTCGGCGCAATATTCCACCTCTTCACCAATTCCAATATTGGTGGCCATTGGGCGAGGGGGGGGGGGGGGTTCTGGAGCATTGGTATGGGTGTTGATGGCTGCAGGGAGTACTGGGCTCCAGAGGGCTAGTATGGACATTGTGGGCCAAATGGATTCTTGGGGTGGCAGCTCAGTCCCTCAAGCCTGATGTGCTGGCAGCTCACTCATGGCTGGTGGGCTGGCAGTTGACATACGGCTATTCCTTGAAATTCCATTTCAAGCAGAGTGCAAGGCCACCAAATTCAAGTGCAGTTTCTTAACTCTTCGAGCAGGGTGCAAGGCCACAAAATTCAAGTGCAGTTTCATACCACTTCAAGCAGGGTGCAAGGCCACCAAATTCAGGTTCAGTTCCCTACCACTTCAAGCAGGGTGCAAGGCCACTGAATTCAAGTGCATTTTTATACCATTTCAAGGAGGATGCAAGGCCACCAAATTCAAATGCAGTTTCATACCATTTCATGCAGGGTGCAACGACACCACATTCAAATACAGTTTCATACCATTTCATGGCAGGGTGCAAGGCCACCACATTCAAATGCAGTTTCATACTATTTCAAGCAGGATGAAACGACCATAAAAACCACCATAAAACCACACAAAACACCACACTCACAGTTCAGTAGACATTCAGTGTGTTCAGTTGATTCATAGCTCAGACAGAGTCGTGACCTCTCCCACCCCCATCATGCAGAGACGGAGCCACATCCACACTTCCGGGTTTTATAATCCCTCCCCCTCCCACCGGAAAAGGTGTGGCCTTCATGGCGTGATTGACAGGAGATAGATTCTCAAAATTTTTAAAACACTAATAACACTTTTGTTTTTCATTGATGGGAAGAATCCACTGCACCTGATGAGCGGAGGGGGACTGAGTCAGATGGCCAAAATTCACAGCTGTAAGTGGTAGCGTTTTATCTAAAATCAATATAGTGCAAACAGGATGTTGTCAAGTTTAGACAAACAACCATCTGCAGTACCTTTTCACTTCAACCCAAAACCCCCAAGCAACCCTTTGCAGTGCCTTTTCCCTTCAACCCAAACCCCCAAACAACCATTTGAATGCAATGTATTTTTACTTCAACCCAAACCCCCAAACAACCATTTGCATGCAGTGTCTTTTTACTTCAACCCTAAGAACCATTTGCATGCGGTGCTTTTTCACTTCAAACCAAACCCCCCAAACAATCATTTGCATGCAGTTCCTTTTCACTTCAACCCAAACCCCCCAAACAACCATTTGCATGCAGTGCCTTTTTACTTAAACCCAAACACCCCAAACAACCATTTGCATGCAGTGCCTTTTTACTTTAACCCAAAGAACCATTTGCATGCAGTGCTTTTTCACTTCAAACCAAACCCCCCAAACAATCATTTGCATGCAGTTCCTTTTCACTTCAACCCAAACCCCCCAAACAACCATATGCATGCAGTGCCTTTTTACTTCAACCCAAACCCCCCAAACAACCATTTGCATGCAGTGCCTTTTTACTTCAACCCAAACCCCCCCAAATAACCATTTGCATGCAGTGCCTTTATACTTTAGCAACCATCTAAGGAGCGAAGGAGATAGGCGACGTTTCGGGTCGAGCCTTTAAAGGAAGGTCTCGACCCAAACCATTCTCCAGCATCTGCAGTTCCTTCTTTAAAACCATTTGCATGCAGTGCCTTTATACTTCAACCCAAACCCCCCAAACAACCATTTGCATGCAGTGCCTTTTTATTTCAACCCAAAACCCCCAGACAACCATTTGCAGTGCCTTTTTACTTCAACCCAAAACCCCCAGACAACCATTTGCAGTGCCTTTTTACTTCAAACCAACCATATTTTCATTTTCAAACCACATTAAGGGCACTCACAGTTGAGCAGACATGTGTTCAGTATTATTCAGAGCTCAGAGAGACGTGCCCCTCTGGCTTCCTCCATCTTGCAGAGACTGAGTGAGGCACACCACTTCCGGATTTTATAGTCCCTCCCCCCTCACACCAGCAGGGGCAGCAGAGAGAATGGCAAATGTTTTAAAAACATTAATATCGCTCTGATGTTTCATCGATGGGAAAAATCCTCTGGTCCACTCCGGCTGAGGGGGGCGCTCTGAGCGAGGTTGGCAAAAATGACAGCTGTAAGCGACGGCGTTCTCTCGGAAATCAAATCACAGTGCATCAAAAGTGGTCAAGATCTTACTTTTAGTAATACAGATAATTCTGGTCTGCTAATTCAGCAAAGATCAGACACTGCATTCAGCCCATATGACAGTTGCAGACTGATAAGTGGGTTTAGCAATTGTACAATCAAAAGAAAGCTATTAGCATCTAGTTTGGCAACTGATGGATATTTTTATTTTGTGCTATTCTGAACCACCTGTGTGCAAAAGGCATTCAGAAGATAATGGACAGCAACTAATTCACTCCACCACCCTGACCTATTACATGTTATCTGCTAAAGTTTATTGTAAAAACAATTCATGGTTCCTGCACTTGTTTTCACTTGGAAGAAACCGACAGGAAATTGGAAAGTGATTTATAAGAAGTACATTGAATAGGATGGCACAGATTGTAGAGAAAATGATATGAAGCTGATTATGAATCTGGAAGGCCCTTCCAGACCAGGAAGAATCTGGAAGGATTATGATGTTATCACTGCTGCAATCAGCGCTGGGTTGATGTGCCAAGATTCCTGCAGTTTTATTAACTGAACAGAGTACAATCTTTGTGATAAAGTGCTCAATGAATGTTGTATGCTGTTTGCAAGCACATAGTGACGCAAATCACATCAAAGTGAACAGCATCATATCACATGTATTTAACCACAGCTAGTCTCCCAGTCCCCTTCCAAACCTCTGCTACTACTATAAATAGGTAATGCATCGATCCTGATTCCCCAGTCACCCTACTCCTTTCCCCTCCTTTGTACACTCATCTCTCATCCGGGGTCCCCCCTTTCCACTCCCCCTGTCCCTTTCTACCCTCATTGCTTTACATTTCATTTTTCCATTTCTCTCATTATCTGACATCCTTTTGTCTCCTTTTCACCTCTAGCCTTTGTCACTTACTCCACCCATCTGCTAATCATACCTAGGCCACACTCAATGTATCTACCTAGCGCTTGCCAGGCTTTGTCCTGCATTATCTTGGGCTGGCACGGTAGTGCAGCTGGTAGAGCTGCTGCCTCACAGCATCAGAGACCTGGGTTCAATCCTGACCTCAGGTGCAGTCTGTGTGTAGCTCGCGCGTTCTCCCTATGACCGCTGGGTTTCCTCTGGGTGCTCCAGTTTCCTCCAGATGTTGGAGGAAAGTTTGACAAATCAAATAGGATAGGACTTTTACAGTAAAGGGTGCGGTTGTTTGTTGGTGTATCGGCTTCTGTAAGATTGGCCCAAGTGTGGAGGGAGTGGATTAAGAATTGGAATAACATATAACTAGTGTGAATTGATCATTGATGGTTGCTGTGGACTTCATGGGCCATAGGGCCTGTTTCCATGTGGTGTCTCTAAAGAAGACTAAATTTCTGATGAACTGTTCAGGAGCTGAAATATTAAAATTTTCTTTTACCACAGATACTGCCTGACCTCCTGAGAGTTTCCAGCATTTTCAATTTTTGTTTCAGATTTTCTTCAGCTTTTTTAAATGATTTTAATTTTTAATCTGCGACGTCTTATCTGTTGTTTCTCCTGGTCTCTATTCTATTTTTTTTTTAATTGATTTTATGATCATGCCTCATCTTTCTAGATCCTGAAACCTCTGGCAAAATTTGCTTTTATTTACTTTGGCAAATTTCATCATTTACACATCAGAATAACTCACGTTCACCTACTTTCAACTGTACTGCCAATAGTTACTCATGATTTTATCCCAGAGGGTTGAAACTATAGGGATAGTAAATACTTTTGTTAGCATCTGCTAAAATTCTCTAGATTCTGGAATTATTCCTGCAGATTGGAAGATAGAAAATATAACCGTCGTATTTACGAATGGAAGAAGAGGAGTTGTAGTTTGGTTAGCCGAATGCCATTGGTGGAGAAGTGCTGGAGTCTTTAATTAGTTAAGTTTAGTTTAGTTTAGAAATACCGTGTAGAAACTGGCCCTTCAGCCCACCCAGTCCGCACTGATCAATGAACCCCATACACCAGCACTATCCTGCACATTAGGGACAATTTGTAACTTTTACCAAAGTCAAATTAACCTACAAACCTGTACATGTTTGGAGTGTGGGAGGAAACCAGACCACCCGGGAAAAACCCATGCAGTCACGGGGAGAATGTACAAACTCTGTACAGACAGCACCTATGTGACAATAAAAGACCTTTGAAAACTTTGACACTCATAGTCAGGATCGAACCCGGGTCTCTAGCACTAAGGCAGCAGCTCTACCACACTTTAATGAAGGGTACAACATCAGAACACCTTGAAAAGAGTCATAGGATTGAACAGGTCTGAAGAAGGGTTTCGGCTCGAAACGTTGCCATTTCCTTCGCTCCATAGATGCTGCCACACCCGCTGAGTTGCTCCAGCACTTTTGTCTACCTTCGATTTTCCAGCATCTGCAGTTCCTTCTTAAACATAGGATTGAACAGTGTCTGCATGGATTCATGAAAGGAAACTCATGTTTGACTTACTGGAGCTTTTTTGGGCGATGTGACCTTTGAAACGTATAATGAGATGGATGTGATTGTAGGACGTATGATTAGTAACTTTGTGATATAACACCATAAATGGTGGTGTGGATAGTTGCCCGAGGCTACAAGTAAGATATTGATCAGAATGAAAATTGGGCAGAGCATTGGAAGTGTTAGGTGAAAAACTTTGACAAATCAAATAGGATAGCTTTTTCAGTAAAGGGTGCGGTATTGAGGACTGTTGCTGAACAGAGACTAGGCAACCTAAAGCGCCTGTCTCACTTAGGCGATTTTTTTTTTTGTTTTGTTTTTTTTTGTTTTTGTTTGATGAATATTTTTTATTAGTTGTAAATACATATTAATAGAAAATATTTCTTACATACATTCGTAATATTATTAATATTAACATTGAAGACTTATTTATATTTCTATACATTTTTTTTAATAAGTAAGAAAAGATAGAGAAAAATAATATAGAGATAAAAAATCGAAAATAAAGAAGTGAATGGAGTATTAAAAAGTTATCCATCGTTGGAGATATATCCATGATTTGTTATACGTATTTCTTCATCTATTCCATTATTCAGGTTTCAGTCAGGCTCTCGCACCGAGCCATTTTGACCCTTTAGATATTCAATGTATGGAGACCATATTCCTCTGAAAAGATCCAAACTGTCCATTAGGACGAGCCTCAATCTTTCCAGATGGAGTGTCTCCGACATTCCTGTAATCCACATTTTGATTGTGGGGGATGTAGGACCTTTCCAGAATTTTAATATTAATTTTTTCCCATTTATTAAACTATAATCAATTTAAAAAAAATTGATTTGTTGTTCTTAATTGATCTGTTTCCAGTATTCCCAGTATTATTAACTTTGAGTCAGGAGTCAGATTCATATTAACAACATTCGAAATTATCCTAAATATTTCTATCCAAAATTTTGTAATTTTTACACAATTTGTAAATGAGTGTGTCAAGTTAGCTTCTATGTGCTGACATTTATCACATATGGCAGATACATTTGAATAAATGTTATGTAGTTTGGATTTTGAGTAATGTAGTCTATGTAATATTTTAAATTGTATAAGAGAGTGTCTAGCATTTAACGAACAGTGGTGTGTGTGTTGTAAACTTTCATCCCATACTTCTGGTCTAATAATTTGACCTAATTCGTTTTCCCATGATTGTCTATATATTTCTGTCAATGGGACATCATTTTCCAATAGGATATTATAAATGTATGATATCAAATTTTCTGTGTTCGGATGTTTATTTAGACATTCATCTAAAATTTCTCTTTCTATTTCTAATTTCCTGTGTGTTTGCTTTTACATAGTCTCTAATTTGTAAGTATCTAAAATAATCTTTTAAATGTAATCCGTAAATTTGTTGTAATTCTTGAAATTAAAGGAAAGAATTTTCCCTGTAGCGATCTCCCGTCTTATTAATTCCCTTACTTTTCCATTGTAAAAAGCCTTTATCCATCATTGAAGGTTTAAATGTAACATTATTTACAATGGTAAGGGCTAGTGGTATAGATTCCAATTTTAATGTTTTCTTTATTTGTTTCCAGATACGTATTCCACTTTCTTTAGGCGATTTTTTAGGCGACTGCCAACGGCTGTCATAGTCGTAGCAGGTCGTCGAAAAAACGGCGACTGGACCCCCCCTACGACAATGTCGACGCCAAGCTACTGCAAGCTACCGACAACCGGCGACCCATTAGGTCGTCCACCTACGACAACCTACGACCACACAGGCAACAACTGAAGTCAACCTACGACAAGCTACAACAAGCTACGACCCTGTCGGTGACAACTGAAGATAATTCAGTCGCAGGTACCTGTCGCCGGTTAACATAGGTGGTTGCCAATGGAATTCACCGAAGTCAGCACCGGCGACAACCTACGTTACCTGGCGACAACCTACGACAGCACCTATGTCAGGAGAAGTCAAGCTACCCTCATTGTGGTCAACCCACTGTCGCCGAAACTTTTTGAACATGTTGAAAATCTAGCGTCATCCAGAAAGGCACTAGGACTCTTTGGGCGACTGAGGAGACTACTCACGACCATGTGGCGGCAGCCTAGTCGCCTGTAGTCGCCTAAAAGATACCCTAAATAGCAGTCAGATAAAAAGTGAGACAGGGCCTTAAGTCCCTCAAACCCTGAAAGTTACAACACAGATTGATAAGATGGTGGTCTAGGCATACACTTGTCCTTTTTTGACACAGACAAGTGTTGGGATTTATCTTGTCATTTTATAAACCACTGGTTAGGCTGAGAATATTGTGTACAGTTCTGGTCGCCACTCTATAGGAAGGATATGATTTTACTGGGGAGAATGCAGAGAAGAATCACTGGATTGTTGTCTGGATTGGGGACTTTAGTTATGGAGAGAGGAGATTGGATGAACTGGGCTGGCTTTCCCTGTAGCAGAGGAGGCTGAGTGGTGATCTGATAGACTTATGTAAGATCAGGAGAGGCATTGATAGGGTGGATAGTCAACATCTTGATAGGAGTATCAAAATCAAGAGGGCATAGGTTTAAGACGAGCAGAATGAACTTTCTAGGGGATCCAAGAGAAAATTGTTCAACATATAGAGTTGGTGATATCTGGAATATGTCGCCAGAGGAGATAGTGGAATTATTTATAATGATTACATTCCAGAGGATTTTAGATAGACACATAAAAGGAGTCATAGAGTGATACTGCACAGAAGCAGACACTTTGGCTGAAGGCAATTAACATGCTGGTTTTCTTCAGACTGAAGAAGAGTCTCGACACAAAACGTCACCTATTCCTTCGCTCCATAGATGCTGCCTCACCCGTTGAGTTTCTCCAGTATTTTTATCGGCCTTCGATTTTTCCAGCATCTGCAGTTCCTTCTTAACCCCTCCATGTGATGGTCGCCCCCCAGGTACCTTTTAGATTTCTCACCTCTCATCCTTAGATTTTCATTCCCCTTAGATTTCACGTGGGAAAAAACACTTTGTGTATTCACCTTATCCAAACCCCTCTTAATTTTGTACTGCTCTGTGAGATCGTCCCCTTAATCTCCTACTCTCCAAGTAATGATGTCTTAGCCTGCCGATCCTCTCCCTATAATTCAGGTCCATTGAGTCCTGGTGACATTGTTGTAAATCTTTTCAGCTTTGTTTCCAACAATACTGCACAATAATCCAATGTGGCCTCTTATAACATCTTGTACAACTGTAACATAATGTACCAATGCCTATACTCAATGCACTGATTGATGAAAATCAGCATGCCGGTTGCCTTCCACCTGTGATGCCGCTTTCAGGGAAGCATGTGCTTGTACTTCTAGGTTCTTCTGTTCAACAACAGAAGAACAGAACAGTCTTTCTCTGGTTTGACTTCATAGAATGCAACACCTTTATTTTGTTAAATTGTGCGCCATTTGCCATTCTTTGGCCCACTTATCCAACTGATCAAGATCCCACTGCAGTAGACACAAAATTCTGGAGTCACTCGGCAGAACAGGCAGCATCTCCGGAAGGGTCGAGACCCTTCTTCATACTGTAATTGTTGATTGCCTTCTTCAATGTCTATGATACCACCTGCTTCATTGTTACCTGCAAAGCTACTAACCATGCCTTGTGCATTCTCACCCAAATTGGTATTACAAATGGCGAGCAACAATGGGCCAACTGAGAGCACATTGACTGGTACATCATGTCCTGATTCGGCCCCCAGCGACAAAGAAGATTACAAAAAGTGATGAACACTGGTAAGTCACGGGTAAAGCTTATGTCAATATTTCTGAAAAGGCCTCTAATTTCTTGCATAGCATCCCACGATGTCTAAGGATATACTTTTAGTTTAGTTTGGAGATACAGCACGGAAACAAGCCCTTCGGCCCACATCAATTAATTCTTGGGCTGGCGACTCAGTCACTCATGCCTGTTGTGCTGGCAGCTCACTCACTCATGGCTGGTGGGCTCGCAGCTGACTCACAGCTATTCCGTGAAATTCCATTTCAAGCAGCGTGCAAGGGCACCAAATTCAAGTGCACTTTCATACCATTTGAAGCAGGATGCAAGGCCACTAAATGCAGCGAGTTGTGACCTCTCCCTCCCCCATCTTGCAGAGACTGAGCCACGCCCACACTTCTGGGTTTTATAGTCCCCGCCTCCCCCCTCCCATGGCATGATTGAAGGAGAGAGAATCTCAACATTTTTTAAACACTAATAACTCTTTTATTTTTAATTGATGGGAAACGTAATCGGCACCTGATCAGTGGAGGGGGACTCTGAGTAAGATGGCTAAAAATCACAGCCGTGCGTGGTAGCGTTTTTTTCTAAAATCAATATAAAGCGCAAACAAGAAGTGGTCAAGATTAGACGTTTAATTATATAGAAGGCAAGGCAGCTCCAATTAGGCAATGCAGCTTGTTTTAGCACTTTCAAAACCAAAGTTAACACAGCTTGCTTTAGCACTTTCAAGAGGGACTCTGAGTAACATGGCCAAAAATCACAGCCGTAAGTGGCAATGTTTTTTCTAAAATCCATATACAGAACAACAGGAAGTGGTCAAGATCCGACTTTTAGTAATATAGATAGATATACATAACATAACAACAGAATCTTTTTTTAAATGTCTACCCTCTTGAATGAAAATTCCAGCACACAGCTGCTCTTCACAACATCCTGTCCAATTAATCGTGGTCTGCTATTAAAACCACTTTAACTGCTCAATATCATATCATTCGTGAGCCTTCCTGGGCATGGATCAGATATCATGGTCCACAAAGGTGAAGAAAGATTTAAGAGGGTTCTTGGGCACTTTGAGGATAGTCCACATCTGTAACAGACTGTGGCAGGAAGCTATAAAAGTGGTATAACTTGTGGAAGACATTGGACAAATATATAGATAGGGGTTTAGAGGGGTTTGTGTCAAATGCAGGCAAACAGGACTAGCCCAGAATGCAAACTTGGTTGGCATGGACGAGGTGAGTTGAAGAACCTGTTTCCATGCTGTATAGTTCTGCGACTATATATCTTCAAAAACATATTGCTGGCTTTAAGCCACTTTGAGTTTGGAAAGGTGCTACAGAATGCATCAGTGAAGAATACTCTACAGTGACACAACTGATTGAGCCGCTGCCTCACAACACCAGAGGCCCGGGTTTCGTCCTGACCTCAGGGTGCTATCCATGTGGAGTTTGCACATTCTCCCCATAGCTTTCCTCTGGGTGCACTGTTTTCCTCGCACGTGGTTTGTAAGTTAATTGGTCTCTGAAAGGAGTAGGGAGTGGATGGAAAAAGTGGGATAACATAGAACATGTGTGAATATAGTAGTCAGCGTGGGCGGAGGGCCTGTTTTAGGCATGCAACCCTAACCTAAACTCCATTCACTGTTGTTAAAGAAGGAACTGCAGATGCTGGAAAATCGAGGGTACACAAAATGCTGGAGAAACTCAGCGGGTGCAGCAGCATCTATGAAGAAGGGTTTCGGCCCGAAACGTTGCCTATCTCCTTCGCTCCATAGATGCTGCTGGACCCGCTGAGTTTCTCTAGCACTTTGTGTACCCTCCATTCACTGTTGTTTACGAAAGAACTGCAGATGCTGGAAAATCGAAGTCTGAAGAAGGGTCTCGACCCGAAACGTTGCCTATTTCCTTCGCTCCATAGATGCTGCCTCGGCCGCTGAGTTTCTCCAACGTTTTTGTCTACTTTCCTCTCACTGTTGAGATGGAAGTCAGTCAGAAATTGGTACCGAACGGGAAATGCGCAGTGTGAAATTTCGGTCTGTGCGGTCATCAAAGGGTTAAAGGAGGGTTTCGCACTGTTCAGCCAGGAGAAGGGGCGGGGAGAATTGCATGCAAGCAGGAATAACAGAAATCCGGGCTCCAATAATTGCACGGTTCCTGGAGTGAATGGCTACACTATCCTGCAAACTGAAAGGTAAATTAAAACTAGCAGCTAATGCACACCTCACAGCCGAATGAAAGGAACAGTGATTCAGTACAAATATTATATATGGTTAAATATTTCACTTGTTACCTGGCAGGGAGGTTAAACAAGCAAACACGCAGAGCTAAGAGAGACCCTCTTTTGATCGAAGTTTTGCACAGGTATATAAATATTATTTCTTAAAGTTACGAAATTTTATTTTTTGTGAAGTAATTCCGAGATAGCGGCCTGGATGGACAAGCCCGGGCATGTTGGAAATGGTGAAAGTGAACGCATCCCAACTTAACTTATTCCTGATACACTTTAGTAACTGTCCAGCAGCACAGTCTGCAGTGTGTCAAGATCTTTAAAAAAAAAATTACCATTAATCTCTCGCTGTTTTGCATAGCCGTGTGGTTTGTTAAATTACATAGTTTAGTTCATAGTTACATAGTAGAATTGGTTTAATTCCTCCCCCTTTCACTTTTCCACGAGTGGAGTGGAGTTCAGTGCGGTGGACAAGTTAGGACATGTACCAAGACAGGGAGGGCAAAGCTCGTCGCTTATCTCACTGGCTTCAGGCGCTGAGATGCAATTGATGTGCCGCGTTGTGGCTGGGTGGTTTCAATATTTCTGAAAGCTTGGGTCCAGCCACTGGATACTGCATGGAGAAGAGTGGAGCAGGTTCTACTTGACATAACTCCTTCTAGTAAATCTATGTAACTCCTTTCATTGAGAACGCACAGCAGCATCCTTGCACATTATTTGGCAAGTGGTGTTTTACCCAGTTTGGTCTTTAAAATGATGTGGCTTTCCCCTCTGCTCAAGTGTTGCCAATCGGTTTTTCATTTGTATAACAGCTCGCAATTATGTAGCATCTGTAACCTGGTGAAAGGTTTGGAGGCTCTTAACAGCAGCTTTGGCAGGCAAGGTTTCACGCCAAACGCATTAAGGGTCGCTAACTGAGGTGATCAAGAGTCTGGCTGGAAAGGTGCATATTAAAGGAAGAACCAGATGCCAAGATGGTTGGTTTAGAGGGGCAATTTCACTGATTTTAAGGCTGATGTGAATTAGGTGAGTAATTCATCCATTTCACATCACAACATCTCTGGAGACACAAGGAATTGCAGATGCTGGACAAGTGAAGTTTCGGGTTGGGACAGATTGTGGTGGGGTGGAAAGAAGGTTGGAAGAGAGGTAGGGCAGGACAAAGCCTGGTGAGTGATGGGTGGAATCAGGTGAAGTATGTTTTTGATAGATGGTTGAAAGAAGGCCGAAAGCCACATGGTGCAAGATAGCAGTGGAGGCAAGTGCTGAGAAAGCACACGTGGCTGTGATGGTGAGTGTGGGTCAGAACATGGGCGTGGAGCAGGAGAGTAGCAGGTATCACAGGAGGGGGGAGGGAGGTCTCAGATCTCCCATCAAAGAGAGGAGAGCTTTTAACTCTTTGTCAACCAGCACCTGCAATTCATTGTGACTGCTTTTTACTGCTCCACTGCTCCTGCTCCTGCAATAGCTTGTGTTTGCTTCACTGCTCCACTGCAAAATCTCCTCAAGCTATGCATACTTTGAAGTTGGCATACCTTGAGGAGACTTTGCAGTGGAGCAGTCAAGCATAGATGCAAGGTATTGCAGGTACTGGCTGACAAAAAAAAAGTCACAAAGTACCGGAGTAACTCTGGGTCTGGCAGCACCTCTGGAGAACGTGGATAGAAACATAGAAACATAGAAATTAGGTGCAGGAGTAGGCCATTCAGCCCTTCGAGCCTGCACCGCCATTCAATATGATCATGGCTGATCATCCAACTCAGTATCCCGTACCTGCCTTCTCTCCATACCCTCTGATCCCCTTAGCCACAAGGGCCACATCCAACTCACTCTTAAATATAGCCAATGAACTGGCCTCAACCACCCTCTGTGGCAGAGAGTTCCAGAGACTCACCACTCTCTGTGTGAAAAAAGTCTTTCTCATCTCGGTCTCAAAGGATTTCCCCCTTATCCTTAAGCTGTGACCCCTTGTCCTGGACTTCCCCAACATCGGGAACAATCTTCCTGCATCTAGCCTGTCCAACCCCTTAAGAATTTTGTAAGTTTCTATAAGATCCCCTCTCAATCTCCTAAATTCCAGAGAGTATAAACCGAGTCTATCCAGTCTTTCTTCATAAGACAGTCCTGACATCCCTGTCAACCCCCTCCCTTCCTCCGTCACCTGTAGTTACTCCAACTCGTTGTGACTTTTTTTACATCTGTGGAGATCAAGTCTCCCAGTCAAACCTTACAAGGAAGTGCAATGGGTGAGTGGGAGCAGTATTTCTGGATGCAGGAGCCTGCAGCCATGATCCCAAGAGAACTGTTGCTGGGGCTCTCAAGTACTGGCTTACTAACCGGCGATTAGTAGGAAACTTTGCTGTGATATCCTGTGGGATCCAGGGGAGGAACCTTGCTGCTCATAACTTGGGAGGAACCCCCCCCCCCCAAGAAAAGTGAATATTTTCTTGGCTTTCTTGATTGTTATTTGGCTTTCAACTAGTCAGACATTTTGGAGATGCAAGGAACTGCAGATGCTCGAATCATACGTGGGACAAAAAGTGCTGGAGTAAATCAGGTGATCTGAAGAAGGGTCCCAACCCAAAACCTTGCCTAAGCATGTCCCCCAGAGATGCTGCCTGATGCGCTGAGTTACTCCAGTGCTTTGTGTCCCATGATTTTAATTTCCTGCTCTGTCACATCAGGCAGGTAGGGTTGTAATTGACCAGTCTGACAGAGGAAAGGATCATTGGTTGGAATGCAACGATGCTTGTTGTTAAATTGCATTAAAGACCATAATCCATGAAATAGCTAAGCCAAGAAAACACAACTGGTATCTGTCTAGAAAGTGTGCACCTAAACAAATTCAAATGATGCAATAGTTTGAAACCTCTTTTTAGACTTTTTATTTTGGCTTCATTTCTAAGTGCTAGTTAACTGAAGCTAGTTCTCAGATATTTAATACAATGGGATTGTTTCCACTGGAGCAGACAAGAGCGTAATCAGTGTTAACATTCTTTTTGGGTACATCCAAGTCTTGATATTTTTTGTTTTGCATTTTCAATTACTCCAGGTGTGTGTTTTAATATTTAGAAAATTATTTCAAAAATGTTGTTCAAATTGCATCAATTTACAATCTCATGAAAGCTCGATTCGATCAAAATAGGTAATAACAATGATTGCAGACTAAATTGTGGTGCTTAAATTACTGGATCTGCAAATGAGAGACTTGCATTTGCCGTACAGAGACCTGAGATGAAATCCCATCATAGCAGATGTGGAATATAAACCCAATTTAAAATCTGGAATTAAAAACAAAAGTAGTTAATAGTAACGACAATCAGAAAACTACAAAAATTTAGAAAGAAACGCCTTTCAAGAATGGAAATTGGCCATCATTCCTTAGGCCTAAATGGGCCTGCAGACCTGTCAAAGTCACTTAGATGGCAAAGTAAGTAAGGACAATTTGGATGGCCAATGCTTTCTGGTCTTACCATTGATGCTCAATAACTAAAAGATGAATAAGTTTGTACCTGACCTTAATTATTTCTTTAGCCAAATCCTCATTTTAATTCATGTACATTGTGCTTCTACTTCCTATCTGCCTGCCCTTTTACTCCTTTTTTTTACCATTACTACCTCACTGGCCAATGTCCCACAGGCAAATGGAATGTATAAAACACAATCTACATGAGCATTTTGAAAGTTACATGCTGCATGTTAAAGCAAAATTAATGAAAATGAAAACTATGAACAAATGAAAATTTTGAGTCATGCAGCATGGAAACAGGCCCTTCAGCCCAACCCTTCCATGCTGATCAACATGCCCCATCAATGCTAATTCTATTGCCCTCATTTGGCCCATATCCCACTAAATCTTTTCTATCCATGTTCCTGTCCAAGTGTATCTGCCTCAACTACCCCCTCTGACAGCTCGTTTCATATACCTACCATCCTCTGAGTGGGAAAAAACCCATCAGGTTCGCATTAAATCCTGCCCCTCTTATCTTGTTTTTGATTCGCCCACCCTGGATAAAAGACTGTGCAGTCACCCTATCTGTTCCCCTCCTGGTTTTATGCACCTCTATACGATTTCCCCTCAGAATCCTGCGCTCCAAGGAATAAAGTCCTATCCTCGCCAACCTCTCCCTATAGCTCAGGTCCTCAACTCCTGGCAACATCCCCCAAAAAATTCCATGTACTCTTTCCCGATTCATGCCATCATTCCTAGAGCATGGGTGATCAATACTGAACACAGTACTCCACATTTGGCCTCACCAATGTCAATAGCTGTAACCCAACATCCAAATCGGTGCAGTGACTGATGAAGGCCAGTGTATCAAAAGCCTTCTTGATCACCCTACTTGTAATACCACTTTCCGGGAACAATGTACGGGTGCTCATAGATCCCTTTGCTCTACAACACTCCCTAGGATCCTATCATTCACTGTGAAGAATAATCCTTCCCTGGTTTCACTTCCCAAAATCCAACACCTTGAACTTATCTGCATTAAACTCCATAAGCCATTTCTCGGCACACTGACTCAGCTGATCAAGAACCAGCTGAATTGTTTGATAACCATCCTCACTATCTACTATATCACCAACTTTAGTGGTATCTGTAAACTTGCCAATCATGTCTTATCCAAACCTCTCCCATCAGGCAAGATATACAGAAGTTTGAAAATAAATACCTCCAGTTTCGGGGACAGTTTCTTCCCAGATATCAACAGGCAATTGAACTGTTCTCACCAACTAGAGAATGGTCCTGACCTCCTATCTACTCATTGGAGACCTTCAAACTATCTTTAATCGGATTTTACTGGACTTTGTTTTGCACTAAAAGCTACACCCTTTAAACTGTATCTGATCACCAACTAGAGCACAGTCCTAATCGACCATCTTTTGAGACCCTCTGACTATTTATTTGTACTTTACTGGACTTTATCTTACACTAAATGCTATTCTCTTTATCCTGTATCTGTACACTGTGGATGTCCTGATTGTAATCATGTATGTGTAGGTGATGGTTTAAATTGAAGGTAGACACAAAATAGTGGAGTAACTCAGCGGGACAGGCAGCATTTCTGGTGAGAAGGAATGGGTGATGTTTCGGGTCAGTCTGAAGAAGGGTCTCGACCCGAAATGTCATCCATTCCTTCTCTCCAGAGATTAGGGTTGCCAACTTTCTCACTCCAAAATAAGGGACAAAAAAAAGTCAAAATAAGGGACAAATTCCCGATGGCAATTCGTTGACCGACTCGGCCATGGCTGGGTGAATGATGAGTTGGCCCCGGGTGATGGACTGTACACAAAGCCCAGCCGGCAGGCCAGCTGTGGAGTTTTGGCCCGGGTTGCGCGCAAAATCAGGCACCCCATCCAATTCATGAACTGATGATCGGCCATGAGAAGGAGGGGTGGTGGGGTCAGCGGTAAGCGAAGGTCCAAATGTCGGACAGCTGGCCGGGCTGCTGACCAACGGGGCCATGGGAGAGGGTGCTGCACTCCATGTCAGGACAGGTGAGGCGGGGTCGGACGCGACAGTCCCCTCGGCCCGAGTAGTAGCAGTCAAATATGGGACAAGGGCGGTCCCATATGAGACAAACCAATTTAGCCCAATATATGGGATGTCCCAGCTAATACGGAACAGTTGGCAACCCTACCAGAGACGCTGCCTGTCCCGCTGAGTTACTCCAGCATTATGTGTCTACCTTGTAATCATGTATAGTCTTTTTGCTGACTGGATAGCACGCACCAAAAGCTTTCCACTGTATCTCAGTACATGTGACAATAATCCAAATGCCAATATATCTTGTCCCTAAGAATCCTCCCCAGTAACTTGCCTACCACAGACGTTAGGCTCACTGATCCATACTTCCTTGGGTTATCCTTGTAGACCTTCTTAAATAGAGGCACAACATTAGCCATCTTTCCATCATCCGCCACCTCACTTTTGACAATATGGAAAAAATTGTGAGCAAAACAATTTTCTAGGTTGGTCTTTGGGTGAAATGATTCAGCTTTTATTGGTTTCGAGCAAAAATGTCATGTCCTCGGTATTTGTGGAGGTAAATAAGATTTTTTTTAGACTGATTAGGTGATGGCAGATTATCAATTCAATATTTTCATTGAGTACAAGGGAATGTTTGAGGAGGAATTTCCTTAAACAGCAGGTTGTTGAGGCAAGGGATTACTTCGCTACACAGGGTGGTTAAGGCTGTGTGATCCGCTTCTTAAGGGAAAATTAGATAAATATTGAAAACGGGAACAAACAGCATGGGAAAAGAGACCAAGGTGTATGTTAGTTTTGGAATGCTCTTAGTTCTGTGTGAGAACTGACCAATGGATTAAAGGGCTTTTCCTTGGGAAATTCTTTGCAACCCCAATGTTTGTAAACTTAAATCTGTGCCATGGGCTAAAAATAAATGATCTGAGGATACGTTTAATTTGGGGAATCAGTGACAAATAATTTTTTTAAAGAATAGAATGGGAAGAACTAATTTTAGGTAAGTTGGCAGTGTCTTTTTTTTCTTTTCTAATTTAACCCTGGTTGGCACAGTGGCTTAGCTGACACGGCGCAAGAGACCTGGTTTCAATCCCAGACCTTGGGTGGTGCCGTCTGTCTGGAGTTTGCACGTTCCCTCCTGCACCACAAGGACGTGCGGGTTTGTAGGTTAATTGGCAGTAGATGAAAAAGTGGTATAATGCGGAACCAGTGTGAGTGGGCGATTGATGGTCAGCATGGATTTAGTGGGTCGAAGGGCCTGTTTCCATGCAGTATCTCCAGACTACACCATATTTTATGTACTGCATTTAATTCAATTGGCAGCTATGTTCACCTGTAACAGATCTGCACAGAAAATGTACTTGAGTTTTCCTTTTGTCATAGGATTAAGTACTGTGGGTTAAATTCTACAGTGATTAATTTCTTTAGAAACGCTCAAAACAACGAAGTTTGCTTTCAAAATGTGTAACTTGCAAAAATATTGTATTTCCTTGTAGCCCTTCAAACTATGCCGTCATCCACCATCCACTCTATCGCAGATGTTGTTCTCTCCATCCTCTCAACCTCTCTGCAAATTTAACCACGTTTCATTTCCAGTTCTGAAGAATGGTCTTTGAGCCGAAATGTTAATTATATTTCTCTGTCCGTAGATGCTGCCTGGCCTACTGATTGGTTGTTTCCAACATTTTCATTAATTTTTTTATCAGCTGCGGTTGATTGTATTATCTGTTCTTGTCAGAGTGGCTCGGGTGGTCGTGATTTCCCCTCT
Source organism: Okamejei kenojei (assembly GCA_035221665.1). Lineage (NCBI taxonomy): Eukaryota > Metazoa > Chordata > Chondrichthyes > Rajiformes > Rajidae > Okamejei > Okamejei kenojei. The sequence goes on from CM069143.1 coordinate 38,692,208, forward strand.
GAATGACTTATCCGTTCCCTATTTCCGAGGCTTGTGCACAAAAATCAATGTAAAGTTCTGAAGGAATGTTGCCCCTCCCCTGTCAGAGGTGATGCAAACCTATATTCTCTGTCCTCTCTTTATCTTTCAGCAATATTGAGTTCTTGACTAAGAACCAGAGTAGAAATTTGTCTAGGAATCAAGAACTGGAGGTCATAGGTTTAAGGTGAGAGGGGAAAGGTTCAATGGGAAGCTGAAGGGCAACATATTTTACACAAAGGGCGGGGGGGTATATGGAACGAGCTACCGAGAAAATTGAGGCAGGTTCTATCATAATGTTTAAAAAGCATTTGGATAGGATAGATTTAGAGGGATATATGTGGGCCAAATGCAGGTTGGTAGAACTAACGTAGATGGGGCATGTTGATCAGCATAAGCAAGTTGGGCTGAAGGGCCTGATTCCATGGGGTATGAATCTTTGACTCTAAGTTAAACTTTATTTTCTTGCGATCTTTTTATTCAATTCATTCAGGCGGCACCAAACTTTACAACCCCACCCGTTTTCTCTGTGGGCATGAGCCTCAAATAACCTTCATGGTGGCTTCCCAATGCTTGCACATTAATTTGTGCTGGAGCAGGTGTTCCCAGTCTATCCAGTCAGGCAATGGGGTGTAATTCATTGGATTGTTCTGAGAGCTGACATAGACTTGATAGGCTGGATATCATAATAACCTCACAATAAAGTTCTATATCATGAGAAAATGGGAGAATAATATTCTGCAACTGCTCAGTGATAAGTTCATGTCATAGGAGCAGAATTTGGCCATTTGGCCCATCAGGTCTACTCTGCCATTCAATCATGCCTGATCTATCTTTCCATCTCAATCTCATTCTCCTACCTTTTCTCCAAAATCTTCATTATTAAAGAACCTGCCAATCTCCGCTTTAAAAATACCCAATGACTTGGGCATATAACAAGTACTGGAGGGGCTCAGAAGGTCAGGTAGCTTCTATGGAGGGATTGGACAGGTGACCCAAATACCTAATGATCTCCTTGACTCTGGCAGTATGGAGGCAACAAGCCATAGTGGAATTGTGCTGGCTGCTGCCGAAATGCCCGTCATTTGCTCAATCGTTGTCTTCCCCTTGATCTTTCTTTTCCTGTTCTCCACAGCTGAGCTCTCCTTGGTCCTTAAGTCTTGACTTTGACCTCTTTTCATACTTTGGGATCAGGAACCAAGAACTACTGGAGGAGTAGGCTAAGTGTGAAGTGCTACATCTTGGCAGGACAAATCAAAATAGGACGTACATGGTAAATGGTAGGGGATTGAGGAATGCTGTGGAACAGAGAGATCTAGGAATAACTGTGCATAGTTCCCTGAAGGTGGAATCGCATGTAGATAGGGTGGTAAAGAAAGCCTTTGGTGTGCTGGCCTTTATAAATCAGAGCATTGAATATAGGAATAGGGAAGTAATGGTAAGACCAATTCTGGAGTATGGTGTACAATTTTCGTCACCTAATTATAGGAAGGATATCAACAAAATAGAGAGCGTACAGAGGAGATTTACTAGAATGTTGCCTGGGTTCCAGCAACTATGTTACAGAGAAAGGTTGAACAAGTTAGGTCTTTATTCTTTGGAGCGCAGAAGGTTAAGGGGGGACTTGATTGAGGTCTTTAAAATGATGAAAGCAATGGACAGAGTGGATAAGCTTTTCCCATTGAGGGCAGGGAAGATTCAAACAAGAGGGCATGCCATGAGAATTAAGGGACAGACGTTTAGGGGTAACATGAGGGGGAACTTCTTTACTCAGAGTGGTGGCTGTGTGGAATGAGCTTCCAGCAGAAGTGGTGGAGGCAGGATCGATTTTAACATTTAAAAGTAAAGTGGATAGGTATATGGACAGGAAGGGAATGGAGGGGTATGGTCTGAGTGCAGGTAGATGGGACTAGGGGAAAATAAATGGTTGGCACGGACTGGAAGGGCTGAGAGGGCCTGTTTCCGTGCTGTAATTGTTATATGGTTATAAGGTTATCTGAGAGCCTGCCTCCAATACCTGCCTTTCCTTTTTCTATCAAGATTTCACGTGAATTGGCTAAGTACCTGAGTGAATGTGACTGAATGGATAACTCTGCAAAGAAAAAATAGGACTCACCACACTGAACACCCTTTTGTGCTGTGATGATTACAATGCTATTTGTAGGCACTGTATGTGCACGCAATAGGCTTCCATATTTCCTAAATGACAACAAAGCTTTTAAAGTACCTTATTGGCCATCAGCATTTTAGGAGATTCTTAAGTTGAAAATGTTGCAATATAAATGCAAATCCCTCTGTCGCAATTGCCTTCAGTAATTCAATGAAAGAATCTTCTCTTACCTTTTAAGATAAAACTTTTCATGATGATCCTGCTCTATGTTCAATAGCGACAAAAATTGGTTTTTGAAGATTATAGAGTAGTTTACACAGTACAGGTATCCAGACTTCACTTAACTATTATGATCACTGATACTAGTGTGTGTCCAAGATGCCCTTTGTAGATTAATGCTTGGCTTTTACTATGTGTGTACGTATATATGTACAAAAAGTTCAATAGCTCAGCGATGGAGGGAAATAATCCAGTCAGCACCCCATTGCATCAAGGCTTCAACCTTCTCCTCTTATACATGAATAAAGAAATACCTACCAGGGCGCATTACAATGCTTTAATGTGCTTGCTTCATTTCCAATTCCAGATAAAACAATAATTGCGTTTGATTTGCAGGTTGAAAGACATAGATATCAGGAAGGAGAGTTGGAAATGGGTCTGCTGTTCAAACTCCTTGTTTTCCTCAGTCTGGTACGTATTTGCAGTGTGCATAAATCTAGAGCAACCTTCACCAACAGTGGGTACCAAAAGGTGCGATAAATGGTCATGATGGAAGATGGTGAATCACATGGGTGCAGATCACTGGTTAACAGGTTGCAACAATCATGGACAGCTGTTCTGAGTGATGAAAGAATGGGTTGACTGGGCTTGTATTCACTGGATTTTAGAAGGATGAGAGGGGATCATAGAAACATATAACATTTTTAAGGGCTTGGACAGGCTAGATGCAGGAAACATGATCCTGATGCTGGAGGAGTCCAGAACCAGGGGGTCACCATTTAAAAATAAGGAGTTGGCTATTTAGGACTGAGATGAGGAAAAACGTCTTCACCTAGAGAGTTGTGAATCTGTGGAACTCTCTTCCACAGAAGGCAGTGGAGGCCAATTCACTGGATGTTTTATAGAGAGAGTTATATTTAGCGTTTTAGGGCTAACAGAATCAAGGGATATGGGGGGTAAAAGCAGGAATTGGGTGCTGATTTTGGATGATCAGCCATGATCATGTTGAATGGTGGTGCTGGCTCGAAGGGCCGAATGGCCTACTCCGGCAACTATTTTCTATGATTCCATTGGTAAGTTGCAAAATCATGTCCATTCTCCAAGTTGATGGACGAGTTCCTGGTGTAGTCTTCTGCAATGCATCAGATGACTAATACAGATTCCAATGGCATTGTCCTTCAATATGACAGTGGCTAATCACCTGCACTGTCTCTGGCACCTCTTCAACTTGTATGGTATGGAGTTTGCATTTGTCTGGGAGCTTGCTGTTTATTGTCAGTTGGACCTAGATTGCTCTAAGTTGCAGATGGTGGAAGAACTGTGCAAATTGGAATAGAAAGGAATCTTGGTCATGTTCCAAAATGATTGAGCAAATCCATTGGTTATGGTCCCAAAAATATGCGTTCCAAGATAGAAAGAAATGTGATTAAGTAGGGAGAACGATTAGCTTGAAAAAAAAGCTGACAGCATTATCAGTTTCCCAAATTGGATTTATTTGCAGACTTGGCAAATAAATTTGACAGTTCAGCAAACTATCTGTGATTAATTCCCACGCACTGGGACTCAAGACTACCAGACCATGAAAACGCACATGGCAATGTATGCTCTACACCAAGTTAGAAATTCAGCCCTGAAGATGGGCTGGCACTGTGAGTGGCACAGCAGTAGAGTTGCTGCTTTACAATGTCATGGACCCAGGTTTGATCCTGATGACGGGAGCTGTCTGTGTGGAGTTTGTGCATTCTCCCTGTGACCGCGTGGGTTTTCTTTCAGGTATCCTACATTCCAAAGACTTGCAGGTTCCTAGGTAAATTAGCTTCTGTAAAATTGTCCCTAGTGTGTAGGGTAGAATTAGTGGACGGGTGATCGTTGGTGGGTGATCATTGTCCGTGTGGACTCGGAAAGCCGAAGGGCCTGTTTCCACGTTGTATCTCTTTAACTAAATTAAAAGATCTTTCCGTCCTCATTGAGAAAATTACCCGAGTAAAGGTGTCTCCATACTCTAGCTGATATCCTTTTCAACAAAGAGACCACACAGGAATTTATTGGGAAATTACTCAGTAGGTTACAGAGTGCAATGCATAGCTGAAATGGAATGTTCGTACATTTATTGCAGCTCATTGTTGTCTATCTGGGATTCAGATCTAGTCAAAGACTTCTCTCCTATAGGGAAAGGTCTACTATTATCTAACTTATCTATGCCCCTCATCCCTTTGTACACCTCTATGATGTTCCCCTCGATTCTTTGCTCCATATAAATCAAACCCAGTCTATTCTGTATCTGCTCGTAGCCAAACATTCCACCTCAGCAACTGGTGAATCTCCTCTGCACCTTCTCCAGAACCTTTGAGGGTGATGATAATAATTGGGCACTATTTCCCATTTGCGGCTTCACCAATGATTTATAACATTGCACCATAACTGTACTGCTCATTATATTCAATGCCTCGGCAAATGAAAGCCATTATCCCATCTGACTTTACCACTGGATCTACTTGTTCCGGCACCTTTGGGCATCTTAAGACATGACCAGCATGTCTACTGAAGGATTGTTTGAAAGATAAATAATTTGGAGGGTATCCATTGATCAGTCAGGATGTTTTGATATCTGGTGGAGTCCTTGTTGATGAGCCAGTGCTCCAGGCCTAAGCTGCCCACGGTTGGAGGTGACCAGCTTGTCCATCTACCTGGTGAATGTTCACCTTCAGTTGGGAATAGACCTCTTCCCCCTGCTGATTGATAGCCATTTGGCATAATAGGAGAGGGTTAAGAGGGAAAGTGGTAGAGCTGCTGCCTCACAGTGCCGGAGATGCAAGCTCCATCCTGACTTCAGGTACTGTCTGTGTGGAGTTTGCATATTCTCTCTGTGGTCAGATGGGTTTCATCTGGATGCTCTGGTTTCCACCCACATCCCAAAGATGTGCTGGTTTGTAGGTTAATTGGCCATTGAAAAATTGCCCCCAGTGTGTCGGGAATGGTTGAGAAAACGGGATGTTACAAAACTTGTGTAAACAAGTATCAGTGATCGATGTAGACTTGGTGTGCCGCAGGTCCTGTCTCCATGCTGTATCTCTAAAATTAAAACGAAGGTGTTGTCGTTTGGGTCATGCAGCCATACTGAGTGGATAGACCATAGAATAGCACAGGTAGACGCAAAATGGCGGAGTAACACCGGGACAGGCGGCATCTCTGGAGAGAAGGTGACGTTTCGGGTTGAGACCCTTCTTCACATTGAATAGTACAGCATGGGAGCACGCCCTCCAGCCCACACCATCCAGGCTGAACTAGATGCTAACTAAAACTAATCTCTGCCTGTATGTGATCCATATCTCTCCAGTTGCTGCATATCCATGTGCCTACCTAAAAATCTCATGCTATTATTGTATCAACTCCACCACCAGCCCTGGCAGTGCCCTGTAAGTACCCACCTTGTGTTTATAAAAAAAAAGTACCCACATATCTCATAGAGTCTTACAGCGTGGAAACAGGCCCTTCAGCCCAACTTGCCCACGCCAGCCAACATGTCCCACCTACACTAGCCTGCCTGCATTTGGCCCATTTCTCTCCAAGCCTGTCCTATCTATGTACCTGTCTAAATGTTTCTTAAATTTTGCGATAGTTCCTACCTCAACTGCCTCCTCTGGCAGCTCGTTCTGTGTTCCTATCAAATTTTTTTCCCCCTCACCTTAAACCTATGGTTTTCGATTTCCACTACTCTGGCGATACACTCTGCATCTATCTGATCTATTCCTCTCATGATTTTGTGCATCTCTGTAAGATCACCCCTCATCCTCCTGCGCTCCAAGGAATAGAGTCTGTCACTACTCAACCTCTCCCTATAGCTCAGGCCCTCGAGTCCTGGCAACTGTCGTTGTAAATCTTCACTGCACCCTTTCCATCTTGCCAACATTTTTCCTATAACATGTTGCCCAGAACTGAACACAATACTCTAAATATGGCCCCCCACCTACAACTGCAACATTTCCTCCCAACTTCTACACTCAAAGCCTTTTTGACCACCGTATCTACCTGTAATCCTCTTTCAACAAACTATGGACCTGTATTCCTAGATTCATGTGCTCTACAACACTCCTCAGAGCCCTACCATTCACTGTGTCGATTCTGCCCATGGGAGACTTCCCAAACTACAAACCGCACATTTCACTGTATTAGATTCCAACAACCATTCCTCGGCCCCCTGTCCAACCGATCAAGATCTGGCTGCAATCTTCACTAACTACAATACATGGTAAATGGTAGGGAATTGAGGAATGCTGTGGAACAGAGGGATCTAGGAATAACTGTGCATAGTTCCCTGAAGGTGGAATCGCATGTAGATAGGGTGGTAAAGAAAGCCTTTGGTGTGCTGGCCTTTATAAATCAGAGCATTGAATATAGGAGTAGGGAAGTAATGTTAAAATTGTACAAGGCATTGGTAAGACCAATTCTGGAGTATGGTGTACAATTTTGGTCGCCTAGTTATAGGAAGGATGTCAACAAAATAGAGAGAGTACAGAGGAGATTTACTAGAATGTTGCCAGGGTTCCAGCAACTATGTTACAGAGAAAGGTTGAACAAGTTAGGTCTTTATTCTTTGGAGCGCAGAAGGTTAAGGGGGGACTTGATTGAGGTCTTTAAAATGATGAAAGGGATAGACAGAGTTGACGTGGATATGCTTTTCCCATTGAGGGTAGGGAAGATTCAAACAAGAGGGCATGACATGAGAATTAAGGGACAGAGGTTTCGGGGTAACGTGAGGGGGAACGTCTTTACTTAGACGTGGCTGTATGGAATCAGCTTCCAGCAGAAGTGGTGGAGGCAGGATCGATTTTAACATTTAAGAGTAAAGTGGATAGGTATATGGACGTGAAGGGAAAGGAGGGGTATGGTCTGAGTGCAGGTAGATGGGACTAGGGGAAAACAAATGGTCGGCACGGACTGGAAGGGCCGAGAGGGCCTGTTTCCGTGCTGTAATTGTTATATGGTTATATGGTTATACAATACTGCCCACCATCCCATTCCTTTAAACTTTCACCTTAAAGTTATATCCTTGAGCCCTAGACACTTTCTCCAAGGGGAAATGGTTCTGACTGTATACCCTATCTATGCCTCTCATAATTTTATATACTTCTATCCCGCCTCTCCTCTACATTTAACATTCCATCGGAAAAATATATATATTTGTCCAACCTTTCCATGTAGGTAAAACATCCTGGTCCAGGCAGCATTCTGGTAAACCTCCACCGTACCATAGAAACATAGAATCATAGAAATTAGGTGCAGGAGGAGGCCATTCGGCCCTTCGACCCAGCACCGCTATTCATTGTGATCATGGCTGATCGTCCGCTATCAATAACCTTCTCCCCATATCCCTTGACTCCACTAGCCCCTAGAGCTCTATCTAACTCTCTCTTAAATCCATCCAGTGATTTGGCCTCCACTGCCCTCTGTGGCAGGGACTTCCATAAATTCACAACTCTCTGGGTAAAAAAGTTTTTTCTCACCTCAGTCTTAAATGACCTCCCCTTTATTCTAAGACTGTGGCCCCTGGTTCTGGACTCACCCGACATTGGGAACATTTTTCCTGCATCTAGCTTGTCCAGTCCTTTTATAATTTTATATGTTTCTATTAGATCCCCCTCATCCTTCTAAACTCCAGTGAATACAAGCCTAGTCTTTTCAATCTTTCCTCATATGACAATCCCGCCATCCCAGGGATCAATCTTGAGAACCTACGCTGCACTGCCTCAATCACAAGGATGTCCTTCCTCAAATTAGGAGACCAAAACTGTACACAATACTCCAGATGTGGTCTCACCAGAGCCCTATACAACTGCAGAAGAACGTCTTTACTCCTATACTGAAATCCTCTTGTTATGAAGGCCAACATTCCATTAGCTTTCTTCACTGCCTGCTGTACCTGCACGCCAACTTTCAGTGACCGCTGTACTAGGACACCCAGGTCTCGCTGTACCTCCCCCTTACCTAACCTAACCCCATTGAGATAATAATCTGCCCCCTTGTTTTGCCGCCAAAGTGGATAACGTCACATTTATCTATATTATACTGCATCTGCCAGGCATCTGCCCACTCACTCAACCAGTCCAGGTCCCTCTGCAATCTGCTAACATCCTCTTCACAGTTCACACTGCCACCCAGTTTTGTGTCATTCGCAAACTTGCTAGTGTTGCTCCTAATTCCCTCTTTCAAATCATTAATATATGGTAAACAGTTGCGACCCCAACACCGATCCTTGCGGCACTCCACTCGACACTGCCTGCCATTCTGAAAAGGACCCGTTCACTCCTACTCTTTGCATGTGGTCTGCCAACCAATTTTCAATCCATGTCAACACCCTAACCCCAATACCATGTGCTCTAATTTTAGTCACCAGTCTCCCGTGCGGGACCTTATCAAACGCTTTCTGAAAGTCCAGATACACTACATCCACTGGCACCCCTTCATCCATTTTACTTGTCACATCCTCAAAAAATTCCAGAAGATTAGTCAAGCATGATTTCCCTTTCATAAATCCATGTTGATTTGGATTAATCCTTTTACTGCTATCCAAATGCCCCATTATTACCTCTTTAATAATTGACTCCAGCATCTTTCCCACGACCGAAATCAGGCTAACTTGTCTGTAATTCCCTGATTTCTCTCTCGCTCCTTTCTTGAAATGTGGGATATCATTAGCTACTTCTGGGAGATTGATTGTGTTCTCCTTAGTGAAGACAGATCCAAAGTACCTATTCAACTTTTCTGCCATTTCCTTGTTGCCCATAATAATTTCACCCGTGGGTACACAAAATGCTGGAGAAACTCAGCGGGTGCAGCAGCATCTATGGAGCGAAGGAGATAGGCAACGTTCCAGGCCAAAACCCTTCTTCAAACTGAGAAGGGTTTCGGCCCGCTGAGTTTCTCCAGCATTTTGTGTACCCTCGATTTTCCAGCATCTGCAGTTCCTTCTTAAATAATTTCACCCGTGTCTGCCTTCAAGGGACCCACATTTGACTTTGCTACTCTTTTTCCCTTAACATATCTCAAGAAGCTTTTATTGTCCTTCTTTATATTCCTGGCCAGCTTCCCCTCATACTTCATCTTTTCAGCCCGTATTGCCCGTTTTGTTTCCTTCTGTTGTCAGATGAAAGTTTTCCAATCCTCTGGCTCCTCTTTGCTGTGTTATACATCTTTTCTTTTAGTTTTATTCTATCCCTAAATTCTCTTGTCTGCCACGGTTGCCTCCTACTCCCCTTAGACTCTTTCTTCCTTTTTGGAATGAAATGATCCTGCGACTTCTGGATTATGCACGGAAATTCCTGCCATTGCTGTTCCACGTCACTCCTGCTAGGATCCCTTTGGCCAGCTCCCCTCTTATGCCCTCATAGTCCCCTTTGTTCAACTGCATCACTGCCACTTCCGATTTAATGTTCTCCTTCTCAAATTGCAGATTAAAACTAATCATATTATGAATACTACCTCCAAGCGGTTCCTTTACCTCGAGTTCTCTTATTATATCTGGTTCATTGGACAACACAAAATCCAGAATTGCCATTTCTCTGGTCGGCTCCATTACAAGCTGCTCTAAGAATCCATCTCAGAGGCATTCTGCAAACTCTCTTTCATGGGGTCCTGAACCAACCTGATTTTCCCAGTCTACCTACATATTGAAATCCCACATCACCACAGTGGCATTACCTTTGTTACATGCCAGTTTTAACTCCAGCCTTTCCAAAGCATCCATATCCTTCGTGTAATGGGGCAAGCAGAACTGCACGCTATGGATTGTAAATGCTGTGTGTGGTCAGATTTCTCAACCTTGAGTAAATTATTTTCGAGTGCTCCTCAACTCAGGAAACTGGGTTTGACATATTCCTCTATCCATAGAAACATAGAAAATAGGTGCAGGAGGAGGCCATTTGGCCCTTTGAGCCTGCACCGCCATTCATTGTGATCATGGCTGATTATCCACAATCAGTGACCCATGCCTTCTCCCCATATCCCTTGATTCTGCTAGCCCTTAGAGCTCTATCAAACACTCTTTTAAATTCACCCACTGAATTGGCTTCTACTGTGGCAGAGAATTCCACAAATTCAAAACTCTCTGGATGAAAAAGTGTTTTCTCATCTCAGTTTTAAATGGCCTCCCCTTTATACTTAGTCTGTGGCCCCTGGTTCTGGACTCCCCCATCATTGAGAACCTTTTTCATGCATCTTGCTTGTGCAGTCCTTTTATAATGTTATATGTTTCTATAAGATCCCCTCTCATCCTTCTAAATTCCAGTGAATACAAACCCACTCTTTCCAATCTTTCCTTATATGACAGTCCCGCCATCCCAGGGATTAACCTTGTAAACCTACGCTGCACTGCCCCAATAGCAAGGATGTCCTTACTCAAACTCGGAGACCAAAACTGTACACAATACTCTAGATGTGGTTTTACACCCCACATACTATTGTGTGTCTCATAGGAAGGTTGAATGATTGGTCCATGTGGTGAAATGGCAATCTCTGGCTATGGTAACTGATGTACAATACTGCACTATATTCTGCACTCTGTATCTTCCCCTTTGCTTAATCTTTTGTGCTTGAGTTTGACTTATTTATGTTTAATATTATTGGATTGGATAGCTTCCAAAACAAAGCTTTTCACTGAACCTTGGTACATGTGACTATAATAAACCTAAAGAAACACCAGTGCCACCAGAGCTGAGAATACAAAGTGCTAAAGTGACTCAATTGGTGAAGCAGCATCTCTAGAGGACATGGATCAGCAAAGTTTTGGATATCCATGTCCTCCAGAGATGCTGCCTGACCCGCTCAGTTAGATTAGCACTCTGTGTTGTCCAGATTCCAGCATTGTGTTTCTTGTATTTCTTGTTAGGGAATGGCAATCCAAGTATTCCCCAGCCATGTTACACCCAGGCCTAATTTTATTTTACCTGTACTATATCCTACTAGTGACAAGGTTTAGTAATGGAACACATTCCACAAAGTTTAAATGTAGACAAGGACTGGCTCCATCATCTGTGACAAGTGTGCTGGATGACCACAAAGAGCCAGGATTTAAAATGGGGAGAACAGATGTTTGTAAACTCACAATCCCCAGGAGTGAAATCAGACTGTAAGAGAAGACATTCTATAAAGCATAAAACAATGATGAGAGCAAAAGATGGGATACTTTGTGCCAATTCTTCTTAGTAAATCATCAGTAAGGTTTGCTCAAAAAGTGGTGTAAAACACAAATAACCTTGAACAACTAACCTTGAACAACTACTGGAGCCAATCTTTGTCTACATTTACACTTTGCGGATTGCATCCCATTGCTAAGTCATAGCACTAGTAGGATATAGTGCAGGTAAAACAGATGTGGCCTGGGTGTAAATTGGCTGTGGAATACCTGAAAACGCGCACCTCCAGATTTATGAACAGTTTCTTCCCAGCTGTTATCAGGTAACTGATCCATCCTACCACAACTAGAGAGCAGTCCAAAACTACTGTCTACTTCATTGAAGACCCTCTGAGTATTTTCCATTGGACTTTACTGGACTTTATCTTGCACTAAGCATTATTCAAGTTATTGCCGTTATCATGTATCTATACACAGTGGGTGGCTTGATTGTAATCATGCATTGTCTTTTTGCTGTCTGGTTAGCACACAACAAAAGCTTTTCACTGTGCCTCGGTGCACGTGCCAATAAACTAAACTAAAACTAAAAACTAACATTAGTATTTGCAGAGACAGTGCCAGTCGGTCCATGAGCTGAATGATCACCCTTCCAGCCCACAACAATACAGTCAATAGCATGAACTAGTCTTTGTAGAACAATACTGCAGTGTCTGTAAGCCTATTCATGTTGTTGCTTGCAAAGACAAATAACAAAGGGAGAGCTAGCAACGGAACATTCTTCAGTGACGGTAGTTACTCTCAACCAAGCAGCAGTGTCTAATACAACAATATATCATGCCAAACACAATACAAAAAGCTGGAGTAACTCAGTGGATCAGGCAGTATCTCTGGAGTAAAGGAATAGATGATGTTTTGGGTCGAGACCCTCTTCAGACTGAGAGTCAGGGGAGAGGGAACCGAGAGATATGAAAAGGTACATACGTAGAACAAATTAATGACATGCAAAAAGACGGATGAAAGCCAGCAACCGTGATCAAGGAATGGTTGAGCCCACAGTGGTCTATTGTTGGCTGTGGGAAAGGTGATAGTGAGTAATACAAACAGCGGACCTCAGCAGGACGACAATGAAACTAGTACAACGACCAGGTGGAGGAGGGACGGAGAGAGAGGGGAATGCAAGGGTTACTTGACGCTAGAGAATTCAATATTCATACCGCTGGCCAAACTAAATATGAGGTGCTGTTCCTCCAATTTGTATTTGGCCTCATTCTTGACAGTGGAGGAGGCCCAGGACAGAAAGGTCAATGTGGGAATGGGGGGAGTTAAAGTGTTTGCCAACTGGGCGATTCGCGTTGGCCAAGGTACATGCTAGATACAGCTCTTCAAAGTACCCATATACCCTTCACTGCTTCCATTTTCGAAGGAAACAAATCCACTCAAACCATAAATAATTTCAACCAGTATAAATATTTAACATGTGCAACATCTCATGTATACACAGTTGAAATGGTTTTCTTCCAAGATTTACTCAACCGAAATGGTGGACGAGCTATCCCCCGCATTCACTACGGAAGTTTTCAATTCTGGGACATCACCTCCAGGCTTGTGATCTACTCAGTGAGAGTTCCCCAGTGCCTCCCAACCAGCAATGACTGTATGTCAGAACCAATGGTACACAGTAAATAGACACAAAAAGCTGGAGTAACTCAGCAGGTCAGGCAGAATCTCTGGAAAAAGGAATAGATGACGTTTCGGGTCGAGACGTTCAGTAAATTCTGTTCTTCCAGAACATGTTCTTGATTACCATCTTCATGAGAATCATGTACACAATTTGGGAGGTCATGTTGCAGTTGTACAAGACATTGGTGAGGCCACATGTAGAGTATTGTTCAATCTTGGTCACCCTGTTATGGGAAAGATGCTGTTAAGCTGGAAGGTGTGCAGTAGGGGCACATTGTGCAGTGAAGTATGATCGTGTACAGACAATTTGGACCCCTTTAGGTGTCGGTTTATTATTGTCATGTGTACCGAGGTACAAAGGATAGCCTTGCTTTGCCTGCTATCCAAACGGATTAGCTGTGCCACTGTTGCCACCAGTAAATTTGGTCCTGGGCCCAATCTAAGAAAAGGAATGCCTCCTGTTAGTTTAGTGCCCCACACAATCGTTAGGTTTAGGTTTATTACTTTTTATGTGTACAGTCTTCAGTAGAGCAGTTCCCAAAACAAGCTCTGATACAACCTCTCAGTATGCCTCCTATGGTGCATCTGAAGAAGTTTGCAAGAGTCAGTGGAGACATGCCGATTTTCCTCAGTCTCCTAAGGAAGAAGAGGTGTTGGTCAGCCTTCCCGGCTGTTGCATCTTTGTGGTTGGTCCACGACAGATTGTTAATATTAATGCTGAGGAACTTGAAAGTATCAACCATTTTCACTTCAGCACCATTGATGTTGACTGGGGCATGTACCCCACCATGCTTGAAGTCGATAACTAGCTCCTTCATCTTGCTAATATTGATGGAGTGGTTATTGTCCTGACACTGTGTTACTAGTTCTCTCTCTCTCTCCCCCCTGTACTCTGTCTTGTCATTGTTCGTGATCTGGTCCACTACAGTGGTGTATTTGCCAACTTGTAGATGCAGTCCGAGCCAAATTGGGCCAGATGTAAAAGGAGTATAGAAGGGGACTGAGAACACATCCTTGTGGGGCATTGGGAATTATTGTGGAGGAGGTGTTATCACCTATCCTCGCTGACTGTGTCCTTTGGGTCAGAATGTTGAGGATGCAGTGGCTGAGGGACGTGCTGTTTCCTATGTCCAGGAGTTTGGAGATGAGCTTGGATGCGATTATACAAGATAACGATGGAGCATGATGACTCTCTGTGTGGTCTTCCCAAAGAAGAATCTGCTGAAATGTATTCTCCAGCATATTGCTCATTTATCTTTCATGCCCAGCATAGTAATTATTGCAACCTAGCTGGAATTGTGTTGGGCGTGATGGGCAGTAGATCCCTAAATCTATATGGTTAAGAGTTGGCACACAATCATTCTAAATTTATAATATAACCATATAACATATAACAATTACAGCACAGAAACAGGCCCTCTCGGCCCTTCCAGTCCGTGCCGACCATTTGTTTTCCCCTAGTCCCATCTACCTGCACTCAGACCATACCCCTCCATTCCCTTCACGTCCATATACCTATCCACTTTACTCTTAAATGTTAAAATCGATCCTGCCTCCACCACTTCTGCTGGAAGCTCATTCCACACAGCCACCACCCTCTGAGTAAAGAAGTTCCCCCTCACGTTACCCCAAAACCTCTGTCCCTTAATTCTCATGTCATGCCCTCTTGTTTGAATCTTCCCTACCCTCAATGGGAAAAACGTATCCACGTCAACTCTGTCTATCCCTTTCATCATTTTAAAGACCTCAATCAAGTCCCCCCTTAACCTTCTGCGCTCCAAAGAATAAAGACCTAACTTGTTCAACCTTTCTCTGTAACATAGTTGCTGGAACCCTGGCAACATTCTAGTAAATCTCCTCTGTACTCTCTCTATTTTGTTGACATCCTTCCTATAACTAGGCGACCAAAATTGTACACCATACTCCAGAATTGGTCTTACCAATGCCTTGTACAATTTTAACATTACTTCCCTACTCCTATATTCAATGCTCTGATTTATAAAGGCCAGCACACCAAAGGCTTTCTTTACCACCCTATCTACATGCGATTCCACCTTCAGGGAACTATGCACAATCCTAGATCCCTCTGTTCCACAGCATTCCTCAATTCCCTACCATTTACCATGTACGTCCTATTTTGACTTGTCCTGCCAAGATGCAGCACTTCATACTTATCAGCATTAAACTCCATCTGCCATCTTTCAGCCCACTTTTCCAAATGGCCCAAATCTCTCTGTAGACTTTGAAAATCTACTTCATTATCCACAACACCACCTATCTCAGTATCATCTGCATACTTACTTATCCAATTTTCCACCCCATCATCCAGATCATTAATGTACATGACAAACAACAGTGGACCCAACACAGATCCCTGAGGCACCCCACTGGTCACCGGCTTCCAACCTGACAAACAGCCATCCACCATTACTCTCTGACATCTCCCATTCAGCCACTGTTGAATCCATCTTGCTACTCCGCCATTAACACCCAAAGATTGAACCTTCTTAACCAACCTTCCATGGGGAACCTTGTCAAAGGCCTTACTGAAATCCATATAGACAACATCCACTGCTTTACCCTCATCAATTTCCCTAGTTACCGCTTCAGAAAATTCAAGAAGGTTTGTCAAACATGACCTTCCAGGCACAAATCCATGTTGGACTGTTCCTGATCAGACCCTGTTTATCCAGATGCTTATATATATTATCTCTAAGTATCCTTTCCATTAATTTTCCCACCACTGACGTCAAACTAATAGGTCTATAATTGCTAGGTTTATTCTTTGAACCCTTTTTAAACAATGGAACAACATGCGCAGTACGCCAATCCTCCGGCACTATTCCCGTTTCTAATGACATTTGAAATATTTCTGTCATAGCTCCTGCTATTTCTACACTAACTTCCCTCAATGTCCTAGGGAATATCCTGTCAGGACCTGGAGACTTATCCACTTTTATATTTTTCAAAAGTGTCAGTACTTCCTCCTCTTTGAATCTCATAGTTTCCATAGCTACTCTACTTTTTCCCCTTAACTCACAGAGTTCAATATCCTTCTCCTTGGTGAATAGAAATTGAATATCTCCCCCATCTCTTTTGGCTCTGCAGATAGCTGTCCATTCTGGTTCTCTAATGGTCCAATTGTATCCCTCGTTATCCTTTTGCTATTAATATAGCTGTTGAAACCCTTTGGGTTTACTTTCACCTTTCTTGCCAAAGCAACCTCATATCTTCTTTTAGCCTTCCTAATTTCTTTCTTAAGATTCTTTTTACATTCTTTATACTCCTCTAGCACCTCATTTACTCCATGCCTCCTATAATTATTGTAGATATCTCTCTTTTTTCGAAACAAGTGTCCAATTTCCCTTGAAAACCATGGCTTTTTCCAATTTTTACTATTTCCTTTCAACCTAACAGGGACATAAAGATTCTGTACTCTTACAATTTCCCCTTTAAATGTCCTCCATTTCTCTTCTACATCCTTCCCATGAAACAGAGTGTCCCAACTCACTCCTTTAAAATCCTTACGCATTCCCTCAAAGTTAGCCTTTCTCCAATCAAAAATCTCCACCCTAGGTCCAGGACTCTCTCCATAATTATATTGAAACTAATGGTATTGTGATCACTGGTCCCGAAGTGCTCACCAACGCATACCTCCGTCACCTGACCTGCCTTATTTCCTAATAGGAGGTCCAGCACTGCCCCTTCTCTGGTCAATACCTCTATGTACTGCTGCAAAAAACTATCCTGCACACATTTTACAAACTCCAAACCATCCAGCCCATTTACAGAATGTGTTTCCCAGTCTATTTTTGGAAAATTGAAATCTCCCACAATCACGACCTTGTGCTTACTACTAATATCTGCTATCTCCTTACATATTTGCTCTTCCAATTCACACTCCCCATTTGGCGGTCTATAATACACCCCTAAAAGTGTTGCTACACCGTTCCCACTTCTCAGTTCCACCCAAATAGCCTCCCTAGACGAGCCCTCTAATCTATCCTGCCAAAGCACTGCTGTAATATCTTCTCTGACAAGCAATGCAACACCTCCCCCTCTGGTCCCTCCAATTCTATCACACCTGAAGCAACGAAATCCTGGAATATTTAGTTTCCAATCACAGCCCTCCTGCAACCATGTTTCACTGATTGCCACAACATCATATTTCCAGGTGTCAATCCAGGCTCTAAGTTCGTCCACCTTACTTACAATGCTCCTAGCATTAAAATATACACATTTTAGAAACCCACCATCCCTTATTCTCTGTCTATTATCTTTTTCATCTTTCTCGCCTACATTTTGGATCTGAGTGCTTCCCTTCTCTGCCTCTTGCCCCACACCCTGACCCCTAGCCCCCTCTACCCGAGTCCCTCCCCCCAGCCTTTCTAGTTTAAAGTCTCCCCAGTAGCCTTTGCAAATCTCCCTGCCAGGATATTGGTCCCCCTCGGGCTCAAGTGCAACCCGTCCTTTGTGTACAGATCATGCCTTCCCCAAAGAGGTCCCAGTGATCAAGAAACTTGAATCCCTGCCCACTGCACCAGTCCCTCAGCCACGCATTTATCCTCCACCTCATTTCATTCCTACTATCACTGTCACGCGGCACAGGCAGTAATCCTGAAATTGTTACCCTTTTGGTCCTTCTCCTTAACTTTCCCCCCAACTCCCTAAATTCTCCCCTCAGGACCTCGTCACTTTTTCTGCCTATGTCATTGGTACCTATGTGTACCACAACATCAGGCTCCTCTCCCTCCCTTATCAGAATCTTTTGTACACGTTCTGACACATGCGAGACCCTGGCACCAGGGAGGCAAACTACCATCCGGGTCTCCCGACTGCGTCTACAGAATCGCCTATCCGACCCCCTAACTATAGAGTCCCCTATTACAATTGCCCTCCTCTTTTTGCTACCCTTCTGAGCATCAGGGCCGGTCTCTGTGCAGGAGGCCCGGCCGCTGTTGCTGCCCCCAGCTAGGCTGTCCCCTCCAATCGTACTCAAACCCGAGTACCTATTTTCCAGGTGTACAGTCACAGGGGTACCTGTGCAACCATAATGTGTTGGCTGTGCTTTGAACCGGTGAATTACAAAATCCATGCCTGAAACAACTTCTCCCATGTGTTGAGGTCAGGTATTACAGAGGAAACTGAATATGTATCTGCTGAATAAAAGTATTAAAAAAAAATCTGTGACCCATGACTCTCAAAATGTACACTGACATTTACAAAGGCGGGAACAAGCACAATTTTATTGATTCCTTTGATGACTCATGGGAGAGGACTTCAATATGTTGTCCATCTCTGGTCATCTCTGAACTGAGGAGGCTGATTAAGAGTTACACACATTGGTGGGACTGGATCACAAGTTTGGCTGTGGAAGGGCAGCAGATATCCTTTCCTGAAGGACATCAGTGAGCTAGATGGCTATTAATGCCAACCCAGTAGGTCCATGCTTTGCATACAGGCATTCCCCACCTCACATAATAGGTGACTTGCGCAAAGGTGCACTTGTGTAGGGCAATTAGTTTAGTTTAGAGATAAAGCGCGGAAACAGGCACTTCGGCCCACTGAGTCCGCACTGACCAGTGATCCCCGCACTGTCCTACACACACTAGGGACAATTTACATTTACACCTGGCCAATTGACCTACAAACCTGTACATCTTTGGAGTGTGGGAGGAAACCGCAGATCTTGGAGAAAACACACGTAGGTCACGGGGAGAACGAACAGACAAGCACCTGTAGTCGGGATCAAACCCGGTTCTCTGGTGGTGTGAGGCAGCAGCTCTACCGCTACGTCACTGTGCCGCCCTAATTCTTTAAGCTCACTGCTTTATTTTCGAGTATACATCCCAGTAGTCTCAACAACAGTGCGCTACTGCGTACGCAGCCGTTTCCACAGACCAGTCAGCTGTGCGAGCTCCCACGTGGTTTCTGCGTCAGAGCTCCCACATGGTCTGCACACTTCACTACTTGAATTGAATTCCCTCGGTTACAATTGGTGGGACATGCAGTCCTTTATCTGGATCAATGGTCTAGAACTTGGCCGGTAGTCCATGAACTACGCCTCTGTGTTATAAATGGAGCTGTCATCACTGGTTTTGACCTGTGATTGAATGTGGCAGGATTGGGGCAGGGGGCTGTTGTTTTGTGATGACAGAGACACATCGACATCTGGTTGTCATTTTGATCTTCCTGGTGCACAGAGTTCCTGTTAAGCACATAAATTTAAAATTGGATCATGAGTTTCATTAAATTCTCAACCTTGCCAAAATATCCTATTGGAGCTGGAAATGTATGCATCATGCTAGATCCAGTCCTGAATTGGTAGATTTCCCTAAATTGATCGATAGGACAGCTATATTTGAGTCTGTCCAGAATATTTAGTTGGACTTTTACTTAAGAAACTTTATTCCATTGAGGTCTTGTCAGTATTGCTTATATTTTCCGCACAATATCAAAACTGCCAGTATTTCTCTATATTTCTCTAATTGGAGCTGTCATCATCTCAAAGAATTGTTTCAATTTATTTTATATATAGTTCCGGTGTAAAATGTTAACACAACATTTAAAAAAACCCAAAGAAACAATCAGACTCTTGCCTCAGGAGTACTGACTGTGTGCCGAGGAAGTACCTATATAACTGTAGAAAGTCATGCATCCATAATTTATCTTTTCTGACTTCTCCTTCAGCGACTCAATACCTTTGCCAGCGCGAGGGATTGTCGGGAGAATGAGTTTCTGGATGCCGACGGAAACTGCAAGTTCTGTAAAGAATGTGGACCTGGACTGGAACTGACGAAGGTATGCAACTGTGGAGGGAGCTAGTAATCAGTCAATTCTGCAAGGGACACAAAAAAAACACTGCAGAAACTGGAAGTCTAAAACAAAGAACAGAAAATGCCAGAAATGCTCACAGGGTCAGACTGCAAGTGGAGCGAGATAAACAGTGAAATATTCAGGTCAACTATTTCAAATGTTTGCTGTTATCAATTCTAGTAAAAGGTCATTAGCTTGAACTGTTAACTCTATTTCTGTCTCTGAAGCATTGAATGATGGATACTGAGAGAATCCCTTGGAGGTAATCTTCTGTCTTTTAGTGCTTTGAGCTGAAGAATTCAAAGAGCCTATAATATAAATTAGTGACACAAGGAACTTCAGATGCTGGTTTAGAAAAAAAAAGACACAGATGGTGTAACTCAGTGGGTCGGATGGCATCAAGTTCTCTGACCCAATATAAACTGGTGCCTTGGCAGAATATCCTTGAAACGGCTAGAGGTTTGCTTGTAGTGGAGGTGCTGCAATAAGAATTTCCTTGATGTATTTTGGTGAGTGGTCATATTATAACTCATCTATAAGCAAAATGAGGGATAGCCTTTTCACACAAAGGGTGATGAGTGTATGGAACGACCTGCCAGAGGCGGTAGTTGAAGCTGGGACTATCCCCACGTTTAAGAAACTATTAAACAGGTACATGGATAGGACGGGTTTGGAGCAATATCGGCCACACGCCGGCAGGTTTGACTAGTGTAGCTGGGACATGTTGGCTGGTGCGGGCAAGTTTGGCCAAAGGGTTTCCACTCTATGACTACATTAAATGAAACTTGCTTCTCTCCCTCATCAATGGTCCCCACCATGTACTTAAATGGTGTTACTGACTGCAACCGTTGAACCTGGTGTGGGTGCGCTGGGTTTGAAGGAAATTTGTGCTTCGCAGTTGAAAATTGGGGCACAGATTGGAGCACTTGGCTGCAGAAAAGGTTAAAATTCACATATGTTTACTTGTATCGCAAACTTACTCGCGGCTAAGGAGCTAAATACCTGCCGATAATGTAAATTGGTGACACAAGAAACTGCAGTTGCTAGTTTAGAAAAAAATGATATATAGTACTGGAGTAGCTTAGCGGGTCAGGCAGCATCAATATAGAATCTCCTTGAAGCGGCTAGGTGCTTGCTGTGTTATGGAGGTGCTGCAATGATAATTTTCTTGAAGCATTTTGGTGTGTTGCCATATTGTAGAGATGCTGGATGAACATCTTGAGGATAGAAAGCACTGACTTGACCAGTGGGATCATGTGAAGCAGGGGCCACCTGATTGAAGATCCTCACAGAAAGGTGTTGCTGACTTTGCAACTGTTGAATCTGTGGGGATGTTTTGGTGCATTGCATATATTGAGCAATGTGCAGATCACTAAAGTATTGTCAGAATCCTAACGGCACCCAGATGCAACTTGCAAATATTATCTTGATACTTGCTTCTGTTTTACAATAGTGCAAATGGCCTGATGGTGTTTGCAGCATATTTGGAAGGATTATGGCTTGAGCCATAATTCAATTGGGATGATATGCTTATTGAGAGCCTGGGCCAGGAAGAAAGGACCTTCCTTTCTCTCTATGTTGATGTGCAATGAATGCAAAATATGTACAATCATCCTAGAAGGATGGGATCCAACCAGAAGCTTGTTTCTAATCAACACTTCTTCAATTGCTGCCTTCTCTGTGAGAGTGCAGATTCCCTCAAGTTCCAGATCTTCTGATTTGCTAACCAAGCTTACTTTAGGAAAAACTTTTCTTTAGGGAGTCACAGTGGCACAGCGGTAGAGTTGCTGCCTTACAGCGCCAGAGACCTGGGTTCAATCCTGATCTCGGGTGCTGTCTGCATGGAATGTGTACGTTCTCCCTGTGACCGTGTGGGTTTTCTTTGGGTCCTCTGTTTCCTCCCACACTCCAAACACATGTAGGTTAATTGACTTTGGTAAAAATAGTAATTGTCCCTAGTGTGAAGGATTGTGCTGGTGTACAAGGTGATTCGATGGTCAACGTTGACTTGGTGGGTCGAAGGGCCTATTTCTACTCTGTATATCTAAACTAAACTCTCAGAGGCCTCGGAAAAGGTGCAGAAAAGATTTATTACAATTATTCCAGGGAGGAAGGATTTATGTAGTTAGATTGGAAAAAGTTGGCTTATTCTCCATCGAACAGAGGTAGGAAGCAGATCTAACCATGGGATTTAAAGTAATGAAGAGTCAAGCGAGTGTAGATTGGGAGAAAACAGAAGGATCAAAAACCAGATGATACAGAATGAATGCAATCGGCAAAGGAACCATAAAATATATGAGATTCAACCTTTTTGTTGCAATGAGCACTTGGGATATGGAAAGAACTAACTCAGCGGGTCAAGCAGCATCTCTGGAGAACATGGGTTTGGTGACATTTTGGGTCAGGACCCCTCGTCAGACTAGTCTGAAGAAGATTCTTAAACTGAAACGTCACCTATCCATGTTCTGCAGGGATGCTGCCTGACCTGCCGAGTTACTCCAGTATTTGGTGTCTTTCTAGCATCTGCAGTTCCTTGTTTCCTAGGATGTGGAAGATACTGGGAGGGGGCATAGCGGATCTGATGCATTTCTGGAGTTCAAAAATATTCGAAAAGAGAAAAAAAAAATTGCAGAGTTCCGAGGCGAGTGTGAGGAGTGGGACAAGCGCAGAGCCAACACGGGTCAATGGGCTGAATGACCACAAGACAATCGGTTAGCAAAGGTTTTGAGGGATGTGGGTCAAACACGGATAGATTGGTCTGGCTTAAGTTGGGCATCTTGGTCTCCATGAACAAGTTGAGGGATGGCCCTGTCAACGTGCTCTAGGACCTTGACCCATGTTATAACCTTTCCATGATTGTCGACCTATTATTGCAGGAATGTGGTTTTGGAGTTGGGGCTGATGCTGAGTGCCTGCCCTGCAGACCCAACAGGTATAAGGATGCTTGGGGACCACAGAAATGCAGGCGGTGTCTCGTTTGCCCCCTGGTGAATCGGTTTCGGGAAATGAATTGCACCGTGTCTAGCAATGCTGTGTGCGGGAAATGCTTGCCAGGGTAAGTGTGAGCGCAGAGACGATCTATCATGCCATTCATTGAAATTCATGTTGCCTGGGTTACTAATGTTGGCAAAACATTTCTCAAAAGTAGATAGTAAGAGTTCAAGACCAGCATGTTCCAGTGAGGGTTTCTCATGCTTGGGGCTTCATCAATGAAAACCAACATTGACCTGCTCCACATTATTCATGTGACAAACCTGAACTCACTATCTACAATATCCTCCTCCGTGATGAATAGAGATAAGGAAGTATCCATTTTGGACCTTGTCCACACTAACTCCACACATAGATTATTCATTTGGTGTCTAAAGGGCCTGTCCCACTTTCACGACTTAATTCACAACCTTTTTTACTCATGGACATTTTTGATCATGCTAGAAAAATGCCCCGACCTACTTGATGCCACGAGTACCTACGACTAGCATCACAGCCTGCTACGACCTACCTACGACCTCGTGACGACCATGCTGCGAGTATGAGTCAAGGGCAAACTCGGCAGAGGTCATGAAAGTGGGACAGGCCCTTAAGGAGAGCCAGTCATTCCCTGGTTACCCTTTTTCCTGATTTTCCTTAATCTTACCTACGAAGGACATTTTGTGTCTCTTTGCCCTTCAACATTTTTTAAGTTCTCCATTACACTCTACTTTCCGCAAAATAGTCCCTTGATCCTTGTTGGCTTTGTGCAACCTACAATTATATTTTCTTCCCGATTGCCATCTTTGGGGCCCCGGATGAGTCTGGTCGATTAAACTCTGTGCAAAAATAAATTATTAACTTTACAGCTTTAATAGCCAGACGTTGCCTACTCCTACAGTGGAAATCTCCTAACCCACCCTCTGTGTCACAGTGGCTCAAAGATGTAGTGATTTTTCTTAAACTTGAGAAAATTAAATATACATTGAGGGGATGTACTGATAATTTTTTTCATAAATGCCAACTTTTTTTATCAGATTTTACAGACTTGCAGGTTCTGCCAGACTAAGGGCTGGTTTGTTAAATTTTGTTATGCACTCTTAATTAGCCAGGGTGGGGTGGGTGGGGTGTGTGATTGATGGTATGGTTGTATTATATAAATATTATTATTTTTAAAATATTTCTTTTATGTTTCTGTATATTTTTGTTTTTTTCTTTTGTGTATTATTTGAGTGTTTCTTATTAACATGTCCTTTTTTTGTGTTGATTTATTTAAAAATAAAAAATATATATTTTCTTCCTGAGAACCTTCAACATCCATTATCGTTCAAGGTTCTCTGACCTTACCAGCTTTGCCTTTCGCCCTTATTCAAACATGTGTGATGGTAGATGTTGAGATGTTTCCACTCGTTGGAGAGGCATGAACAAAGGGTTTTGCTACAAAATAAGCAGCAGGTCATTTAAAAGTGAGGTATAGGAATGTCTTCTATCCCTGAAATATTATGTCCTGGAGAGTGATAGAGGCTAGATCATTAGATATATTTAAAAGATTAAGGAATTATGAAAATGTGACTGAAGATGAGTTGAGGTCAGCATAGATTGAGATTTTAGAGATACAGTGTGGAAACGGGCATTTCAGACGACTGAACCTGTGCTGACCAGTGACGACCCCGTACACTAGCACTATCCTACACACTAGGGACAATTTACAACGTTACCAAACCCAGTTAACCAACAAACCTGTATGTTTTTGGATTGTGGGAGGAAACCGAAGCACCTGGAGAAAACTTGCACAGTCACAGGGAGAATGTACAAACTCTGTACAGACAGCACCCGTAGTCAGGATTGAACCTGGGTCTGTAAGGCATCAAATCTACAGGTGTGCCGCCATATTAAATGGCAGGACAGTCTTGAAGGGCGGAGTGGCCCAGTCCGGTTCCTATTTACTGATGCCCTTGTATTTTCCTTGAAGTATAAGGTGTAGAGGTTTACAACATCATAAAAGGCAGTGAGTGGGGAGATAATCAGAATCTTTTCTCATGCTATTGATATCAAAAACAAGAGGGGGTAGGTTTAAGGTAAGATAAATTAGTTTTAAAGGGGACAAGAGGAGATTTATTTTAACACAGATTAATTGATAACTGGAACTTAGTCAGCATGGACATGGTGGGCTGAAGGGACTATTTCTGTGCTTGCTACGATTCTGAGGATTATATGCGTTAAAATATCATTATTTTATTGGGAACAAAATTACAGATAACAAATAGAAGATGTACACATCGTGATCAGGCAGTGAATTTCATCGGGTGTTTATGCACATTGGAGGTGATCAGTCTTTACTCAAAGCCTGTTGCAAGACAGCTATTGCACGGGATATGTATGTTGATGGTTATCCTGGTGTGGAATGCCTTTCCTGTAGGGCTCTATCTTTGGACACGCAGTCTCTGTGTTCAGTTCTTTCCCAGGATCAGGTTTCTACTGGGTACTCCTGGCTGTGGATTAGCTGGAGTACAAATGTGCTTGTGAGATTGATGCCTGGCAAAATCGTAAATGTTTTTTATTGGAGCTGCTTTTAGATTGCTGGGTTGGTATCATGTAGTCATAATTCGTCTTGTGTTTTCTTCTGCAGTCCTTTTTTTGATATAGGGCTTCCGAAGGTTTCTCAATAAAAATTTGTCTTAAAGGACAGAAGCACAAGGTAGAAGGAAGATAAGACAAACCTGAAAGCTTTGTGCCTTAATGCGAGGAGCATTCGTAAGAAGATGGACTAATTGAATGCGCAGTTAGTAGTTAAGGAATATGATATAGTTGGAATTACAGAGACATGACTCCAGGGTGACAAAGGCTGGAGCTAAACATGTAGGGGTATTTGAGATTCAGGAAGGATAGACAGAAAGGAAGAGAAGGTGGGGTGGCATTGCTGGTTAATGCAATAGCAAGGAGAGACATTAGCTTGGATGCTGTAGAATCGGTATGGTTAGAACTGCAAAATAGCCAAGTGCAGAAAACGCTTGTTGGAGTTGTATACAGACCACCAAACAGCAGTATGGAGGTTGGGAATAGCATCAACACGAAATTAGGGATGCATGTAGCAAAGGTACAGCGGTTGTCATGGGTGACTTTAATCTACATATAGATTGAGCCAACCAAATTGGTAACAGTACTGAGGAGGAGGATTTCCTGGAATGTATATGGGATGGTTTTATAAACCAATATGTTGAGGAACCGACTAGATGGCAGGCCATCCTAGACTGGGTATTGTGTAACGAGGAAGGATTAGTTACCAATCGTGTGCAAGGCCCCTTGGGCAACAGTGACTATAATATGGTGGAATTTTGCATTAGGATGGTGAGTGACACAGTTAATTCGGAGACTAGGGTCCTAAACTTAAAGAAAGGAAACTTTGAAGGTATGAGAAGGCAATTGGCTCGGATAGACGGGCAAGTTATATTTAAAGGCTTGACGGTGGAGATGCAACGGCAAAGATTTAAAGATCGCATGGATGAACTTCAAAAATTGTTCATCCCTGTCTGGCAAAAAAATAAAACTGGGAAGGTGGCTCAACCGTGGCTAATGAGGGAAATCAAGGATAGTGTTAAATCCAGGGAAAAGGCATATAAATTGGCCAGAGGAAACGGCAAACTAGAGAACTGGGAGAAATTTAGAACTCAACAGAGGGGAACAAAGGTGTTAGTTAAGAGGGGGATAAAGAGCATGAAAGAAAGCTTGCGGGGAATATAAAAACTGACTTAAAGCTTCTGTAGATATGTAAAAAGGAAAAGATCAATGACGACAAATGTAGGTCCCTTACAATCAGACAGGTGAATTTATAATGGGAAACAAGGAAATGGCAGAACAGTTAAATGAGTACTTTGGTTCTGTCTTCACTAAGGAAGACAGAACCAATCTTCCAGAAATGCTAGCGGACTGAGGATCTAGTGGGAGGGAAGAACTGAAGGGAATCCACATTAGTCAGGGAATGGTGTTGGGTAAACTGTTTGGACTGAAGGCAGATAAATCACCAGGGCCTGATGGTCTGCATCCCAGAGTACTCAAGGAGGTGGATGCATTGGTGATCATTTTACAATGTTCTCTCAACTTTGGATCAGTTCCTGTGGACTGGAAGGTAGCCAATATAACTCCACTTTTTAACAAGGGAGGGAGAGAGAAAATGGGGAATTATAGACCAGTTAGTCTGACATCAGTAGTGGAGAAGATGCTTGAGTCGATTATTAAAGTTTTTGTAGCAGTGCATTTGGAAAGCAGTGACAAGATCGGTCAATGTCAGCATGGATTTATAAAGGGGAAATCATGTTTGATTCATCTGGAATTTTGTGAGGTTGTAACAAGTAGAATGGATAAGGGAGAGCCAGCGGATGTTTTTATCTGGCTTTCCAAAAAGCATTTGACAGGTCCCACACAAGAGATTAGTGCGCAAAATTAGAGTACATGGTATTGGTAGTTGGGTAATATCCAAGGACCTTAAGTGGGAGGCTACCATCATCTCCACAGTCAAAAAAGGCACAACAGAGGATGTACTTCCTATGGCAGCTGATGAAACACAATCTGCCACAGGCAATGATGGTCCAATTCCACACAGCCATCGTAGAGTCTGTTCTCACCTTCTCTATCATGGTCTGGTTTGGCTCAGCCACCAAGCACGACACCTGGAGGCTGCAGCGAATCGTTCGGTCAGCTGAGAAGGTTATTGGCTGCAACCTTCCCTCCATTGATGAACTGTACACTGTAAGGGCCAGGAAGCGAGTGGGCAAGATCATCTCTGACCCCTCTCACCCTGGCCACAAACTCTTTGAATCACTTCCCTCTGGAAGGCGACTCCGGACTGTCAAAGCTGCCGCAGCCAGACACAAAGACAGTTTTTATCAACAAGTATTTGCAGGCGGAGCACCAAGGCAAATTCCTTGTATGTGAATATTTGGCCAATAAACTTACTTACTTACTGTATTGACATGGATAGAGAACTGGTTGGGCAGACAGGAAGCAAAGAGTAGGAATTAACAGGTCCTTTTCAGAATGGCAGGCAGTAACTCCTGGGGTGCCGTAAGGTTTGGTGCTGGGACCCCAGTTATTTACAATATATATTAACGATTTAGACAAGCGAATTAAACATGATATCTCCAAGTTTGCGGATGACACAAAGCTGGGTGGCAGTGTGAGCTGTGAGGAGTATAATGTGGATAAATATGAGGTTATCCACTTTGGTGGCTGGAACAGGAAGGCAGATTATTATCTGAATGGTGCAACGAGACCTGGGTGTGCTTGTACATCAGTCACTGAAATTGAGCATGGAGTGCAACAGGTAGTGCAGAAAGCTAATGGCATGTTGGCCTTTATTGCGAGAGGATTTGTTTAGGAGCAAGGAGGTCCTACTGCAGTTGTGCAGGGCCCTGATGAGACAGCAAATGGAGTATTATGTGCAATTTTGGTCGTCTCATTTGAGGAAGGACATTATTGCTATTGAGGGAGTGCAGCGTAGGTTCACCAGGTTAATTCCCGCGATGGCGGGACTGACGTATGATAAAAGAATGGGTCGACTGGGCTTGTATTCACTGGAATTTAGAAGGATGAGAGGAGATCTTATAGAAACATATAAAATTCTTAAAGGATTGGACAGGTTAGATGCAGGGAATATGTTCCCAATATTGGGGGAGTCCAGAACCAGGGGTCACAGTTTAAGAATAAACGGCAGACAATTTAGGACTGAGATGAGGAAAAACCTTTTCACCCTGAGTTGTGAATCTGCTGAATTCTCTGCGCCAGAAGGCAGTAGAGATCAATTCACTGGACGTTTTCAAGGGAGCGTTAAACTTAGCTTTAACGGCTAAAGGAATCAAGGGATATGGGGAAAACGCAGGAACGGGATACTGATTTTAGATAATCAGCCATGATCTTATTGAATGGCGGTGCTGGCTCGAAGGGCCGAATAGCCTCCTCCTGCACCTATTTTTCTATGTTTCTGTCTTTTTTCTTGCAGATTCTACAGGAAGACCCGACTTGGAGGAATACTGGACATGGAGTGTATTCCCTGCAGTGATCCAGTGGGTCCCAATCAATCCCAGTGTAAGTCCTAGCTCCTTTCAACATTTTATACAGGGTTGAGAATGTGCACAGTGTTTAGTTTAGTTTGGAGATACAGCGCGGAAACAGGCCTTTCGGTCCTCCAAGTCCGCACCGACCAGCGATACCCTCACACTAACGCTGCCCCACACGCGCTAGGGACAATTTTTAATTTATACCAAGCCTATTAACCTACAAACCTGTACGTCTTTGGAGTGTGGGAGAAAACAAAGATCTCGGAGAAAACCCACGCAGGTCATGGGGAGAACGTACAAACTCCATACAGACATGCATCCGCAGTCAGGTATGAACCCATGTCTGTGGCTTTGTAAGGCAGTAGCTCTACCACTGCACCACCATGCTGCCCTGGATCACCCGTTCATATTAGTTCTATGTTATCCTGCTTTCTCATACTCTCCTTTCACACTCCGGGCAATTTACAAAGGCCAATTAACCTACAAACCTGCACATCTTTTGGGATGTGGGAGGAAACTGGAGCACCCGGAGGAAACCCAACAGTCACAGGGAGAACATGCAAGTTCCACGCAGAGCGCTGACAAAATCAGGCAACTCTTTGCATGCTGGTGCCAGAAATGAATCTGTTATCATTCATTATAATTGCTCCTCTCTTTTAAAGCTTAATTTCCCTTTATCTGAAAACCGAACACGGTGAACGGGTTGGCTTTTTGCTGACTGGATAGCATGCAACAAAAAAGCTTTTCACTTTACACATGACAGTAATAAACTAAACTAAGCTAGCCAGCGCTCGAAGTCAGGATCAAACCCGGGTCTCTGATGTACGAGGCAGCTGCGCTACCCGCTGCGCTACTGGCTGCATTTATAAAGGAGTAAGCAAGTGGTTGGCACCTGGTATTTCCAGGAATTCTCCCATCCAGGTACTGAGCAAACCTTAGCCTGCTTAACTTCCGGTATCATGTTATGAAGCAATGTGTTGCCCTTGATAGAGGCTAGAGGAGTAATTGGTTGCCAGTCCTTACAGTAGATATATCTATGCTTTCAATTCACCTGCACATGTTGTCACCATTGCTCATTCAACAATCCCGTATAAAATGAGTTGTGATCTGATCTCCGATATTTTCATACCTTATAAGTAGCATTGGCTGGTGGACCTGCTGCCTCACAGTGCCAGAGACTCGGATTCAAGCCTGACTCGGGTGCTGTCTATGTGGAATTTGTACTTTCTCCCTGTTTCCACATGTATTTGCTCCGGTTTCCTTCCACAACCCAATGACATGCGGAGTTGTAGATTAACTGTAAGTTGCCCACAATATGTAGGGAGTGGATGAGAAAGTGGGATAACATAGAACTGGTGAGAACAGATGGTTGGTGTGGGCTCAGTGGGCTGAAGGGCTTGTTTCTATGGTGTATCTTTATGCTTAACTCTTAACTTGGTACATGAGTATGACCAGGTCGTGTAGCACAGAGAGTAAAATATCAGAGTGCAGAAGAAAGTGTGTCAGCATTATAGTCAAGTGTTTTATTGTCAAATGTCCCAGGTAGAACAATGAAATTCTTACTTGCAGCAGCACAACCAAATATATAATCATAGTACACAGTAAACAATATAATAATGAGAGAGTAAAAAAAAGTTCAGTGTGTGTGTGTGTGTGTATATATATACACATACAAACAAACACACACGCAAAGAAATAAATATATTTTTAAAAATCGATTTTTAAAGAATAATGTTACAGTTGCAGAGAAAGTACTGATAAAAGGTGCAAGGTCCACAATGAGGTAGGTTGCAACATTGGGACTGCGGCCTGCATAAATTGCCAAAGAAAGTGGAGGAAAGGAAAGAAAAGGAATGAATGTGCTCCTGTGTTGCTGGCCGTAGTATTCAGACGAGACTTGGCAGCCATGCCCGGTGGCATCCTTTGCTGGGAGACATAGTCTGGATTATAGAACGGTGGAACACGGGATCAGAGTCTACAGTTGCCCACTACCCATCTGCCTTCTGATGTCAATCCTTATTTTAGGGAAGTGTGAAGCACAGGTCAGGTCGTAACCCTCCAGGCTGGAGCTGAAAATCGCTATCATGTGTTTCACCAATGACTATTAATAGAAAGGTATTGGCAGAGGCCTGGGAACAGGTTGTACAGTCACTCTTCCAGCCAGAGATAATATGTGACAGTGGAAGAGAAAAATATATATATGTAAAGCAGATAATACCCAGACAGACAGCAAATATTTAAGGCTGTTATCATTGAGGATCATTTTTGTCAAAATTGAAACTTTAGTTTTTATTAGTTTAGAGATACAGCGCGGAAACAGGCCCTTTGGCCCACTGAATCCGCGCTGACCAGCGCGTTAATACTATCCTCCACCCACTAGGGACAATCTTTACATTTACAAAGCCAATTTACCTACTTATCTGTGCATCTTAATGGAGTGCGGGAGGAAACTGAAGATCTCGAGAAAATCCACGTAGGATATGGGGAGAACGTACAAACTCCGTACAGACAGCACCCGTAGTTGGGATAGAACCCGGGTCTCCAGCACTGCATTCGCTCTAAGGCAGCAACTCTCCCGCTGCGCCACAGTGATCGTGTTGGGATCGTGTTGCTTCTGAACCATATTCTCTAGGTGTAGAAATTCCAGTGCACTGCCAGGGGTGGAGTGGAAGGGTTTGATGTGATGGATAATGACAGTTTTGCTGCACAGTTTTGCTTCGGAAGGTGTGCAGTGTCATTCTCTATACCTAATCATACATTGTGTTGAGAGGGTGAGGCTAGCATTTCACAGAAAACAGATGATGAACGGTGGGTGGAGCGGTGGGATTGGAGACTGGGCCAGTTGGTGGGAGGAGTGTGGCTGATCTGGGGCGGCACAGAGACCCGGGTTCGATCCTGACTACGGGTGCTGTCTGTCTGGAGTTTGTACCTTGTTTTCTCCGAGAGCTTCGGTTTCCTCCCACACTAAAGACCTACAGATTTGTAGGTTAATTGGCTTGGTACAAGTGTAAATTGATCCTAGTGTGTGCAGGATGGTGTTAATGTGCAGGGATTACTGGTCGGTGCGGACTCGGTAGGCCGAAGGGCCTGTTTCCGCGCTGTATCTCTAAACTAAACTAAAGGACACTAATCTGGGAGACGGGGCCAGCCTGACAATGAGAGATGAGGGTAACGAGTGGACATTGGGCAGTGGTTACTCAGACCTTTCAATGACTCTTTATTATGAAAGTAATACTTATTACATAGATATACAGTGAAATTCTTTTTTTGCATACCCTATTGCCATTCCTAAACGCGTCCCCGATTAATACAAAGTGTACACAAATACACTTTGTACTAATGCAAGCGTTGGCAGCTTTAGAGCCATTTTCAAAGTCCAGTCCGCATGCTGGGTCTTGTGGAGTGGTGCCCGATGCAGGCGAGCCCCAGGATGCTGCAGGGCCTCCAGCCGTCACCTACATCCAGATTGTCCAGTGAACAGACGTCCCTCTCCTCCCCCGGCCTCCTTCAGACTTCGTATCCCTGGAATGCCTCCAGTTGACATTCAGGGCGTGGAATGTAAAACCCAAGATCACCCTCTTGCTAGCCCTTACTCTTGCGTGTGCCTTTGTTGGCTTGCTCCATCTCTCCGGTTCTCTGGGATGAGCAGGAGCCGGACCTTCCCTTCCACCAGCGCAGCCCACTGGTCCTTCTGCACGAGCCTCTCAATCCAGTATGGTCCAAGCTAACCCGGAGCGTGACATGGGGAATGGAAAGTGGCCTGCACCTGGTTGAGTGTGAACTGTCCAGTTTACACTAGCGTCACCTCTCTCAGATGACTCTGAAAACCATCCTCCTGCACTATTTCATGTTCTCATTCCATCTGCCTCCACAACGTGATGTTGAGACTAGCCCAGAGATACCTACCTTTTGAGGTTCTTATCTTCTAACTGCCTATGGTTTAGCTTGCAGGATCTCATCCCATCTTTCCCCTGCATGGTTGGTACCACCATGTATCATGACCATGGACATTTAACCTCTCCTTCCACAAGGCCAGCAAATGCATCCTGCCATACTTGCCTCAGTACCAGAAAGTGAACACACTGTCCCAGAGGCAGGGTTGTAGCAATAAACACCTATTGGTTCCCTTTAGACTGGAGACTCCTTTCACTGTGATACTCCCACTCGTCTTCCTCCCCACCTGTGCAGCTCAACCATCTGTGGTGCTACAGACTTGGCTCCTGATCCACTCTCCTCGGAAGCCATCTCTCTCATTGAAGACCTGAGCAGCACAGCTGCCTTTGATCATACATTGACTCCAGCTCTAAAGTATAGACTCTGCAACTACAGCCGAAAACTCTTCCTGCATTCATGTTCACCCTGGACATTAGAAGCATCCCTGACTTTTTGTGTTGCACAGAGACCATTCAAGACTGTGCTGCAGTAATTTCCCTTTTATTTCTTCCATTTCTCTAAATTAAAGTGGACTATTTAAACTCTGGCAGTACTTTCTTCAATCAAGCATCTTTTAACTATCAAGCCTTTGTAATATGGGAGATACTTATCTGATGCTGTTTACCAACTAAGCTGCCTCCCTTTCTACTTATAATTATTTGCAGCCTGGCATCCACACTGGAACCACAGCGGTGCAGCCACGGGCAAGGTTTAGTTGAGTTTAAAGATACAACATGGAACCAGGCCCTTCAGCCCACCGAGTCCACACTGACCATTGATCACCATTCAGCTCTAGTATTCCAACTTTCTCATCCACTCCCTGCACACCAGAAGCAATTTACAGAAGCCAATTAACCTACAAACCCGCATGTCTTTGGGATGTGGGGGGAAACCGGAGCACCCAGATGAAAACCATGTGGTCACAGGGAGCAGGTGTAAACTCCTCACAGACGGCACCCGAGGTCAGGATCGACCCTGGGTCTCTGTCGCCATGAGGGAGTGGCTCTGCCAGCTGTGCCACTGTGTCATTCATCTGCCGTGCAGATTTGTTAAGCATCCTCTGCACTTTATTATCCCACCACCATCTTACTCAATTCCCTCACTTCCCATTTCCCACACTCGGTGCAAAGTTGCAGTCGATTTAGAGTAGATTCTTCGAGCTTCTGTCCCCACTATTTTTAAATGCTTGTTTGTGGTTTATTATTGTCCTGCATACCACAGTACAATGAAAAACATTTTGGCCCTCTGCTTTGAATTTTCCATATAGCACAATAGGAAAATGGCAGCGCATGGAAAATGGGAATTTTGTTTTTTCAATTGCATGACCACAAAAATAATGCATTGTGCAAATGAATTCTTAAACAATAGAAATTCATGCCATGACATGAGCCAGTGAGCTTCTGTATCCATGAAAGACTAAAATATCCCGTTTCCCAGCTTTTATGATATGACGCCCATCAAGTGCACCTTGCAGGTATATTTTAACTGGGAAGAGAAACTGCCTCCAAATACCTGTTAATACTTGAATGAAACTGTGATCTCTCTAATCCTTTAAGGAGAAAGAATGGTGTCAAAACTTGAGTGAGATTATAGAAAGCGCAATGCATTATATTCACTATTAGCAGGTCTGTCGAGGATGATTTGTGGTGTGTTGTGCTGGCTCACATAGAAATAATGATCAAATCATAATACAGGTTAGTTCACTGCATAATCATGCACTGTGTTCTACCTCGCTGCTGTTTACTGAAGCTTACCAGTTCCTAACAAAAACACAAAACACTTTGGACGTAGCTTCTGTGAGTTTTTTTGCTTTTCGCACCAGAACTTGTTTGTGTGACTCAGGAAGAATATTCATGTGACCTTGCGTATGTTTACATGATGTTTCCAGGATGAAATTGTGGGCATAATGAGAGCTCTGCTGTTCTTAGACTATAGTATCAATTACAGTTCTTTTTACATGCTGTCAGCTGTAGTTCATTTTCTCTTGCATTCACTTTAGGTTCTGGCTTTGAGATCCTGCTTGAGATTTGAGCATGAAATCCCACGTTCACACTTGGGGAATGCTGCATATGATCATGTGATAGGAGCAGAATTAGGCCATTCGGCCCATCAAATCTTCTCCGCCACTCAAACTTGGCTATCTATCTCCTCCTCCTAAACCCATTCTCCTGCTTTCTCCCCTTAATCTGTGACATCCGTACTAATCAAAAATCTATCTATCTCTGCCTTAAATATATCCACTAGCTTGGCCTCCACAGCCTTCTGTGGCAAAGAATTCCACAAATATGGTAGGACATCTTTTTGGTAGGTGGGGGAGGTTAGCTGATAAACTGATTCCTTGTCAGTTCTCACTGGTAAACGTAAGGTAGCCTAGTGTTATTTATAAGAACAAATGTTATCTGTGTTGAGGCCAGTATTTAACTCCTCAACCGTGAGTTAAGGACTGCACAGTGGTGCAATGGTAGTGATGCTACCTACAGCGCCCGAGACCCGGGTTTAACCCTGATTACAGGTGACGACAGCATGGAGTTTGTATGTTCTCCCTATGTCTACAATGGTTTTCTTTAGGTTCTCTGATTTCCTTCCCCACTCCAAAGATGTGCAAGTTTCACATGTCAATTGGCCTCGAAAATCACCCCTCGTGTGTAGGAAGCGAAAGAGGATACCAGAACTCGTGCAAGCATGATCCATGATTGGGGTAAAAATTGTAAATTGGCCGTAGTGTAGGACAGAGCTAGTGTATAGGGATTGTTGGTCAACGCAGACTCGGAGGGGCAAAGGGCCTGTTTCTGTGCTGTATCTCTGAGCTAATCTAAAAAAAACTAAACTAAACACCGAGTCATGTTTGAGACTCATACTTCAGTTGCAAAAGCTCCAGTCTTGTGAACTTTACCCGTGTACCACTAGGCATCCTGTTAATCCTGGCTAAATTGGAGTAGCTATGGTATTAAAATTGAGTAAGGGCTGATGTACTGCTAGGCCATTTTGGTCAAGTTAAATGTGCCTTTGCTGAACTGACAAAAGCTGATGAAAGGTGCCAGTTTTTCTGTGCCCTAGATAAGAGCTGTAGAGAAAGAATGGGACATCTGCAGAAGTCTTACAAGGGGGTGTAAAATGCATGAAACTGATTGGGTCAATGCAAACCAGATTTTACTTCGGAGTCACGTGAGTGACTACGTGAAGAACCCGCCTGGCGCTGGCAAACGGCATTACGTCGACGCTGACGGCAGAAGCAGGAGCTGCACAGACAGCTCCTCGACAGCGGTAGGTTCGGACCGGCAGGTAAGTGCAGTGAAAAAATATTAGGACGGGGAAAAACTCCGTGCCTGGTGGAAACCAGGGTTTTAAAGGTTTAAATAACAAAATAAAGTTTAAACTGAATTGAAATACTCTGTTTAAACAACGGAGTTTTGAATAGAACGTCCCGGGGAAAGAATACCCAGTGATCGGGACGAGAGATTAATTACGGGGCTGGTTCCGATACTGGTACCGTTTAAAATACGGTAGAAAGGTTTAAATGCTCCACAATTTTGGCAGGATATTTTAAAAGTCAGAAAGACTGTATTTTAAAAAAGTTAATAAAATTCGCGATATGGAGAAAGTACTCCATAATATAAAAAGAAACTAGGGTCACAGTACCCAAACAGTTCCCCAAAAAAGACCCTGAGGGGCTTGAATGTACTAAAGACCAGGGTCACAGTACCCAAACAGTTCCCCAATAAAGACCCTGAGGGGCTTGAATATACAAAATATGGCTATGTGCCAAATTGAGAAATAAAAACTCTGACCCTGGATAGGGTGGAGGAAGTCTCTTTGGATATAATTCCAAGTGGATCAGGGCTGCAAAAGACAGACCCTGCAAGTGGTGATGTGAATTATGAATGCACACCACAAATAAAATAAAATTAAAAGTGAATCTAAAGGAAGTGGTGAGGCTATGGAAAAAACCTAGCTGCCTACATTAATTATATGGTATCTCACCAACTTCAAGAATACGATAAAACTTTATGTTTTTATTTAAATATCAATGGTTAATCCATTTATAAATATCCATGTCTCAAATATATGAGATATAAGAAATACAATTTCAAAGTTTCAAAATGGTGCAAATATGTAATACTTTCAATATAAAATAAATTGCCATTAGTTGTGGAGCTTAATAGGAAGAAATATATATAATTTACCGAATCTGCATCATAGGGTTGCAGATTAATACAAATCAGGATATATTAAACTCCTGATTATTATAGAATACCTGCCTTATGATAAATCAAAGATATTAATTACAAAAGAACAGACCACTGATCTTTAAACTTTGGGAAGGAAAACTATGATCCAATAAAAATTTTGATTATGGATCAAAACAAAGACAAAGATCTTTTATCTTACGGTGAAAAAAAACCAAAAAAAACCCCAAAAAAAACAAAAAACAAAAAAAAAAAAAAAACTATGATCCAATGAAAAATTTGATGATGGATCAAAATAAAGGCAGAAGTGGTATTATCCAAACAAAGCCTTATCTTAACCTATATAATTGGGGAAAAGAAGGCTTGATGTACGTTGAAGAGGTGCAAACATCTGGTTACAAACTAAGTCATGAAATCTCCAATTATGGGGGATTACAGGTGTATTATGATGGTTAAAACTTAATATAACTAAGGAGGATTGGTTCACCTGTATAAGGGAAAAACTGATTTCAGGTTTGCACTCAAAAGTAAATTTTAAAAAGAAGGGGAACGTACATGTATATTATAAAATTAC
The DNA here is from genome assembly GCA_035221665.1 of Okamejei kenojei. NCBI lineage: Eukaryota > Metazoa > Chordata > Chondrichthyes > Rajiformes > Rajidae > Okamejei > Okamejei kenojei. The sequence goes on from CM069143.1 coordinate 38,729,898, forward strand.
CTTAGTGTAAAGATTCATGGTATAAACCATACAATAATATCATTATTTACACTTTCACAGTGTAAGAAAATAGAAACATCTAGAACATGGAAAACTGTTGGGATTAACAAAGTGTTAATCAATATTACAGGTGCTTGAAATTAATTAAAGTGGGTCAAGCTGTGCAAGTTAAAACTTGTCCAAACAATCAATCAGTTCAAGTTTGTTAAACTGAACACTGAAGGAACAATATACTGATAAAAGATCAGCACTTGCACTAATGAGGTACATGGTATGGGTTATCTCGATTACATTTAAATTAGAAGAGATAAAGAGCAGCTGCAAATTAGTGCCTGCCATTACAAACCTGGTGGGAGGTAGGACTTGACCCATTACATAAAGCATATGCTCAGGCATTAATAAAATATTTTTAAATTACTATTCTGAATTCAGAAGTAATTTAAGCACCATAAGAGTGGGGAAAGTGTTCCATGATACAAATATGTATTATTGTTGTTGACATACTTTGTTCCTCCATTAGGTTAGGGGAAAATATAAATAAAGTTCCAAAAGAAGGAATACAGAAGCTTATAGAATATGTATGCCTTGTGAAGAGGCTTATGCAAAATATCAAATGATACGTTATCATTATTAGTAATGTAAAAAAGGTTCATAAGCTGCTTCAACTATAAAATTACAACTGAAGCAAGTGTTACAGATGATGTACAGCTTCTGTGAATGTTTGGGTAAAGATAAGAATATTATCTATTCTTATAACAACAATTGATATGTTTTTTGTTAAGCGGACTGCAGACAATTATACCAGGCAAACATAAATGGTTTGTCCTAAGAATTTTCCAAACATTCGTATTAATTGTTGAAGTATAAGGAGTTATGGATAAAAAAGATCGATTGTTTTATTATGGAACTGTCCATGTCGTATCAAGATGAACAATACCACGGCTGTGGCATATGTTAACTATGGTCAAATTTGGGAGGAAAATATATTGTCATTATTTTGCATACTTACGATTAATCTGGTTGTATACAGATTAAATCACTGATTTTAAATATTTCTTGTGGGTCACAAGATAAGTCAAACAACAATTATGGGATTATCTAAGTAAACAGATGTGGTATGTTTTAAAGTTTAGTCCACCTGTTTATCTCTAAGGAAGAGACAATGGTATCGGAAGATAACAAATTTGGGAAGAAAAACATATTGTCATTAATATGGATTACTTACGATTAATCTGATTGCATACAGATTAAATCACCGATCTTTCGAATATTCTTGTGGGTAATCTAAGAACAGTGAAGGTGGATGCTTTCTCCCAATTACATGAGGAAAAGATTCTTTGTGTTCCTCATTTTTGTTTAATAGGGCAGTGTCTGATGAATATGTAGCAGGACACTGCCAGGGGCATTTTGGTGGCCCAATATGGGTCCTTTATGGTTTCATATATAGTGTGATTTTGAACTGCTAGTGATGATTCATAATGGCAGCAATTTATTGAAGTCAAAAAAGGGGTCTCGACCTAGGTCGTTGCCTGTCTCCCTTTGTTCTTTGGATGCTGCTGCACCCACTGGGATCTCCAGGTTGAGAAACCCTGCAGTAATTTATTGTTGTACAAAAACCTCCATAAGTGAAAATATGAATTTGACTATCTACAGGTTGACCAGACCATCTCAACAGCTGATGGTCAAAGAAGTCTATGAATGTAAACCAATATTACAATATATCAATAAAATAATTATGTATAAAAAAGTGTTATACCTGCAATTTGCGGAAATAAGTCTAAATAACTATATTTTGTTATAAGAAATTGGAGGTCTGTATATACAGTAAAGTTATTTTGTCATTTAGATATATGTGAATTCCTTGTGGATTGCATTTTCTAAGTATCTAATTGATAGAGCCAATTATAGGGCTCAGAGTGTTACCGTCTTATAAACGGACAATATATTAACCAAGAAGTTATCAGATGCATTCATAATATCCCAATATGGAAAGGGATATATATGTAAATGTTAATAAAATATATATATGTGTGTGTGTATATATATATATATATATATTATATATATATATATAGATATAGATATAGACATGTGTATATGTATATATAATCTGTCCAAAATTGTAAAAAATATAAAGGCAGGAGATAAAAAATCTTGAAATGCCTTAAGAAATGGACTTTAACTCTATCTATGATTCAAAAAACTTAAACATTGAAAATAATAATTCTGATAACTTTAGTATCAATATAAGAGTGCAAACATTGCTAATGTTACGTTATAATGGCATGTGGATACAAATTGCATTATCATATATGTTTATGAATCTACCAAACAAAGCACGCCAAGAAGACCTGAAAACAAAACCAAGGTAAACCTATAAGCACATCCTGCTGGCTTTAAGTTGTGTGTGTGTGTGTGTGTGTGTGTGTGTGAACATTGATGAAAATGTTGCAGTAGGTAAGAGTCTGTGGCAATGAGACTGCTTATTACACACAAAAACCACATTGGGTTCAGTAAAACTGATGGTTATAGAGGAATGTATTTCTAGATGGTTAATAATTGGATACATTCAGTAGGAACTAGACACTGAAAGGTGGAAAATCACTCTGTTAATAAGGAAAATACATTCACAAGAATGGCACAGGATGAGCCACTCAAGCAAAGATGCAAGGCCGCAGGAGGCTGTAGATTACTGTTAAAATAAAGGAACCAGTCATGGTGTCAGATTTAGACACACAATGTTCGGTTCGCTATAATTGTCGCTTTGTCATGCCATAAAAAATATATATCAATTGGTATTTGTGATAAATTTGCTTTTCAATGGAAAGGGCATTATTTTCATTTTTATAATGTGAAAATTATTTATCACATAACTTGAGGCAATGTTTGGGGAAAATGTGTTATTCGCTCGTTATTGTGTTAATGAGCCGTACTGTCGTATGGAATAAATTCTACGACACGAAAAACACAGAAAGCTTTAAACTCTTCACGTAGTCACTCACGTGACTCCGAAGTAAAATAGTAAGATTAAACGAGAACTTACCAGTTCGAAGTTTGATCGTTATTTTATGAGGAGTTACGATGAGGGATTACGTGAAGAACCCGCCTGGCGCTGGCAAACGGCATACTTCAAAGCAGCGGCATGAAAAACACAGAACACAAAATAGCCGAAGTAACATAGTAAGGCTCATAATAGACTTAGAACTACCAGATGATCATTTATTTTATGAGGGTGGGGAGTGGTTCGGAGCAGTACGGCTCATAAAATAACGATCAAACTTCGAACTGGTAAGTTCTCGTTTAATCTTACTATTATACATAGTTTAAATAATATTGCAAAGCTTTATTTGGATAGTTGTTGATTGGTTGAAATGTTAAACTTTGTCTGGGTTGCCTGAATCTCAGGGCACATGTTGCATTATTCATCTGTGTTAGCTTCTTTCTAGAAGCTCCTTTCAAATACAATGTATTAGTTACTATGTTATTGGGTTGTGGAACTGTCCATCATGTACTGTAGTAATAGATATGTGTTATTGGACTGTACAGAGACCACCACCATTTGGTTCGGCCCCTCAAGGTTCGGGAACATATAAAAGGTAGCTCCCACGAGGTCCGATGTCGATCTTCTGGAAGAACGTTTGGGACTGCGTGACCTTTTGGAGTGTCTCTGCTTGCACAAGGCTGAAAGGGCTTGGCCAAGCAGATACAAGGATCGAACCAGTGGTGGTTAGGTATTGTATAAGGGAATTGTTACTGTGCTTTCCAAAATAAAGTTTAGTCGCTCAAGTGCTTGATTCAGTATTTTATTGACTGAAACTAGACTGGGGGGAGCTTAGAATGAGCTATTTACAACCCTAAAAGGGTCCAGTTTGTTAGTAATCCACCTCCCGCTGTTCCATGAGCAAGGTAGTGGAAGAGGTGGTGAACTACTCACTGGCTGTGCTGAGATGGATCTCTATCCAGGAATAAAATGCCTGCAGTGTCTTACAATTTCCTCTTATTCCGTTTGCTTTACAGGTATCTCCAGAACTAATATGGTGCGTGTTTCGAGCACTGACGCTCCTGTAGTCGACACTGCGCTTGTAGCCATCATCTGCAGTGCCCTGACAACAATCCTACTGGCCGTCCTTCTTCTCTGTTTCATCCACTGCAGACGGCTGATTGCAGAAAAGCAGAGCAATGGTAACGCTGGATAGTTGCCTGGTGTTTGCCTGTGCTGTTACTTATCTGATCTGGCATTAGCTGCTTGCATCTTGTTGCTGCATCCATCTCGGTAACAGTAGAATACACCACCAGTCTGCCCCACCACTCAATATCATCACGGTTGATCTATGCTGACCTCAACTCCTCTTCTCTGCCTGTCCTTGCCGCCCTCAATTCTTCAATCTTTCATCTTTTATCTATCTCCTCCATGTATATTTCCGCCCTCCACCCCTCAAGAAAATTCCAGAGATTTACTTCCTGCTGAGAGAACAAATTTCTCCACGCCCCAGTTTCACGTCTGATGCATTCCCTCGATGCAGACTGGGCTCTCTGCTGATGTCCATTTCTTATGTACATCTTCCTTGGACAGTGATACAGCCAATCCTTCTTCCCACCACCTATAATGTAGAGGCTGTAAAAGCCAGCCTCACACTACTCATTGTTTGTATATTTAATCTTGTTTTCGGCTATCTTGAACGGTTTATGGGCAGAGCAGCCACTATATTTCAAACATATCTTATTATGAGGAAAGCAATAGAACTGTCAGGTGCGGTGTAGGCATTTTATATATGGGGTGGTCATTTCTCCTTTATAAAACATTAAACCTCTTCACTTAAACTTCTTAAAGTTAATGTAAAGTAATTAAAAAAATAATAATAACAACTTTCCCTTTCATTTTGTGAATATGAAAGTTTCCACTGAATGCATCTTAGCAATGTCCCTCCTGAAATAGATTTCATTCATTCAGATTTTTCCTTTTAGGACACCAGAGGCCTCCAGTGAATGAGAGAGTCAGAGTGGACTCTTCATCTTCAGAGGGACAGATAGGTGACACAAGCACAGAAGCTTTGATGAAATACAGTCGGAATATCAATGTTGTGAATAATTCAGCACAGCCTTCAGGTAAGAGTGACCTGAATGAAAAAACATGACTGCAATGGTACAAGAAAGTGACCTACACCATCTTAAGGGGGTGGGAAAGAGAGGAACAATAAATGTGGGTTTTTTCCAACATTGCTCAAATCCACCACACTCTGCAACAAAATGTGAAATTCTTTTTATTTTTAAGTTACAAAAAGGTTAAAAGTTATGACTTTATCAGCCTGTTCCCATTCACTAAAATCATGGATGATGACGTCCAATTTTCTGCCCAGTTCCCATACCACTTTATCCACAAGATAAATCTCTGCCTTGAATAAGCTCAATGACAGAGGATTGTATTGTAGAGAATTCTAAAGCTTCACCACACTATAGGTGTAGAAGTGTCTCTTCAAGCCCTGATTCTGTAATGGGGCTGTCCCACTGTACAAGCTAATTCAAGAGTTCTCCCGAGTTTCCCCTGATCCAAACTCTTGAGAATTACGGTAATAGCCGCTCGTAGGTACTCGGGGCTCTCGTGGACATTTTTCAACATGTTGAAAAATCTTCACGAGCTTACCGCGTTTCCCGAGTACCTGCCGTTAGCTTTACGAGCCGCTAAGAGACGTCCTGAGCTCCGAAGTAGCTGCTACGTACATTCTACGTGCTTACCACGAGTTTGATATTTTTCTTTTACTCGGGAGAGCTCTTGAATTAGCTCATACAGTGGGACAGGCCCTTAACTCTGCTCCCAGGTTTTTGCCTTTCCAGCAAAGAAACGACTCCTTGGCATGTACACTCTCAACCCTTTTTAGAATCTTGTACAATGAAGTAATTTATTGATATAAATGTATTTTTACACAGGATGAATGTGAATTTATATTCAATGAGGCACAATAACATTCTGAGTGGTTATTATGCTTGAACTATCACTGGAGATGTACATATATTTTGAATAACATGCAAACAGAAGAAATAATTTAGCATTTATCTGATCTTGGTTGTCATACATTTCTCAACTGCTGGCCTGCACCCAAACAGATTCTGTGGGCAGTGTTGTCCTAATTAATAGAAAATTAGACGAATGGTCAGCTAACTCCTCTTTACTTTGCTTTATCGTGGAAACGGGCCCATCGGCCTACTAAGTCCGTGCCGACCAGTGATCACCCCCATACACTAGCACTATCCTCCACACTAGGGGCAATTTACAGTTTGCAGAAGCCATTGAACCTACAAACCTGTCTTTGGAATGTGGAAGGAAACCGGAGCGCCCGGTGATAATCCACACTGCCACAGGGAGAATGTACAATCTCCACACAGACTGCAGCCACAGTCAGGATCGAACCCGTGTCTCTGGCGCTGTAAGGCAGAACTCTACCGCTGCGCCACTGTGCTGTCCTTAATCTGTTCTTGAAGGAAGATGGTTTTTGATTAGTACTTGAGAAATAGCCATTGTCATCAAGTAATGTCACGAGGTCTTAATATTCCTTGGAAGCTTAATTGAACATTTTGTTCTATGGCTGGCACCTCTTGGTGCACTAAAAAAAATAATCTAAGGCTGAGGTCCAGTCCTGAGTACCTAAAGTACAATTATTTGCCTCGGATGATGAAATGAAACTCTCAGATCAACCAAACTAATCATAGACGTTGAAAGTCAAAGGTGAGTTTGATACCGTGTCGAAGGGAATGTGCCCTATCATTTAGTAGTATGTCTGAGATGTTGGAGTATGCTGTATCATTCTGAATCTGGAGGACCAAATTCTGAGTTTTGTACCTCGCTGAACAGGAATAAAAATCTGATAATCACGGTAAAGGTCAGAACGTCTGAGCGGAGCAGTGACGCAGTGTTAGAGGTGCTGCCTTAGAGCATCACAGACCCGAGTTCAATCCTGACTACGGGAGCTGTCTGTACGGAGTTTGTCCATTCTCCCTGTGACAGCGTGGATTTTCACCGGGTGCTCCGGTTTCCATCCACCTCCTCTTCACACAAAGACGTGTTGATTAATTGGCTTCTATAAATTGTCCCTAGTGTGTAAGATAGAACTAGTGTGCAAGCATCGTTGTTTGCCATGGACATGGTGGGCCAACTTTTCCATACTGTATTACTAAACTAAACTAAAGCATACTCCAACATCTCATACATACTACTGAATGGTAGAGCACATTCTCGTCAAGCTGGAAAGTCTGCAGAGAAAATTTACAAGGATGTTGCCAGGACTCAAGGGGCTAAGCTACAGGGAGAGGTTGAGCAGTATAGGGTTTCATTCTTTGGAGCGCAGTAGGGTGTGGTGTGATCATATAGAGGCATATAAAATCATGAGAGGAATAGAACTGGTAAACGCACAGTGTTTTGGCCAGAATAGGGGAATTGAGAACCAGAGGACATAGGTTTGAGGAGGAACCTGAGGGGTAACTTTTTTAGCAAAGGATGGTGGGTATATGGAATGAGCTGCCGGAGGTTATACTTGAGGCAGGTATATCACAACGTTTAAGAAAACATTTGGACAGATACAAGAATAGGATAGGTTTAGAGGGATATATAAGCCAAACACAGGCATGTGCAACTAGTGTAGATGGGACATGTTGATCGACGTTGGCATGCTGGGCTATAGGGCCAGTTTCCATGCTGTACGACACTCTGACTAAACTAAACTTTTAATTGATGGTCCTTTCCCTATTTGGACTATTAAAAATAAACCTCTAAAACATCAAAATTGGAGTTTACATATCAAATCGTAGATGTAAAAAAAAATGTTTATATTTTAAAAGCAAATATTTTATATATTTGAAAGCAACAGCATGGTATTCGATAGGAAAATGGACTTGGTGAGATACTCCAGCACTTTGTGATTGGCTCAAGATCCCAGCATCTGCAGTTCCACGGGTCCTAAGCAAATGGATGTTGGCCTTTATTATAAGGACCAGGAGAATGAAACTCAAGATTCTTTGCTGTGAGTAGGGCTTGGGTGAAAACAAACCCAGAGTGCTTTGGGTTTGTTATTCAAGGGAGGCTGCAGGTGACTTGGAGGCGCAGCAGAGGAGGCTCACTGCATGATTTCTTGAATTAAGGTAAGGCCAGCTTTGAGGGTATGAGAGAAGGTCTCGCTCAAGTTGACTGCAGCAGGTTATTAGAGGGGAAAGGAACATTGGCCAAGTGGAATGTTTTTAAAAGTGTAGTGAAGAAAGCTCAGGATGTGTACGTCCCCGTTAGAGTGAAGGGCAAAGCAGGTAAACGTAAGGAAGCTTGGCTGACGAGGGAAATTGAGACATTAGTCAAAAACAAGAAGGATGCAAAGGTCAGGTGTAGGCAGCTGGGATCAAGAGCATCCATGGAGGGGTTTCAGGAACTAAGGAGTAAACTGAAAGAGGAAATCAGAAAGGCAAAATGGGGCCAGGAGATAGCTCTGGTGGGTAGCATGAAGGACAATCCCACAATATTTTATAAATACATACGGGGGAAAAGGGTGACTGGAGAGAGAGTGGGACCTCTCAGGAATCAAAACAGTCACCTCAGTGTGAAGCCACAGAAGATGGGCAAGGTCCTAAATTAGTATTTCTCCTCTGTATTTACTGAGGAGAAAGACAGTAGAATGGAGGCAATTGGAGCAGGCACTGGAAGTGTCTTGAGAGCAGTGAGGGTTACTGTGGAAGACGTACTGAAGGTACTGTCATGATTGAAGGTGGACAAATCTCCAGGGCCTGATCTTATCTATCTGAGGACATTGTGGGAAATTAGAGAGGAAATTGTGGGAACCCTGGTTCAAATTTACGAGTCGTACATAAATACAGGAGAGGTGCCGGAAGTCTGGAGGGTGGCAAATGTTGTACCTCTTTTCAAGAAGGGATGCAGGGAAAATGCTGGGAACAATAGGCCGGTGAGCTTAACATCTGTAGTTGGTAAGTTACTGGAGAGTATTCTGAGGGATAGGATATACAGACATTTGGATGGGCAAGGGCTGATTAGGGATAGTCAGCATGGTTTTGTACATGGGAGGTCGTGTCTCACAAATCTGATTTTTGTTTTGAAGACATACCCAAAAAGGTTGATGAGGGCAGAGCTGTAGATGTTGTGTACATGGCATTCAACAAGGTTCCGCATGGTACACTGCCCTGGAAGGTTAGATCGCATGGGATCCAATGGAAGATAGCTGAATGGATAGCAAATTGGCTCCATGGAAGGAAGCAGAAGGTAATGGTGGAAGGTTGCTTCTCATACTGAATGCCTGCACATAGTGATGTGCCTCAAGGTTCAGTGCAGGGCCCGTTACTGTTTGTCATCTACATCAATGATTTATGTGAGAACATACAGGGCAAGATTAGCACATTTGCTGATGATACCAAAGTTAGTGGTTTTGCAGTGAAGATGGTTGTGAACGATGGCAGCAGGATCTGGATCACTTGGCCAGATGGTGGAGGAATGGTTGATGGAATACAGAGAGGTGTGAGGTATTGCATTTTGGATGTCAAACTAGGGTAGGATCTACACAGTAAATGGTAGGCCTTTGGGTATTGTTGTAGAGCAGAGGGATCTAGGAGTACAGGTACATGGTTCCTTGAAGGTCGAGTTGCAGGTAAAAAAGTTGAGTTGTGGTCAAAAAGTATTTTGGCACATTGGGCATCATCAGTCAGAGTATTGAGTATAGAAGTTGGGAAGTCATGTTGCAGCTATATAAGATGTTGGTGAGACCGCATTTAGAATATTGCATTCAGTTCTGGGCACCATGTTGTAGGAAAGATACTGTCAAGATTGAAAGGGTTCAGAAAAGATTTACGAGGATGTTGCCAGGACTGAAAGTGTGAGCTGTAGAGAGAGGTTGAGTAGGCTGGATGTCTATTCCATGGAGGATGAGGGGAGACAAAATCCTGAGAGGAATAGATTGGGCAGTTGCACAGTCTTTTGCCCAGCATAGGGGAATCGAGGACCAGAGGACATAGGTTCAAGATAAAGGGGAAAAGATTTATTGGGAATCCGAGGGGTAACGTTTTCACACAAAGGGTGGTGGATGTACGGAACAAGCTGCCAGATGAGATAATTGAGGCTGGGACTAAGCCAACGTTTAAGAAACAGACAGGTACATGGATAGGACAGGTTTGGAGGGTTATGGACCAAGCGCAGGCATGTGTGAATAGTGTAGCTGGGAAATTGTTGGCCGGTGTGGACGAGTTGGGCCGAAGGGCCTGTTTCCACACTGTTTCACTATGACTCTAATGCCCCTAATCACTATGTGCCCCACCCAAGGTTTCCGTGCGGTTCCCGGAGGTTTTAGTCAGTTTCGACCATTAGGGAGACTGACAAAAACCTCCGGGAACCGCACGGAAACCTTGGGTGGGGCACAAATTCTCCAGAGGTTTCTTTTCAGTTTTCCTAAGTGGGACAGGGGCATAAGGGCTGTGGTCTGAGGAAAGACTAGGGAAATTAATCTATGATCTCTGAAACAGAAGAATGAAAGGTGACCTCATTAAAATAAGATTTTGGCAATGTCTGAACAGGATGGAATCTGTGTGGATATCTCCTTCATGGATGAGTGGTCATCATGGGGACATTGTCTCTGGATAAATGAACAGTTGTTTAAGACTGAGATGAAGAGGAAATTATCTTGGGGTTGTAAATCTTTGAAATTATTTTGCCTAGAGAGCTTAGGATACTGAGTGATTGAGGTATATCAATGTTGATAGGTAGACTTTAGTCTTCAGTGGAGTTCACAAGTTATAGGAGTAGAGTTAGGCCATTCGGCCCATCACGTTTATCCGCCATCCAATCATGGTTGATCTCTGCCTCCTAATCCCATTTTCCTGCCTTCTCCCCATGACCTTTGATACCCGTTCTGTCTTAAAAATATCCACTGCCTTGGCCTCCACCCTCTGTGGCAAAAGAAGTTCCTCCTCACCTTTCTAAAAGAGCACCCTTTAACTCTGAGGCTATGACCTCTAGTCTTACACTTTCCCACCAGTGGAAGCATCCTTTCCACGTCCACTCTATCTATGCCTCTCAGTATTCTGTAAGTTTCAATGAGGTCCCCCCCAAACCTTCTAAACTCCAGCAAGTACTGGCCCAGTGCTGTCAAGTTGGGAGTAAATAGGAAAGTAGAACTGACACCAAACATGAGACTGGGCGACATGATAGTGCAGCGGTGGAGCTGCTGCCTTAAACCCCTGTCTCACTGTGCGAGTTGGCCCACGAGTGACCCCGGGTTTTCACTCGTGGTGATCACGTAGCGGGAACGTCGGAACTCGCACGAGCAACTTATCGACTCGTGGCGCTAACGGCAGGTACTCGGGAAACTTGTTAACTCGTGAAAAAAATCAAACATGTTTGATTTTTTCCACGAGTCAAATTAACTGTTCAAGTTAAAAATGGAAACATTTAAACTCGTTGTAATAACGTAGTGGCCCCGTGCGTTTATCTTAGTGTCTCGTGAGTCTACCGTGGGAACTTTAATAATCTGTTCTTTTGCTCGAGTAAAGACTGAACCAAAGATAGACACAAAATGCTGGAGTAACTCAGCGGACCAGGCAGCATCTCTGGAGAGAAGGAATAGAGTCGAGATCCTTCTTCAGACTTACCCGAAATGCCACCCATTCCTTCGCTCCAGAGATGCAGCCTGTCCCGCCGAGTTACTCCAGCATTTTGTGTCTATCTTCGGCCTTTCTGCCACTTGTCCTTTATTACTGAGGCGCCTGCCCCGTGGCTTCACTCTGTCTCAATGAACGGCTTAAAGACCTGCCGAAGGGGCAAGTCTGGGGTGGTGAGTGGGATGTGTCCACGTGTGATGCTCCATCCACCCCCCCGGGGCCGAGAGTGTGGGATTGGGAAGGAACTGCAGATGCTGGTTCACACCGGAGATAGACACACACAATGCTGGAGTAACTCGGCGGGACAGGCTGCATCTCTGGAGCGAAGGAATGGGTGGCATTTCGGGTAAGTCTGAAGAAGGGTCTCGACTCTATTCCTTCTCTCCAGAGATGCTGCCTGGTCCGCTGAGTTGTGTGTGTGTGTCTCTCTCCCTCTCTGTCTATCTGTTTGTATCTGTGTGTGTGTCTGATGTTGGGTCCCGGTGGCCGCTCAAAGTCACCCGAGCTGCTTCATTCCTCTGAAGTGGTGGCCAGCTGCTGTCTGTGTGTATCTCTCTCTCTATGTGTGTGTGTGTGTGTGTGTGTGTGTCTCTCTCTCTCCCTCTCTGTCTATCTGTGTGTATCTGTGTGTGTGTCTGATGTCGGGTCCCGGTGGCCGCTCAAAGTCACCCGAGCTGCTTCATTCCTCTGAAGTGGTGGCCAGCTGCTGTCTGTGTGTATCTGTGTGTGTGTGTGTGTGTGTGTGTGTGTGTGTGTGTGTGTGTCTCTCCCTCTCTGTCTATCTGTGTGTATCTGTGTGTGTGTGTGTGTGTGTGTGTGTGTACTGTCGGGTCCCGGCGGCCGCTCAGTCACCCGAGCTGCTTCATTCCTCTGAAGTGGTGGCCAGCTGCTGTCTGTGTGTATCTCTCTCTCTATGTGTGTGTGTGTGTCTCTCTCTCTCCCTCTCTGTCTATCTGTGTGTATCTGTGTGTGTGTCTGCTGTCGGGTCCCGGTGGCCGCTCAAAGTCACCCGAGCTGCTTCATTCCTCTGAAGTGGTGGCCAGCTGCTGTCTGTGTGTATCTCTGTGTGTGTGTGTGTGTGTGTGTGTCTGCTGTCGGGTCCCGGCGGACGCTCAATGTCAGTCACCCGGGCTGCTTCCTTTTTAAAAATTATTTAAAATAGAGATCCATTGAAAAAAAGTATTTAAAAACATAAAACAACAAGAAATGCTTGGTTACTGGAGGATGCGCATTTTCCCATTGTAGGTCATATCAATAGATGCGCCGCGCTGAAATAACTCAAAACCACAGGATGGAGATGTATTTTAACATTGTTGCTTTATTAAAACATACCTTCATTCACGGTTGGCTCAAGAGTAACGGGAGAGGAACTTGCTAACTCGGGAGAGGAACTAGGAACATCGCAGCAATGACATACCCGTGGGAACTCGTATTACACACTTGATCATAAACTTGCAGTCTCGTGCACAGCCACGAGTCTGTCACTCGGGGTACCTCGTGGGTCAACTCGCACAGTGAGACAGGGCCATTACAGCGCCAGAGACCAGGGTTCGATCATGACAACTGGTGCTGCCTGTACAGAGTTTCTACGTTCTTCTCGTGACAGTGTGGGTTTTCTCCAAGATCTTCGGTTTCCTCCCACACTCCAAAGACAGACAGGCATGTAGGGTTAATTGGCTTGCTATAAATGTAAATTGTCTCTCGTGTGTGTAGGGTAGAGTTAGTGTGCTGGGATCGCTGGTCAGTGCTGACTCAGTGGGCCGAAGGGTCTGTTTCTGCGCTGTATCTCTAAACAAATCATCTTATTTGATTGGGGAACAGGATTGAAGGGCAATAGAGGCTGCTTCTATTTCTTATGCTCTGTGGTAGAAATGTTCTTGCATGTAAAATCATGCTTTAGATCAGCACTGTCCTCAACCAGTTTCTTGCAAAGCTCTGGGCAAAATGATATTTTAATGCACATAATGCATGATGCATTATGAATACTAAAATGATGAGCTGGGACCTTCTGTGTGAAATCGTGCTTGCAGAACATTTGCTGCATCATGTCTCGCTGTAGTGTGAGATCTTAAAGTAGCAGTTTCCTTTGAAATCAACACTTAAATTAGTGGTGCTTCTTTGGTACAGATTTGGCACATGTGGTAGATTGTAATGAAAAAGGGCAGCAGGCACCTCCAATGGCTAGTGGGGTGTTGGTTATCAGGAGAAGCTAAATCACCTCTTTGTACCAGGAGTTGGAATGTTCCTCTAAGTAGTGCAGGTGAAGCCCTCATTCATGTAGAAGTATCCATCCGTTGTCATGGGCCACACCAGTCTTTAAGTGCGTTTATGCAGTATAATTTCACAATAGCAATACAGTGCAGGACACGTCTATCAATATTGTTCCAATACACTTAGTGGCCATCACCACCAATAGTGGTATCCACATATTACTGGATTGTACCTACAAGGAGCAGTTGTGAGTTTACATTCACACTCAGTAAACGGTTTCCGGATTGTAGTCCATTGTGACATGGTTGAAAATATGGCACTATACTATAAAAATTCTAATCAGGATAATGTTCGAGAAGGAAATTTTCAGGCGGGAATGAAAAAAATGTACTTTCTTCTGAAAATAAACAAAAATAAAATGTGTCAGCAGGTAAAACCACAAACAGTCATTTCACCTTCACAAGCCCTTGTGTTCTGTTCTTACATTTAGGTTCAACAGATGTGGTTCAGCCTAAAGAAGCACCATTTACATTAAGATCTTGTTTTGTAACCTATCTGTGTCCCTCAGGATTTGATGACCAGGGCAGAAGGTAAGCTTTGGAAAGTTCATTTGCCTTTTAATAGGTTTCAGAATGGTCACATTATATGTGTAGGGATCAGTGGCAGTGTTGTGAACCAAAGTGGTTGGTGGAATATCATCTTATTCCATTCAAGAAGGAAGGCGGTGATAAATGAAATTTCAAAAGCCTTGTTTGCCCAGTTAGACAAGTGGCATGATTAAATTTCTAAAAAATGTTCCTCAGGTTATTGGAATGCTCATCTTCCAGTGTTGCTTTTATTATAAGTCATTCTATCATAAATAGCTGGTTTGGTTATAATTAAATGATTAAATTTAGCGATACTTGATTGTGCCGAACTGCAAAATTCATTTCACTTTATTGTGTATGTGATGAATAAATTGATTGATTTATTTATTGATTGAATTACTTTGATGCATCTCATTGTGCATGCATGTGATGTACTCTGAGTGTGTGGTTTGGTATCGCTATGGTATAGTTGTCTTCTACCAGAAACTCCTGTGAGTTACTGATGGAGAATGGGAGGAAACCTCTTTACCCACTCTTTTGTCTTGTATGCGACAGAATCTTGCCTTTCAGGTCATGTGTTTTCAGGTCATGTATGTTCAAGGGGAAAGATACACTACATCCACTGGCTCCCCTTCATCCATTTTACTTGTCACATCCTCAAAAAATTCCAGAAGATTAGTCAAGCATGATTTTCCTTTCATAAATCCATGCTAACTTGGACTAATCCTTTTACTGCTATCCAAATACCCCATTATCTTTGCTATAAAGCAGCATCT
The DNA here is from genome assembly GCA_035221665.1 of Okamejei kenojei. Taxonomy (NCBI): domain Eukaryota; kingdom Metazoa; phylum Chordata; class Chondrichthyes; order Rajiformes; family Rajidae; genus Okamejei; species Okamejei kenojei. Next base: position 38,745,106 of record CM069143.1, read on the forward strand.
GCAGTTCCTTCCTACACATGTTCATGGAGGATGTTGTATGAAGAGTAGGGAGATGGATACCAGCCTCGCAGTACAGCTTCTGGATGAAGCCATTCCTTTTGTAGAACTACCGATGAGGATGTGGTTGGGAAGCCTTGGGGATACCCTCTTCAGAAGGGCAGGTGGAGGTTGAAGTTTACACTACAAAGTGTGTGTGTGTGGCATTGTCCCACCAATTCTGATCTGATGTCTCTCACTAACCACTGATTATGCTGAGATTAGCACTGGAAGATAACCATCTGAGCAGTTGCCGTTATTTTCAAGATAGCATTCTGAAGAGTTCTGCCTCCATATTTTAGGTCAATGTTCACCAGCAAGTTTAGTTTCTTTCTGAAGGCACTAACTCAGTTTGTGATCGAGGTTCTATTGATCAGTCATCCTCTAGCAGTAGAGGTGAACTTGAATATCAAAACGCGAGTGAGCTTGGTTTAGTTTATTGATTGGCATCAACAGAGATACAGTGGAATTCATTATACCCTCCCCCCCTTGACTCCATCCATGGGCCCCAACAGTATTTTCAGGTGAGGCAAAGGTTCAGTTTGACCTCCTCCAACCTCATCTACTGCATCCGCTGTTCCAGGTGTAGATTCCTATATATCGGTGAGACCAAATACAGGCTCGGCGATCATTTCGCTGAACACCTCCACTCAGTCCGCCTAAACCTACCAGATCTCCCGATTGCAAAACACTTTAACTCCCCCTCCCATTCCCACACTGACCTTTTTGTCCTGGACCTCCTACATTGTCAGAGTGCGGCCCAGCGCAAATTGGAGGAATAATACCTCATTCCGCTTGGGCAGCTAACACCCCAAGGGTATGAATATTTGCTTCTCTAACGTCAAATGCCCCTTGCCTTCTCTCTCTCTCTCCATCCCACCCCCCTTCCCAGTTCTCGACTAGTCTGACTGTCCTTGATTACATTTTATCTCTGCTTTGTTATTACCTTCTCCCAGCTAACAATGATATATTCTACATTTTCTTTGATCTCCCCTTTGTCTCGTTTTCACACCTCGCACTTGCTTATCTCTATCTCCCTCTCTCCCGAGAGTCTGAAGAAGGGTCTCAACCCGAAATGTCACCCATTCTTCCAATCCAGAGATGCTGCTGTCCCACTAAGTTATTCCAGCATTTTTTGTCTATCTTCAGTTAAATTCTTGATCTGCATGCTACCCGGTGAAAATATTGTACCCAAAATGGGTGCAATAGATCCTCTTCTGAAGCACATGCAAACAGCCACCATATTCCAGCGCCATCTTGCAACTCCCAGGTCCCTGAAATGTCCAGTCTTGGTGCAAAGAAATATGCAATTTCTTTCATTCATGCTTAAGATCCAGTGTCCTGGCGACATTGGATCGATGGAAGTATGGGGCATCACAGCTGAATACAATCACTTAGCTGCCGACCCATATGCAGAGTCCATCAGGAATAATTTACACAGCGCTTTCATATGGTTGTTGTCACCATTTTCCCACTTAGCCAAGACCGACTAAAAGTGATGGCAGCCTCCCCATTTTTTTAACCTCTTAGAATAGAAAGAATAGACTGACTAGGCTTATATTTACAGATATTTACAGGTGCAGGAATAATGTTCCCGATGTTGGGGGAGTCGAGAACCAGAGGTCACAGTTTAAGAATAAGGGGAAGGCCATTTAAGACTGAGATGAGGAAAACCGTTTTCAGCCAGAGAGTTGTGAATCTGTGGAATTCTCTGCCACAGAAAGCAATGGAGACCAATTCACTGGATGTATTCACGAAAGAGTTCAGGAGCTGTCCCACTTGGGCGACCTAATCCGCGAGTTCTGGCCAGTTTGTCCTCGACTCATACTGGCAGCATGGTTGACTTAAGGTCGTAGGAGGTCTTTGTAACTCTCCTTCATGCTCGAGAGTAGTCCCCATGTACTCGAGGCGTCAGCCAAGTCACGGCGTATTTTTCAACATGTTGAAAAATGCCCGTGTAGATTGGCTATAACATGTTAGCCAATCAGAATGCTTAGTAATTATAACCCCACCTAATTATAACATTCATAGTGTAAGATCCTACCCACTGTCTACCAGTTAGAGTAGCAGTGTGAATGTGTGATGACCTGCTTAGTAGTTAATGACCTGAACAATAAAGATGCTGGAGTTTCAACCTGTGTGAGTTTGGACTCTTTACATGGTGTCAGATAATCGGGTCTACCCCGCATCTGTTTACCGCGATTTATTTTGTTTTATCAGTTTTTATTTGCGTGTTTTTGTGAGTTGAGGAAATGGCTAACTTTTTTTTATATTTTTATTTATTTATTTTTTTAAAAAAAATATTTTTATTATAGAAACAAAATAATAACAAAGTACATTATTTTACAATGATGGAAATGGCTAACTCTTGTCGTAAGCCTAGCCCGCTCGTGTTTGATTCTGTTATCGCCGAGCAATGGCGAATGTTTGAGAAGGACTACTCTCATTATATCCGCATCATTCACCGAAACGATCACGACAATTTGATGGCTTCACTATTGTTGAATTTAGCTGGTCCGGAGGCTATGATCCGTGCTGACTTGTTCGAATTTGCACCTGCTCAACTGGATGGGAATGGACAGGTATTGGTGCCAGCTGAACCTATTGACAACTCTATGGTGTTGCTGAGAAAGTTTAGAGAACTGTGTGACCTGCCATCTAACAGAATCCTTGAGAGAACAAGATTCTTTGCTCGTATGCAACAGGCTGACGAGCCTGTGGAACGATCAGTGACCTGAGGCTCATCAGCTCTCGATGCAGATTTGGTGAGTTGACAAATGAGTTAGTTTGCGATAAAATTGTGGGAGGAATGGGCGACCGCAAGCTGCGAGCTGAACTGCTGTGGAATGCAGAACTGACTTTAGAGTAAGCTATTCATACTTGTCGGATGCTGAGACTGTGGCACCACTGGCTCATTTTGATAGTGCGTATGCTAATCAACAGTTAAATGTGAATTTGGCTAGTTACTCTCCACAAAGATTTCTCAATGCGTTCAGCAAAGCTCTGAACATGCCTAACACGAGGTGCACAAACTGTAACTATTTCCACCCCAGGGGGTGCCACTTTTGCGTAGCCCATGGGAAAGTATGTCATAATTGCAAAAAAACTCAACCACTTTGCTAATTGTTGTCGATCCAGGCAAAGCTACTGATCCTATAGTGACCATGATGGTCAATAACAAACCACTGATTGCCAAAGTCTATACCGGCGCCCGTGTGAACGTCATGTCACTCACAGTGTTCAACAAGATAAGAACACTGAGCTCATGAAAAAAGACTCCTCCACTTTACATGCTTACGGAGGGGAAATTCGTCACCCACTGGGCAAAGCCAACTTCAAATGTACAATCAATGAACAGACCAAGGACTTGCTGTTTTACATCGTTCAGCCAAGTTCTGAAACCCTGCTAGGCATCGATGCATGCCATGACCTGGGTTTGGTCTATTTCGGGCGTGCTGTCCACAAACTCTGTTTGACAGAGGAACCAACCAGACAGATGTTATCCAACTACTAAAGATTTGTTTGACAACAAACTCGGCAAACTACCTACAATATATAAGATCATTGTTGACCATACAGTCATCCCAATCCTACGTGCCACTCACCGCGTCCCGCACGCTAAGTGTGAGCAAATACACGATGAACTGAAATGTATGGGCTCCATCGGAGTTCTTGCCGAAGTCAGCGAACCGCAGATTTGGTATCTACCATGGTTGTCACCACAAAGAAAGACAAAAAGGAATTGTGCATCTGCATCAATCCGAAAGATTTGAACACAGCAAAGAAACACCAACACTACCCAATGAGGACCACCGAAGATGTAGCGGCACAAATCGGTAACGCAACGGTTTTCTCAGTCTTGGATGCCAAAAACTCATTCTGGCAAATCCCGTTAGACCGTGCTTCATTGGAGTTAACAACATTCGCCACCCCGTTCGGACGTTACCGATTCTTAAGCATGCCCTTTGGCATCAACTCTGCCTGCAAAGTGTTCCAGCGTGCAATGTAACAGCTGTTTGCAGAATTCCCCCTGTGCCATCATAGTTGACGACATTCTAGTTTATGGCCGCGATGCCACCGAGCATGATGCAAACCTACGTAAAGGACTGGACTGTGCCAGAGACATTAATTTAAAACGGAATCCTCTGAAGTGCAAGTCACTTACATAGGTCACGTGTTCACCAGCAATGGGCTAAAGCCAGATCCGCTGAAGACTGCAGCAATCAACGAGCTGCCGGTTCCAACTGACGTCACCAGCCTACAATGATTTCTAGACATGGTCAACTACCTGGGAAAGTTGATCCCAAATCTCAGTGACTTGTCAGCCCCCCAGCATCAACTAACCCACAAGGACAACACCTGGTCCTGGTACCCAATCCACCAGCGAACTTTCGAGACTTTAAAGCTACAGCTCGCTATTGCACCCACTCTGTCCTATTTCAATCTCAACCTGCCGGTCACGATTACCTGCGATGCATCCCAGTATGGACTAGGCGCTGCATGCCGCAGACTTCTTTCAACCGTGATGTCATGCCGGTATCCTACACTCTATCTCGAGCACCATGAGCCACCAGCGAACAACATCCATTCGAACAAGAAGAATTCTCCGTTCTGAAAGTTTCCTTCGTTCCAACTGACCGCCTGCGCCGCCTCGCCGAACACAGCTGCGGACAAAACCTCCCTGCTACTAACTTCAATCATCAAAGGCGCTGGCCAAACAAACAATCTAACACCCCCTCTAAACTGCGACCCTACTTCTTGGTACGTGACGAACTTGTGCTACAGGACGGAGTGATAGTAAAGGGACATAAGACGGTTATCCCCCCCCCCCCCCCCCCCCTCTGCGAAATCAGTATTATGAGGAGATCCACGGTAGCCACCCAGGTGTCGAGGCCATTCTACAATGTGCTAAAGAAATGATCTATTGGCCCGGAATCTCCAAGTCCAACATTCAGGGAAAAAACAAAATCATGCGCAATCTGCAATAGACATGCGCCAGCAAAGACAACCGCTGCTGTCTCAACCTGCACCCTCTCTACCATGGTCATCCGTGGCTGCCGAAATCTTCAACTGGCATGGGAAGCACTATCTCTTGTTAGTGGACTCGTACTCGAGTCGGTTCGAAATCGACTTTCTACCAACCATCTCCTCTGAAATAGTCATCCAGAATCTCAGACAACAGTTCTCCGTACATGGCATTCCAGCCCGCCTTCAGACTGACAACGGGACACAATTCACCAGCCAAAAGTTCAAAGACTTTGCTAAGCGCTGGAACTTTAAACACGTCACCAGCAGCCCAGAATACCCACAGTCCAATGGACTTTCCGAGCGCGCTGTCCGCAGCGCTAAACAACTTATGGAACATTCCTACCTGGCAAAATCTGCCGTCTACTTGGACCTGTTGAACTTGAGGAATATTGCCAGAGACAATGCGTTAGGCTCACCAGCCCAGCGCCTGATGTCCCGCCGAACGAGACCTCCACTGCCAGTGACACAGGATCATTTAAAGCCCAAAGATTTTTGCCCTGCCGTAGTTCAAAAGCGCGTGCAATCCAATCGAGATGCGCAGAAACATGCCTACGACAAAACCAGCAAACCACTTAAGCCACTGATCCAAGGTTTGTGGTTTGTTTGCACAGACAAAGGACATACCAAACTGGGGTTCATCCATGGCCCTGCAAAGGAACCACATTCCTACCTTGTCGATGTCGCCGGTACCCTCTACAGACGCAACCGTCAACACCTCCTTCCAGTGAAGGAACGACGTCCAGCGCTCCAGGGTCCCGACGCACCCCCACTGAACTTTAAAGTGATCGCTGTTCCAGCCGTTCCAGTGTCTGCATCTGCTACTCCCTACCACATTCCCCGCGTCGGTCTGCACCCCTAACCCCCTTTGTAACCCGTTCACCGGTACCCCAGCGACGGCCTTCCCCAACGGTTTCTCCCCAGAGCCCTGTTGGCTCACCCAAACGTGCCCTTAACTTTTCAGAAGAAAAGGTTAATGAGGCAGCTCCTTACCGTACGAGAACCGGGCGGGTTAGTAAGCCACCTGTTAGGTACAGCGATTATGTGTAACCCTATCTTCATTAGATGTGGCATTTTGTATGTATCAATGTAACTCATCGTAGTGATAACGCTGTATCTACTTTTCATTTATAGAAGAAGAGATGTACATTGGCTAGAGCATGTTAGCCAATTAGAATGCTTAGTAATTATAACTCCGCCTAATTATAACATTCACTTTTTTTACTCGTAGGTTTACTCGTCGTAGTAGGTCGGCATGTTAGTTGTAGGTAATTGAGGGTAGTCGTAAATAGTCTTCCTCATAGACAAAGGGAGGTCGAAGGAGGTCGTCTTCACTCTCCACTATTCTGTGTCCAATTTTCCCGCAGTTAGTCGTAGCTAGTTGTAGTTAGTCGAAGCTAGTTTTCAACACAGTCGAAGTAGATCGACGGAGTTCTTCTACAAAGTCGAAGGAGGTCTTCAACATGACAATTTTTCAAACTCCTAAACTCGCTAATTAGGTCACCCATGTAGGCTAGCCCCTTTAGATATAGCTCTTAGGACAAATGAAGTCAAATGATATGGGGGGGAAAACAGGAACAGGGGACTGATTCTGGATGATCAACCATGATCATATTGAATGTCAGTGCTGACTTGAAGGGCTGAATGGCTTACTCCTGAACCTACTTTCTATGTTTCTGTTTCTGAAGCTGGGAAGAGTTACTTCAGCAATCATGGAATTTGTGGAGCTCCCTGTATTGTTATAGGTCATCAGAGCAAACCAGGAAGAAGGGATTTTTCTATTGAAGAGTCCTAGATGGAGTCACACAACATTGCAACAGGCCCTTCAGCCCACCTTTTCATGCTAACCATCAACTACCCATATACTAACCCCATTCATCAACACTAAGTCCCTAACCTTCTATGTCATGGTGATTCTTCATTAAAACAAGAATAAAGTTGACGTACTTCTGGTTTTCAGGTATGTCACAAAAGCCACGAATAATTAACAGGTGGAAGTTTCCTTTTGATTAACTTCAATCAAACAGACACTGCCAATAAATATTCAGGTTGCTTCATCAGATGGAATGAGACTATTGTTGACCTTTGGTTGCCCTGCTTTAAATATTATTCAACAACAGATTAACTGGTCTGAGCATGTGGTTAATAGAATGTTCCTTTTGTGTGTAACCTCGGGACACTTAATACAGATACGATATGAACCTTTTGGAATGTCCAGCCCCTTGGGTTCTGGCCATCATCTTAGAACCAGTTCTCATCTAAAATAATGTTTTCCTAGTAGTCGTCTAATGCTGTACTGCAGGTACAGAAAGCAAATGCGTAGTGTTAGCTCTACAGAGTAATCCATGACGCCACGATTGTTTTTAATGGTATTACAATATCATAACTCCGCAACTGTATCTTTCCGAGCTTAAGATTCATTGTCTTAAATACTCCTTGCCTCACTTTAGTGGAACCAATATTTTTTTTTCCTTTGGAATCTTAAAATGGTGGATGTCCACTTGTGTTCCAGGCAGCATGCATACCTTTGAAAGAATAGAGGTGATTTTCACCACCTAATTTTATGACAACCCATTTCCCACCCCTGCCGTGTCTCAACATTTTCTTTCAAATGTAGGATTAATGCAAGGGAAATTTAAACTGGCTAACTCACACATTGTGATGGTGATCAGATATTCAATTTTCTGGATGTTGGTTGAAGGAGCAACATTGGCCAGGATAAATCTACTGTTGCTCTTTGAAACACATCTGTCAGTCTTGGTGATGAGGCTTTCTCCATGATGCCTTTAGTTTAGAGATACTGCATGGAAATGGGCCCCTCGGCTCAATGACTGCATGCTGACAATTGATCACCCATACACTAGTTCTATGTTAAAGAAGGAACTGCAGATGCTGGAACAATTGAAGGTAGACAAAAATGCTGGAGAAACTCAGTGGGTGAGGCAGCATCTGTGGAGCGAAGGAATGGGTGACGTTTCGGGTCTAGACCTTTCTTCAAACCGTTCTAGTTCTATGTTATCTTGCTTACGCAACCTACACGTTTGGAACAACTTGCAGAAGCCAATTAACCTACAAACCAGCAAATTCTTGGAATGAAGGAGGAAACTGGAGCCCCAGGAGAAAACACATGTGTCTCAGAGAGAATGTGCAAACTCCACACGGACAGCACCCCTTGCAAAGGTAGACAAGAATGCTGGAGAAACTCAGTGGATGAGGCAGCATCTATGGAGGCCCAGGAAAGAAAGATCAGATTCGGAATGGGAGAGGGAGTTGAAGTGTTGAGCCACCGGGAGATCAGGTTGGTTAATGCGCGCTGAGCGGAGGTGTTGGGCGAAGCGATCGCCATGCTTGCACGGTCTCACCGATGTAGAGCAGTTGAAACCTAGAGCATCGGATGCAATAGATGAGGTTGGAGGTGGTGTAGGTGGACTTCTGCCTCACCTGGAAAGACTATTTGGGTCCATGGATGGAGTCGAGGGGGGAGGTAAAGCGACAAGTGTAGCATTCCCTGCGGTTGCAAGGGAAAGTACCAGGGGAGGGGGGTGGTTTGGGTGGGAAGGGACAAATTGACCAGGGGGTTACAGAGGGAGTGGTCTGCGGAAAACCGAAAGGGGCGGAGATGGGAAGATGTGGCCAGTGGTGGGATCCCGTTGGAGGTGGCAAAAATGTCGGAGGATGATCTGTTGTATGTGATGGCTGGTAGGGTGGAAGGTGAGGACAAGGGGGACTCTGTCATTGTTACGAGTGGGGCGATGGGGAGTGAGAGCGGACCTACGGGATAAAGAGAAGACCCTGGTGAGAGCTTCATCTATAGTCGACGAGGGGAACCCCCGTTCCCTAAAGAATGAGGACATCTCCGATGCCCTGGTTTGATACCTCATCCTGGGTGCAGATGCGGTGTAGACTGAGGAATTGAGAGTAGGGATAGAGTCCTTACAGGAAGCAGGATGGGAAGAAGTGTCGTCCAGAAAGCCATGGGAGTCAGTGGGTTTATAGTAGATGTCGGTCAGTCAGTTACCTGCGATGGTGATAGTGAGGACTACTGCAAATTGCAGGAGCAGCTTGGGTAGTTTACATTGACTTACATTGGTATGAACATTGACTTCTCCAATTTCAGGTCCCAGTGACTCCAACTCTCCCGCTTTCGGCGGGAGATCTCCCGCCGAAAGGCCATTTTCGCAAAATCTCCCGCTCTCCCGCTTGAGATTTAATTTCTCCTGCCCTGGCTTTGTGTCTCAAAAATAAGCCTAAAATAGCACCAGAGAGCATCTAGAACCCTAGAGCCGCAAGGGACTTCGCGCTTCGCGCTCGTGATGTGCGCTTCGCGCACATGAGTTTGCAGTCTCCAGTTTCCTAGGGGATCCAGGCGGGAGAATCTCCAGATCAGAAGGTGCTTGGGGTTGGAGTCTCTGAGGTCCTCACATACTCCCTCCTTCCCCTCCCCTTCCCAGCTCTCCCACAGCCCACTGTCTCCACCTCTTCCCTTCTTCTTCCTGCCCCACCCTCGACCCCCACATCAGTCTGAAAAAGGGTCTCGAACTGATACGTCACCTATTCCTGCGCTCCATAGATGCTGCCTCACCCACTGAGTTTCCCCAGAATTTTTGTCTACCTTCGATTTTTCCAGCATCTGCAGTTCTTTCTTAAACATTTAATCTTTTGCAAAGGTTCTTCACTCTATAGCCTTTTACTTCAAGGGTAAGTGCACTGCCACTAAGCCATCCTGATACCTGTACATGATCAAGTTAGGAAGGATTCATTGATTTATGCCACTTCCTTCATTTTTTATCAAAGTTGATGCATTTTGCAGTCTTGGCAGTTCCTTTAGATATCTGGTCACTGAACCTCCAACCGAAGATCAGATTCAATGTACTGTAACATTTCCATTGTTTGATTGTGACAGGTAACTCTGTTTAACCGGAATGGCTTTAATAGATTACTTTAGGTAGGTTAATTGATTAGTTATTGGCTTGTCCCACTTAGGCGACTGCCAGGGACTCATTTTAATGGAATCCACCTACGACACCTGGCGACAACCTCTGACAGCACCAATGACCGCAAAATTGTTGCCAATTTCACCTGTTGAAAATTTCGTGGCAATCACCTGTAGTCACCCAAAAAGTCGCCTAAGTGGGACAGGCCCATAAAGGTGTCAGGGGAAATGGGGTGAAGGCAGGAGAATGGGGTTGGAAGGGAAAGATAGATCAGCCATGATTGAATGGAGGAGTAGACTTGATGGGCTAAATGACCCATTTCTGCTCCTGGAACTTATGAATTAGCAAACAAGTGATTTTCCTCCTTGCGCCTGTGCAGTATTTTTCCCATCAGATAGAAGAAAATCTCAATTAGAGTGCAGTAGTAAATTGATCTTCAATTGCTTAATTAGTAAATTGCTTAATGTTGGCATAAATATAATCTAAATATAATATACAGTATTACAAATTATGTTCATCATTTTCTAAAGATAAATCACTTAAGATTATTCATTGGTGTTGGAATTTCGAACATCTGAAATATGATATATTTTGGGTTGGAGAGGTTGGACAGTCTTGGATTTTCTTCTCTGGAATGCCGGTGGATGAGGAATGAACTGACAGAAGTATATAAAATTATAAGAAGCATAGATTTGGTAGACAGTCAAAACCTTATTTACCAGGATGGAAATATCAAATGGTAGAGGGCATAGCTTTAAGGTGAGAGGGGCATAGTTTAAAGGAGAGGGGCGTTTTTTTATAAAGGGTAGTGGGTGCCTGGATTGCGTTTCCAGGTGTGGTGGTGGTGGTTGATACAATAGTGGCATTTAAAAACCTGTTGGATAGCACATTGATTTGCAGGGAATGGAGGGATATGGATTATGTGCGGGCAGATAAGAGTTGTTCTTGGCATCATGTTCGGCACAGACAATGTGGGCTGAAGGGCTTGTTCCTGTGCTGTAATGTTGTTTGTTCTATGAAGTGGTGCTTGATGTACAATTTTGGAAGTAATTCTTTACTAATTGTACTAAATTCTGTTTTTTCCAGCACTGTTACCTGCCCTGCATTCTCCAGTTCCCTTCCACGTGGCTCCACTGAGTGCCAGCCACTGGTTCAAGCAATTGGCTGCAGTGATTGCTCAGTTCCGAGCTCTTCGGAGGGTGGAACGGGGGGCAAGCTCCTTGGGGATCGTGGTGAACGTGCCCGCGTTCTGCCAGGAGGAGATCCCTGCAACTCCGCCATGGTGCACTGCGCCTCGGGGTGCCAGCGCAGACCGCAGCACGTTCCCATTGAATGCACCGAGCTGGACCTAGAAGGGTATCTGTCGGATGTGCAGTCTGATTGCATTGTCATGGCCCAGGAGACGGCAGCACACTACCAACCCTCAAGACCACAAGAAAGGCCAACTCTAACGTCCGGTAGTGTTGGACCTGATCCTTGTGTAAAGCAGTCGTGGATGAGGGAGCATGAGGGTAGATCAGAGGACTGCCACTGCATTAGATGTGGTAATGCTCAGCTTTACAATCAACCCACTGTGAATCAGCGGGTAAACAATTGCTTCCATTAAAATGAAAATGATGTGCTATTTGATGTCTCTAGCACATTTGGAAATAATTGGAAACTTGTTTCTTTTGGTCCTTTTATCTTCCCTTTTAACAGGCATCATTCTACGATGAGAAATTGGTACATTGTATTTGGTTCTCATAGCCATGGGGGTAGGAGTACAGAAAAAATACCTTCACTGGTGCCATTAAGGTCCTCTCCGATGTGGCCAGTACAAATAAAAACAAATATGCTATGTTCAAAAAAACATTAATATGCATTAATAGCACATTAAAACATTTTAAAACCTCAAAGGAGAAGGGGCACATTGATTAGCATTTTGGCATTCTTAACAGCAAATTACCACTATAAAATACAAAATTTGATTAGCTAGAGACAAGACAATATGTTGTGGTTGCTGATATGAGACAGCATGGGATGTGCATGTAGGAATAAATCTGCATGCATTTCCACACTTGTATTTTTAATGGAATGCTGAAAGCTTCAGAAAGCCGTATGAGATGGAGTACGACTCTTCCAAGTGCTTGGATCAACAGATAACAAAGTGGCAATAACAAGGACTGAGTGTAATCACCATTTATGTTTGAAAAGTTTTATTTATTGTGGGTTTCTCCTTTCTCCAATGAAGCATCTTCCTTTCTTCTTGCGCGTATCTCCCCCATTACTATGACCAGAGTGAGTCTGCTCTTCATTGATCATGTTTCCACAGTCGAGTTTCTATAGTTGTTTAGGCATGTAGAGGATATGATAGTAGCGGATCTGGCCTGGGATAGATTACAAACCAACTTACTCCCATAGCTATCTGAACTACATTTCTTCCCAACCTGCTTCTTGTAAAGACTCTATCCCCTACTCCCAATTCCTCTTTCTACGCCGCATCTGCCCCCAGGATGAGGTGTTCCATACCAGGACATTGGAGATGTTTTCATTCCTTAGGAAACGAGGGTTCCCCTCTTCCATTATGGTTGAGGCTCTCACTAGGGTCTCCTCCACATCCTGCAGCTCTGCTCTTACTCCCCCCCCCCCCCCCCCCCACACACACTCGTAACAAGGACAGAGTCCCCCTTGTCCTCGCCTTCCACCCCATCAGCCGTTACATACAACATATAATCCTCCAATACTTTCGCCACCTCCAACGGGATCCCACCACTCGCCACATCTTCCCATCTCCACCCCTTTTTGCTTTCCGCAGAGACCGTTCCCACCGCAACTTCCTGGTCAACTCGTCCCTTCCCACCCAAACCACCCCCTCCCCAGGTACTTTCCCCTGCAACAGCAGGAGATGCAACACCTGTCCCTTTACCTCCCCCCTTGACTCCATTCAAGGACCCAAATAGTCTTTCCAGGTGAGGCAGAGATTCACTTGCGCCTCCTCCAACCTCATCTACTGTATCTGCTGTTCCAGGTGTCAACTCCTGTACATCGGTGAGACCAAGCGCAAGCTCGGCGATCGTTTCACTGAACACCTCCGCTCAGTCCATCTTAACCTTCCTAATTTCCCAGATGCTCAGCATTTCAACTCCCTCTCCCATTCCTAATCTGACCTTTCTGTCCTGGGCCTCTTCCATTGCCAGAGTGAGGCCCAACGCAAATTGGAGGAACAGCACCTCATATTTTGCTTGGGTAATTTACACCCCAACGGTATGAACATTGACTTCTCGAACTTCAGATAGCCCTTGCTTTCTCTCTCCATCCCCTTCCCAGTTTTTCTACTGGTCTTACTCTATCCGCCTACATTCTATCTTTGTCCCACCCCTTCCCCTGACATCAGTCTGAAGAAGGGTCTCGGCCCAAAATGTCGCCCATTCCTTCTCTCCAGAGTTACTCCAGCATTTTGTGTCTTCCTGATAGTAACACATTGGCCTCAGACAAATTTATCATTAAATGGAATATTTATTTGTTGGCTAAGCAATCCTACCACACTGTTCAACCCGTGGTCCTTATCTTCACCAATAGAGGATCTCTTGCTATGGAAAGATCTTTACTTAAAGTCAGCTAATGGTGGAGCAATCAACTCCTTTAATAAGGAGTTACTCCAGTACTATGTGTCTTCTTTTGAAAACCTGCATCTGCAGTTCCTTTTGTCTCCAGTTATTTATAACTAAGGCCATTGGTTAATCAAAGAAACTTAAGTTTATAGAAAGTGTCAATTATTAGGATGATTAATTATGGAGAAGCTATTTTTAAGGGGATAAAGAAGAAGATCAAATTACATGAAAATCTACTCCTTGGGAAATAACTTCCCTGATTCCAGTTATTTATAAAAAGACACAAAGTGCTGGAGTAAGTCAGTGGGTCAGGCAGCATATCTTGAGAACGTGGATAGGTGACATTTCAGATCCTGACTTGAAACATTGCCTATCCATGTGCTCCAGTGATGCTATTTCACCCGCTGAGTTACTCCTGCATTGTGTGTCTTTTGTAAACCAGCATCTGCAGTTCCTTGTCTCCAGTTATTTATAACTAAGGACATTGGCTAATGGTTAATTCAAAGATTTAAAACAAAGAAACTGAGCTTATAGTAATTCTTGTTTTGAAGATTACTTGCTGTGATTTTTGTTCTCTCTGGAAGGGCTGTATCTCAATTGGCTTTGAGAATATCAATTAAATATAGAGCTCAGTTTATTCCTATTTTATTTGGAACATAAAACATCATTTGAAGTGTTCAATGGAACAGGATCAAATGGTGTTACTTAAAGACCCTTGAGTATAATGCTCTATTGCTTAAGATTAAATCTGAGTTTTCTCTTCTTGGCTTGGTTACCTGAAGTAAGATAGCCAATGACAACCCACAACACTTGGAAAGAATGGTTCAATTGAAAAAGTATGTCTTTGTTTTTTTAACTTTGTTCATATATGTTGCACCAGGATACAATGCTCTCCGTAATCTTTGTGACAAAGACCCATCATTTAATTTATTTGCTTCTGTACTTCACAATTTGAGTATTGTACTAGAAAAAAATCACACGTGGTTAAAGTGCACATTGTCAGATTTTATCACAGGGTATTTTGTAGCTGTGTTTCTACATAGTCCCCCCCCCCATTTCAGGGCACCATAACGTTTGGAACACATGGCTTCACAGTGTTTATAATTGCACAGTTGTGTTTAATTGCCTCCTTAATGCAGGTATAAGTGAGCTCTCAGCACCTCGTCTTTCCTCCAGTCTTTGCATCACCTTTTGAAACTTTTATTGCTGTTTATCAACATGAGGACCAAAGTTGTGCCAATGAAAGTCAAAGAAGCCATTATGTAACTGAGATACAAGAATAAAACTGTTAGACACATCAGCCAAACCTTAGGCTTACCAAAATCAACTGTATGGAACATCATTAAGAAGAAAGAGAGCACTGGTGAGCTTACTAATCGCAAAGGGACTGGAAGGCCAAGGAAGACCACAGCTGATGACAGAAGAATTATCTTTATAAGAAAGAAAAATCCCCAAACACCTGTCCAAATGATCAGAAACACTCTTCAGGAGCTAGGTGTGGATTTGTCAATGACCACTGTCCGCAGAAGTCTTCATGAACAGAAATACTGAGGCCACACTGCAAGATGCAAACCACTGGTTAGCTCAAAAAATAGGACGGCCAGGTTACAGTTTGCCAAGAAGTACTTAAGAGCAACCACAGTTCAGGAAAATGGTCTTGTGGACAGATGAGACGAAGATTAACTTATGTCAGAGTGATAGCAAGAGCAAGGAATGGAGGAGAGAAGGAACTGCCCAAGATCCAAAGCATACCACCTTGTCTGTGAAACACAGTGGTGGTGGTGTTATGGCCTGGGCATGTATGGCTGCTGAAGGTACTGGCTCACTTATCTTCATTGATGATACTACTGCTTATGGTAGTAGCGTAATGAATTCTGAAGTGTATAGACACATCCTATCTGTTCAAATTCAAACAAATGCCTCAAAACATTGGCCAGTGGTTCATTCTACAGCAAGACATCCTTCTCTCATACTGCGAAAGCAATAAAGTTGTGTTTCAAAGCTAAAAAATGATCAATTCTTGAGTGGCCAAGTCAATCACCCGATCTGAACTCAATTGAGCATGCCTTTTATATGCTGAAGAGAAAACTGAAGGGGA
Source organism: Okamejei kenojei (assembly GCA_035221665.1). Lineage (NCBI taxonomy): Eukaryota > Metazoa > Chordata > Chondrichthyes > Rajiformes > Rajidae > Okamejei > Okamejei kenojei. Next base: position 38,760,789 of record CM069143.1, read on the forward strand.
TTACCCCCAAAACAAGCATAAGCTAAAGATGGCTGCAATACAGGCCTGACAGAGCATCACCAGAGAAGACAACCAGCAACTGGTGATGTCCATGAATCTCAGACTTCAAGCAGTCATTGCACACAAAGTATATGCAACAATGTACTAAACATGACTACTTGTATTTACATGACATTGCTATGTCCCAAACATTATGGTACCCTGAAATGGGGGGACTGTGTATAAACACTACTGTAATATCTACATGGTGAAACCAAAATGTATGCAATTGCCTTTATTAAAATCTGACAATGTGCACTTTAACCACATGTGATTTTTTTTGTTTACTACAAATCTCAAATTGTGAAGTACAGATGCAAATAAATAAATGATGGGTGTTTGTCCTAAAGATTATGGAGGGCACTGAATGATGTTTCCTTTCACATAGTCCTTTGTCCTTGCTGTGCTCTGAGTCATGCTACCATGAAACTTGGTTGACAGCCCAAACTTGTTACATTAGGAATCTGTTGATCGGGAGATTTATGTTCAGTAGGGGTGGTACTCATTCCAAGCCCTTCTAAGTATATGGAACTGTGTACGTTATTGGCAGTGACCTGTGCTGAGAGCAAAAATAAGACAAACTGGCTTTGTGTGTGATATATGGGAGATCAGCAAAAGTCATGCCCTTGTCGGCGTCAGAGTGACTAGACGTCGCCAAACATCATCCAGTGGGAAAACATACAAGCAAAAACCTGTTAATTGAGAGTTCTCTCCCCTCTGACTAGAATTTTTTTTCTCTTTCATTATTTCCTTTTTATTTTCACTATGTTTTATTTAACTGACTGTCCTACGATCATTGTTTCTCTGATTTTAGTTTGTGTTTCTTGTCAACTTTACTACTGGAGGGCCGGGACATTTTGAGCCATCTGATTGTTACTTCTAGTTCACGGTAGTTGTGGCACGAACTAGAAGTAACAATCAGATGGCTCAAAATGTCCCGGCCCTCCAGTTGTGTCACGGGTTCCTCTTGAGATCCTTAATGTGCACTGGGTAGACTCTACACCTCGGCAAGGCCACCAGCATAATCGACGAGTCTCACCCCGTTCACTCCCACTTCTCTCCTCTCCCATCAGACCAAAGGTATAGAAGTGAGAGAAGTCCAGATTCAGGGACAGTTTCATCCCAGCAGTTATCAGGCAACGGAACCATCCTACCAACAACTAGAGAGCAGTCCTCAGCTACAATGTACTTCATTGAAGACCCTTGGATTGTCTTTGATCAGACTTTACTGGATTTTGGATATCTTGCCCTAAACATAATTCACATTATTCCCTTTATGTATCTGTACAATGTAAACGGCCCCATTGTAATTGTGTATTGTCATTCTGCTGACTGGTTAGCGCACAACAAAGGGTTTTCACTGTACCTTGGTACATGTGACAATAAATTAAACTAAACTGGGCTAAATTGTGGCTGCGACAGGCCCTATCCAAGAATATCCCACCTTCCCCAAGCTCACCATTCTAACAGGCTGCCTTTCCCAGCTGATTAGAATTATTGCAGATGTGCAGCTTGGAATATAACCATTGACTTCATCAATTTCTGCTCCCACTTTAAGTCAGTGAGTTTACTTTATAAACCCTGCCTGGTCATTAATTATTTATTTGCAGAATTGTTTTCACTATTTGTTTCAACAGATGCAGTAACAAACTTGTTTTATTTTACCCAATTAGTTACTTCTGCAGAATTTCTAAAGTTTTGCCTGAGAATCTGTCACTTTGTCTTCTGGAGTATATCATTTTGTATTGCTTTTACTTCTAGTTTCTAGGCTTTCCTACTATAAAGCCACTAGTTGTAGATGTTGAAAGATATTGTCATTCTTTTGACATCGGGGATGCTAAAGTGCTTTATCAGCATTTAAGCATCTCTGAAGTGTAGACACTCAGGGAGCAAGGTAGCTAAATGTTCACAGTACGGCTCCACAAATAAAAAGGTGTTAAACACCAGGCGGGGTGTTATTTAAGATTATTTGAACATTAAGTATCAGCCTGGATGCTGAACAGAATGTCCCTATTAGTAATAAAGTGTGAATATATTGCTCCCAGTGGATCTGCTGAGTTTAATGGAACCAAATGTGTGGAGCTGGATGAACCAACAAACAAAATCTAGGCAAGCATTCAATTCTGGAAACCAGAAAGGATTTTTCTTTCTTAACAGTGAAGCTCACAGATAGAATTGCAAATCTCCCTGAATTCTGCACTCTGTATCTTCCCCTTTCTTCTACCCATTGTACTCCAATTTGACTTAATTTGTATTTATGTAGAGTATTATCTGATATGATTAGATAGCATGCAAAACAAAGCTTTTCACTGTACTTCAGTGCATGTGACAATAATAAACCTAAACCTAATTGATTGAGTTAGGCACTTGAGGATATTAATTCATCCGCTTTCTGTTAAACCACAAGGTAACATTTATTTTCTTAGATTAGGCCCAGAACCAAGGTGATGCACAAAGATCCCGGGTATATCGGCCTCATCTTCTGCTGTTTCTCGGGCATTAGCTGCTAGTTTGGAGCTCAAATTAATGTGGTACTTTAGGATTCCATTCTTCTGCTCAGTCATCACCTCGGCTAAAGATAGTCACCTTGTGCTGCCCACTTGCGGCTGTAGAATATTTTGGGATATTTGGGTGGCGCAGCGGTCGAGTTACTGCCTTACAGCGACAGAGACCTGGGTTCGGTCCTAACTACGACTGCTGTCTGTACAGAGTTTATACATTCTCCCTGTGACTGTGGATGCTGCGGTTTCCTCCCATGCTCCAAAGACGTACAGGTTTGTCAGTTAATTGACTTCGGTAAAATTGCAAATTGTCCCAAGTGTGCAGGATAGTGCTGGTGTGCGGATGATCACTGGTCGGCGCAGACTTGGTGGGCCAAAGGGCCTGTTTCTGCTCTGCATCTCTAAAGTCTAAATTTAGATTGTGCATGTGCATCCTTTTGTCAGCCATTGCCATCTGATTAGTGCATGGAACTAGATGAACCTGCATTTAAAGCTAATTTACTGTACATCTTTCTATATCAGGTTCCTGAGTTCGAAAAACCCAGTCACAGAAGCCTGTGAATCAACTCGAGGTTAGTTTTTTTTTCTCCATCCCCATTCCCCCCCCATACCACCACCACCACTTTTGACCTCTTAAGTGGATTCCTTTCTGAACCGATAGTTTTGCAAGTCGACAGAGGGAACTATTGGAGACTGCTGCCTGTACAAAAAACAATGTGCATTTGCTTTTTACTACCAATGAACTATGCTGAGCCCCTAGCATGGTTGGTGCTGTCGCATTTAATTGAAGTCGGATGGTTAATCTCCTCTTCATAGTCCTTCATTTCTCCCACATCCATAAAAATAATGACCGCCATTTCACTGGCAGTAAGAGCAGACGTGAGCTACAAGCCACTTTGAGGCAGCCGTTTGCTGTGCTGCTATTAAAGGTTGTTATTGCTTTACCTGAATTATTATTCCTTCTACCTAATTACTGGAAGCACCACTTCATCCCCCATCACAACATTCTTGCCCTCACACAAATTTCACCCATCTCTTTGTCCAAGTTTTCAGACTGAACCAGAATCTTCACAATCGATTCTCTGACCTTCTATCCTAGTCAGGTTGAACTTTGCTCACTTCCACCAACCTAACAATGCCTCACTCTGCCCATAACTCAGCCTGTCTAGACCTGAAAACTTTAATCCAGACTTTTTGTTTGTTCTAGAAGTAAATTACATCAACAATCTCCTGGCCAGCACCCATACTCAGTCCAAAGTAAACTTCACTCCATTCAAAGTGCTACTGGTTGTGTCTTGCATCACACAAGCCCCACACATCCATCATTCCTGTCATCTCCAGAATATTTTTCTTTATGTTTAAAATTCCTCACAGATACTGTTTAACCTCCATCTTATTCTGGATGTGCTTTCAACTCTCTGACAACATACACTATACTTCCTTCTCCAGACTGCTTTGTTTTTCCACTTCCCTTTGTTCCATTATGACATTTCTTAAAACCACCACTTCTCCCAACTTTTGATCTATTGTCTTTCATCCTTAAATGAAAGCTACTTTCATTAAATCAAGAGGCGTGTAATGTGTGCAGTATTCATGCAGAACTCCTCCTTACTTGAGCAATGAGAGTTTTCAGTAAGATTTATTGTTGCTTGGTGATATATATATATCACACAAAACTTAATAAGGTATTTCCAATTGCTCCTGACTTTTGTGTTGAAACACCGCATCAATTAAATGTCCGACGCGTATCCAAGAGATAATTCACCCGTTGATTTGTGTGTTGATTAAGGGAGGATTATTGGTTTAGAATCAAGTAATTTCATATTAAATTCTACGTGAACCAGTGAGACAGGATTGTTTTAAAGTACTTTCTGCAAAACTGAACATCCCAGTTCTGTTTTGGAATGTCAATCTAACTTGAGTTCAAATCCTGAAAGTGATATCAATGATCACATTTATGATTGTGGCTATGTTTTGGTGAGCCTTGCACCAGCACACCCAGGAAACATGTCAGGGCAGCACCGCTTTGGGTAGAGATTTGGGCCAGTTTAATGAGGCCTCCATGAGAAATTGCAGATGGAGTACATGGTACCATGCACCAAATGTAGGTTTTGCACATATGCTGCCCTATCTGTCACGCATGATACCTTGCACTTCATTTAGTTTTGTTCAGTTTCGTTTATTGACACGTGTACCGAGGTACAGTAAAGAACTTTCGTATGAAATGCATGTTCCACTTGACTCATGCCATAATTACTTAATTACTTGTGCTCAACAACCTCCCTATATGTGGTATGAATATACATTTAAAACATTCCATTGATTAGCACACTGATTCATTGCCCAATGGCAAATGACTACTCCTAGCAGAGTCAGATTGGTCTACTTTAGCATTACAAATTGCAAAATATTTCTAGCTCCACTGACACTCACAGCATGATCTTTTCCAGAAGCAGCTATGGTTCAGTTGACCTTACATAAGTGATAATGGGCAAGTGGTTTGACATGAAAATATCTCTGGGGGATTTTCACAATGGTAGTTATTAGAGCTGGTGCAGGAGATGGAAGGGAGGAAACAGTGGTAGCAGAGGCAGAATGTATGTGGTGAAGGCCACCTCTGGTAATGTGGGAGTGACCAAATGAGAAGTAGTCAGTGAAACACAAAGGAAGTAATAAGAAGGAACTGCAGATGCTGGTTTACACCAAAGATAGATTCGAAGCACTGGAGTAACTCAGCTCGTCAGGCAGCATCTCTGGAGAACATGGACATGGTTTCTGCAAAGGAAGGATGGTTGCCGCATTCCAGTTTCAGGACAACAAGATCAGATTGCATCTGATGATATTGCTTTATGCTCCTCTGTTTATTATTGTTTTTATTATTTCTGAATCTCCATCCCCAGTTGTGGTGTAAATCTATCACAATTTTTCTGTTGTTGCAGGTGTGCACATTTAGCTCCTGCAGAACCGGTGGGAAACTTGGAAATTAGAGTTGGATTTCTCCCCACTGAGCTTGCAGGGAAAGAGGCATTTAGAAAATGGGAGTTGCGCCGAGATGGAGGATGACAGGAACATTGGAAACTACCTTGGCTTTTGTACCTTAACATTGGTGCAAACAATCTTGGAGACCTTCAGCCAGTGCGGTGAATTGATGTCTTGAGTCATCTTGGAATTCCCATCAGTGGAATAGCTAGTCGAATTTATGGCGTGATGGACATTGATACAAACAATTAATCTTTTGCATTCAGGACTTGATTTAAACTATTCTCTGGTATGTTCGGGTAATGGGTTTTGGGACCAATTGATGGTAAGGGATTCAAAGACTTGTCGCTATCTTAAATTACAAGCGTCATGCTGACCATTTAAGCAATCTGATTTTGTTACTGAGGAACATATTTTGCCTGTTTTATTCCTGTGATACTTTTCAGTAATGAGTTTTCCCTGTGGGTGATGCGGAACTTCCGTTCTCTGCATATTGCTGATATCCATTATCAATAGCTCAGTGGTATTACATGATGTGTATCTGTCAAAGCAGCAGCAAAGCAAGGGCTCAAGAAACAATCAAAGTGCCACCAGAATGCTATTATTCCCACTAGCCTTAAGGTGACAATGCAAGATGAGACATCTTCTGGGGAAGAACACTCTCCATTAATGCAGATATCTGAATTATTTGGCCGTGCACTGGGGCAGAAGTGAACTTAATACTGTGAGTTTAAACCTGTGGAATTTTATATTCTGTGATTTTCTACCTGGAATTTCTTGAGTTCAATTGTGCATGACTCTGTTTTTGGGATTAATTTGTTAGCATTGAATTTTTGGAAATTATTTTTGTAACTTTATGCTAACATTTAAGATTTTTTTAAAATCTCATTTGGTTGTTAATTCAACTTTTTAAATAAAACTATAATTGGTGATGCTTCCAAGAGGAAGATATTTTATGCTTTTTTATTTTCTTGTAAGCAAAGAAAAGGGAGGATGAAAAATCAGCAACAAGGGAAGAACCAACTGCCTAATAAAGTATTCAGCACGTAATATGGTTCTGAAAAGTGTGAAAAGTCTAGAGATTTGGCACATCAAGGAATACTGAAACAAATTTCTACAGGTGCATTGCAGAAAGTAGACGCAGGGAACTGCATATGCTGATTTATCAAAAAAAAACTGCTGGAGTAGCTCAGCAGTTCAGGCAGCATCTCTGGAGAACATGTAAGGGGACGTTACTGGATGGGACCTAAAACATCATCTATCCACTAGACTCATTGGGTCCCTGTCACACAGGAGGCTTGGTCCTCCAATGCAATATTCCACCACTCACCCATAGCCCCCAACTGCACAGGCGCAGCTCATTTCCCTCATCCCTAACACTCTCTCCCCCTCCTCTTCACCCTCCCTCTTCTTTCCCCTCTCCTCCTCCCCCTATCCCTCCCTCACCTCTCTCCTTTCCCCTACCCTGTCACTCACTGCCTCCCCGGTTACACACTCCCTCCATCTCCTATCTGTTCTCTGTTCTCTCCCTCCTATTCCACACTCCCTACCTCCCCCCTCCTCTCTCTCTCTATTCCCTCTCCCTCCTCACCTTTTCCCTCTCCTGCACTCCCCAATCCCTCCCTCACATCTCCTTTCCCCTACACCCAGTCACTCCCTCCATAACTCCTCTCCCCTCCCTACTCCCCTGCCCTCCCTCTATCCCCCACTCTCCCTCCCCATGATCTCGAGGTTGCCGCTTCTCTCCCTTCTTTCGTTCCCCTGGAGGAGCATCAGCAATGGCGCCCTTAAAGCCAGGCCTCAGATCCTCGGCTGGGCCCGGAAGCACCAGCAGCTATGGCCGCGCCAGCGTGTGAGTGGGGCGGGAGGGCTCGGAGAAAAGATGAAGGAAGAGCCATGGGGGTGGGATGATATCACAGGGGAAGGGGCTGGAGCGTTTGGGACTCACAGCGGGCGCTGGATTCTCTCCGCCGGGGTCAGACTCTCCGCTTTCCGTTTGGCGACAACTCCGACTCCGAGTCGGGCCACTTCCGGTCCTTCTAAAAATTGTGTCTGGTCGGAGACCTCTGCCGGCCACCCACAGCATCCCTCAGCTCCAGTAAAGATGCAATGGCGCAGGAAGGGGCGGACTGTCCCAGGGAGTGACAGGGGAAGAGACCAATCCGCGCGGTGCTGACTGGCAGGAGAGGAGATTGTTCTGCGCTCAAGCGGTTTTTACAATTTTTAAACCTCGCTAACTTTTACAATATACTACCGATCGGAACAGAACTTCTTGCACTCGCAGCACAGGACAACAGTGAATGAGCTGGCAAAAAATCGTAGCACTATAACATACCGTTTTTGCGCAAACCAGAAGAGCACAAGATCAGAGTTTTAGTTATGGATAGATAGATGGATGGATTGATGTATGTTCTCGAGATGCTGCCTGACCCGCTGAGTTACTACAGCACTGTGTCTTTGTTCACTGTTGTTCCTGACTGCTCACATCATGGCTACGACCTGGATCATTGGAATTGCAGTTTAGTGACTGGAATATTTTAATGCAAGTGAATCTGATTTTTTTCAAATAAAGATCATGTCAGTGAATGGCAACTGTGAAATAAAATGAATAGTGAAAGGCCTGGATAGAGTGAATGTGGAGAGGATGTTTCCATTAGTGGGAGAGTCTGGGACCAGAGGCCATACCCTCATTATAAAAGGATGTACCTTTAGAAAGGAGATGAAGGATTTTTTTTACCCAGATGGTGGTGAATCTGTGGAATTCATTGTTCTGGAGACCGTCAATGGATATTTTTAATGTGGAGATTGAAACATTCTTGATTAGTACGGGTGTCGGGACTTATGGGGAGAAGGCAGGAGAACTGGGTTGCGAAGGAAAGATAGATCAGCCGTGATTGAATGGCTGAGTAGGCTTGATGGGCTGATGGCCTAATTCTGCTCTTAGAACCTATGAACATGACCAGATTGGTGTAAAATAAATGACTCCAGAGCTGCCATAGACAAGTAGCAGTCCATCTCATTGGAGTCTCTTCAGTCACTTATTCACACCAATTTCACAGTTTCCATTCATTGATGTGACCTTTATTTTGAAAATAAAAATCAGATTTCAGGAAATGGCCACAGATGTTGGTATTGATGGCAATACCCACATCCCTTAAATAAGTACTTTAAAGGAAAAAAAAAAGATCCACCATCAAAAAGCAAATAGCTGTTTCTCATCAGTAAGCTTGGATGGCGTGAGAGGAGCGAAATGAGTTCAGTCATTAAGCATCCGTAGAAATGAACCCAATCCTCTTGACTAATATCCGCACAGATGTAGTTCCATATGCAGCACAGCTTCAAGAGGGTATCCTGCTTAATGTTTCCACTTCTGACACTTAGCCATATAAATGCTCTGCCAAACCAGAGATCAAATCCAAACACTGTGGCGTGCTACTGAACAATATGGTCTAATTTTCCATTGTGACATTTGTATTCTTTTGAACATATGTGAAGACCAAAGTGGTATCATGCAATTGCTATATTTTTTTTAATTGTCAACCCAATTCCTAGAAAGTAAATCATGGACACCTTGAAATTGGCAGATAAATATGGATTTCCTAGATAGGATCAAGCTAAAATCTTAGCTATTGTTTCTCCTGTAATCACTTCTCAATTTTGTTAACTTTGTAAGCCTTTATAATCCAATATGGTCCTGAAAATATTAATAACACTTCAAGCAGTTGACAGCACCATATAATGTTATGAATTCATTGTACACTCTTGACCTGACTCTTGACACTTGATTACACATTTTTGTAAGTCAGCTGCCCACAAATAAATAAATCAGCATCCTCAGGATGTTTTAAAGTGTAAGATTTTGCCAATTCTTTTGACTTGCTTTCAAAGCATGATGCGATCCTGAATTCACAAGTTATAGGAGTAGAATTAGGCCATTCAGCCCATTGAGCACTCCACCATTCATGGTTGATCTCTGCCTCCTAATTCCATTTTCCTGCCTTCTCCCCATAACCCTTAACACACGTTGTAATCAAGAATTGAAAACAAACTTTATTTCCAGAAGTTCTTCTCTGAAAGCAATTGGCTGCAGTAGTCTAGGACTGTGAGAAGGAGTGGCCTGGTTGTATTTTACCATGTTGACCATGCCTCGGGAACAAACCAAGAGTCTGGAGGATAAAGTAAATGAGTTGATAATGGAAAGCATCTTAGATCAGCCAGAATTCGCCCCCGCCTGGCTGATTTTATTTCATTCCTTGAGGGATGAAACGTATTATTGCACATCAATTGTCTCTGGAGCCGATAACTGTTAATCCAGGTCCTGGCTGAAATAGCTGTGAGGCACAATAGTTGTTTGATCTTTGCAACGAGTTCTGCAACTGATTTTCACCATCTCCCATTCCTGAGTTTTCACTTAATTACCTTCTGATGAGGACTTAATTCTATCTGATCAGCATTCTAAGTTGTTGTGCAGTTAAACCAATTTCTCCTTGGAATTAAAGCTCCTGAAACACACAGCTGTCTAAAACCATTGGACTAATGCTATTCTGTGAAACTTTGCTTGACCAATTTATAAGTAGATTAAACAAAACTCTGGAAATGCTTAGCAGGTCAGGTGGCATCTGTGAAGGATTAGTGTTTCAGCACCAAATGTTACCTCAGTTAGTCTCTCTACAGATGCTGTCTGGCCTTTTGAGAATTTCCAGCAAACCTTTGATTACTAGCATTTCTAAATATTGCATCTGTTGCATATTTGCTCCATTAAAAGTCTGGTAGCATTGGGTATAATGAAACCATGTTCAAATTAAATGAGTGTCAGGATGTACCAGGATGATTGGATTACCTTTTTTCTCTACGGATTGGTTAGATTAATATATGTCACAAGGAAGATGTCAGAAATTGTTAATCAAGATTTTGTAATATGGTATTTAGGAAAATTCAAGCTATTTCGGCATAGTCAACATGGTTTAGTGATGACTGTATCATGTTTGAATAATTTATTGGCAATCTTTGAAGTAATACCGTGCTTGTAGATTAAGGTGAACTGGTGTGTATACTATATTTAGATCCCCAGAAAGTATTTGAAAGACGTTACATCAAAGTTTGCTGCAGAGAACAAAAGTGTACGATTTAAGGGTTAACACATGTTGGTGTGGATAGATGATTATTTGTCTGACAGGTGTCAGAGAGTGGGCATAATTGATTCATTTTGTGGTTGTTGCAATGTTAGCAGAGGTGAGATGTAGGAATGAATGCTTGGGCCTCCACATTTTGAAATGTATAATTACCTATGTGAAGCACTGAAGATATGATTGCTAAATTAGTTGATGATGATTTGTATGAAAGCATGCCATGAAGAGATTATAAGGAGGCAACAAGGGAACATGGTTTGGTTAGGTGTATATGTGACTAGTGTGGATGGGTGTCATGATCAGCATTGATGAGAGATCAACAGATCTACTGTATATATAACTGTTTTAAAGTTAGTGAACAAAGATGTGTGAAATTAAGTAAAACAAAATAAATGGTTTGTTTTGGAAAGGAAAAATTGAAACAAAATCAAATTATCTAAATAATGAGACAATGTGGAATTTTGAGATACAGAAGGTTCTAAGAATCATAGTATCTGATTTTCAAAAGGTTAGTACACAGGTAGGGAAGTAAATAAGAAAAGGGGGGAGTTAGAAGAGTGAACAGTGTCAATCCTGTTCGGTATGGAGTCATGATCTTGAGCTGGAAGCATTTTAGAGGTTTACCAGCTTGGTGTCAGGAATGTTATATGACAGTAGACAATATGAAAAAAATTATTTGTCTCTGCTGGTGTCCAGAGGAATGAGAATGGATTTGATTGCATACAGACAGAGAGATCTAGGAGTACACATTTGTGAAACCGACAGTTTAGTGAAGAAGATGTTTGGTGCCATTGTCTTCACTGGCAACTATATTGAGTACTAAAGTTGGGACATCATAATAATACAAGTCATTGATGAGACCACGTTTGGAGTACCCTGTGCAATTCTAATCACCCAGCTTGACCTTAGACTTTACTTTAGAGATACAGCGTGGAAACAGTACGTCTCTGGAGTATGGGAGGAAACTGGAGCCCCTGGGGAAACCCACGTGGTCACAGAGAGAACACCATTGCCTCGTTTTCCTGAAAAGGCTTAGGAAGCCCCACAATGTCCCCACCAATCCTCATCAATTTCAGCAAACATGCCTTAGAATGCATTTTATCAGGATGATTCACAGCATGCTCTAAAAGTTATTCCCTTTATCATTTATCTGTGAGTTGTCGGAGTGTATGTGCCTGTGATGCTGCTGCAAGATTTTCATTGTACCTCATTCCAATAAGCTTGACAAGAAAACAACAAATGGAAGGAAGGATTTAATTAACAGACAATTACAGGGCAATGATGAAACTCCATGGAAATGGGACTCATAGGATTGCTTGTGGAAACCTAATGGGCTGAATCTCCTCTTTTTGTGCTGCAATTTGCTTCTACGAAAGCTTCATTGGATGTGGTCTGGGAAAGGAGGATGCTCCTCAAACTGCGGAGCATTCTGGATAATACAGCTCACCCCCTTCATGACACACTGGTCAACCTGAGGAGCACCTTCAGCAACAGACTGGTTCCACCAAGATCTGATCTCTTATATGGGACCTTGTCGAAAGCCTTCTGAAAGTCCAGATATAAAACATACACTGTTTCTCTCTTGTCCACTCCCTTATCCATAGTTACATCCTCGAAAAATTCTATAAGATTCGTCAGAGATTATTTACCTTTCATAAATCCATGCTGACTTTGTCCAGTGATTTCACCACTTTCCAAATGTGCTGCTATCCCATCTTTAATAACTGTAGCATTTTCCCCACTAGCGATTTTAGGCTAACTGGTCTGTAATTCCCTGTTTTCTCTCTCCCTCACTTTTTAAAAAGTGGGGTTACATTAGCTATCCTCAATCCTCAGGAACTACTCCAGAATCTAAAGAGTTTTGAAAAATTATCATGAATGCATCCACTATTTCTGGGGCTACTTCCATAAGTACTCTGGGATGCAGCCTATCTGGCCCTGGGGATTTATTGGCCTTTTAATCCATTCAATTTACCGAACACCACTTCCCGGCTAACCTGGATTTCACTCAGTTCCTCCATCTCATTTGACCCCCAGTCCCCTGCTATTTCCGGCAGATTATTTATGTATTCCTTAGTGAAGACAGAACCAAAGTAGTTATTCAATTGGTCTGCCATGTCCTTGTTCCCCATGATAAATTCACCTGTTTCTGACTGCAAGGGACCAACATTTGTTTTAACTAATCGTTTTCTCTTCACATATCTATAAAAACTTTTGCAGTCAGTTTTTATGTTCCCTGCCAGTTTTCTTTCATAATTTATTTTCCCTTTCCTAATTAAGCCCTTTGTCCTCCTCTGCTGGAATCTGAATTTCTCCCAGTCTTCTGGTAGGCTGCTTTTTCTGGCTAATTTGTATGCTTCATCTTTTGTTTTGATACTATCCCTGATTTCCCTTGTTATCCACGGATGTGCTACATTCCCTAATTTATTATTTTGCCAAACTGGGATGAACAATTGTTGTAGTTCATCCATGCAGTCTTTAAATGCCTTCCATTGCATATCCACCATCAACCCTTTAAGAATCAATTGCCAGTCTATCTTGGCCAATTCACGTCTCATACCCTCAAAGTTACCTTTCTTTAAGTTCAGAACCCTTGTTTCTGAATTAATAATGTCACTCTCCATCCTAATGAAGAACTCAACCATATTATGGTCACTCTTGCACAACAAGACTGCTAACTAACCCTTCCTCATTACTCAATACCCAGTCTAGAATAACCTGCTCTCTCGTTGGTTCCTATACAAGTTGGTTTAGAAAACTATCCCGCATACATGCCAAGAAATCCTCTACCTCAGCACCCCTGCCAATTTGATTCACCCAATCTATATGTAGATTGAAGTCACCCATTATAACTGTTTTACCCTTGTTGCACGCATTTATAATTTCCTGTTTGATGCCATCCCCAAATCCACTACTACTATTAGGTGGCCTGTACACAACTCCCACTAGCATTTTCTGCCCCTTAGCATTTTGCAGCTCTACCCATATCGATTCCACATCCTCCAAGCTAATGTCCTTCCTTTCTATTGCGTTAATCTCCTCTCTAACCAGCAACGCTACCCCACCTCCTTTTCATTTCTGTCTATCCCTCTTGAATATTGAATATCCCTGGATGTTCCGCTCCCAGCCTTGGTCACTCTGGAGCCATGTCTCCGTAATCCCAACTATATCATATTCATTAATAACTATCTGCACATTCAACTCATCTACCTTATTACGAATGCTCCTTGCATTGAGACACAAATCTTCAGGCTTGTTTTTACAACACCCTTACCCCTTATACAATTATGTTGAAAAGTGGCCCTTTTTGATTTTTGCCCTGGATTCCTTGGCTTTCAATGCCTTGTAACCCTTATCATTTGATTGGTGGCAGACCAAATTCTCTCTGGGATAAATAAAGTTGTATCGTATCGTATTGTATCATATGAAAGACATGATGTATAGTTTTTCAAGGGTACACAAAAGGCTGGAGAAACTCAGCGGGTGCAGCAGCATCTAAGGAGCGAAGGAGATAGGCGACGTTTCGGGTCGAGAAGGGTCTCGACCCGAAACGTCGCCTATCTCCTTCGCTCCTTAGATGCTGCTGCACCCGCTGAGTTTCTCCAGCCTTTTGTGTACCCTCGATTCTCCAGCATCTGCAGTTCCTTCTTTAACACATGTATAGTTTTTCTGCTGACTGATTAGCAGCAATTAAAGCTTTTCACTGTACCTCGGTACACATGACTCTAAACTAAACTAAATGTACAAACTCCATACTGACAACACTCGGTCAGGATCGAATCCAGGTCTCTGGTGCTGTAAAGGGCCTGTCCCATTTTCATGACCTAATTCACAACCTTTTTTACTCATGGACATTTTTTATCTTGCTAGAAAAAATGCCCCGACATACTTGATGCCACGAGTACCTACGACTAGCATCACAGCCTGCTACAACATCCTATGACCTTGTGACGACCATGCTGCGAGTATCAGTCTTGGGCAAACTCGGCAGAGGTTGTGAATTAGTTCATGAAAGTGGGACAGGCCCTTTAGGCAGCAACTCTACCGCTGAGCCACAGTGTCACTATAGGAAAGATGTCATCAGATTGCGAAGAGTTTAAAAGAGATCCCCTTGCTGTTTTCTGGGCTTCCGGGCTTGCGTTATAGGGAGGCACTGGACTGGCTGCAATTTTTTCTTCGGAGAGTAAGAGGCCGATGGTTGACTTTTTGAAGTGTACAAAATCATGAGGCGCGTGGATAAAGTGAACACTCAGTCTTTTCCCCAGAGTAGAGGATTCTTAAACTCGAAGCCATGGCTTAAAGTGAGAGGGGTGAGATTTACGAGGGTCCTTGGGGGCAACTTTTCACTCTGAGGGTAGTCCGTATCTGGAACAAGCTAACAGAGGAATCTATAGAACAGCTTTCAAAAGTAATTTGGACAGATACATGGATAGGAAGGGATTAGAGAGGAATGGGCCAAATGCAAGCAAATGGGACTAGCCCAGAATGCTAACTTGGTCAGCATAGACAAGTTGGACTGAAGTGCCTATTTCTATGTTGTGCAGCTTTATGACTATAATAGACTAACTGGGACCCATTGGGTCCCTGTCACACAGGGGGCCTGGACCCCCAACGCAACCCATTCCCCAACGCAATATTCCACCACTCACCCATTCCCCCATATTCCAGCACTCACCCATAACCCCTAACTGTGCAGGACTGAGTGTTGCTCAATTGCAACTTTGTTGCAAGCTGGGCCAGCAAGGAACAATATGACTATATGAGGTGTAGCATTGTTTTCTCCCAGCGGGTTGTTGGCTTCTGGTACATTTCACCTCAAAAATAGGGTCTTTGGATATTATTAAGAGAGGTAGATAGATTCTTGAAATGCAAGTGATGAAAGTTTACCACAGTTTGCAGGGAATTGAACCTTGGTTTTGATCAGAGCAGACATGATTTGATTAAATGGTGAATTAAACTTGAGCGGCGCGTGGCCTATCGCTGCCTCTAATTCCTATGCATGTGTGCTCAAATATTGCTTATGCTAACAAAAAACATGGATTGTAGCAAAAGCCTTTCCACCTGTCAATGCCATCCATGATCCCAGGAGCCAAGACTCATTACATTCTACTTAACATTTGATATCTGCACTTGTTCTTGTAAACCGCAGCCCTGCCCCAAACCAGATATTCACCCAGGCCTATTTTTAAAGGTGCTAATTGACATAGATGTAACCAATTCATCGACTGTGGACAAAATCTGTTGCTTGAAACTTTAGACTCCGTTAATTCTGAACCTACCGCCCAATCTGCGGTGAACAAATCAGTTCATGCATATCTTTTAATTTTTTTTCCCACAATAAAATCTGGAGCAGGTTTTTTTCCCATTGAAAAGAAGCTTAGTTCTACAATTCTCTATTGCTATTATCAGTTTTAAGATGTGTGATTGTTTGCTCTTGGACCTTTTTCAGCACTTATGTTTATTTTCTCGAAATGCAGAGAAATGCTGATGATTCTGGCTAGTAAAGAATCCGAGAGCTGGCTTTGTTTGCAATGATGAATTAATGTGTGCAGCAAAAAAAAAAAAGGGCTGCCAAATCGATTCTGACAGTCTAACTTGTACTTTGGAAAAATATGCATTAATTTTGGAAAGGGCTGAATTTGTACATGAGGGTTTTTGTTCACAAAGGTGCTGCCTATGTCTATCAGCCTTGAGGACAGCAGTAGAGGTCTTCAGATTCACTCTGAGAGATGTCAAATCGGAGAACAGGTAGGTATGTCATTCATACCATACAATACGATATGATACAACTTTATTTATCCCAGAGAGAATTTGGTCTGCCACCTGTCAAAAGATAAAGTTACAAGACATTGAAAGTGGTGTGTGCATTATAATAAAAAAAAATTAAAGTGACTAGTTATTGCACAGCACGTGTAAATTGCACAAACATGAAATTAAATTATTGAG
This sequence comes from Okamejei kenojei, assembly GCA_035221665.1. Classification (NCBI taxonomy): domain Eukaryota; kingdom Metazoa; phylum Chordata; class Chondrichthyes; order Rajiformes; family Rajidae; genus Okamejei; species Okamejei kenojei. The sequence continues at coordinate 38,777,383 of CM069143.1, forward strand.
TGGAAAAGTCCAGGATGAGAGATTTGTAAAGAGGGGGGGGGGGGGGGGGGAGCTGTATTGTCCAGGATGCTCCGCAGTTTGAGGAATATCCTCCTTTCCGAGACCACACCCAATGAAGCTTTCACAGAAGCAAATTGCAGCACAAAAGGACATTCAGCTGATTAGGTTTACAGTGGTTCACACGAGCAATCCTATGTCCCATTTCCCTGAACTTTCACCATTGCCCTGTAATTGTCTGTTAATTAAATCCTTCCTTCCATTTTGTTGTTTTCCAGTCAAGCTTATTGGCATATGAAGTACAATGAAAATCTTGCAGCAGCATCACATGCACATATACTCAGACAATTCACAGAATATAATTTATACATAAATTCTGCAAGACTGTGCAAAAAAAAAAGAGCACAAAAATATACAATTAGAAAACATATCCATGGTCGCGCAAGATGCGGTCTACAGTGTTCCAAGCAGAGGTAGGATTAGGACTTCCGGTGGCGCTATGGAGTGAGTGGAACTCGCGCCATTCAGCTCCGCTAAAATTGTATAAAAAACGGGGGTAAAAGGGGTTATCTGAAGCTACTCACCAGAGGAGAACGGGTGTGAACGGCTCTGGCAGCGTTAAAAAGCTGCGTGACATCATCAGGTGCGCGACTTTACTAAGATGCATTGCCCCCCCAACGGAAAAAGCTAGTGAAAAGGGAAGTAGGCCTCACTGGAGCCTCGGGCTCGAATTTGAGTGCCTCCCAGGAAGATATTTTAAAGATGGACGACCACAAAAAATTATTATGGGTGAGCTAAAACAAATGCTTAAGGATATGAAAAAAGAATATAAAGAGGAAATAAAGACTTTAAGAGCTGATATTTTGGTGTATCATGAGAATTTGAAAGAAGAGTCCAAAAAGGAAGTTATAGCCACTGTAAAGACTATGATGGACGATTGGAAAGATAAAGCGGGTACTGATTTGCAACAACAGTTGGATGATGTAAACCGTCAAACTGGTGAGATGGAGGTGCTGCTGGATACCAAGTTAGAACCTATTATAACTTCACTTAACCAACAAAATGACGCAATAAAAGAACTGACTGAATCAGCCGAGAAGCGTCTTGCCGCGAACAAGTGTTTATCAGAATTATTACACAAAATAACTGAGAAATGCATTGACTTGGAGGGACGTCAAAGGCATCAGAATCTGCGTATTGTTGGGTTGAGTGAAGGCCGAGAGGGAAATCAAGACCCTCGAAAATTTGCTGCAAAACTCCTAAAAGATATTCTGAACTTGGACCAAGAACCTCTGCTGGGCCGAGCACACAGGACATTGAGACGTACGCCTAGGAGGGATGCTCCCCCAAGACAGATGATTGTGAAGGTGGTTTACGATCATGTTTGTGAAGATATGATGAAGATAATAATACGTAAGAAAAATCTCAAATATGAGGGAGACAACATCAGTATTTTTAGAGATTACCCTGCGGAAGTGGCCAAGAGAAGATCTTTATTTACAGAAACAAGAGGTATCCTGAGGAACATAAAGAATCTGAAATATGGCCTGATGTACCCGGCTACATTAAGGGTAACTTATGATAACAAGGAGCACCACTTCACCAAACATACAGAAGCTCTTGAATTCGCTTGAAACATTCAGAAGAAACTGGAAGAGGAAGAAGTAGAGGAAGAAGCAGATGAAGATGAAGGACACTGAATATTATTGATCACTTACCTGATGATACTGCCCATCCACAGAAAAGGAGGAGGATTCACACTGAAGGAGGATCCGCAGGGAAGGAGGAGGAATAATGGACATGGACTCTATCTTGGGGTCAAGGAGGGATGGATGGATTATTAATAAATATAGTTTTGTATTAACTACCCCTCAAAAATGTATGTTAGCTCTCCTAATATAGTGCTATGACACTAACTATATTTGATATTAGTAGTATTATTAATTATTAAGTATATAAATTTAATACCCCCCCCCCCCCCCAACATATATAGCCCTTAAGGCAAAATTGAAGCTGGAACTATTAACATTTTTTTGTCATGGAAGTCCATAGATTAGTAGCCACGCTAGTGTGGCTTACACCAATACTAACTGCACTAACTATAGTTGTAGTCACTTTTTTTCCCCCTTACACTTTATTAACATCACTTACTTTACTCACATTTTTTATTATTATTTTTATATTATGTATTTCATTTCATATTATATACTATATGGATTTAAGTATGATTCGTACTATATAGTTAGTTCAAGGAGACGTGTGTATAAGACAATGTCACAGATATTAAATTTCATCAATCTGATGTTTGGGTATAGGATTGGGTTAGATGAGCTGAGACATCTACTCCATTATAAACCACCTTAATAATAAAATGTATGACATAAACACTAGGATTGGGGGTGATGGAATCACCTTCTGTAGTTGGAATGTTAAGGGAATTAACAAACCAATTAAAAGAGGTAAGGTTTTAGCTCAATTAAATAGATTGAAATCTGATATTATTTTTCTCGAAGAGACACACCTTAAAAAAGACGCGCTGTATAGATTAACAGCAAAATGAATTTCCAAAGTATATCACTCTTCATTTACACATAAGTCTAGAGAGGTAGCAATAATTATTCGTAAAGGTATACCTTTTAAACAAAGCTCAATAATAGAAGATGTTGAGGGTAGATATATAATAATTACTGGTGAATTATATTCTAAAAAAGTAATCCTTATGAACATATATGGTCCTAATTTTGATAATCCATTATTCTTCAAGAAAATATTTAACAATATCCCTATATCCACTCAACATAATCTAATAATTGGAGGTGATTTTAAATGTACCTTAGATAATTATTTAGATAGATCATCAATGAAAAGGAAAACCACTTCTAAGTCAAGTACACATATATTATTTTAATAACACAGCTAACATTAAGGATATCTGGAGAACAGATAACCCATCTGGTCGAGAATATTCATTCTTTTCCCCTGTATTTGGAACCTACTCAAGGATAGACTATTTTTTAATAGATTCAAAACTAATCCCATTTACATATGACTAAAATTATCATAATATTATTATCTCATGATCACGCTCCATTAACATTTAAGATAAAATTAAAAGACATAACTATTAAAACCTCTAACTGGAGACTCAACCCCCAAATATTAAATGATAGGGCTTGTTATGATTACTTGGTAAAACAGATTAAATTATTTTTTGAAACTAATGACAAACCTGGAATTTCACCATCATTGCTTTGAGATACATTTAAAGCATTTATGCGTGGTGCGATAATATCAGCACACGCATACTTTAAAAAGGAAAATCGAAAGACTCAACAAAAGTTGGAAAATGAAATAAAACAATTAGATATTGAAAATGCAATATCACATTCTAAGGGGCTAAGTATTAAAATTGCATCATTTAAATATAAACTAAATAAAATATACTCAAATCAGATTATTAAACTTTTTCAACAGACTAAACAAGTACACTTTGAATTTGGGGATAAACCACAAAAATTACTGGCACGCCAGCTTAGAAAATTAGATGAGGAGAAAATGATGCATAAAATTAGATCTGAACAAGGAAAAATATTGACTTTACCAAAAGATATCAATGATACATTTTTACAATATTATCAAATTCTTTACTCATCTAAACTAGCAGGACAATCAGATGGAATGGAAACATTCCTACAAGAATGTCATATTAACAGTTTGGATCAGGAAGGTGGAGACTTGTTAAATGCTGATATATCAGTAAAATATATTGAAGAATCAATTGGATCATTAAATAACGGAAAAGCCGCAGGCCCTGATGGCTTACGTGTTGAATTTTATAAGAAGTTTTATGATCTGATCTCTCCACGCTTACATACAATATATAAATATGCTTATGAACAAGGAAAGTTACCAGAATCATTAAATGAATCTACAATTACACTTATCCCTAAAGCTGATAAAGATTTGGAAGACCCTGGATCATACAGAGCAATAGCTCTTTTAAATACTGATAAAAAAATACTAACTAAAATTTTATCTCGGAGTCTAAGTTTAGTGATTAATAACTTAATACATCATGACCAAACAGGTTTTATTCCAAAACGCTATTCATCCTATAATCTGAGACGTCTATTCAATGTCATGTACTCAAAAAGAGTGAATGATATTGAACTAGCTGTCATATCCTTAGATGCTGAAAAAGCATTTGACCAGGTTGAATGGCCATATTTATTTAAAATAATGCAGAAATTTCAACTGGGGGATAGATTTTCCAAATGGGTAAAAATCTTATACTCGAATCCAACTGCAAGAATATTAACAAATCAAATGTTATCAGCAAAATTTAATCTCTTTAGGGGTTGTAGACAAGGATGCCCGTTTTCACCATTACTATTTGCTTTGGTAATAGAACCATTAGCCAAAATGATTAGATCAGAACCTGAAATATATGGATATAATACCAAAACTACAACAAATAAAATATCTCTATACGCAGATGACATCTTAATTTATATCACAAAACCGGAGATTAGTATTCCCAATCTATTTAATGTTAATACTAAGCTTAGTACATTTTCTGGGTATAGAATTAATTGGAATAAAAGTGAAATTATGCCTATAACTGGAATAAAATTAAATATATTAGAACAATTCCCCCTTAAAATAGTCACGGCCAAACTCAAATATCTAGGAATTAATGTACCTAAATCGTATAACTGTCCATTTAAATATAATTACCCTCAATTATTAAATAAACTAACAAATATTTTATATTGGAAAACACTACCTATATCAATGATCGGTAGAATAAATGCTATAAAAATGATTTTTTTTACCACAATTGTTATATTTATTTCAAGCCATCCCTTTATATCTCCCAAAAATGTTTTTAAAAAAAATAGATACTTTGGTTAATAGTTTTATTTGGGACTATAAAAATCATCGAATAAGTAAAAAACATCTATGTAAATCTAAAATAAATGGTGGACTAGCACTACCAAATTTCCTATATTATTTCTGGGCAGTTCAGATTAAGAATATGAATTTTTGGTTGGTAAATTTAGATCATGAGCCAAGCTGGCTAAAGATGGAAAAGGAAGACTGTTTGCCTTTTGATGTAGGTTCGATTCTTTTTGCACCAAGGGAAGTACAAAAAAAAAAGTATGGTGACAACCCTATAATTCATAGCAATAGATGTATTTGGAAACAAATAGTTAAGACCTTACATATGGATAATTTGTCACTTTGTTTGCCAATTATGAATAATCCTTTGTTTAGGCCCTCTGTATTGGACAAGGGGTTTAGACATTGGAATGATTTAGGAATTAAAAGGATAGAACACCTTTACAAGAAAGGAAAATTTATTTCATTTCAAGAGTTACAGGATATCTATGGATTGCAGTCAAATAACATATTTAGGTATTTACAAATTAGAAACTATATTAAGTCAAATACGCAAGACTATAAAAATAGAAAACCAGGATTATTAGATGAATTGTTTAATAAACACCCAAATACAGAAAAATGAATAGCGTATATATACAATACTATTTTTGATAGGAAAATCCCAACTTCGGAAATATATCGACAAACATGGGAAAATGAAATAGGTTTATCTATAACGAAGGAAACTTGGGAAGAAAGCCTACAACGTATACATCGTTGCTCATTAAATGCTAGACATATATTGATACAATTTAAGGTATTACACAGATTATATTATTCAAAAACGAAATTAAATAGAATTTATCCTAACATTTCTTCTATTTGTGATAAATGTCAGAACTTGGAAGCTAACTTAACGCATAGTTTTATAACATGTATAAAACTCAATTATTATTGGATAGAAATCTTTAGAGTTATCGCTGTAGTTCTTAAAATTAAACTGGACCCAGATCCAAAATTACCAATATTAGGAGTTCCGGATTCAAATCTAATATTAACAGTAAACCAAAGAAATTTCTTGGATTACTGTTTGATAATAGGGAAAAAAATAATATTGATATTTTGGAAGGGAACATTATCCCCCATAATTAAAATGTGGACAGTGGAAATGTTGGAGACGTTGCATTTGAAAAGAATCAGATTTGTCCTAATGGACAAATACGAACTCTTTGAACAGATATGGTCTCCATATACAGAATATTTGAAGGGGTAGCTGTTCTTGGCATCACAACTCAATGGGTACCCGGCAGGATTAGATGAAAATAACTCTCTGTTTTTTTTTTAAATTTGTATACATGTCTCTATTGATATCGCTATTTGAAATTGTGTTATTCACTATTAAGATGTATACTATAATCTATTTTTTTTAATATATATATAATACTTTGTTTTAAGTAAATATATATAACAAGAATATATACATTTTTTTCTCTTCTCTTTCTCTCTCTATATAATCAAAATTATTATTTAATCACTATTCTTATTGATTAAAATCTATTCTTTTCTTTTTCTACTTTCTAAAAAAAATAGAAGTTTATAAGAATTATTCGTGGCATCAATGGTGGGGTGAGAGACGTCGCTGTTTCGCTCTGCTCCCGAAGAATGTTTTAATGTGCTAAAATATGTTCGAAGACGGGGGAGTTCTGAAAATAACTACCGGAGCTGCTATTTAATTGTGTGTTATCAGAAATCCTGCTGATAACAGAGAATAATTGCAGTTTTAAATGAAAAGACAGAAACCTTGCCAGAAGCCTGCAAAAGCAAAAGCCGCTTCAAGACCTGCTACAAGACCTTACTTGAAAAGAACTGAAAAGACTCCTCAATCCCCTCAAACATCAGCTGGAAATTCAGAAGAAGAAGTTGATTCCCGAAATCCTTCTACAGAATTGCCTTTAATGGAGGAACAAATGGAACATCTGGAAAAGTCAGTATTAGCTTCAGTCACTGAAGTTATTTCTAAAGTGATACGAGAAGAGAATCTCGCGCTGGACAAAAGCCTCTCTGAAAAAATTAAACAAGGTAATGATACGCTGATGGGGAAAATTGATGACTTAACCAAACGTGTGGTCGAAGTTGAGGAGGATTTAAACAAAAAAATTAAGCGGGTTGATAAGGATTGTAATAAAAAAACTGGATGCAATGCTAAAATCTACGTAGGCGGCTATGGAAGGAATGGACAATACGATAATTGAGATGGCTGAGATAAAGAGACTAAAAAAGGAACAAGAAAGCACTGGGAGGGAGCTTGCTAAAATGAAGTATAAATGTACGGACTTGGAAGCAAGATCAAGGAGACAAAATTTGAGGATAATTGGAGTAAAAGAGGGAAATGAGACTGGACTAATTTCAAGAGTTTGCTGCCAATTTACTCAAACAAGTACTTAAGCTGCCTGGAGCCCCGAGAGTAGATATGGCTCACTGGGTCCGACGTAAGGCTCAAGCAAGCTTAACTGCCCCCCCCCAAGACAGATTATTCTGAAATTCTATGACATTTCAACCCTGGAAGGAATTATGAAAAAGATTCCATATGGTGTGAATCTGATGTTTGGAGAAGACAAACTACAATTCTTCCGTGATTTTCCAGCTGAAATCATGGAAAAGAGGGACAAGTTTACAAACACAAGAAGGCTACTGAAAGAGGTCTCGGGAGTAAGATATGGGATAGTATTTCCTGCGAAATTGAGAATTACTTATAACTCTGTTGAACGTGCATTCACGGATCCAGAAGAGGCATTTAAATATGCACAAAGTATCACAAAGGAGACTACTGATCATTAGGAGTTGATCTCCTACAATAACACCGAGGAGAAACGACAAAGAAAGGATTGTGTCTCTTTTTTTTTAACATACATAAAAGACTGCTCTTGTTAAAATGGCGAATCTTCCTCGAGGCATTGTCTAGACATTTTATCTTTGGAATGTTAATTCAAAGTCGGATTTTATGTTTCATTTTAACAAAGGATAGACAAAGAAGAGAAACTATGGCGGGGAAAATAAATTGAGAATATAGTGTAATATAGAATATTATTAGTGGACGTATATAGAAAATTATGATTTAAGAAACATATAATTATATTAATAACATACTAACATATTTTATAGATATAGTAGACTTAGTCTAGATTGCGCATAAAGGGGGAGGGAGGAGACTCAGATACTTGGAAGTCATCCAAGGGTCTGAATCTGGTTAACCCCTTGGAACCTGCGGTTGTCTGATACAAAAGTTTGAGACTTAATTGTACTAAATCTAGGCATATTGATAGATATTGATATATAATTAACATAATTACTGTTATATCTAAGTATATACTTAATGTTGGAAATAATTTTTTATTTTGTTTTTCCTCTTTGAAGATACATTCTAATCTAACTATTGGAGTGCGTTTTATTTTATATATATATTTTTGAACTTTGTATCGCTCTCTCTTCCAATTAATAATAATTGGTCAAGGGGGCAGAGCGAAACATAAAAACATCTACGGAAGTCAATAAGAATTTTTCTACCACCTGTTGGTGGTTTGTTTTTAATTATAATATCTTTATTTTTGGGTATTATAATATCACTTTTTGTTTGTTAATTATCTTTTCATGACTCTACTTTTTCTGGTCTTTTTCAAGGTTTATTCTGAAGGGGAGATGCCAACAAAACGTAACAGCTGGGGATGACCATCCTTCATCTGAAGTTATAAGGTTTTAGGTTGCACCATATGAAGTAAAGGTATTAACATGATTCATAATGCAAGACAATAAACAAAAGAAAACTGGAGGAATCACATTTTGTAGTTAGAATATAAGGGGCGCAAATGAACCAATTAAAAGGGGTAAGATCTTTGCCCAATTAAAAGCCTTAAACAGTGACATCATTTTTTTACAAGAGACGCATCTGAAATATCAAACACAGATAAGACTGAAGCCAAATTGGATTGGCAAACATACTACTCTTCATTTACTTCTAAATCTAGAGGCACAATTAGATTTAGAAAATGCCAAAGAACCAACTATAGATAAACATAATAAGATAACAATACTAAAATATAAATTAAATACAATTTTATCGGCCAGAATAATAAGATTATTTCAAATTACAAAACAAGAACATTTTGAATTTGGTGATAAACCTTATAAACTCCTAGCACGCCAACTGAAAAAACGGGAAACAGAAAATACAATTACTAAAATTAAATCAGACAAAGGGGAATTACTAACACTACCTAAAGATATTAATAAAAGATTTGCCCAATTTTATCAAAACTTATATACATCGAAAACCTCTGCAAATAATACTCAAATTTCACATTTCTTTGACAATTGTAATCTTCCGAAATTAAATATGGTGGAACAAGAGGGATTAGGAGCTCAGATTACACTACAGGAAATAGAAGAAACAATAAGTTCATTGAAGAATGGCAAAACGCCAGGACCAGATGGCTTTAGTAATGAATTCTATAAAAGATTCTACGAGATAATTTCTCCACGGTTGCAAGATTTATATATATATGCTTTTAAAGAAAATAAACTACCAGAAACACTAACTAAATCAACTATTACACTTATACCAAAAAAGGATAAAGATCTAGAAGACCCAGACTCAAATAGTGCTATTGCACTCCTAAATACAGACCAAAAAATATTAGCAAAGACCCTAGCGAGAAGATTGAGTAAATATATTAGTAAACTAATAAATCCGGACCAAACAGGGTTTATACCAAAGAGATACTCATTTAACAATTTGAGACGGCTGTCTAATATAATGTACTCACATAATACTGAAGAAGAACTAGCAATTATTTCATTGGATGCAGAAAAAGCTTTTGATCAAGTTGATTGGCAATATTTATTCAAAGTATTGGAAAAATTTAACACGGGAGATAATTTTATTTCATGGGTAAAATTATTATGTGATAAGCCGACGGCTAGAATACTGACTAATAATATATTATCCCCGAAATTCCAATTAGCAAGGGGCAATAGGCAGGGGTGCGCGTTATCGCCCCTGCTATTTGCACTAGTGATAGAGCCTTTAGCTGAAAGTATAAGAAGTCATCCGAATATTCATGGATATAATACCAAACACTCAAATAATAAAATTTCATTATATGCAGACGACATATTATTATATATTACAAATTCGCAAATTAGCATACAAAAATATACTAAATGTAATAGAGGAATTTGGTTCTTTTTCAGGATATAGAATAAATTGGAACAAAAGCGAAATTATGACGATAAACCTCAAGAGGCGACACATTTGTTGAAATTCCCTTTTAGAATTACAACAGAAAAATTTAAGTATATAGGCATTCAAATGACTAGGAACTATAAATCATTACTTAACGCAAACTATATGCCTTTATTAACTAAATTAAATGGGTTGATTAAATTTTGAAAAACACTGCCGATGTCTTTAATAGGCAGAATAAATGCGATAAAAATGATCTTCTTACCACAAATATTGTACCTATTTCAATCAATACCAATATACTTACCTAAAAAATTCTTTAAAAAACTAGATTCTGATATTATAAATTTCATATGGGATTATAAATCACACAGAATTAAAAAAAAACACTTGTGTAAATCTAAAGAATCTAAAGGGGGACTGACACTCCCTAACGTATTGTATTATTATTGGGCAGTGAATATTAAAAATATAATCTACTGGTTGGACATTTCTGCCCAACAGGTAGATTGGATAAGAATGGAGAAAGAGGATTGTTCCCCTTATAATATAGGAGCGATCCTTCTTTCCCCGATAAAACTGAACAATATAATATATAAGAAGAATCCAATTATTCATAGTATAATATGAATTTGGAAACAAATAAAACTAACTTTAAAATTAAGAAAATTATCGCTTCTTTCTCAAATCGCTAATAATCCTTCATTCAAACCATCCATTATTGATAAAACGTTCATCCATTGGGAAAGAATAGGAATCAAAACGATGGGAGATATGTATGAAATGGGAAATTTTTTATCATTCTAACAATTATAACTAAAATATAATTTGAAAAGTAATCAATATTTTAAATACCTTCAAATTCAAGATTATTTGAAAAAGTATATACAAGGATATCAAACTTCAACCCTAGATTTATTGGAGGAAGGAAAGAATAGAAAGGCAAATTCAAGCAATTTATCTTACTTATATAATATAATTCTAAATATTGAAACACCAAGCGACAGAGGCAATTAGAAGGGACTGGGAACAAGAGTTATTGATAAAAATTCCGAACGATAGATGGGATAAAATTTTATTATATGTAAACAAATGCTCAATGAATGTAAGACACAACCTAATTCAATTTAAAATTTTACATAGATTATATTATTCTGACTGAATAAAATATTTTCAAATGTTTCCCCCATCTGCGACAAATGTCTAACTCAAAATGCCACTATAGCGCATTCCTTTGTCTCTTGTACAAAACTGTATACATTTTGGAATTATATTTTTGGAATTTTTACAAAACTATTTAACACAAAATTGAACCCCAATACAGAACTGATTATCTTTGGATCAATGGAAGAGGGAAGTAAACTAACTATATTCCAAGAAGCTTTTCTTAATTACGGTCTAATAACAGCAAAAACACTTATACTCAAATTTGGAAAAACGCACCTACGCCAACATTCAAAATATGGATTTCAAGTATGTCTGAAACACTACATCTTGAAAAATGAGATTCCTCCTACTAGGCAAAGTAGACCTATTCTTAAAGATTTGGTCTCCTTTTATCAACTTTTTACAAGCATATGGTGCAACATAACATAACCTTGGAAATTAAATGGTTTAGAACCGGATGACGGATGGGCAAAAAAACCCCCAAAAAAAACGAGATAGGTAGATCTCTCCTAATCTTTCTTTTCTTTACTTTCTCCTTTTCTTTCAATCTTTTAACTTCTCATCTCTATCCTTTATTTCTTTTGCTTTCTGTTTCTACTCGCTTGACTATCTATTCCGACACTCTTTATTTCTTTTTTCTCTCACTGTTCTTTTATTATTAAATCAAAAGTATGAAGTTGTACAAGAATGGAAATATGTATGTATGTATTAGGTACTCAAGTACCACACTATTGTACTTACTTCTAACAAAAATAAACAAAGCAAAAAAAAAATATTTGTAACATTCATATACGTATTGAAATAAGTTGGTTGTGTATTTGAAAAGTTGTTATACCGTTGTTATGATGGATTACTTCTAATAAAAATATTATTACAAGGATTAGGATTGTGCAGGTCTTGTCAACAATTTGATGGCTATAGGAAAATAACTGTTCCTGAGACTGGTAGTGAGGGACTTCAGGCTTCTGTACCCCCTGTCGATGGTAGCAGTGAGAAGAGGGTACTAGCTGAGCGGTTCAATGATGCTTTTATTGTCACGTGTACAGACACACGGTGAAATTATTTTCTTACGTACAGTCCAATACAAGCCTAAGCATATCCTTGATTAGCAAGTGTACAGGAATTGTCAACTGAGCCTGCAGGCTTGAGGCAATAAGCTTTGGTGCCATTTTGGGGATGGTGGGGATCCTTGGCATTTGATGCCATCTTCTCAAGGCAGCATGTCATGTTGATACTTGTGATGGTAGGGAGGACTATGCCAGCGATGGACAGGGAGCGCAATGCCGGTGATGACTCGGCTGAGTCCACCACTTTCTGCAGCTCCTAGCATTGGAATTGCCAGACCAGGCCATGATGCAACCCATCAGGATAATTTCTTCAGTGTAACCTGTGGTAGTTTGTTAGAGTATTTGGTAACATGCCAAATCTCTTTCAACTTCTGGGAAAGTACTGCAGATAAAATGTACTGCTGATTTGATCTCTAGCTATGATTGCCAGCTAAGGACACAACAGAGGGACCTATACACAACAGATCTGCAAGATGGATTGCAGCAAATTACAAGTGTCCATCCTGCAACCCTGCTGCCTTGTAGGACCAAAATAACTGATCCACAGAGACACCACCAAATACCACGCTGACCAGAGCACTGCTTTCTGACTTGGCATTGTTCCTTCATCGAACTGCAGGCGCTGAAAATCTGAAATGAAAGCAGAGAGTGTTTGAAACGTTCGACAGCTTGGGCTGGAGTTATTCAGCGGGCCAGGCAGCATCTCTAGAGAAAATGGGTAGGTGATGTTTAGGGTCAGGACCCTTCTTCAAACAGAAGAATGGTCCCAACCTGAAACATCAACTGTCCACTTTGGTGTAAACCAGCATCTGCAGTTCCTTGTTATTACATAAGGAGAAACGTATCTCCTCTCACCCAGAGCAATAATAAGGTTCCTCTTATCCTCACCTTCCACCAATCCAACCTCCACATTCATTTTGTAAATTCCTTCAGCTTCAGTAAGAAGCCACAATCAGGTATATCTTGCCCATCCAAATGGACCATTCCTTGCGTGAACGCCTCGTATACTCTTCACATTGCCAGCATCCCTGCAACTGCAAGAGATACAATCCCTACCTGTCTAGGATCTCTCCCATTCCCACCACTCAGTGACCTGAGCAATCCTGCCATTAATAATTTATCTGTTTAGTGTACTGCATTCCACACAAAAAATCTGTTCTCCACAATGGAGATAATAAAGGTTGATTGGGTGAGTGGTTTACTGTCTACCTCTGTTCAGTATGCAAGGGTGAACATGGACTTCCTGGGGCCTATCACTTACATTCTCCATCCTGCACTCTGATCTCTCTGCCTTTGATATCTTACTCTTCCAATGAAGACCAAAGGAAGACTTAGAAATACCACTTATCTTCCCCTCTGCTTTTCTGCTTTCATTCATCTCCTTTTTACATCATAAAACATTAATATTTGGTGCAGGAGTTGGCCAATCAGCTCTTTAAACCTATTATTCACCTATTCCTTCGCTCCATAGATGCTGCCTCACCCGCTGAGTTTCTCCAGCATTCATATCTACCTTTGATTTTTCCAGCATCTGCAGTTCCTTTTTAAACCTGTTCTGTCATTTGATAAGATTGCGCCTGTTCTGACTGAAACTTCAACCCCACATTCTCATGTTTTGTGGTTAAATTCCTTTGCAATAAATGCTGACATTCTGTTAGCTTTCCTACTGGTTTGCAGCACTGCATACTAATGTGAGCCATGCACTGTGTTCCCCCAGAACCTCTTAATCCCCAATCTCTGATCATTGACATAATATCCTGTTTTTTATGTTGCTCCCCAAAATAGATGATTTCACATCTTCCTACCCAGTATTCCCTTTCTCCAGATCTTTGCCCACTTGTCTACTTATCTAAATCCCTTCTTGCATCAGATGAATCTGCTGTGATTAACAAACCTTTAGCCCCCTTCCACAGTTGATGCCAGACTCCACCAGCTCTTGTACAGTTAAAATCTGGAGTCATCAACAACCCATCACAGTTGATCCCTTTGTTCTCTCCAACCCTCCCACATCTGCAATGTAAAATAACATTGATTTCTACCTCTTCTCGATCACGAATAGAAGTCTTCGACACGAAACATCAATGCTATTTCTCTATTCACAGATGTTATATGACCAGCTGAGTATTGGCAGTGTTTTTTTTTTTGTTTCCATTTATTTGCTGAACTCCCAAGCCATCAACACTGCAGTTGTACCCACCACAAAGACAGGCTCGACGGACATCTGTCTCTTTGCTGACTCTCGCTCACAGCCCACTAAAGAATAAGGTGAACCAGTATGGTTCTACAGACAGTTGCTCATATGAGTGCTGGAATGGTTAATCTTCCCTTAGTTAGAAGTTTGAAAACGCTGTGGAAGTCACTGTCTTAACCTTTTGTTTGCATGTCAGGTGTTCCAACTGTTTCCCCATTACACCCAAGGACAGTAAACTAGTGTTGAATGAAGTAGCGCATGTGCCAGCAGGCGTTCCAATTGTTGGCTGAAGTGATTGCTCTTTGTGTTTGCAACTCTGCAAAGTGAGTGAAATGAAGTCACTTCACTGTGAATGCATTTGCTGCCTTACAGCGAATGCAGCGCCAGAGATCCGGGTTCGATCCTGACTAGGGGTGCTGCCTGTACGGAGTTTGTATGTTCTCCCCGTGATCTGCGTGGGTTTTCTCTGAGATCTTCGGTTTCCTCCCACACTCCAAAGACGTACAGGTTTGTAGGTTAATTGGCTTGGTAAATGTAAAAGAAAAACAATTTTACCCTTAGTGGGTGTAGGATAGTGTTAATGTGTTGGGATCACTGGCCGGCGCGGTCCTGCAGGGCCAAAGGGCCTGTTTCCGTGCTGTATCTCTAAACTAAACTAAACTAATCTAATCATGGAATTTTAGCAATCTCCACAAGTGTGTGAGAACTGTATTAGCTAAATCACTGTTGAAGTTTATCATTTAACACTTTTTCTGTTTTTTTTTTGTTAGGTGGGTCCACATTGGATGATAGTGTAATTTTTCAAATGTACATTCTTTGCAGCACCTCATTATAAAGGAACTGAAGTGGCAACACTTAACAGGTCTTCCGTCTGCCAGAAAGTACTGGAACTAAGCTAACATAGTTCAGGTGCCAAGTACAATCCAGATGGAATTGCCATTCCAGAAGGTTACGATTTACAAACACTCTAATTTCATCCAATTTGATTATTAAATATTTTATTATTTCTCTTGAAAAAAAAAATCACTTGGTAGTAAGGAGAATTTCACTTTCTCTCTGAAATATCCTGAGGACATTGATTCTCACAGTGAAGCAATGAAGCGATTGTTTGAAGAGGACTACTTGCAGTTGGATAATGGGAAATGTGTACATCAGAGCACAGTGGCAAAAGGTACAATATAGTTGCTGCTGTTCCTTGAAGGCTCAATGCTAAGTTTACTTGGCTATCCGTGATGGACATCTCCAGACCAGTTTTTTTTGTCAGGTAATGATTGGTGTTGTGAGGGTTTAGGGGTAAGTGAAGTTTTCTATCCATAGGTCTTTTAGGGATGAGTTGGATGTTTAAACTCTACTGGGTGGATAGCTGGTTAACCAACAAACCTGCTTCTAATTTCTTGGCTTCCACTGTTTCCTATTATAACCTGCTGAGGTAAAGATGTCCTCTGGACCCTTTCTAACTTTGCAGGTCAGAGGCCAATGATACCTGGACCTGATTGCAATTCTAATTTTGGTCTGAGCAGACAAGAGAATCAAAAAGTAGAAGAGTCTGCTTAGTGGGTTAACAATGGAGTGGAGGACTGCTTCTACACCAAAATAAAATGCTGACTTCCTACGTAGGTCTACCTTTCCCTTTCTACAACACCCTCCCTTCAAATTATCTTTTTGGAGGTTAGTCTTCATGTGTCGGCCAGTTGGTGATCTCCCTCTGCCTAAACCATGCTCATCCACCAAGCAAATACCTCTGTGCCTCCTTTTTTTTACTTAAGTGCCAGTAGGCAGATACTGTTTAAGAGCCAAATCTCTCGGTAAACCTTCACTCTTCCATCTCCCACAATCAAACGTGATTGCTCCTTGATTTAATCCCTTGCCAAATTGAAAGACATTCCTAACCACGAGTCCATCCATAGTTTTTGTTTTCCTGACAGAGACATCTTACATATAACAAGCTAAATGTTAGCTTTGGTTCAATGTCAGTACAATCAATGGAAAAACTGAGAGCTTGTGCTTGTTCTAGTGATTGCATGCTTGTGGATGTACAAGATATATTATCCTTTTTTTTTTAAAGTGCAGCCTCTATGCAGTAAGTGGCAAATTTAAATGTCCTTCTCTGGCTCAAGAGTTGGTTAACATATCACAAGAATGCTCAAAGTGGCAAGAAAATACCAGCCTATTTTTCTCTAAAGAGGGAAATGAAAGGTGACGTCCAAAATCAAATGTATTTTTCTGCTGGACATGATTTCTCGAAACACTGTATAAATAAGGAGTGTAATGATGGGTGCAGTGCAGTACAACATATTTTATTATGTTGACTTCATGCTACCTTCTATGATCGCTGAGTTACAGTGTTTTCTGTGTTTGAAGTACATTTCATAATCACTGCAAAAACCTGTAAAACCTACAGCTTTCAGATATCTGATATAAAATTAGAAATTTAATGTTTGGTAAATTTGTGATGGCTGCCATACAACACCACGGGTGCTGTCCGTACAGAGTTGTACATTCCCCCCGTGACCACGTGAGTTTTCCCTGGGTGCTTTGGTTTCCTCACACACTCTAGACATACAGGTGTGTAGGTTAATTGCCTTCAGTAAAATTGTAAATAGTCCCTAGTGTGTGTAGGATAGTGTTAGCGTGTGGGGGTCAGTGGGCCGAAGGGCCTGTTTCTGCGCTGTATCTCTGAACTAAACTAAACAAAACCAAAATAAAATCTATAAACGGTTTATAGATGTTTATTTTATGAAAATTTAAAGGATCATGTTTAGTATTATGAAAGCAGATGACTTATTTGAGATCCTTCCAAGTAGTGTCTACAGGGCAACACGGTGGCACAGCGGGAGAGCCATCGCCTTACAGTACCAGAGACATGGGTTTGATCCTGACCATGGATGCTGTCTGTACCGAGTTTGTACGTTCTCCCCATATAACCATATAACCATATAACAATTACAGCACGGAAACAGGCTCTCTCGGCCCTTCCAGTCCGTGCCGACCATTTGTTTTCCCCTAGTCCCATCTACCTGCACTCAGACCATACCCCTCCATTCCCTTCATGTCCATATACCTATCCACTTTACTCTTAAATGTTAAAATCGATCCTGCCTCCACCACTTCTGCTGGAAGCTCATTCCCCGTGACCTGTGTGGGTTTTCTCCGAGATCTTCGGTTTCCTCATACACACTCCGAAGACGTACAGGTTTGTAGGTTAATTGGCTTGGTATAAATGTAAAAAAAAATTGTCCCAAGTGTGTGAAGGGTTAATGTGCAGGGAATCGCTGGTCGGTGCGGACTCGGTGAGCCGAAGGGCCTCGGTGAGCCGAAGGGCCTGTTTCCGTGCTGTATATCTCTAAACTGAACTAAACTAAACCAATGGCCGTGAGATGCCTATGCATGAATGGTGTCCCTCAGTCCATTTATCAAGTATATTCCAATGTTCTCAGTGGGTATCTCAGCTTCTTCCTCACGTGAGTGCTCTGCACCTCCAGAAGTATCTCAGTCAATAAAACACCTATAGTCTGTGAAGTTTCTCAGTTAAATTGTCAGACCTTCCCCCTCCTATCTGCTGAGGTATGGCGTGTGAGTATTAGTTAATGGGTTCTTAAAAATAGTTTCACTCAAAATTATTCCTGTATTTTCAATGTCATGATGATTGCCCCATCAGTATAAAATGATTATTCGGAATGGAGGTGTCTCCATTCCTTTAGAAAATGGCGTTCTTGGTAACTTGTGGAAATTCTTTCTTAATTAAATTTACTCATGCGAAAATGTAAATGTTCAGGCAACCTGTAGATAGGTTTTGTGTGTATGTGTTTATGAGACAATTATTTCTGAGAATAGAAATGGGTGTTTTCAGAGGTCTCTACGACAATCTACCTACCTTTTAAGGTGAGGGACGGATAATAATTTAGCCTGGGAAAAACATTTTTGCGGCTGACTCCCTGGTAATAAGATGAACAGAGCTACATGTAGTGCTGAAGCAGAAGATTTTGGTTTAGTTTAGTTTAGAGATACAGCATGGAAACAGGCCCTTTCACCTACTGAGTCCACGCCGACCATCGATCCCCGTACACTATCCAACCCACTAGGGACAATTTACAATTTTACCAAAGCCAAATAGCCTACAAACTGTACCTCTTTGGAGTGTGGGAAGAAACTGGTGCACCCGTGCAGGTCATGGAGCGAACGTACAAACTCTGTACAGACAGCACCTAAGGTCAGGATAAACTGTGCCGTCCAATAACTTTCTATTCTGTATAACTTTCTATAATCTTGATGAATGACAGGGCAGGCTGGAAGGGCTGAATGGCCTAATATCGCCCCTATGGTTGAGTGTATTTTTAGGTATGTTCACTGTCTCTCTAGCAGGCACAGTGATGAAGACTGGACTATTCTGTGGTGAAGAGGTAACGACTTGCCTGTAGTTCAAACTGACTGTTATGAGATGGAACATACTTCATGGTGCGACGCCAATTTGTATGGTAACGTCCAACTGATTTGGCTCTGTAATCAATGGCGTCAAAGTGGTCTCAAATGTTAAGGAATGTACCATGCAGCATGTTCTAACCATTTGAAAAGTATCAGTTTTAATTTAGTGCTAAATATGATACCATATTTTTTTAAATGCATGAGCGCTGTGTTGGTGGATCATGCTACAATGGTGCTGCCAAGTTTTTAATGACTCGCAGATATCCTGGAGAGTGCTGGATGAATCCCTGATCCATGAGGAGATTGATCTAGAAATCGGCAAGCGTTAACATTGTGTAAGATCAAGGTCGGCACCACTGGTCCATGGTGTCTAACATGAACTCATGTTGAGCATTGGCACAGAACAGTCAGAACCACTCTTGTTGACACCTTTACTGCTTGCCCAAGAATCAGAATGATTGAAGCCAATGGAAGTGTGATTTGGGTGGGATGTACCACAGGTGATTAATGCAATAACATTTGACTAGCTTTACTCCAACCCTGCCTAACCTATGGTATGTTGAATTGTCATGAGCACTGTGGTGGATGCCTGGCCAGTTGTGGACTTTTGCGTAGGAAGGAACTGCAAATGCTGGTTTGCACCGAAGATAGACACAAAATGCTGGAGCACCTGTTGTTGCTGGAAGGTTGGAAAATAAATGATGGGGCTTGAAGGTTAGAATTTGCAGGTATTTGAGAAGTGCTTTTTGTTTGCTGTACATCTGGTGCACTTCAAGTTGTAATGCATCATTACCCTGCAAAAATGCTATATTGTTGCTATGGAGCAAGACTTTGTTCTGCTTTTCTCATTACACTGCTGACGGAAGCAACATTGCCGCCAGGAAAGTAAAGTATTTGTTTTCACAATGGAGAACGATACCTGATAAATTCTGGCAGTGAGGTATGACCCAGAAGAGAAAAGTTCCATGCTGACAATGGTGTTGCATTCTCTCTATGGGAATCTTGCTGGCAGTGGTGGCTGGCTCATATACTGGTTGCAATTGCTCTGGAAGCTAGCTCAAGAGAAAATTCAAAGGCACTCCTTTCTCAGGTCTGGTCCAATGAAGTGCCAAAGTAAATTAGCATTGCCTTGAGAAAGGTTGTTCAACTTCCCTGGTAACTGCTGCACTGGCACCACCCAGTGGAGACCAACAGGCAGGGTGTCTGTGTATGTGTGTGTGTGTGTGCGTGTATGTGTATGCATGTATGCATGTGTGTGTGAAACTGTGAGACTTGTGTGCATGAACACGGAACACAGATCAATACAGTGCAGGAACAGACCCTCAGGCCCACCCTGTCTGTGCCAACCACAATGCCAGCCTAACTAAGGGTCTCGACCCGAAACGTCGCCTATCTCCTTCGCTCCTTAGATGCTGCTGCACCCGCTGAGTTTCTCTAGCTTTTTGTGTACCCGCCAGCCTAACTAATCCCATCAGCCTATGCAATGCCCATATCCCTCTATTACCTGGAATAACTCTGCGGGTCAAGTAACATCTCCGAAGAACAAGGATAGGCGATGTTTTGGGTCAGTTCCATTAATCTGAAGAAGGTCCCCAACTGAAAACATCGATGCTGCCTGTTTCGTTGAGTTACCCCGGCACTTTGTGTCTTTGTTTGTAAACCCGTATCTGTGGTTCCTGGTGCCTCCCGCTGTTACCTGCTTGTTCATTTGCCCAAATACCTTTCAAAATTTGGTAAGACTTATATATTTCTTCCACCTCCCCATGCATATTCTTTCTACCACTCTGTTAAAAATCTTGCCTGCACATTAACACCCTAGTTATTCCCTCTTCTCCTCCATCCCAATAAGCAAAAGGTACAACAGCTTGAAAGCAGGTACCATCAGATTCGGGAACAGATTCTTCCCAGCTGTTAGCAGACTATGAAATGGTCCTCTCATAAGCTAAGGGTGTAGTCCCCATCTCTCAATCTACCTTATTGCAGTCCTTGCATGTTTTTTTTAACCTGCACTATCTCTGTAACTGTAACAATATGATACTGTAACATGTTTTCAACGATGATGATGATGATGATTCAAGATTCCTCCTCTCATTTTATCCTAGGCCCTCCTGCTTTTGATATCTCCATACTGCAAAAAAGACTCTGATTATCCATACTATCAATGTCTCTCATAATTTACTTCTATCACCTTATAGCCCCCAACTCTCTAGAAAAAAAAAGCAATCCAAGTTTGCCACATGCACACAAAATAATCTCCATAGCCAATATATCCAATAATCTGCAATTCAGGCAGCATCCCAGTGAACCATTTCTGCACCTTCCCCATGGCCTTCCTGTTGTAATAGATATGGAGGCCTTGCAGACAATGTGTGGTTGTTTGTTTGTGTGTGTGTGTGTGTGTGCGCGCGCGTATGTCAGTGCCTCCACCACTAACCCTGACTGGGTGCTCCAGGCACCCACCACTCTCTGTGTAAACAAAAACTTGCCCCGCACATCTCCTTTAGGCTTTCCCCCTCTGACCTTAAAGTGATGCCCTCTAGTCTTTGATACTTCCGCTTTGGGGAATGGGCTTTTTCAAAGATGTTAAAGTTAAATGTTAAAGATGAAAAAATATATTTTGTTTTGCCTGAGAAATATTTATCAGAGCTTGATGTTAGTTATTGGAAAACAAACCTGGTGCTAAATCAGAGCAAAATATTGAACTCTGAATCAAAGTCGTCTTTTTAAGGGCTGTCTGCTTATTATATGCATGGCCCGGAATCAACTAAACCTGGGAAAAATCAACATCATTCCAGATTGAATCTGGAGTTATTTGCTCTGATCACAGAATACATCTGCAGTGTATTTACATTACAGTTGCAGCACATTTTTCATCTCTCCTCAGTTGTCAGTCAGTTTTATTTACATTTTCTTCAGACATTAGTGACCATGAACAACTCCCACTACTGTCTCTTAGCTAACACGACCTCCAACACAAAATGTGCTGGAGGAACTCAGCTGGTCAGGCAGCATCTGCGGAGGGAATAGACAGGCCACATTTCAATTTGGGACCCTTCCTCAGATTCCTTCTTCAGAGTCCGGTGGTACAGTGACCCAGTGGTAGAGTTACTGTAACATGGTAGGACCCTGTGAAGTGTTGTAGAGCAAGAAGGATGTAAGAGTATAGGTACATAGTTCCCTGAAACGGGTAGATTGGGTGGTAGATACTTTTAATATATTGGCCTTCATCAGTCAGGGTATTGAGTATAGAAGTTCAGATGTTACATTCGTACAAAACATTGGTGATGCCACATTTGGAGTATTGTGTTCAGTTTTGGTCACCCTGATATAGGAAGGATGCTATTAAGCCGGAAAGAGTGCAGAGAAGATTTACAAGGATGTTGTCAAGTCTTGAGGGGCTGATCTATAGGAAGTGATTGGGCAGGATAGGACAGTATTCCTTGGAGCACAGGAGGCTGAGGGGTAATCTTTTAGAGGTGTATAAAATCATGAATGAAATGCACAATATTTTAATGCAAAGAGTTGGTATTTTCAACCACAGGACAAAGGTTAGAGGGGCAAGATTTAACAGGAGACTGAGAGGTAACTAATCCACCCACAGCGTGGTGGGTATATGGAACAAGCTGACAGAGGAGGTAGTTGAGGCAGGGACCGTAACATTAAGCAGTTAGAACATCCATGGACAGGTACATGGATAGGAAATGTTCAGAGGGATATGGGTGAAACACAAGTAAATAGGAAGAGCTTAACTGGGACACCTTGGTCTGCATGGACAATTTGATCTGAAGGACCTATTTCAATGGTGTATGAGACTAACTCCATGGCTATATTCTGTCCTTTGGTATTTCTCTTTTTGCACTATCTGTTGTACGTGTAATGAGTTGAATGTACTCATGCACAGTATGATTTGACTGGATAGCATGTGGATTAAGTTTTGCACTTATCTTGGTATGTGACAATAATAAAGCAATATCAATACCGATACCAAGAACAATAGCAATACCAATCTGCCTTCAACATTCACCAGCGGTCAGGTCGGGGGGGGGGGGGGGGTGCGGTAGTTCACCCCACCGATAGTCGGTGACTAAACCGTCTCCCCCACCTGGTTCGGCAGGTGAGGAGGGGGCTGTGGAACCCCAGCAGGACCAAAAACAAGACCTGTCAAAGGGCAGAGGAGGTCCTAGCATGCCAACGGCCATCCACACTTCAGTAGAAGTTGCGATCACTGTCGTACATAGCATTATAAGGCACCCTGCCCGTTGATGTTTTCAATGATGGTGATGATGATTCAAGATTCCTCCTCTCATCTTATGCTATGCCCTCCTGCTTTTGACATCTCCGTACTGCAAAAAATACTCTGATTATCCATACTATCAATGTCTCTCATAATTTACTTCTATCACCTCTTAGCCTCCAACTCACTAGAAAAAAAAGCAATCCAAGTTTGCCACATGCACACACAATAATCTCCATAGCCAATATAGCCAATAATCAGCAATTCAGGCAGCATCCCAGTGAACCATTTCTGCACCTTCCCCATGGCCTTCCTGTTGTAATAGATATGGAGGCCTTGCAGACTTGTGTGTGTGTGTGTGTGTGTGTGCCTCCACCATTAACCCTGACTGGGTGCTCCAGGCACCCACCACTCTCTGTGTAAACAAAAACTTGACCCGCTCATCTCCTTTAGGCATTCCCCCTCTGACCTTAAAATGATGCCGTCGAGTCTTTGGTACTTCCACTTTGGGGAATGGGCTTTTTCAAAGATGTTAAAGGGTGTCTAAGAGATGAAAAAATATTTTTTGTTTTGCCTGAGAAATATTTATCAAAGCTTGATGTTAGTTATTGGAAAACAATCCTGCTGCAAAATCAGAGCAAAATATTGAACTCTGAATCAAAGTCGTCTTTTTAAGGGCTGTCTGCTTGTTATATGCATGGTCCGGAATCAACTAAACCTGGGAAAAATCAACATCGTTCCAGATTGAATCTGGAGTTATTTGCTCTGATCACAGAATACATCTGCAGTGTTTTTACATTACAGTTGCAGCACATTTTTCATCTCTGCTCAGTTCTCAGTCAGTTTTATTTACATTTTCTTCAGACGTTGGTGACCGTGAACAAGCTCCCACTACTGTCTCTTAGCTAACATGACCTCCAACACAAAATGTGTCCCAGTGGTAGAATTGCTGCCTTATAACCATATAACCATCATAGCAAAAGGATTTGAGTACAGGAGCAGGGAGGTTCTACTTCAGTTGTACAGGGTCTTGGTGAGACCACACCTGGAGTATTGCGTGCAGTTTTGGTCTCCAAATCTGAGGAAGGACATTATTGCCATAGAGGGAGTGCAGAGAAGGTTCACCAGACTGATTCCTGGGATGTCAGGACTGTCTTATGAAGAAAGACTGGATAGACTCGGTTTATACTCTCTGGAATTTAGGAGATTAAGAGGGGATCTTATAGAAACTTACAAAATTCTTAAGGGGTTGGACAGGCTAGATGCAGGAAGATTGTTCCCGATGTTGGGGAAGTCCAGGACAAGGGGTCACAGCTTAAGGATAAGGGGGAAATCCTTTAAGACCGAGATGAGAAAGACTTTCTTCACACAGAGAGTGGTGAGTCTCTGGAACTCTCTGCCACAGAGGGTAGTTGAGGCCAGTTCATTGGCTATATTTAAGAGTGAGTTGGATGTGGCCCTTGTGGCTAAGGGGATCAGAGGGTATGGAGAGAAGGCAGGTACGGGATACTGAGTTGGATGATCAGCCATGATCATATTGAATGGCGGTGCAGGCTCGAAGGGCTGAATGGCCTACTCCTGCACCTAATTTCTATGTTTCTATGTTTCTATGTAACCATATAACCATATAACAATTACAGCACGGAAACAGGCCCTCTCGGCCCTTCCAGTCCGTGCCGACCATTTGTTTTCCCCTAGTCCCATCTACCTGCACTCAGACCATACCACTCCATTCCCTTCACGTCCATTTACCTATCCACTTTACTCTTAAATGTTAAAATCGATCCTGCCTCCACCACTTCTGCTGGAAGCTCATTCCACACAGCCACCACCCTCTGAGTAAAGAAGTTCCCCCTCACGTTACCCCGAAACCTCTGTCCCTTAATTCTCATGTCATGCCCTCTTGTTTGAATCTTCCGTACCCTCAATGGGAAAAACGTATCCACGTTAACTCTGTCTATCCCTTTCATCATTTGAAAGACCTCAATCAAGTCCCCCCTTAACCTTCTGCGCTCCAAAGAATAAAGACCTAACTTGTTCAACCTTTCTCTGTAACATAGTTGTTGGAACCCTGGCAACATTCTAGTAAATTTCCTCTGTACTCTCTCTATTTTGTTGACATCCTTCCTATAACTAGGCGACCAAAATTGTACACCATACTCCAGAATTGGTCTTACCAATGCCTTGTACAATTTTAACATTACTTCCCTACTCCTATATTCAATGCTCTGATTTATAAAGGCCAGCACACCAAAGGCTTTCTTTACCACCCTATCTACATGCGATTCCACCTTCAGGGAACTATGCACAGTTATTCCTAGATCCCTCTGTTCCACAGCATTCCTCAATTCCCTACCATTTACCATGTACGTCCTATTTTGATTTATCCTGCCAAGATGTAGCACTTCACACTTAACAGCATTAAACTCCATCTGCCATCTTTCAGCCCACTTTTCCAAATGGCCCAAATCTCTCTGTAGACTTTGAAAATCTACTTCATTATCCACAACACCACCTATCTTAGTATCATCTGCATACTTACTTATCCAATTTTCCACCCCATCATCCAGATCATTGATGTACATGACAAACAACAGTGGACCCAACACAGATCCCTGAGGCACCCCACTGGTCACCGGCTTCCAACCTGACAAACAGCCATCCACCATTACTCTCTGACATCTCCCATTCAGCCACTGTTGAATCCATCTTGCTACTCCACCATTAACACCCAAAGATTGAACCTTCTTAACCAACCTTCCATGGGGAACCTTGTCAAAGGCCTTACTGAAATCCATATAGACAACATCCACTGCTTTACCCTCATCAATTTCCCTAGTTACCGCTTCAAAAAATTCAAGAAGGTTTGTCAAACATGACCTTCCAGGCACAAATCCATGTTGACTGTTGGCTTATAGTGCCAGAGACCCGGCTTTGATCCTGATTATGGGTGCTGTTTGTAAGGAGTTTGTACGTTCTCTCTGTGATTGTGTGGGTTTACTCCAGGTGCTCCGGTTTTCTCTCACATTCCAAAGATGTACAAATTTGTAGGTTAATTGGCTTTGGTAAAATTGTCCCTAGTGTGTAGGATAATGTTAGTGTATGTGGTGACCGCTGGTTGGCATGGACTCGGTGGGCTGAAGGGCTGTTTCTGTGATGTATCTGAAGTCTAAAGAAGCATCCCAACATGAAACATCACCTATCTATTCCCTCCACAGATACTGCTTGACCTGCTGAGTTCCTCCAGCATTTTGTGTTCCAATTAAGATCCCAGCATCTGCAGTTTCTTGTGTTACCCCCTACAATACCTGCAGCCTCTCATGGTCCTTGACTATCACATACCAACCCTTTATTCATTTCACCCCACCTTCTCTGCAATCTAACTTTTCGAAGTTCAGATAAAGGGTCATTGCTCTGAAATATTAACTATATTTCCCTTTCCGCTGCCTAATTTGTTAAATACGTCCAACATTTTCTGTTGTTTTTTTTTCAAATTTGAAGCATATGCAGTTTTTGCTTTGGAAAAATAATAAATCGATGTTTCCGACTAATGCCATAGCCAGGACTACTTGTTGGATGCGTGCATGTGCATGTGCATGTGAGTGGATGTTAAATGATGACAACACCATGCGAGCGAGCGACCTCGTTATGTAACCTGACACCTATCTTTTCCTTGTGGTGAAAGCTGTAGCAATTTGGCATTGGGAGGTGCGCAGTTTTAGAAAATCTCCAATCACCCTATTACCTTACATAGAACAACAGATAGGAAGCAATTCAAAAGAAATGTAGCATTCCCTCTGTTGTTCAGAAGAGTAAGTCTTCTTTAATTGCTCTGGAAGGCCATTCCACCTCCATCATTCTTGACACATCTCTCCATTGGGAATCCCAGTCAGTAGACGGCAACGATTCAATTTCTAAACCACCGTCACTGTGCTGGGCCCTGGCCATAATTAAATCCATTGGTTTTATATCTTTGAGTTTTGTTTGCTGCATGGTGGAGAAGATTTAAGCTGCCAATGCTACTGAAGAACAGGCTTCTTTACAAGCCAGTGCCAGGATATAGAAACATAGAATCATAGAAACATAGAAATTAGGTGCAGGAGCAGGCCATTCGGCCCTTCGAGCCTGCACCGCCATTCAATATGATCATGGCTGATCATTCAATTCAGTATCCTGTACCTGCCTTCTCTCCATACCCCCTTATCCCTTCAGCCACAAGGGCCACATCTAACTCCCTCTTAAATATGGCCAACTAACTGGCCTCAACTACCTTCTGTGGCAGAGAATTCCACAGATTCACCACTCTCTGTGTAAAAAACGATGTTCTCATCTCGGTCCGAAAAGACTTCCCCCTTATCCTTAAACTGTGACCCCTTGTCCTGGACTTCCCCAACATCGGGAACAATCTTCCTGCATCTAGCCTGTCCAACCCCTTAGGAATTTTGTAAGTCTCTATGAGATCACCCCTCAATCTTCTAAATTCCAGCGAGTACAAGCCGAGTCTATCCAGTCTTTCTTCATATTGAAGTCCTGCCATCCCAGGAATCAGTCTGGTGAACCTTCTCTGTACTCCCTCTATGGCAAGAATGTCTTTCCTCAGATTAGGAGACCAAAACTGTATGCAATACTCCAGGTGTGGCCTCACCAAGACCCTGTACAACTGCAGTAGAACCTCCCTGCTTTTGTACTCAAATCCTTTTGCTATGAATGCCAACATATACCATTCGCTTTCTTCACAGCCTGCTGCACCTGCATGCCTACTTTCAATGACTGGTGTCCCATGACACCCAGGTCTCGTTGCATCTCCCCTTTTCCTAATCGGTCACCATTCAAATAATAGTCTACTTTCCTATTTTTGCCACCAAAGTGGATAACCTCACATTTATCCACATTATACTGCATCTGCCATGCATTTGCCCACTCACCCAGTCTATCCAGGTCATCCTGCAGCCTCCTAGCATCCTCCTCACATCTAACACTGCCCCCCAGTTTGTGTCATCCGCAAACTTCGAGATGTTGCATTTAATTCCCTCGTCCAAATCATTAATGTATATTGTAAATAGCTGGGGTCCCAGCACTGAGCCTTGCGACACCCCACTAGTCGCTGCCTGCCATCCTGAAAAGGACCCGTTTACTCCTACTCTTTGCTTCCTGTCTGCCAGCCATTTCTCTATCCACATCAATACTGAACCACTAATACCGTGTGCTTTAAGTTTGTATACCAATCTCTTGTGTGGGACTTTGTCGAAAGCCTTCTGAAAGTGCAGATATAACACATCCACTGACTCTAGCAGTTTCCCCACTACCGATGTTAGACTAACTGGTCTGTAATTCCCCGTTTTCTCTCTCCCTCCCTTTTTAAAAAGTGGGGTTACATTAGCTACCCTCCAATCCTCAGGAACTACTCCAGAGTCTAAAGAGTTTTGAAAAATTATCACTAAGGCATCTGCTATTTTTGGGGCTACTTCCTTAAGTACCCTGGGATGCAGCCTATCTGGCCCTGGGGATTTATCGGCCTTTAATCCATTCAATTTACCTAACACCACTTTCCGGCTAACCTGGATTTCACTCAGTTCCTCCATCTCATTTGACCCCCAGTCCCCTGCTATTTCCGGCAGATTATTTATGTCTTCCTTAGTGAAGACAGAACCAAAGTAGTTATTCAATTGGTCTGCCATGTCCTTGTTCCCCATGATAAATTCACTTGTTTCTGACTGCAAGGGACCTACATTTGTTTGAACTAATCTTTTAGGCCTTACTGAAATCCATATAGACAACATCCACTGCTTTACCCTCATCAATTTCCCTAGTTACTGCTTCAAAAAATTTAAGAAGGTTTGTCAAACATGACCTTCCTGGCACAAATCCATGTTGACTGTTCCTGATCAGACCCTGTTTATCCAGATGCTTATATATATTATCTCTAAGTATCCTTTCCATTAATTTGCCCACCACTGACGTCAAACTAATAGATCTATAATTGCTAGGTTTATTCTTTGAACCCTTTTTAAACAATGGAACAACATGCGCAGTACGCCAATCCTCCGGCACTATTCCCGTTTCTAATGACACTTGAAATATTTCTGTCATAGCTCCTGCTATTTCTACACTAACTTCCCTCAATGTCCTAGGGAATATCCTGTCAGGACCTGGAGACTTATCCACTTTTATATTTTTCAAAAGTGTCAGTACTTCCTCCTCTTTGAATCTCATAGTTTCCATAGCTACTCTACTTTTTCCCCTTAACTCACAGAGTTCAATATCCTTCTCCTTGGTGAATACCGAAGAAAAGAAATTGTTCAATATCTCCCCCATCTCTTTTGGCTCTGCAGATAGCTGTCCATTCTGGTTCTCTAATGGTCCAATTTTATCCCTCGTTATCCTTTTGCTATTAATATAGCTGTAGAAACCCTTTGGGTTTACTTTCACCTTTCTTGCCAAAGCAACCTCATATCTTCTTTTAGCCTTCCTAATTTCTTTCTTACGATTCTTTTTACATTCTTTATACTCCTCTAGCACCTCATTTACTCCATGCCTCCTATAATTATTGTAGATATCTCTCTTTTTTCGAAACAAGTGTCCAATTTCCCTTGAAAACCATGGCTCTTTCCAATTTTTACTATTTCCTTTCAACCTAACAGGGACATAAAGATTCTGTACTCTTACAGTTTCCCCTTTAAATGTCCTCCATTTCTCTTCTACATCCTTCCCATGAAACAAAGTGTCCCAATTCACTCCTTTAAAATCCTTACGCATTCCCTCAAAGTTAGCCTTTCTCCAATCAAAAATCTCCACCCTAGGTCCAGTTCTGACTCTCTCCATAATTATATTGAAACTAATGGTATTGTGATCACTGGTCCCGAAGTACTCACCAACGCATACCTCCGTCACCTGACCTGCCTCATTTCCTAACAGGAGGTCCAGCACTGCCCTTTCTCTGGTCGATACCTCTATGTACTGCTGCAAAAAACTATCCTGCACACATTTTACAAACTCCAAACCCATCCAGCCCATTTACAGAATGTGTTTCCCAGTCTATTTTTGGAAAATTGAAATCTCCCACAATCACTACCTTGTGCTTACTACTAATATCTGCTATCTCCTTACATATTTGCTCTTCCAATTCACGCTCCCCATTTGGCGGTCTATAATACACACCTAAAAGTGTTGCTACACCGTTCCCACTTCTCAGTTCCACCCAAATAGCCTCCCTAGACGAGCCCTCTAATCTATCCTGCCAAAGCACTGCTGTAATATCTTCTCTGACAAGCAATGCAACACCTCCCCCTCTGGTCCCTCCAATTCTATCACACCTGAAGCAATGAAATCCTGGAATATTTAGTTTCCAATCACAGCCCTCCTGCAACCATGTTTCACTGATTGCCACAACATCACATTTCCAGGTGTCAATCCAGGCTCTAAGTTCGTCCACCTTACTTACAATGCTCCTAGCATTAAAATATACACATTTTAGAAACCCACCATCCCTTATTCTCTGTCTATTATCTTTTTCATCTTTCTCGCCTACATTTTGGATCCGAGTGCTTCCCTTCTCTGCCTCTTGCCCCACACCCTGACCCCTAGCCCCCTCTACCCGAGTCCCTCCCCCCAGCCTTTCTAGTTTAAAGTCTCCCCAGTAGCCTTTGCAAATCTCCCTGCCAGGATATTGGTCCCCCTCGGGCTCAAGTGCAACCCGTCCTTTGTGTACAGATCATGCCTTCCCCAAAAGAGGTCCCAGTGATCAAGAAACTTGAATCCCTGCCCACTGCACCAGTCCCTCAGCCACGCATTTATCCTCCACCTCATTTCATTCCTACTATCACTGTCACGCGGCACAGGCAGTAATCCTGAAATTGTTACCCTTTTGGTCCTTCTCCTTAACTTTCCCCCCCAACTCCCTAAATTCTCCCCTCAGGACCTCATCACTTTTTCTGCCTATGTCATTGGTACCTATGTGTACCACAACATCAGGCTCCTCTCCCTCCCTTATCAGAATCTTTTGGACACGTTCTGACACATGCGAGACCCTGGCACCAGGGAGGCAAACTACCATCCGGGTCTCCCGACTGCATCCACAGAATCACCTATCCGACCCCCTAACTATAGAGTCCCCTATTACAATTGCCCTCCTCTTTTTGTTACCCTTCTGAGCATCAGGGCCGGTCTCTGTGCCGGAGGCCCGGCCGCTGTTGCTGCCCCCAGCTAGGCTGTCCCCTCCAATCGTACTCAAACCCGAGTACCTATATTCCAGGTGTACGGTCACAGGGGTACTCTCTAGCCCCTGCCTCTGCCCCTTGCCCTTCCTAATTGTGACCCACTTGTCTGCCTCCTGTGGTTTGGGAGTGACTACCTCCCTGTAGCTCCTCTCTATGACCTCCTCACTCTCCCTGACCAGACGGAGGTCATCGAGCTGCTGCTCCAGGTTCCTAACACAGTCCTTTAGGAGCCCCATCTCAACACACCTGGCGCAGATGTGGACGTCTGGAGGGCTATCAGATTCCCTGACCTCCCACATCTGACATCCAGAACAGTACACTGCCCTGGCCTTCATACTGCCCCCCTTACACAGGATACAATATAAAGTACACAACAAACTGCTGGGATCTGACTGCCAATCAGCTGCTTACCCTGGTCCACTTCCCACCAATCAGCGGCTTCCTCAAAAAAAAAAAACACTTCTCCAAATGGAATGTTATGGATTTCGGCAAGCTCCTGTGGGCCTCTGAAAAAAAAACAAGCCCCGCGCTGGATTTTAAACCTTACCGGTCGGGTGTCGCTCCTCCCCCTCCTTCTCTTCCAACGGCTCCTGTGGGCCTCTGAAAAAACAAGCCCCGCGCTGGATTTTAAACCTTACCGGTCGGGTGTCGCTCCTCCCCCTCCTTCTCTTCCAACGGCTCCTGTGGGCCTCTGAAAAAAAACAAGCCCCGCGCTGGATTTTAAACCTTACCGGTCGGGTGTCGCTCCTCCCCCTCCTTCTCTTCCAACGGCTCCTGTGGGCCTCTGACAAGGTTCCCCATGGAAGGTTGGTTAAGAAGGTTCAATCTTTGGGTGTTAATGGCGGAGTAGCAAGATGGATTCAACAGTGGCTGAATGGGAGATGTCAGAGAGTAATGGTGGATGGCTGTTTGTCAGGTTGGAAGCCGGTGACCAGTGGGGTGCCTCAGGGATCTGTGTTGGGTCCACTGTTGTTTGTCATGTACATCAATGATCTGGATGATGGGGTGGAAAATTGGATAAGTAACTATGCAGATGATACTAAGATAGGTGGTGTTGTGGATAATGAAGTAGATTTTCAAAGTCTACAGAGAGATTTGGGCCATTTGGAAAAGTGGGCTGAAAGATGGCAGATGGAGTTTATGCTGATAAGTGTGAAGTGCTACATCTTGGCAGGACAAATCAAAATAGGACGTACATGGTAAATGGTAGGGAATTGAGGAATGCTGTGGAACAGAGGGATCTAGGAATAACTGTGCATAGTTCCCTGAAGGTGGAATCGCATGTAGATAGGGTGGTAAAGAATGCCTTTGGTGTGCTGGCCTTTATAAATCGGAGCATTGAATATAGGAGTAGGGAAGTAATGTTAAAATTGTACAAGGCATTGGTAAGACCAATTCTGGAGTATGGTGTACAATTTTGGTCGCCTAGTTATAGGAAGGATGTCAACAAAATAGAGAGAGTACAGAGGAGATTTACTAGAATGTTGCCAGGGTTCCAGCAACTATGTTACAGAGAAAGGTTGAACAAGTTAGGTCTTTATTCTTTGGAGCACAGAAGGTTAAGGGGGGACTTGGTTGAGGTCTTTAAAATGATGAAAGGGATAGACAGAGTTGACGTGGATACGTTTTTCCCATTGAGGGTAGGGAAGATTCAAACAAGAGGGCATGACATGAGAATTAAGGGACAGAGGTTTCGGGGTAACGTGAGGGGGAACTTCTTTACTCAGAGGGTGGTGGCTGTGTGGAATGAGCTTCCAGCAGAAGTGGTGGAGGCAGGATCGATTTTAACATTTAAGAGTAAAGTGGATAGGTAAATGGACGTGAAGGGAATGGAGTGGTATGGTCTGAGTGCAGGTAGATGGGACTAGGGGAAAACAAATGGTCGGCACGGACTGGAAGGGCCGAGAGGGCCTGTTACTGTGCTGTAATTGTTATATGGTTATATGGTTTTGCGCTTCACATATCAATAAAAACTTTTGCAGTCAGTTTTTATGTTTCCTGCCAGTTTTCTTTCATACTCCATTTACCCTTTCCTATTTAAGCCCTTTGTCCTCCTCTGTTGGTCTCTGAATTTCTCCCAGTCTTCTGGTAGGCTGCTTTTTCTGGCTAATTTGTACGCTTCATCTTTTGCTTTGATACTATCCTTGATTTCCCTTGCTATCCACGGATGCGCTACCTTCCCTGATTTATTCTTTTGCTATACTGGGATGAACAATTGTTGTAGTTCATCCATGCAGTCTTTAAATGCCTTCCATTGCATATCCACTGTCAACCCTTCAAGAATCAATTGCCAGTCCATCTTGGCCAATTCACGTCTCATACCCTCAAAGTTACCTTTCTTTAAATTCAGGACCTGTGTTTCTGAATTAACAATGTCACTCTCCATCCTAATGAAGAACTCAACCATGCCCAAGGGGCTACGTACTACAAGGCTGCTAACTAACCCTTCCTCATTACTCAATACCCAGTCTAGAATAGCCTGCTCTCTCGTTGGTTCCTCTACATGTTCTTTTCCTCGGCACGGACTGGAAGGGCCGAGAGGGCCTGTTTCCGTGCTGTAATTGTTATATGGTTATATGGTTATATGTTGGTTTAGAAAACTATCCCGCATACATTCCAAGAAATCCTCATCCTCAGCACCCCTGCCAATTTGATTCACCCAATCTATATGTAGATTGAAGTCACCCATTATAACGGTTTTACCTTCGTTTGCACGCATTTCTAATTTCCTGTTTGATGCCATCCCCAACTCCACTACTACTGTTAGGTGGCCTGTACACAACACCCACTAGCGTTTTCTGCCCCTTAGTGTTTCGCAGCTCCACCCATATCGATTCCACATCCTCCAATCTAATGTCATTCCTTTCTATTGCGTTAATCTCCTCTCTAACCAGCAACGCTACCCCACCTCCTTTTCCTCTCTGTCTATCCCTCCTGAAGATTGAATATCCCTGGATGTTCTGCTCCCAGCCTTGGTCACCCTGGAGCCATGTCTCCGTGATCCCAACTATATCATAATTATTAATAGCTATCTGCACATTCAACTCATCCACCTTATTACAAATGCTCCTCGCATTGAGACACAAAGCCTTCAGGCTTGTTTTTACAACGCTCTTGCCCCTTTTACAATTATGTTGAAAAGTGGCCCTTTTAAATTTTTGCCCTGGATTTGTCTTCCTGCCACTTTTCTCCTTGCTACCTATTGCACCTATCCTCATTTTACACCCCTCTATCTCTCTGCTCACACATTTAAGAAAACCTCCACTTCTTATTCTCCGGTTGTTATTTTTTTCTTCTTTCCCCCCTACATATTGTGCCTGACTGCTTCTCTTCTCTGCCTCCTGCCTCACAAACGGACTACTTGCTTTCTCTATTTGAGTCCCTCCCCCCAACCGATCTAGTTTAAAGCCTCCCCAGTAGCCTTTGCAAATCTCCCCGCCAGGATATTGGTTCCCCTCGGGTTCAAGTGCAACCCGTCCTTTTTGTACAGGTCACACCTTCCCCAAAAGAGGTCCCATTGATCCAGAAACTTGAATCTCTGCGCTCTGCACCAGTCCTTTAGCCACGCATTTATCCTCCACCTTGCTCCATTCCTACCCTCACTGTCGCATGGCACAGGCAGTAATCCTGAGATTGTTACCTTTGCGGCCCTTCTCCTTAACACTCTTCCTAACTCCTTAAATTCTCCTTTCAGGACCTCCTCTCTTTTTCTACCTATGTCATTGGTACCTGTATGAACCACGACCTCTAGCTCCTCTCCCTCCCATTTCAAAATATCTTGGACACGTTCAGTCACATCCCGGACCCTGGCACCAGGGAGGCACACTAACATCCGGGTTTCCTGACCCCCTAACTATAGAGTCCCCTATTATTGCTGCCCTCCTCTTCTTTTCCTTACCCTTCTGAGCTACAGGGCCGGTCTTTGTACCGGAGGCCCGGTCGCTGTTGCTACCCCCAGGTAGGCTGTGCCCCCCAGCAGTAATCAAACAGGAGTACTTATTGCCAAGGTGTACAGCCACCGGGGTACTCTCTAGTCCCTGCCTCTGCCCCTTGCCTTTCCTAACCTTGACCCACTTTTCTGCCTCCTGTGGTTTTGGAGTGACCACCTGTCTGTAGCTCCTCTCTATGGCTTCCTCACTCTCCCTGACCAGACGGAGGTCATCGAGCTGCTGCTCCAGGTACCGAATACGGTCCATTTGGAGCGCCATCTTGACACACCTGGCGTAGATGTGGACGTCTGGAGAGCTATCTGACTGCATGACCTCCCACATCTGACATCCAGAACAGTAAACTGCCCTGGCACTCATCCTCCCCCTTACCCTGGCTACAATACAATGTACAATACAATACAGTACAAAGCAAGGATTATAGCTGGAAGAAATCAGCAGGGATCTGACTGCCAATCAGCTGCTCCCTCGAGTCGTCTTCCACCAATCAGCGGCTTCCTCAAGCCCACTTGTTTTGAACTGCGAGCTGCGAATGGAACATTACGGATTTAGGTTCCTCCCACTGCAACTGCTCCTGGGCCTCTGTGAAAACAAGCCCCGCGAACGAGTTTTTAAACTTACAGGTCGGACGTCGCTCCTCCCACTGCAACCGCTCCTGGGCCTCTGTGAAAACAAGCCCCGCGAATGAGTTTTTAAACTTACAGGTTGGACGTCGCTCCTCCCACTGCAACCGCTCCTGGGCCTCTGTATATAAGGTGAAGAGTTCAAGGCATCCACAAAAGCACTGGTGTTGCAGAATGCAAAGGGAAAGATGAAGTAACTCACATACTGTAATGAAGCCATACTAAGTTTAGATTATAAAAATGTTTTTTTTTTTACTGTGTAGAGGAAGGGCTTAAAAGTGAATAAATTAAAGATAGGTGCAGTGAAAACATCAGGATTTTGTATCATAACAGTAAGTTCAAGTCAACTCAAGTCAAATTGAATTTATTGTTAAATCCACACGTACAATGAAAATCCTGCTAGCAGCAGCATCACAGGCACACAGACTCAGACAACACTCAAAAACATAGATTACATGCAAACTCTGCACGGCACTGAAAAAAAACTCCAATAGCAAGACATTAGTGCAAATCTGCACAATTAGAAAAGGATTCCATGCTAATCTCGGGTCAGGTCAGGGGGAGTTCCCCCCGACACGGGTACCATGCAATCCTGTGCTACCTGCTCCATGGTCGGATAGTCGGCGACTAAACCGTCTCTCCCACCTGGTTTACTGGGTGAGGAGGAGGCTGTGGACCCACAGCAGGACCAACGGCCATCCACACTTCAGTCAAAGTTGTGATCAATGTCGTACATAGCATTGTAAGGAATGCTGGTAAAGCACACACACCAAAATCCTATACTTCCAGCGGCGGAAGTCCGCTGGAACTGGAGGACAGAGATGTGTGGTGCGTCCGTCACTGTTCCCGTTGGAAGCCAGCACCACTGCGTCGCTAATGTTTTCAACAACGACGAATCCATGGTAGTGCAAGAAGCGGTGCGTAGTGTTCCATTGCCGAGGTAGGATTAGGATTGTGCAGGTTGTTAACAGCTGAGTATTGCAGAGAAGTAGGTATTCCTGAAACTGGTGGTGTGGGATTTCTGGCCTCGATACCTCCTTCCCAATGGTAGAAGTGAGAAAAGGGAATGGCCCGGATGGTGGGGATCCTAGATGATAGATGTCACCTTTGGTGGGAAGGCATGTGTTTATGATAGTCCGGACTGAGTCCACCACAGTCTGCAGCCTCTTGCATTCCTCTGCATTGGAATTACAATTTAATTTAGTTTAGTTCAGTTTACTTTAGTTTAGTTGAATTTGGTTTATTATTGCCACGTGTAGCAAGATACAATGAAAAGCTTTTAGTTGCGTGCTATCCAGTCAGTGGAAAGACTATACATGATTACAAACAAGCCATCCACAGTGTTCAGATACAGGATAAAGGGAATAACGTTCAGTGCAAGGTAAAGTGCAGTAAAGTCCGATTAAAGCAAGTACAAGGGTCTCCAATGAGGTAGATGGGAGCTCAGGACCATTCTCTAGCTGGTGATAGAATGGTTCAGTTGCCTGATACCACAACAAAGAAACCTGGAGGTGTGTGTTTACACACTTCTATACCTCTTGCCTGATGGAAGAGGGAATGTCCGGGATGAGACCGGTCCTTGATTATATGCCTGTGACCTTGCCGAGGCAGTGTGAGGTGCAGATGCAGTCAATAGAAGGGAGTTTAGTTTGCGTGATGGTCTGTGATGCTGTACCAGTGTAGTCGGTGACATTATCAATCTCCTTAAACTTGTAAGAAAGTAGAGGCACTGCTGCGCCTAATTTATGATTGAATCAATGTGCTGGGTCCAGTGCAGGTCATCTGAGATGATGACACCCAGGAATAGGAAAATAATAACTCTGTCAAACATAGACCCACAAACTAAAACAGGCACATGGTCTCCAGATTTCACCTTTCAGAAATCAATAATTACTGTAGGTCATTGTTTTAGTTCTTGTTCAACGAAAGGTCCAGGGGAGTTCAGCAAGGAAGTTTCCAAAGCTGGGTAATTTTCAGTCAGGACTACAGTTGCTTACTTTGGAATAGAAGAGGCTGCAGAGAGATTTAATTAACATGCAAAAAAAATGTAAGAATCCTAAATAGCATGATCAGGAAGAACCTATTACCCTGGAGAGAGGTCAGTAATTATGGGAAATAGGTATAGGGTCATGGAGAATCTACAAAAATATCTTCAGATGCTGGAAATCTGAATTTTCAGTTTTAATTTATTGTCACATGTACCGAGGTACAGTGCGCTAACTAGTCAACGGAAAGACAATACATGATTACAATCGAACTATAAACAAAATATACTGGAAGCGCTCAGTAGGTCAGGCAGCACCTGCAGAAAGAGAAACGACTAATGTTTCAGGTACAAGAGTATCCACCACAGTTGTGATGCAGTGTCTTTGACCTGAGGCATAAACTCTGTCTCTCTTTGCATAGATGCTGACTGACTAGCTGAATGTTTCCCAGGCTGTTGGTGTTTTTACTGTTGGTTTACGATAATTAATGAGAGTTGGAGAGGCAAGGTGAAAATATTTCTCCAGAGACATGGGTTCAATCCTGACCTCGGGTTTTGTCTGCGTGTAAGTTACATATTCTCCCCGTGACTGTGTGGTTGCCCCCACATCCCAAAGATGTGTGGAGTTGTAGGTTAATTGGCCCTCTATAAATTGTCCCTAGAGTGCAGGGAGTGGATACGAAAATATGAATGTTCATGGGTGATCGATAAGTGGCATGAACTCGGTAGGCATAAGGGCCTGTTTCTATGCTGTGTTGTTCAATAAAAAGTGTGAATGAGGCAGGAGACATCATATTTATGTATTGCAGCCTAAAAGACTGAGAGCCAGTGAGGGAAATTGGTCTATAGAGGACATTTTGGCTTCAAATTCCGAGGAGTAAATATCATCAACAACTTGTCCTGGACCACCCATATTGAAACAAAGACCAAGAAAGCACACTAACGCCTCTACTTCCTTAGAAGGCTTAGGACGTTCCGCCTGTCCCCAACAACTCTCACCAACTTCTACAGATGCGCCATAGAAAGCATTTTATCAGGATGCTTCATAGCTTGATTTGGGAATTGCTCCATCCAAGACTGCAAGAAATTGCAGCAAATTATGGACACAGCCCAGGCCATCACTCAAACCAACCTCCTTTCTATTGAAGAAGGGTCTCGACCCGAAACGTCGCCTATCTCCTTCGCTCCTTAGATGCTGCTGCACCCACTGAGTTTCTCCAGCTTTTTGTGTACCCTCCTTTCTATTGACTCCATTTGCACCTGCTTTGGCAAGGCCAGCAGCATAATCAAGGACAAGTCACACCTTGGCCACATCCTCTTCTCCCCTCTCCCATCAGACAAACGGTATAGACATGTGAAGACAAATCCCTCCAGATTCAGGGATGGTATCTTCCCAGCTGTTATCAGGCAACTGAATCATCCTCCCACAACTAGAGAGCAGTCCTGAACTACTATCTATCTAATTGGTGTCTCTCAGACTATCTTTAATTGAAAAAGGCTTTACCTTGCACTAAATGTTAATCCCTTAAATGTAAATGGCTTGGTTGTAATCATGTAATGTCTTTCCGCTGACTGGTTAACATGCAACAAATGCTTTTCACTGTATCTTGGTACACGTGAAAAGCAAACTAAACTAAACTGAACTGAACTGTATGGACGTATGAGCCAAAAGCCTTCTTCTGAGCAATAAGTTATTATGATTCTATGTTGCAATACCTTGATTTCATCAGAGCGAAGTTATAGGGCAAGGAAAAATCATGTGGTATGCAGCTCAAGAGGAACAAGAGGAAAATTGGTGAATAATAGACATAATTATATCATCATGATGTGTCTTTCAAAGCCAATTTCTATTATAGCTAGTAAAAAACTGTCAACAAATGCCTGACAACGGCTTTAGTGAGACTTTTAAAAGAATATGTCCTTCGATGCTCCTTTGTAGATGGTTGACAGTTGTTTATCTCGAGTTTGAATAATTTGAACAGAGGAAAATATATTGAAGCATCCAATCCATTAGGCTGTGAAAATAATTTTTTACATGTAAAGGGGAAAATGATGTTTCACCTTCCAGTCTTAAAAGGCAATATGATTGCATTAAAATGGGTCAGTGAATGGCGAGCACATCATCTTTCATTTCTGTGAAATAATAGCGTCTTGAGCAGTGGTTGTTTAGTTTATTCAATACCTAGCAAAATAATGTCATTGGTATAGAATATCTCTGCCAAGTTTGTGGGTGACATTAACGCAAATGTGCCATTAGCCCTGTGCTGCCTTTGTGCTCATTGTGAATGTTGATCAAGTTAATTAAATATTATCTGCTCATTATATCGTAATAGGTTAACCGATGCCTTTTTGAGTGCGTTTTGATGTTATGTTTTATAGTTTGTAACAGTTTTGTTCACTCAGAAAACTTCTATGCAAATAAGTTGCGGAGGGAGTACATTAACTGCTACGGCCCCCACAGACGCTGCCTGACTCGCTGAATTACTCCAGCACTCTGTGAAACGTCACCTATCCATGCTCTCCAGATATGCTGCCTGACCCACTGAGGTACTCCAGGACTCTGTGAAACATCACCTATCCTTGTTCTCCTCAGACGCTGCCTGACCCGCCGAGTTCCTCCAGCACTCTGTGAAACGTCAGCTATCCATGTTCTCCAGATGTGCTGCCTGACCCGCTGCATTCCTCCTGCACTCTGTGAAACGTCACCTATCCATGTTCTCCAGATATGCTGCCTGACCCGCTGAGTTCCTCCAGCACTCTGTGAAACGTCACCTATCCATGTTCTCCACAGACGATGCCTGACCCGCTGAGTTCCTCCAGCCATTTGCTTTTTGGCTCAAGAAGCCAACTCAGCACTACCTGCTGAAGGGAAACAAAATGCTGTGCTTGGCAGGGATGCCCATGTCCTATGAATAGATGAAAGATAAGATAAAGCCTGTGGGATTGAAGGCAGTGTTATGTATTAAATACAGCGATGGTTTACAATCAAAAAGAAGGCAAATGGATGCTTCTCAGATTGGTATGAGGAGTGTCAAGGATCTGTGTTAAAGACCTGAGGATGTATAAATAGGACAAGGCCATTTGCCCTCCCAAGTTTGCTCTGCCATTCAACAAGATCGCAGCTGGCCTAAATCTACCTTCCCGCTCTCTCCTCAAAATTCTGAATTCCGATAGTGAGGGAAAAAATATTAGTTCTGTTTAGTTGAGAGATAGAGTTTGGAAATAAGACCCTTTGGCACACTGAGCCCATGTTGACCAACTATCACCCGTTCATACTAGGTCTATGTTATCCTACTTTCTCATCCACTGTCCACACACTGGGAGAAATTTTACAGATGCCAATTAACCTGCAAACCCTGGATAAGTGTCCGCCCCAAAACGTCACCTATTCATTTTCTCTAGAGATGGTGCCTGACCCGCTGAGTTACTCCAACATTTCAGACTATCTTTCTTAAAACGTAGCATGTGCAGTTCCTTTTCATTACAACCTACAAACCCTCACATCTTTAGAATGTGAGAGGAAACAAAAGCACCCAGAGGAAACCCATGCAGTCACAGGGAGAATGTACAAACTCTACACAGTATGGGGGGTTCAGGATTGAACCTGGGTCTCTGGTGCTGTGAGGCAGCAGCTCTACCAGTTGTGCCACCCCATCTCAGTATTAAATGGTTGTCCCCTTATTCGTAGATCATGCCTTTTTGGTTCTGGATTCTCCCATGAATGGAACAATTTCCCTTCATTAACCCTTTCCCAAATATTTAGATAACTTCGCCTCTCATCCTTCAATACTCCAATGAGAACAGATACAGAACACAAAATGCTGGAGTAACTCGGGGTAAGGCAGCATCAGTGGAGGGAATGGATAGGTGACAATTCATGTGAGACCCTTCTTCAGACCTTTTTGTGTCTCTAAGTATAGATACAACATGTTCTGCCCCTCATTAAGACAATTCCTCCATATCCCGGGTCATGCCAATGGGGGTATGTTTTGTTTGACTATAATTGTTGTACAGTGTAAATGATCCAATTGTAACTGCAGTGGGAGTGATAATAAAATTTGTAAATAGTAGCAAGCTAGGGCATGTGGAAAACAGGAGAAATGTTAAACCATAGAATGAGATAAGCAGCAAGAAAGAACAATGCAACACAATGGTTCATTTACTGGATTAGGATTCCAGATACTGGCTGAACCACTGACAGAAACTCATTTAGCTTACACCATGGTATCAAGGGAATTTAAACTGTTAAATAAATATAGCTGGAACTTAGAAATGAAACCTCTCTATTAGTAATAATGAAAATAAAGCATTGTAAAGGCCAATAAGAGTCTAAAGACCTGTTCCTAATCTATTTTGCCTTTGCAGGAGGAATTCTGCTGTTCTTACCTGGTTAAGCCTCATTGCGATGTAAGGTACAGAGGAGAGCATAGTCTGAAATGCTCGTAACAAGGCACGTAGTCCAAGATTAATTAAATTTGGGTAGGAAATGTTGCCCTTGCCAACACTGTACTCACCACTGAATCAATCAGAAAATATGCAGCTGCATGGCAAATTATGTTTAATAGAGATAAATGTGTAATTGTAAGTTTTGGGTAAAAGAGCCGACAATAGTTTATAGACCCATGACAGTAAAATTGGCAACAGAGGTGGAAAACAATGACATCAAGGCTGTAAATACATAAAAGCTTCATGGAAGAAGCCCAGCTGGGAAAAGTTAGAGTAAATGGCATTTCAAGTCTTATTTATAAAGAGTTAGAAAATAAAAATGCGGTAATGAATCTTTTGTTGAATCTGCTGAAGACATTGGCTGG
This sequence comes from Okamejei kenojei, assembly GCA_035221665.1. Classification (NCBI taxonomy): domain Eukaryota; kingdom Metazoa; phylum Chordata; class Chondrichthyes; order Rajiformes; family Rajidae; genus Okamejei; species Okamejei kenojei. The sequence goes on from CM069143.1 coordinate 38,820,165, forward strand.
GTGAGAATCGGCCGAGTATCACGAGTGTTGTTTTCTCCACCACAAGCCAAAGAAAACAGAGAAAACCTGGATTCACAGGATGATACTACAAATAATTATGATAAATTGCGTAACAAGCCCGGGCACTGAAGCAAATGTCTTAATTGAAATTTTCGAACATATAAGTGAAGTAAAAAGTTACTGCTGAATTAAGTCACGAGAAATGGGGCTGTGGGGAGAGGCTGCTACAAAATGTGTGAAAGCTAAATGTAGCACTTACGTTAAGCGTGACGGCAATGTTTTACGTCCTTGTCAGCAGGAACGCAACTCTTATGCTTAAAGGGTTATTGCAAAGGTACGTGCAGAGGAAGTTTAGAGTCTTAACTTAGTTTAGAGATACGGCATGGAAACAGATCTTTCAGCCCATCGAGTTCATGCTGATCAACGCTTGACCATTAACACTAGTTTGATGTTATCCCGGTTCGATCCTTACAATGGGTGTTGTCTGTGCAGAGTTTGTACGTTCTCCCCGTGACCCATGTGGGTTTTCCCAAGGATGTTCTGGTTTCCTCCCACACTCCAAAGACGTACAGGTTTGTAGTTTAACTGGCTTCGGTAAAATTGTAAAGGGCCTGTCCCACTTTCACGACCTAATTCACGACCTCTGCCGAGTTTGCCCTTGACTCATACTCGCAGCATGGTCGTCATGAGGTCGTAGGAGGCATAGGTAGGTCGTAGCAGGCAGTGATGCTAGTCGTAGGTACTCCTGGCATCAAGCAGGTCGGGGCGTTTTTTCTAGCATAACGAAAAATGTCAACGAGTAAAAAAGGTTGTGAATTAGGTCGTGAAAGTGACCTAATTGGCAGTTGTATTTGTACATTTATTTTCTTAGTCATTGGTGTCTTGTTTTGGTTTCCTATAAAGGTGTGTCTATTTTTGTTTGAAATGCTTAGCTTTGCAACATTAACTATGCTATATATTGAATTCTATAGTTATTGAGCATTGTATTAAAATGACTTTCTATTTCATATTAGTATGATAATAAGTTAAAAAGGTTGTGAATTAGGTCGTGAAAGTGAGACAGGCCCTTAAAATTGTCCCCAGTGTGCGTAGGATAATGTTAGTGTGCGGGGATCGCTGGTCGGCGCGGATTCGATGGGCCAAAGGGCCTGTTTCCATGCTGTATCTATAAAATAAACTAATAGCTTCCAAAACGCAGTATATGGGATCCATAACTAAATGAACACAGCAGTGAATAAAATGTCATTCACTAATGCTGTGATTATACACTCCAGTGTATAATCCAGGTTAGTGTATCTCATGTTTGCACTGTATAGAACATCTCATCGGGTCATATGTATAGGAAGGAACTGCAGATGCTGGTTTAACCCGAAGATAGACACAAAAAGCTGGAGTAACTCAACGGGTCAGACAGTATCTCTGGAGAAAAGGAATAGGTAACGTTTCAAGTCGACACCCTTCTTCAGACCCTGAGTCAAGAGTATGAAGATGGGCCTCAACCCGAAACTTCACCTATTCCTTTTCCCCAGAGATACTGTCTGACCTGCTGGTTTACTCCAGCTTTTTGTGTCTATTATCAGGCCATATCTTCTCAATGCCAGCAGAAGCATAAAGCTTATGACGTTCACTCATAGAAAAACCAGGAACAATACGTGTTCAGAAACGAAACAGTAATTAAAGGCTACGTGGTCACAATGATATTCCACACAAAGCAGCTGGAAACTTTTCAATGGTCAGTATCATGAACATTTAGAGTCTTGGCTTAGTTTAGAGATACAGCATGGAAACAGGCCCTTCAGCCCATCCAGTCCACCATGCCTAGTGTTTACCCTTACCTGTGTGACAGCTTTTTCTTCTACTGTAGTCTGGCCACCATGGGGAGAGTTGCTTAATTGCCGACTCACTTTATGCGGCAATTATGCAGCATCCGTCAGCTTTCTCTGCAGCTCTGCTGGTGTTTAAGTGCATCATGTGGAACAGTCACTGGATTTTTCTTCTCTTTAAGGAACTTGTGAATGAGCTTAGTTCTATACACTGTGCATGTTTAACACTCCAAAAGAGGGTGAAACCCAATTCCTCATTGCTGCATCTTTCACATAGAATGCTATTGAAAATTCACCACACAGGTGAAGGCCATTCAGTCCATCGTTCCCTTGTCTGCTCTTCCTTGTGCTCAGTTATTTCCATTGGCCTGTTTACCCTTTACTGCACAGTAGTCCATCCAGGAATTGAAGTATAAGAAAAGATTTACCAGAATATTCCCTTGATTGGAAGGCATTAGCTATAAGACGAGTCATAGAGTCACTGTCATAAAATTATACAGTGTGGAAACTGGCACATTGGCCCAACTTGCCCACACCGTACAACATGTCCCAGCTACACTAGTCCCACCTGCCTGTATTTCGTCCATGTCCCTCCAAACTTGTCCTATCCATGTACCTGTCCAAATTCCAAATGTTTCTTAAATGTTGCAATAGTCCCTGCCTCAACTACTTCCTCTGGCAGCTCGTTCAATACACCCACCACCCTTTGTGTGAAAGAATTACCCCTCAGATTCCTATTAAATCGAGGTTGGACAAGCTTGGATTGTTTTCTCCGGAGCATCAGAGGCAGAAATTAGAAGTATATAAAATAATGAGATCTATGGAAAGGGTAGACAGAATCTTCTTCCGAGGGCGATATAGATTTAAGGTGAAAGGGGCAATGTTTAAAGGAGATGTACAGAGCAAAGTTTCCACACAGAGGGTTGTGAGTGCTTTGAAACACTGCCAGGAGTGGTCAAGGCAGATATGATAGTAGTGTTTAAGATGCTTTTAGATAGGCACATAGATATGCAGGGAATGGAGGGAGATGGATCACGTGCAGGCACAAGGGATTAGTTTAACTTGACATCATGTTCGGCATGGACAGTTCCAGTGCTGTGTTGTTCTATGTTCTATTGTGGGGTCATTTGTGCTGAAATTTAAGAACTGTGTAACGCAAGGACAATTCAGGTGGGAAACGTGATGGAGATGGGTATGTCATAAGTAGGGATGACATTATGTGGGAGATGACTAACAAATTAGTACCAATATTGATGTGCTGGGAGAAGCCCAGGATTAAGACATTAATGAAGAATCTTGGAGTAATACGTACGGGTTTGTAGGTTAATGGGCCTGTCTCACTTTCCCTTTCCTGAATGTTCGGAATGTAGGAGGCCGTAAGAGTCTGTAGATATATCGTAGCGGCTCGTTATGTCAGCCGTAGGCACTCGGGGCATTAAATGTTGCAATTTTTCTCCACCCGACTATCTTTTTACTCGTGGACATTTTTTGTCATGCTGGAAAAAACGTCCCGACTTACCTGATGCCCCGAGTACCTACGGCTGACATAACGAGCCGCTACGATATATCTACGGACTCCTCCGGCCTCCTACGGACCTGTTATGAACATTCTTCGAGTTTGAATCAAGGGGAAAACTCGGGAGAATTTGTGAGTAGCTCGGGAAAGTGAGACAGGCCCTTACATGGCTTCAGTAAAGATTGTAAATTGTCCGAAGATAGACACAAAGTGCTGGAGTAACTCAGCGGGACAGACAGCATCTCTGGAGAGAAGGAATGGGTGACATTTCGGGTCGAGACCCTTCTTCAGATTTTGTAAATTGTCCCTATTGTGTTAGATAGTGTAAGTGCATGGGGATCGCTTGACGGCATGGACTCTGTGAGCCGAAAGGCATGTTTCCGCACTGCATCACTAAACTAAATTAAAGTAAGTGTTTCCAAGTCGGAAATAGTAACCTACTTATTGGAGAATGTCCATCATGAGGAAACAATAGATAATACACCAAAAATCTAAGAAGGTAATAATACTCATTTGGTCAGACAGAGTTTATGAAGAGAAAAACAAAGGTAATGTTCTATCATCAGATTTCTGAAATATTAATTCTGCTTCTATCTCCTCAGAAGCTCTCTGACCTGTTGAGAATTTCCATGCACTTTCTGTTTTCACTTATGATTTCCAGTTGTCTGCTTTCTGTTTTTTGACACCATGAAATGGCTTCTCTTGTTCCAGCCCAATGCTTCTCAGCTATTGACAGATAAAATATAGTGAAGAAGTTAGAGGATATTGGCAAAATAATGAAAAGTACAAAGTCTCTGAGAAAAAATAAATTGAAGTCAGATTACAAATGTGCTCTTTTTGAAATACTCTACTTTACAGTCTTGAAATGCAATCAATCCCTTTGGATGAATTTGCACAAGTGCTGGCTCTGATTATAAACCAGACCGCATCAGCCGCAGTATCTGCCTCCTTTGATCATTTCTGCCTTGAATTGCCCCATCATTAATATCAATGTGTTCATTTGCCAAAGCTCTGGACTCTGGAATTTCCACTCTACATCACCTCAGGCTCCCTTTTTAACCAGTGTGTATTTCTCATCTGGCCTTGTATCTCCAGAAGTATTATGGTGTCACGAAACTGGGACATGTTGGTTGGCCTACTGAATCCATGCTGACCACCAATCACCTGTTCACTCTTTCTCACTCCCTGCATATTGGGGGCAATTTACAGAGGCCAATCAGCCAAAAACCATATCTTTATTGTGTGGGGGAAACCGGAGCACCTGGAGAAAAGCCATGTGGTCACAGGGAGAATGTGCAAACTCTGCACAGACAGCACCCAAGGTCAGGATGGAACCTGGGTCTCTGGCGATGTGAGAAAGCATCTTTAACAGCTCCACCACTGTGCTACCTACAATGTGCATCATCCACATTACTAGGACTTGATTGACCTTCTTGAACAGAGAAAATCTATCTTCAATACTTATATTTTAGAAGGAAGACTGTCCTCAGATTTTCTTTCCTCCTTTGGAAGCATTCATTTGGATAATTGCTGCCAATAGACAATAGGTGCAGGAGTAGGCCATTCGGCCCTTCGAGCCAGCACCGCCATTCAATGTTATCATGGTTGATCATCCACAATCAGTACCCCATTCCTGCCTTCTCTCCATATGCCTTGACTCCGCTATCTTTAAGGGCTCTATCTAATTCTCTCTTGAAAGCTTCCAGCGAACCGGCCTCCACCGCCCTCTGACTTTATTAAAGTGTGGCCCCTGGTTCTGGACTCCCCCAACATCGGGAACGTTTCCTGTCTCTAGCCTTCAAACTCTTAATAATCTTATATGTTTCAATAAGATCCCCTCTCATCTTTCTAAATTCCAGAGTATACAAGCCCAGCTGCTCCATTCTATCAACATATGACAGTCCTGCCATCCCGGGAATTAACCTTGTGAACCTATGCTGCACTCCCTCAATAGCAAGAATGTCCTTCCTCACATTTGGAGACCAAAATTGCACACAATACTTCAGGTGTGGTCTCACTAGGACACTGTACAACTGTAAAATGACCTCTTTGCTTCTATACTAAACTCCTCTTGTTATGAAGGCCAACATGCCATTTGCTTTCTTCACTGCCTGCTGCACTTGTATCCTTACTTTCAGTGACTGATGAACAAGGACGCCCAGATCCTGCTGTACTTCACCATTTCCCAACTTGACAGCATTTAGATAATAATCTGCCTTCCTGTTTTTGCTATCAAAGTGGATATCCACATTAAACTGCATCTACCATGCATCTGCCCACTCACCCAACCTGTCCAAGTCACACGACATTCTCATAGCATCCTCCTTACAGTTCACACAACCACCCAGCTTTGTGTCATCTGCAAATTTGCTAATGTTACTGAATCCCTTCATCTAAATCATTAATGTATATTGTAAATAGCTGCGATCCCAGCACCGAGCCTTGCGGTACCCCACTAGTTACTGCCTGCCATTCTGAAAGGGACCTGTTAATCCCTACTCTTTGTTTCCTGTCTGCCAACCCATTTTCTATCCATGTCAGCTCTATACCCCCAATACCATGTGCCCTAATTTTGCCCACTAATCTCCTGTGTGGGACCTTATCAAAGGCTTTCTGAAAGTCCAGGGACACTACATCCACTGGCTCTTCCTTGTCTATTTTCCTAGTTACTCAAAAAATTCCAGAAGATTAGTCAAACATGATTTTCCCTTCGGACCGATCCTGTTACTGCTATCAAAATGTGCCGCTATTTCATCTTTTATGATTGACCAGCATCTGATTGACTCCACCAATGTCGGGCTAACTGGTCTATAATTCCCTGTTTTCTCTCTCCTGACTTTTCTAAAAAAGTTGGATAACATTAACTACCCTCCAATCCACAGGAACTGATCCTGAACCTATAGAACGTTGGAAAATTATCACCAATGCGTCCATGATTTCTTGAACCACTTAAGTACCCTGAGATGCAGGCCATCAGACCCTGCGGATTTATCAGCCTTCAGTCCCATCAGTCTACCCAACACCATTTCCTGCCCAATGTGCATTTCCTTCAGTTGACTCCATCACCCTGGACCCTCTGGCCACTAGTAAAAAGATTGTTTGTGTCCTCCTTAGTGAAGACGGATCCAAAGTACCTTTTTAACTCATCTGCCATTTCCTTGTTCCCCATAATAAATTCACTTTTTTCATTCTTCAAGGGTCCAACTGGTCTTAACTAATTATTTCTTCTTCACATACCTAAAGAAGCTTTTACTATCCTCCTTTATATTCTTGGCTAGCTTTGCTTCGTACCTCATCTTTTCTCCCCGTATTGCCTTTTTAGTTATCCTCTGTTGCTCCTTAAACATTAACGAATCCTCTTGCTTCCCACTCATCTTTGCTATGTTGTACTTCTCTTTTATTTTTATACTGTCCCTGACATCCCTTGTCAGCCACGGTCACCCATTACTCCCCTTGGAATCTTTCTTCCTCTTTGGAATTAACTGATCCTGCGCCTTCTGTATTATTCCCAGAAATACCTGCCAATGTTGTTCCTCTGTCATTCCTGCTAGGGTATCTTTCCAGTCAACTTTGGCCAGCTCCTCCCTCATGGCTCCATAGTCCCCTTTGTTCAACTGTAATACTGATACCTCCGATTTACCCTACTCCCTCTCAAATTGTAAATTTAAACTTACCATATTATGGTCACTACCTCCTAATGGGTCATTAACCTCGTTCCCTTATCAAACCTGGTTCATTACACAACGCTAAATCCAGAATTGCCTTCGGCCTGGTAGGCTCCAATACAAGCTACTCTAAGAATCCATCGCGCAGGCACTCCACAAACTCCCTTTCTTGGGGTCCAGTACCAATCTGATTTTCCCAGTCTACCTGCATGTTGAAATTTCCCATAACAACCCTAGCATTACCTGCCAAAGGAACATCTTGTAAAAGTTATGACCTTGTTAAAGATTAAAATCACCAGATCACAAACATCAAATTACAGTCTTTAAGTTCATTAAGCAAACATGCAGCATGATCAATTCTTGACATTTGGATAAAATACAGCACCTTTCCCAAGTTGTAAAGTTCTTAAGAGCAGGAGGCTCTCCTATGTATTACATGTGTCACTGCCTCTTGAGCAGTGTCTTTTTCTCCCTTCTGTTAGTGTATCCCAGGAACTCCCTGCCCCCAAGAGTGGTGGTGATGAGATCATTGCATATGCATAAGGTGAAGATAGATAATTAGTAGAAATATTGGGGGATTTAGGGCTGTGGTGAACAATACAATTGGAAGTTAAGGGCAACATTGACCAGTCATGATCAGGCAAGGCACCTGGTGGCTTGATCCTGTGAGAAGCATTATTTGTCATTAATTAATGGCCTTTGTCCTGTGGTATAACTTTACATTCCTGCAGCTTTCATTTTATGCTTCCCGTTTCACTTTTTTAACCACACTCCCTTTCTCGCTCTCTCTCTCTCGCTCTCTCTCTCGCTCTCTCTCTCTCTCTCTCTCTCTCTCTCTCTCTCTCTCTCTCTCTCTCTCTCTCTCTCTCTCTCTCTCTCTCCCTCCCTCCCTCCCTCCCTCCCTTGCTCTCTGCATTACACAACATTTGGACAAGATTGAAAAAAATATTTAAAATCCATTTGGAGCTTTTGCAAAAACTGAAGCAATATTTGCCACATAATCCTTCCCTCAAGACTAAAGTGGTCACATCTCATTACATTTGAACTGCTAACCAAATTTTTGAACTGTCCATGATGAACACAATGCCAAAACTTAGCTGGAGGTTACAGTCAGTGCTTTAATAACTTGACCATACATAAGGTGTGCAGTGAGTTTGTTTGTCTCTTTCCCAACACATTTCTGGTATTGGTACTTCTGGGAGTATGAAATTGCTTGCTAAAATGTATGGAGTCCAAACACTTGTCAGCCACCAAAGCAGTTTTCACCTTAACTGATTTCTAATGAAAATCCTTTTCTGTCAGTGCACTCTCTGCCAGTTTTAGGGCAACTATTTGAACAGAAATGAGAAATTCTGTTGTCTTAAATTGTTTGGTAGTTCTTTTGGAACATCTGAAACAGATGTTGTTGGCTTCTGGTGCTGACCACACTGATTGTTCTAATGCTACAATGTTTTTCTTTTAAACCGCTTGGAGATTGTTGCACTCATGGACAGTCCATTGAAGAACGAGAGATTGTTGTGGACTACGAAAGATATATACGCATAATGGGGCAACTGAGAAAGAAAAAAGGGAAAAAATGAAATAAGTATAGTATGTCATTTATGTTTTCAGATGCACTGCAATGCTGGGAAATATATCTTGCACTTTGCATCTTCCCCATTGCTCTATCTATTGTACATCAGTTTGACTTGATTATATTGATGTATCCTATAATCTGATTTTATTTTATAGCATGCAAAACAAAGCTTTTCGCTATTTTGATACGGGTGACAATAATAATAAACATTTTAGATTATGTTATGTTACTTGTACTATGTTATGTTACTTGTCTGGATTAGGTGGTATAAGCGTCTAGGAGCAGTTGGACAAATTTAGATTGTTTTTTCTGGAATGCCGGAGATTGAGGGGAGACCTGATAGAAGTATGTAAAATTATGTGAGGCGTCGATAGGGTAGACAGCCAGAGCCTTTTTCACAGGAAGGAAATGTCAAAAACTTGAGGGCAAAGCTTTAAGGTAAGGACATCAACGTTTAAAGAAGTTGTGCGGGGTATATTTTTTACCCAGAGGGTGGTCAATGTAAAAAACCTGTTGCCAGGGGTGGTGGTGGATGCAGATACCATGGTGGTTTTTAAGAGGATTTTAGATAGGTAGACGGATATATAATGAATGGGATATGGATTATGTACAGACGGATGATACTAGTTTACCTTGGCATCATGTTCATAACAAAACATTGTGGACTGATGGGGATGTTTCTGTGCTGCATCTATCTATATTCTACATTTTATTATTCCACTAGTAAACATGAAACTAAGATAACCATGCTTGACTTTGCAAGGGCTTGGTATGACTACATTCAGGAAAATATGTTATTATCCCCTTGCATGTCACAGAGGTAGCTTATCTCTGGAGAAACTAACAAAGTATAATTTTGCATCTTAGGTCTTTTAATTTCAAGCTTGGTTCAACCAATTAATATATTGCACAAAAATGTTTAATAAAATGAGTGTGATTATAATTATTTTTTAAATTATAGAGAGATTAGATTCCAATCAAATTATTCCAGATGGATAGGAACAAACATCTAAAAGAAATAGTGAGAGGCAATGATAAATATTTATAAAGACCTTTGGAGAGATGGAATGAGTGACGTTTCGAGTCAAGATCCTTCTTCAGACTAAAGACCCGAAACGTCACCCATTCCTTCACTCCAGAGATGCTGCCTGTCCCGCTGAGTAACTCCAGAATTTTGTGTCAACCTTTGATTTAAACCAGCACCTACAGTTTTTTCCTACACATTTATAAAGACCCGTTGTCTGATAAAGGTGGTGAAAGCACATGGACAGCAAGGATTCCTGTAGGATTTTAGCAGGGAGGCAAACATGTTCCTGAGAGTGAGAGAATAATGACAATGATACTTTAAGAATTTGGAGATATTTTTTTCTGAATTGTTTCCTGAGTTAACCATAGATTATTTCTCTTTTCTTGGTTCCTCTATGTAGATTCCAATGGACTTCCGGATTCCAATCCCTGTTGGGATGTAGGCATTGATCTAGGGTGCTTCAGCTGGTAATGGATGGGGAAGAGGTGAAAGCCTACCTGGTTGTATTATGTTTGGAAGCTTGTATAAGGTAACTTTCCAACATTTTCATCCACTTGATGTGAATGATTCTTCAGTGAGACCAGTGCTTGAAATAAATGTGTTTTGGATGGTACTTAAAAATGCCTCAAAACTATGACTGCTTCTGCAGTCATCTCATTGGGCACAAGTCTCAGCCTTAGAAGGACTGTAGACCAGTGGTTCTTAACCTTTTTGGCACCAATACGCACATATGCAAACAAAATACCGTATGTGGTATGTTCCTTTGTTAGGTTCTTAAACATGGGCTCAAAAAATTGATATGTTAATTGTTCATATCTTCATGACCCCCTGCAAAGCCCCAAACAACCCCCATGGGGGGGGGGGGGGGTCACAATCCCCAGGTTAAGAACCACTGCTGTAGACCATTAGTTGCGTGAGATACCGGACTGATGTAGATTCTCTGTTCTGGAAATCAACACAAGCTGAGAATGTGTGAAGCAGAAGACAATTTGTGTATGCATAATCAACGGAAGTGCAATAATTGGAATCAATAATATCTGTGAAGTACCAATTGATATTAATTCTCACACCAGAAAAAAATAGAATGATAATTTCCAAGCAAGGGGACTCTTATCAATCCTACCATAAGCTCAAATGTTTATCAGCATGTAGCAGCCTTCTCGTGATAACCAAGAGCAAAATATATGGCTTGGAAACTGAAGAGGATGGAAAAGAAAATAACTTTATAAAAATAGATTCCCAAAGAAAAGCTTGGAAGATCATAAACTGCTTCATTAATTGATTCTTCAGGAGCCAAAAATATTTGTGCCAGTTTCGTTTAGTGGTCTTTCAAGCATTGTTTGCGATGTTTCCTGTACTAGCCGAACATAAGTGTCTGGAGTCGTTGAATAGAGTCACATCTTGTAATATAATTTAAATTTTACAATGTTATTTTGCAAGCAGTAAAATTCCTGGTAATTTACAGTGAAATAGTTCTCAATGGAATCATTGCATGAAGGCATAAATTATCTATTAATGATGTTAAGTACTATTTTTATACTTTTTCAGTTATGGACGCATTTGTTGTAACTAAGCTTACTAGTTGCTTTTTATAATGTTAATTCAACCTTTATTTCAATTAATTACAAATTGTGAGCAACCCTACATTTTAGTAATATGCAAAGTCCTAGCTTGGATGTGGATAATAATCTTTGGGCTTTGAGGGCTGTAACTTTGAGACCGAATCTTGGATTTAAGCAAATATTACAATGTGGTGCAGTACTGGAGATTAATGCTTTCCTCAAGGTATGATCAATCATTAAAAATATATATATATTCTCTGTGGATAGTAGAGTCCAGGAAAGGGTTTTAGTGCTTGTGAGCACAGACATTGTGAACCATGTGGTCTGTTCCTATGACATACTGTTTTATGCTGCTCTTGTCCCAAACCCTTCACCCTGCTTCCATCAGAAGGTACAGAAGCTTGAAGAGCTTCTTCCTCACAGCATATCAGGCTTCAAAATGGTCTATCCATGGGTTACGTACTGTCTGATTTACCTATTTCCTAAGGCCATTGGACTTGGTCTAAGGGTAGCACGGTGGCGCAGCTGTAGTCTTACAGTGCTGGAGACCTAAGTTTGATTTTGACTCATGTGCTGTCAGTCCAAGTTTTGTTCTTTCTCTCTGAGACTGCGTGGATTTTTTCTGGGTGCTTCGGTCTCCTCCCACATTCCAAAGGTGTGCAGGTTTGTAGGTGAATTGGTTTCAGTAAATTGTCCCCAAGTGTGTAGGACATAGAACTAGTGTGTGAGTGATCGTTGGTCAGTGTGGACCTGTTTCCACGCTGTATCTTTAAATTAAAACTAAACCAAACTATGGAACTGATACACAACAATACTAAGAACTATATTCTGTATCTTCCCCTTTGCTTTATCTATTGTACTTCAGTTTGCCTTGATATTAATTATCTGATATTGTACATTTGATCTGTTTGTAAAGAATGCAAAACAAAGCTATTTACTGTATGTGATAATAATAAACCTAAACCTCTACCTTTATGTAAGCATGAATGATTACTGGTAAATTTGTAAATGTTTCTTCCTAAAATATCTCACCTTCTTGAGAGTTTCACTATCGAAAAACTCAGTGGACATTGTACAAATCTTTAATCCGTTGCTGCCATGTAACTTGTGACAGAATATAGCTCTCCTATCTGTATTTTAGGTTAAATTATTATTATCAAAAAGGACTGAGGAACAGTGCAAAGCTTTTGTTTGCATTCTCTCCTGTCAAAGAAAAGACTATACATGAATACAATCAAGATGTCCACAACGCATAGATAAAGGTTAAAGGAGATAGATGGGAGGTCAGGACTGTACTCTAGCTGATGAAAGGACCACTCAGTTGCCTGATAACAGCTGGGAAGAAACTGTTCCTGAATCTGGAGGTATGCAATTTCAAACTTCCATACCTCTTGCCTGATGGGAGAGGGGAGAAGAGGTAGTGTCCAGGGTCAGACTGGTCCTTGATTATGCTGGCAGCCTTGCTCGGGCAGCGTGAATTGTAGATGGAGACAAAAGAAGTGAGATTTGTGTGATGGTCTGGGCTACATCCACAACTCTCTGCAATTTCCTGAGATCTTGGATGGAGCTGTTCCCAAATCAGGCTGCGATGCATCCCGATAAAATACTTTCTACAGCACACGATGAACTTCGCAAACTTCCTATGGAAGTAGAGGTATTGGTGTGTTTCTCAGCCATAGTTCCGATAAGGCTGGTGCAGGACAAATTCTTGCGGATACTAAAAGGCCCATCAGCATGCAACTCCATGCGGTGAGCGCGACTTAACGTGGTCGCTTGAGCCGTCCGGCCTCATGGGGCCGGTCCCACTTCGATCGCCGGAGCCGTATGGAGTTGTGCGGAGCTGGTCCCGACATCACGCGGGGCTCTGAAAAACTGACCGTGATCAAAAATTCCGCGCGGCAACGGTCTGTCATCCGCAGCCGCCTCGACGCATTACGCACCCTCTCATGTCGTGCCTCCGCGTCCCTCTCTATATGTGCCTCCGTGACCCTCTCTGTGTGTGCCTCCGTGGCCCTCTCTCTGTGTGCCTCCATGTCCCTCTCTGTGTGTCCTTCTCTGTCCTTGCGAACTTACCGCGGACTTCGCTCCAACTTTGCGCCACGTCGTGCCACTCACCCGACCTCCGCGCGGCCCCTGCTGTCGGTTTGGTCGCGCTCACCACATGGATTCGCATGTTGGTGGGACAGGCCCTTAATTCCTAGCAACTTGAAGCTTTCGACCTTCTCTACTTCACGCCTTTAAAGTATACTGAGGTACTGCTTCACTTCCTGAAGTCAATCACAATCTCCTTTGTCTTGCTGACATCGAGGATAGGTTGTTATTTTGACACCAAGGTACAAGCTTCTCAATCTCCTTCCTGTACTCCGTCTCATCCAGTCCACTGCGGTGATGTTGTCTGCAAACTTGGATAATGAGTTTGATTGGCTGCGCAGACATGAGTGTATAAGCAGTATAGTAAGGTGCTGAGGACACATCTTTGCGGGGCACCAGTGTGGAGGATTATCGTAGAGGATGATTTGTCACCTATCCTCACTGAATGTGGTCTGCTGGTCAGGAAGTTGAGGATCCAATTGCTGAGGCGAGTGCTGGGTCCAAGTTCCACAAGTTTGAGAATGAGCTTGGTTGGGATAATGGGTTTTTTAAGCAGCGCTATGGTCAATGAATAGGAGTCCGATGCAGGTGTTCTTCTTATCCTGGTGTTCCAGAGATGAGTGTGGGGCCAGGGAGATGGCATTCAGCTGTAGACCAGTTGTGGCAGTAGGCGGACTGCACTGGATCTAGGCTGCTTGGTAGGCTGGAGTTAATAACCAGCCTCTTGAAACACTTCATGATGATGGATGTTAAGGCCACTGAACAGTATGAGATCTAGTCACTGCTTTACAACCAATGATATGTTTCTAGACAAAAAGGTGCCGGTACACAATATTAATAAACATACGTAGCGTCACATACGGTCACAAAACTATCCTTGTTAGTAACATATCATTTACATTGTGTGCTATCAAACCTGCCAAGGCCAGTTTATGTAACAAGCATCCAATGTTTCTGAAAATACAAAATGGATGAACTTATCAAAATTCTAACTGTTTTATTCTTTTTTCACTCTATTCCATTAGGAAAGGGTTTGCAAAAGAATCGTAGCTAGAATCTGATTTTTTTTTTCCAGAGACACTGCCAGCATTTCCAGCTCTGGAAAAGGATAAGTAGAGATTTAATTCCAAGAAAGGCGCAACAACTATCAAAAGTAATTGGGGAAGAAGGAATGAATGGACAACTGGGACACTTCTGGAACTAGAAGCAAATTGCTGGTCAAACTCCATGCCTCAGGCAGCATCTGTGGAGAGAAAGGAATTACTGTATAGTTTAAGTCAAGACCCAGCATCAGGAATGTCAGAGTAGAGGACGAGAGCCAATATAAAGAAGTGAGAGGGAGAGATGAGACAGGAGTTGCCAGGTGGCACAGCGGTAGAGTTGCTGCCTTACAGCGCCAGATACCCCAGTTCAATTCTGATTACTACGAACTGACGCTAAACTGCATTTCGTTGTACCCGTACTTGTATCTGTGCAGTGACATTAAAGTTGAATCGAATTGAATTACGGGTGTTGTTTGTACAGAGTTTACACGTTCTCCCCATGACTTTGTGGGTTTTCCCCAGATGCTCCGGTTTCCTCCAACATTGCAAGGAGGTGCAGGTTTGTAGGTTTATTGGCTTCGGTAAGATTGTAAATTGTCTCTGGTGTGTAGGATAGTGCTAGTGTACAGGGTGATCGCTGGTCGGCGAGGACTCGGTGGACCAAAGGGCCTGTTTCCACGCTGTATCTCTAAAGTAATCTAAAAACTAAACTAAAGGTAAGGTCAGTTGGAGCCAGGTGGAGACACAATGAACTGCAGAAGCTAGAATTTTGAGTAAAACACAAAATGCTGGAGGAATACAGTATCAGAGGCAGTATCTCTGGAGAGAATGGACAGGCAACATTTTGGCTCAGGACATTTCTTTGAACTGATTGCAGTAGGGGAGGAGAAAGATGGAAAAGTGATGGCAACGGGACAAAGCCTAGTGAGTGATAGGTGGATACAGGTGAGCGGAGATGATTTGAGGGGGAGTTTTGATGGACAAAAATTAGAGATGAAAATGAGACAAAGGGCAGTCAAGTAAGGAGAGAAATGGAGTGAAAGAGGGCAGAATATAGTCCTTAAGTGGAGTGTCTCATCTCGAGAACAGATGTGGAGGTCTCATCTTGAGAACAGATGCGGCAGAGACAGAAACTGAGAGAAAGGAATGGGAGGGGGTGTAGTCTTGGTAGCTGTGGGTCAATGCATTTTGTAAATAAAGGTGATAGTTTAGCTCTTAAGGTGGAGACAAAGAAATGTGGAAAGGAGAGAGTCATGTCAAAAATGGTCCCGGTGAATTTGTGGGTGGGCTGGAAGTTGGCAACATACAGTAGTTATAACATTGATCAGTTCTGCACCAGTGCAGGAGGCAGTTACAATGCATTCATCGACATAGCAGAGAAAGAGTTGGGAGTGGTCCCAGTGTAGGTCAGAACGAGGACTATTCCACAAAGCCAACAAAAACCTAACCTTGCTAGTACACATTGCTACACCCTGATTTGTAGAACGTGAGAGGAATCAAAAGATAAATAATTCAGGGTAAGACCAAGTTCTGCCAGGTAAACAAGAGTGTTAGTAGAGGGGAACTGGTTGTATCTATGTTTCAGAAGCCCAAAGTCCTTCCTGATGGGAGATGGAGGTGTATATTGACTAAACGTCCCTGGTGAAGATGAGGAGTGGAGGCAGGGAATTGGACATTGTCAAAGTTGTGCACTGTAGGCGAGGTGGCCTGGATGTAGTGACTGGATGAGATAGAACCAAGATATGAAGAGTTAATTGGATAGGGCAAGAGCAGGTAGACACAATGGGCCTACAACGACAGTCCTGTTTGTGGATCTTGGGTCAACATGGAAGCAGGCAGTGGGGTTGGGGAATGATCAGCTTGGAGGCTATGGAGGTGATCGCCTGATGTGATGAGATCTGTGATAGGCTGGGTGATTGTGGCCTTGTGTACATTAGTGCAGTCAAAGTCCAGAGATATGGAGAGGATTTTGGGGGCTGCCCTTGAGCCTAAACAAGACAGAGATCAGTCAGGCAGATCACAATGGCACAGCCATTGACTGTGAGTTGGATGAAGAGCTTGGGATTAGTGCAGAGTGAGCGGAGGGCTACTCATTCCAAGAAGGTGTGGCTGGTGTGTGTGTGTAGGTGCAGGGGAGACATCAGATAGTTGCTATAGTGTTGGCAATTAATGCCCATAAGTAATTGGAGCAGAATTAGGTCATGCTTCACCATTCGATAATGGCTAATCTGTTGTTCCCTCTCAATGCTATTCTTCTGTCGTCTCCTCACAACCCTCGACTCCTTTATTAATCAAGAACCTGTCAATCTCTGCTTTAAAAATACCCAATGACTTGCCCTCCACAGCCATCTTGGGCAATGAATTGGGAATTAAAAGGTCAAGACAGGGTAAAAAGCAAGAAGGGTATGTCTAAGGAAGACAAGGGGAGCAAAGGGGTCATTAGGTTGTGTGTGGTGGGAGGATTCCTTGCCAAAGAAAATGGCCTGGAAGTGAAGGCAACTGGAGAAAAGGTTGACTTCATGATGGGCCACAACTCATTGATGTGTGGGTGCAGGGGAACAAAGCTGAGGCATCTGCTGAACTTAGAATGCTCAACAATAGAGAGAGAGTTGTGCAATTGCAGAGCCTCATGGATGCAGCCCAATGGAAAATAGAAATTAGTTTACCCTCCCATCGATGCCAGCTACACTCATGCTGCCTTCGAATGCAGTCAAAATAATCAAGGACCATTCACACCCCAATCATTCCCTTTTCTCCTCACATCTGAGCGCATTGAAAGTGGCATCACAGGTAGACACTGCAGCTATCAGGCTATCAGCACATTGGCATTCATTGGTCAGAGTATTGAGTATGTAAGTTGGGAGGTCTTGTTACAGTTGCACCAGGCGTTGGTGAGGCCGCATTTAGAATACTGTGTTCAATTTTGGCCACCCTGTTATAGGAAAGATGTTGCTAAGCTGGAAAGGGTACTGAGAAGATTTATGAGAATGTTGCTGAGACTTGAGGGCCTGAGTAATAGGGCGAGATAGCAGGCTAGGACATTATTTCATGGAGCAAAGGAGAATGAGGGCTCTAATGCAGATGTATAAAATCATAAGTTCATGTCATACGAGCAGTTAGGCCATTCGACCCATCGAGTCTAATCCGCTACTCAATCATGAACTATCTATCGCTCTCAATCCCATTCTCTCTCCCTCCTCCTCCCCTACATAGAGATAGACAGATACACAGATAGACAGAGAGAAAGATAGGTAGACAGATAGATAGACAGAGATAGATACGCAGATAGATAGATAGATAGATAGATAGATAGATAGATAGATAGATAGATAGATAGATAGATAGATAGATAGATAGATAGATAGATAGATAGATAGATACAGATAGACAGACGGAGATAGATAGACAGATAGGCGGATAGGCAGATACACAGATAGATACATAGATGGACGGACGCACCGACCGACAGAGTATTTTACCCATAGGGGAATCAAGAACCAGGGGAAATAGGTGAGGGGGGATCGATTTTATAGGAACCTGAGGGGCAACTTTTTGACACAAAGCTCAGTGGTATATGGAATGAGCAGGTACTATCACAAACTTTAAAAAACATTTGTATGGGTAAATGGAGACGATAGGTTTAGAGAGATTAGGGCCAAATTCAGGGAAATAGGACAACTGTAGATGGGACATGTTGGTTGGCATGGGAAAGTTGGGCCGAAGAGCCTGCCTCCATGTTTGACTGTGACTATAAAGGCTTGAAAGCATGTACCATCAGATTCAGGAACACCTTCTTCTCTGCTGCTATTGGGCTACTGAATCGTCCTCCCATAAGCTAAGGGTGAAGCCCTGATCTCCCAAATTACCAAATTATACAGTAAAGGGCCTGTCCCACTTGGGGCGTCGTTTGCGCTTCATGCAGGTGGCACGCAAAGATGTGAATTCCAAAACCCTAGGGCTCCGCACGCGACCGCTCGTCACTGCTTACGTCATCACGCCATATGGCATCACATGCGCGTCATGACATGCGCGTCGTGCGTTGTGACACGTAAATGATGTCGCATAAATGACGCGCAAATGACGCCCAAGTGGGACAGGCCCTTAACACTACATTTAAGGGGTTGGACAGGCTAGATGCAGGAAGATTGTTCCCGATGTTGGGGAAGTCCAGGACAAGGGGTCACAGCTTAAGGATAAGGGGGAAATCCTTTAAGACCGAGATGAGAAAGACTTTTTTCACACAGAGAGTGGTGAGTCTCTGGAACTCTCTGCCACAGAGGGTAGTTGAGGCCAGTTCATTGGCTATATTTAAGAGTGAGTTGGATGTGGCCCTTGTGGCTAAGGGGATCAGAGGGTATGGAGAGAAGGCAGGTACGGGATACTGAGTTGGATGATCAGCCATGATCATATTGAATGGCGGTGCAGGCTCGAAGGGCTGAATGGCCTACTCCTGCACCTAATTTCTATGTTTCTATGTTTTCTATGTTTACATTCTGCACTATGGTATTTTTCTCTTTGAACTACCCGTTGTATATGTTTGTACTCATGTATAGTACGAGTGGACTGGGTAGCATATAAGGTTTTTCACCATATCTCTGTACCAATACCTATATCAATAGAAAGGGGAAGATTGGATAAGTTTGAATTTACTGACACACAAGGTGCGGACAACAGAGTAATGAGCTGAGACAAGCAGTAGAAAGTTATCTGTACACCTTCATAACACTTTAACTCCCCGTCCCATTCCCACACTGATCTTTCTGTCCTGGGCCTCCTCCATTGTCAGAGTGAGGCTCAGTGAAAATTGAAGGAACAGCACCTCATATTTTCCTTGGGCAGGTTACACTCAGCAGTATAAACATTGACTTCTCTAACTTCACGTTTCCCCTCTCTCTCCCTCCCTCCCCCTTCCCAGTTCTCCGACCAGTCTTACTGTATCCAACTACATTTTATCTCTGTTTACTTTGTTGTTGCATTCTCCCGGCTAACAATGATCAATTCTACATTTTCCTCGATCTCCATTCTCTTTTCACACCTTCACTATCCTTACCTATGCATTTCCCTTCCCCCTGCCAGTCTGAAAAAGGGTCTCGAACGGAAACGTCACCCATGATATTTGTTCTGGCAGAGCAATGCATTGAAACCCAGCTTTACTGTTTCACTTTATTAAATCAGGACACTTCGATGTACACTCATTTGAATCCGCTGCGAAGAAATATTTAGGACTTAATTCGTAAATTCATTGCCGAGTCTCAAGACTTTAATGATTTTTAATATCGAGGTTGACTGATGAAGCAAGAGAACTTCGAGACACTAGGAATTGCAAAAGCTGGAATCTTGAGGGGAAAAAACATAGCATTGGAGTAACTCAGTGGGTCACACAGCATCTGGGAAGCAAATGGACAGATGACCTAATGCGTTAGGACCCTTGTTCCGATTGGTAGATGACATTTCAGGTCAGGACCCTTATTCAGACAGAAAAAGAGGGCAACACAGTGGCACCGCGGTAGAGTAGCTGCCTTACAGTGTTTTCAGCACCAGAGACGTGGGTTCGATCCCAACAACGGGTGCTGTCTGTACAAAGTTTGTACGTTCTCCCCGTGACCACATGGATTTTCTCAATCTTCGGTTTCATCCCATACTCCAAAGACATACAAGTTTGTAGATTAATTGGCTTGGTATGAATGTAAAATTGTCCCTAGTGTGTACAGGATAGTGTTAATGTGCGGGGATCGCTGGTCGCTGCGGCCTCGGTGGGCCGAAGGGCCTGTTTCCGCACTATCTTTATCTAAACTAAGCTAAGAGTTTCGACCCAAATCGCTGTCTGTCCATTCTCTCCCCAGACGCTGCCTGACCTATAAATTCCTCCAGTGCTGTTTCTTGCTGAAAAGGGAGAACTTGCCAGGATTTATGGCACCATTTGCCAGAATAAGTAAGTGGCTGTAATAGAACAATAAAACAATTGGAAGAGAGGAAAATAAAGAAATAAAATACATTTGGGCATAATAGGTACTAGTAAAACTCACAGCTGGTCTAAGACAAGACAAACATCAAGCATACAAACCATGAATACTAATCACAAGCATTAGGCACAAGCAGTAATTAGAAATCAAAAGGTATTAAAAAACATAAATACCAGTCTTGATGCAGGGAGGGTCTCAACTCAAACGTCATCTGTCCATATGTTAACACAGATGTATAGTTCTGCTGAAGTTTGGTTATTTTTGTTCTCAAAAGGTGTATATCACATTTTTCTTGTGAGTGGGTGAGATGTAAACCGCATCAGGCTCAAAGCTACCACTCAATGATAGGCCGCAGAAACTATTTGCTGTTCGAAACCGCTATCTGCAAGCCCTGATGATGCATCACTATCCTGGAGCGGCGAGCAACGGAGATTGCTTCACAAGTCAGGAGCTTTATGTGAGAGGACAGTATAACAAACTTTAACTTTTCATGTTGCAAAGGAGAGCACCACAAAACAAGGCAGGAGTTCAAGGCAAGAGTGGTTTCAGTACCAAGAACTGCAGCTGTTGAAATCTGGAAAGTTTTCTTATACTTTCTTTATTTAATAGTCTCACTACAGCTTCTGTAATTAGACAGGTGTTCCATTTTGGAGTTTGTCTGCATGGAGTAAAAAGAGAAAAATGAAGTTGTTTATAATGAAGCAAGCTTGACATCCAATGCACTTATTTAAATGAAGAAATAATTAGCTTTGTGATGGCTGATGAATCCTCTCCATTTGAGTTACCTTATTTGTTCTCCTTCAAGTTTCTGTCCAAGTGCTAAAGAGAAATGCCTGCACCTGTGCCTACAAAGTGCTGAAGCCAGTGATCTTTGCTCATAGCTGTAGTGAGTTGGCCTGACCCAGTGGCAGTAAGCATCGAACAGAATGAGATGCAGAATACTAGCCTTCATTTGAGAAAACAAAGGACTGTTCATCGCTATTTAAATGGAGTGGTAATGATGGTGTAATATTTTCACTCATTATCTCCTCAGCAACAGAGGTCATTAGGAACATCTGTTTACATTAGGCATCCAGGATTGCAAGACATGGCAAAGCACTAATCTTGGTTTAAAGACACATTGCAGGGGGATCCATAGATTATTCATTTATCACAGTTTCCTTATCACCGAAAGCCATAATGTTTTGTTCAGTTTCGTGTACCGAGCGCACTCTAGTTGTTGGTAGGATGGTTCAGTTGCAATGTGTAATGCTGCTCATTTGTTTAGAACTGAATTCTGATGCTGCAGTGATTTTATGCTCCTTCATTGGAAAGTTCCCAAATGCATTGGAAGGAGTTGTGGGTATCCATTGTGTCGGCAGTGGACCTGATCCAAAAGTGTTTGTCAGGGCAGCAGCAAGCAGGGCAGGTGGTTGGAAATGTATTGCACCAGTGATTGCATGGCAGAAAATAACCCAGGTGCATGTACTTTGAAAGTTTGCCTTTAGCTTTATTTCCCACAGTGGAAATGTCAAAGACCAGAAGGCATAGTTTTACAGTGTGAGGAGCACAGTTTAAAGGGGATGTGTGAGGCA
Source organism: Okamejei kenojei (assembly GCA_035221665.1). Lineage (NCBI taxonomy): Eukaryota > Metazoa > Chordata > Chondrichthyes > Rajiformes > Rajidae > Okamejei > Okamejei kenojei. Next base: position 38,842,005 of record CM069143.1, read on the forward strand.
GATTTTTACAGAGAGCGATGGGTGTTTGGAACATGCTCTCTGGTGGGGACAGAGACAGTCATGGTGTTTAAGAGGCTTTTAGATAGGGACATGGGAGGGGGGGGGGGGGGGGTTAGACAGGACAGGTGTTAAGAAAACCTCCCCCTTGACCGAGGTGTTTTAAAGCAGTGGACAGAGAGAAATCCCTACACCCTCCCTCCTCTTTAAAATATTTAAGGTTTTGCATACATCAGGAAGACAGAAGTTTAGGTCACTGTCTTCAATGTCTCATCTGATGAATGGTATTTTTAAACAGGGCTCCATACTGTCAACACCATGCGGTCTCTGACATTGGATTTGACCTTGCAGCCTTTCTGTCTTGAGTCAACATTTTATTGAAGCTGTCATTTTCTGATTCTTCTCCTGAAGAGGGCCCTGAGGCGTGTGAACACAAGGAAAGCTGTAGGCACAGATGGTATATCTGGGTGAGTACTAATGTCTTGTGCCACTCAGCTTGCTCCAGTGCTCACTACAATATTCAATCTCTCCCTGGCCAAGTCCGTGGTCCTTGCTTGCTTCTAAAGATCCCCCATTGTACCCGTGCCAAAAAATGCAGCTCCAGCTTGCTTGAATGACTACCGTCCGGTGGCATGAAATGCTTCGAGAGGCTGGTCAAGAACCACATCTAAGCCTTCCTCCCTCTTACCATGGACCCACTACAGTTCGCATACCGTCTGAACAGATCCACAGATGATGCGGTCTCCCAGGTTCTGCAGATCGCTCTCTCTCACCTTGACAGCCAGAAGGGGGGCTATGTGAGGAAGCTGTTCATCGATTTCAGTTCAGCTTTCAATACCATAGTCCCCAACAGGAACACTCCCCTGTGTGCCTGGGTCTGGACCTCCTTACTGTCAGGCCCCAGGTGGACAGGATGGGGAGACATACCTCCAACCCCCTCACCCTGAACACAGGAGCCCTCCAGGGTTGCATCCTCAGCCCCCTACTGTACTCCCTGTACACACGATTGTGTGGCCAGGTTCAGCTCCAACTCCATCTTCAAGTTTGCTGATGACACTGTGGTGGTGGGCCTGATCTCCAATAACGATGAGAAGGCCTACCGGGAGGAGGTGGCTGATCTGGCACTCTGGTGTCAGGACAACAGCTCCTCTTGAATGTCACAAAAACAAAGGAGCTGATTATGGACTTTAGAAGGGCACAACATCCGAGGACGTATACGCCACTGGGATAAATGGGGCTACTGTGGATAGGGTCAGCTGCTTTAAATACCTGGAAGTCCACATCACAGAGGATCTGACATGGACTACACACACTGCCACACTAGTGTCTTTACCACCCTAGGCAGCTGAGGAAATTCAGAGTCTCTCTGAGGATCCTTCAGTGCTTCTACTCTGGGGCTGTAGAAAGCATCTTGTCTGGCAACATCACAATTTGGTTTGGGAGCTGCTCTGCCCAGGATAAGAAGGCTCTGCAGAGAGGAGTGCGTTTGGCCGAACGCACTATGGGAACTACACTCCTCCCCCCCCCCCCCCCCCCCCCCCCCCCCCCCCCCCCACCTTGCAGGACCTATACACCAGGAGGTGCAGATCCTGAGCCAACAACATAATGAGGGACCCCTACCACCCCAGCAATGGACTGTTCCAGCTGTTACCGTCAGGCAAACGCCTCCACTGTCATGCTGTGAAAACAGAGAGGATGAGATGGAGTTTCTTCCCACAGGTCATCAGGACTGTAAACTCTGATCTCACCAGGGACTAATTTTCTCCTCCCACATCCTGCATGAAAACTCTGATAACGGCATGACAAAAATATGGAGTGAGGGTAGAGAGATGGGCGGGATGGAAGCGAGTGCTTCAGCTAGTTTTTAGAGATACAGCAAGGAAACAGGTTCTTCGGCCCACCAAGTCACGCCAACCATCGATCACACATTCACACTTGTTCTCTGTTAACCCACTTTCTTATCCATTGCCTACGCACCAGGGGCAATTTAGAGAGGCCAATTATCATACAAACACGCATGTCTTTGTGATGTGGGAGGACACCATAGCATCCAGAGGAAACCCACATGGTCACAGGGAGAATGTGCAAACTCCACATAAATAGCACCCACGGTCAGGATTGAACCTGGGACCCTGGCACTCTGAGGGTCAGCTCTGAGGGTGAGTGCCTCAATCATCTGTACCACTCTGCTGCCCCTATAGCGGTTATCCCATTGCTTTCACTGTCCGATGAATCCTCATCCATCCAGAGATAGCACATCTCCTGACATATTGACAACTTCTAGAACCTGGCTGAACATTACGAATAGTAACTTCTTGTTTATAGAGTACTATACCACGTCTTACCATTTGTGTGCCAGTTATATTGTCAAAAAGCAGATGAAAGTTAAAAAAAACCTTACAAGAGAATTGAATGATTCAATGATACTTTATTGGGGCACCTGCCTAAAGAGCCTGTCCCACTTAGGTAACCTCTTAGGCAGGTTTAGGTGACTGTGCTCGCCACATGATCAGCACATGGTCGCAGGTGGTCTCCTTCGTGGTCGGGAGGAGTTCCCGCATTCTGCGAACTAGTCGCGGCCTCAGTATGGTCGCTGAAAAAATTTTCAACATCTCCCCCCCTTCTCTCCCCCTCTCTCCCCTTCTTGCCCCCCCCCCCCCTCCTCTGCGCTCTCTAAAGGACTTACCATACACTGTACAACCGTTTTACCTTCTTCTTCAGTGCAGGTGTGAATTTCAGACAGCGCTTCCCCGCTTTCCCTGGCCCCCACCTTTGCGATGTGTTTGTGTGTGTGTGGTTGTGTGTGTGTGCGGTTGGTCGATCCAGCTCGAGGCTTTCCAGGCGAGTGCCCTCGAGCTTGAAGGTCGAAGACACTTTTCTGGACTTGCGGATTAGGGCGCCCAAGCGGGACAGCCCCTTAAGGACGGTGACATCATGTAGCAGACCTCACCTAGGCAGTACAAAAGTGGCACCACAGTTTGGTGCCGACAAAGTTACGCAAAAGTTGCCTGAACATTCCTATCTACTGCCTGCCGCCGCACGTGGCTGCATCCCCCTCTCCCACCCCGCCCTGCCGGGACCTCCTTTGTTCTCGGCATTCACAGTAAAAACAAACACCATGAAGTGTGAAAAACACTAAAAGCAAAGACCATTTACCAAGAGCAATACTTTTTCTTGGTTAAATTTAAGCTTTCTTGGTTATAAGACTTATAACATCTATCTTATCCTCGAGGTAACACTCAGGCAGTGAGATAGAACCGGCTGTGACCTTGTGCATTTCTACACTTTCTCTGGGTGTCTAGTGACCAGCCCTCCTCACAGAGTTTCCTGGGGGTGGGTTTTCAATCTGCTCTCTGGCCATTCAACTCACTTGACCGACTGCACCACCCAGCAGAACGTGGCAACAAGCTGTCTCTGATTTTCCTCATCTCTACCTTTCCAGGTTAGGCTTCTTCAGGCTCTTTGAGGCAACCAGCCATACTCACAGTATTGCTCTTGGTGAATGTTCATTGCTTTTAGTGGTTGTCACACTTCATGATGTTTGTTTTTACTGTGAATGTGCAGTGATTTATGTTGGAATTTGAACTTTAACCTTTTATTTCATGATTTAAATAAAGGTGCATTATTATTATTCCAGAATTACTTACACAACGGTTTTATACTCAAAGCATGTGTAGCTTTTAAATCTCTTAAGGACATTCAGTACTGGAAGGATTAAAAAGATTAAAAGAACTGCTATAAATTTTGTACATTTTTATTGCCTAGATATATTCATGATCCACACTTTAGTTTCATCTTTTGAATTGATTTTGGATTGTTGCACTGTTGATTATGATTCCGTCTTCACTAACTATCACAGGGTCAACTCATACAATTTGACCACATCAGAAAGCACTGCTGATGTTTTAGTGAAGGTGAGTGATGGGCTTGTGGCATTATTTGTCCTCTTGGCTTCAGGCCATAGTTGAGCAGTCACACATCACTCACTGAAACTGAACAGGAAACACCTCCCTTCGTTCAATTGAAGGTTTCCAATCCAAACACAGCAACTATGAAATTCAAAGGGAACTTCCCCCATGTTGGATAATCAAACCCTCCCAGGTCAGGCACAGAACAGATGATGTCCTCAGCTAAGCCTCCTCACTGTGAGCTCCAGGTCAATTTTGGCTTTGGGCGTAGAAGCAAAAGTCATGATTTAAACTTATGCATCAGCACAATCTGCATTGTCAAATAACCAAACTTCTGAAGTAAAGGTAGTTCTGACAAAAAATCATCCAGTTTTTCATTCCAAAAATTCACTTCCCTCTGGGTCAAGAAATGCATTCTTATTCCACACTGTTACTCTGACACTGGGAACCTTGGTCCTAGATATCTTAGCTACGCGTGACCTAACAAGTCAACCTAAAGACTGCATGGATGAAATACAACAATTGTTCATCCCAGTTTGGCAAAAGAAAAATCAGGGCAGGTAGTGCATCCATGGATAACAAGGGAAATCAGGGATAGGATAAAAACAAAAGATGAAGCATACAACAGCCAGAAAAAGCAGCCTACCAGAGGACTGGGAGAAATTCAGAGTTCAGCAGAGGAGGACAAAGGGCTTAATTAGGAAAGGGAAAATAGATTATGAAAGAAAACTGGCAGGGAACATAAAAACTGACTGCAAATGTTTTTATAGATATGTGAAGAGAAAGAGATTAGTTAAAACAAATGTAGGTCCCTTGCAGTCAGAAACAGGTGAATTGATCATGGGCAACAAGGACATGGCAGACCAATTGAATAACTACTTTGGTTCTGTCTTCACTAAGGAAGATATAAATAATCTGCCGGAAATAGCAGGGGACCGGGGGTCAAATAAGGTGGAGGAACTGAGTGAAATCCAGGTTAGCCGAGAAGTGGTGTTGGGTAAATTGAATGGATTAAAGGCCGATAAATCCCCAGGGCCAGATAGTCTGCATCTCAGAGTACTCAAGGAAGTAGCCACAGAAATAGTGGATGCATTAGTGATAATTTATCAATACTCCTTAGATTCTGGAGTAGTTCCTGAGGATTGGAGGGTAGCTAATGTAACCCCACGTTTAAAAAAAGGAGGGAGAGAGAAAACGGGGAATTACAGACCAGTTAGTCTAACATCGGTAGTGGGGAAACTGCTAGAGTCAGTTATTAAAGATGGGATAGCAGTACATGTGGAAAGTGGTGAAATCATTAGACAAAGTCAGCATGGATTCATGAAAGGTAAATCACGTCTGACGAATCTTATTGAATTTTTCGAGGATGTAACTAGCAGAGTGGATAAGGGAGAACCAGTGGATGTGTTATATCTAGACTTTCAGAAGGCTTTCGACAAGGTCCCACATAAGAGATTAGTATACAAACTTAAAGCACACGGTATTGGGGGTTCAGTATTGATGTGGATAGAGAACTGGCTGGCAGACAGGAAGCAAAGGGTAGGAGTAAACGGGTCCTTTTCAGAATGGCAGTCAGTGACTAGTGGGGTACCGCAAGGCTCAGTGCTGGGACCACAGCTATTTACAATATATATTAATTATTTGGATGAGGGAATTGAATGCAACATCTCCAAGTTTGCGGATGACACTAAGATGGGGGGTAGTGTTTGGTGTGAGGAGGATGCTAGGAGGCAGCAAGGTGACTAGGATAGGCTGGGTGAGTGGGCAAATGCATTGGAGATGCAGTATAATGTGGATAAATGTGAGGTTATCCACTTTGGTGGCAAAAACAGGAGGGTAGACTATTATCTTAATGGTGGCAAATTAGGAAAAGGGGAGATGCAATGAGACCTGGGTGTCATGGTACACCAGTCATTGAAAGTAGGCATGCAGGTGCAGCAGGCATTGAAGAAAGAAAATGGTATGTTAGCATTCATAGCGAAAGGATTTGAGTATAGGAGCAGGGAGGTTCTACTGCAGTTGCACAGGGTTTTGGTGAGACCACACCTGGCGTATTGCATACAGTTCTGGTCTCCAAATCTGAGAAAATACATTCTTGCCATAGAGGGGGTACAGAGAAGGTTCACCAGACTGATTCCTGAGATGTCAAGACTTTCATATGAGGAAAGACTGGATAGACTTGGCTTGTACTCGCTAGAATTTAGAAGATTGAGGGGGGGATCTTATAGAAACTTACAAAATTCTTAAGGGGTTGGATAGGCTAGGTGCAGGAAGATTGTTCCCGATGTTGGGGAGGTCCCGAACAAGGGGTCACAGTCTAAGGATAAGGGGGAATTCTTTTAGGACCGAGATGAGGAAAACATTTTTCACACAGAGAGTGGTGAGTCTCTGGAATTATCTGCCACAGAAGTAGTTGAGGCCAGTTCATTGGCTATATTTAAGAGGGAGTTAGATGTGGCCCTTGTGGCTAAAGGGATCAGGGGGTATGGAGAGAAGGCAGGTACAGGATATTGAGTTGGATGATCAGCCATGATCATATTGAATGGCGGTGCAGGCTCGAAGGGCCGAATGGCCTACTGCACCTATTTTCTATGTTTCTATGTCTATGTTTCTAAGACACAGCAGTATTGTCTTCTTCAATGAGATCACCTCCCATTATCTAAATTTTAACAACTTAATCTCTTCTTGAAGGGAAAGAAAAATCTCAGCGTTCACTCTGGAGAAGTTTGTGCATACAGTGTTTGAAGGAAGAAACTGCAGATGCTGGTTTGAACCGAAGATAGACGACACAAAAAGCTGGAGCAACTCAGCGGGTCAGACGGCGTCTCTGGAGAAAAGGAATATGTGGAGACCCGAAACGTCATCTATTTCATTGGTCAGAGATACTGTCTGACCTGCTGAATTACTCCAGCTCCAGTGTCTTTCTGAAGTTTGTTGCATTCTCTCTATTGTAAATCTGCCCTTGTGTATGAAGTGCAGGCCTGTGCGTGATATTACAGATGTAGTTTTCCTGAGGCTGCACACAACTGTGGTAAGGCATCTTCACACTTGTTCTCAAATACTCTTGCAATAAATGCAGATCCTGAGGATTTATTGCTTCTCAGCACCATTAACTTTCCCAACACTTGTTTTTACTAATGCTAATTTCTTTTATTTCCTCACTCATCTTCTCAATGTTGTTCTCCATTATACCAGACGGCCACATATTTGTATAATATCTCTGTCAATTACATATTTTCCAATTTATTTTCTCGTGTTCAGTCTGCAAGGAATCAACATTAACTTTTGCCAGTATCTTTTTTTTTAAACATATCTCAAGCAGCTTTGCAATTTGTTTTGTTTAATGATTCTCGCCAGATAGCTCATGTATTCTACATTCCATTTGCTTATCAATGCTTGCTCCTCCTTGCTAACATTTGAAATGTTCCCAGTCCACATGCTTCTCATTTTGGCTAATGATATAAGCTTCTCCTTCTGTACTAAACCTATCTTAACCATCATACTAGCCACGGCAGTCTTGGGATTTTGTGTCTGGGAGGGGTATATATTTAACACAAAATATATTATTAATTTACTGAAATGCCTTTTAATGTGGTTTCCTAGTCTGTCCTAGTCATCTCACAACTCATTCCTTGGTAATTTCCTTTGTTTGGATTTATGAATACAACTTAAATCAATTATAATCTTCATACAACATTATGATCACTCATCCCTGAAATCCCTTTTACTGCAACATTATTAATTTACCATTTCTCAACGTACAACTTGGGAAATAAAATGACCTGCACATTGAAGGTTCCTCAATATGCTGATCTAGAAAATCATCCCCATATATTCCATGAATTTATCAGTTACTTGAATTTCTAATTTTCTGTGTTGATTAAAGTCTCCTTAATTATTATATATTGAAGTTAGTTTAGTTTAGTTCAATTTAGTTTAGTATTGTCATGTTTACATAGAAACATAGAAAATAGGTGCAGGAATAGGCCATTCGAGCCAGCACCGCCATTCAATGTTATCTGTTAGCTCATTTTTTCTAGTTTATGCTGAGGAAATTTAGAGACCATGCCTACTATTTTTTTTGCCGGTCTGTGTTCCGCCAAAACTGATTTTACCACCTCCAATCCTTTCTCTCTTGTGGCTTTAATTCATCCTTTATTATCAAGGCTCATTTCCTCTTTGTCCATTTTGTCTGAACATTAGGCATCCTGGAATATTTGATTCCTAATCTTGGGCATCTTGCAATCAGATTAGTGGAGCCATTTATTTCCATGCCATTTTCTTCGTCTAACCTATTGTAACATTGATTTACAGTAATCCTACATTAATCTGATTTCCTTTTATCCTCTCCACATTTTCATCACCACTACCTCCCCCCCCCCCCCCCCCCCCACCCCCTCCCCAATCAGTGAAGAAAGTAAATGGCATGTTGGCCTTCATAACCAGAGGAGTTGAGTATAGGAGCAAAGAGGTCCTTCTGCAGTTGTACAGGATCCTGGTGAGACCACACTTGGAGTATTGGGTGCAGTTTTGGTCTCCCAATTTGTGGAAGGGCATTCTTGCTGTTGAGAGAGTGCAGCATAGGTTCACAAGGTTAATTCCCAGAATGGTGGCTGTCATATGTTGATAGAATGGAGCGGCTGGGTTTGTATACTCTGGATTTATAAGGATGAGAGGGGATCTTATTGAAACATATAAGATTATTAAGGGATTGGACACGCTAGAGGCAGGAAACATGTTCCCGATGTTGGGGGAGTCCAGAACCAGGGGCCTCAGTTTAAGAATAAGGGATAGACAGAGTTGACGTGGATACGTTTTTCCCATTGAGGGTAGGGAAGATTCAAACAAGAGGGCATGGCATGAGAATTAAGGGACAGAAGTTTCGGGGTAACGTGAGGGGGAACTTCTTTACTCAGAGGGTGGTGGCTGTGTGGAATGAGCTTCCAGCAGAAGTGGTGGAGGCAGGATCGATTTTAACATTTAAGAGTAAAGTGGATAGGCATACGGACGTGAAGGGAATGGAGGGGTATGGTCTGAGTGCAGGTAGATGGGACTAGGGGAAAACAAATGGTCGGCACGGACTGGAAGGGCCGAGAGGGCCTGTTTCCGTGCTGTAATTGTTTTATGTTATATGGTTATAATAAGGGGTAAGCCATTTAGAACCGAGATGAGGAAAAACCTTTTCAGTCTGTGGGATTATCTGCCTCAGAGGGTGGTTCTCTGGATGCTTTCAAGAGAGACATAGACAGAGCTCTTAAAGATAGCGCAGTCAAGAGATATGGGGAGAAGGCAGGAACGCCGTATTGATTGTGGATGATCAGCCATGATCACATTGAATGGCGGTGCTGGCTCAAGGGGCCGAATGGCCTATTCCTGCACCAATTGTCTATTGTCTAATCCGATTCTACCACACAAGAAACAGAAGGCATTGGAAATGGTGACATGGGTACTGGCATCTTGACAAACACCATCCTGATGTGGAAATATATTGCTGGTCCCTCACCATCACCACTGTTGGATCAGCTCAAGGGGGCAGCTCACCAGCATCTATTCAAGGATAATTAGGGGTTGGCAATAGATGCCAGTATTGTCAACGCCCAGATGCCAGAACATGAATAAATAATTTATTTTTTAAAGGATTACGTGACTAATTGCTGGGATTTTATAAGCCTGCTTTAAAGGACATATGGGTTTCAGCTCAATACTTTATCCAAAAGTCAGCTCTTTCCAGTACACAATCTCTAAGTGGCGCATGGAACTGTGTGCCCACATTCTTGTCTGACTGTCTTTGGAGCGGACTTGAACCCATGGCCTTCTGACTCAGAAACAAGAGTGCTCTGCATTGAAGAACAGCCAACACTTATTCATAAACATCTTAGATTAAAGTTTATAATCTTGTTAGCTACTATTGGGTTTTTTTTGTTAAATCATTAATGTCTCTCAATTCTATTAACACTTGTAGATCAAGTTATTATTGTTCCATGCATAAATCATCTATGCTGTTTGATCAGAGGCCAGGCTATAATTAATGCCTAGGGTATCTATCAATATTTGCTATAAAAGCATACAACGCCATTGATTAGATAACATTCTGTATCATGCTCCTGGATATCTAATTATCTGCATAAAAGCTGTTTATTACTTGATTAAGTTCCAGCATTGTGGCAGGTGCACAGCAGCTCAGTGCAGCGAAGCATGCAAACTTGTTGCGATGTGTGGGAACTGTGGTTGACTAAATAAGAATCGGTCCAAAGAAACATGAAATTATGCGCAGCACCATTCCACCTCCTTAGAGCCAAAGCAGTTGTTGGTAATCATTGGCTCTATTTACTCCTGTCAAATCATATGAACAAAGTGACGAAGAAATGCTGTCGGATGGAAGGGAAAAAAAATAGGCGGATGAACATCTAATGAAAAATGATTTGTTACTTGGAGTACTTACTCTGACAAAGTGTTTTGGATGTTGAATCTCCAAGACATAATTAAACTACTACAGCTCAGTGCTTTTAGTTCAATGTGTCATCTGGGTTTGTTAACTGTCTTCCAAAACCAATGCAAGAACTTTGCCCCTAATTTGCCTATATTATGTACCATTTCCTTTCTTGTCCTTTGCCCACCAAAGTAACCAAGATGAAGAATGGACAGTCTGCCTAATCGCTTTTTCAAGAGGGAAATATTGCTTGAATTAAATACCTGCATAATTTTATACAATGAAACATACTTTCCTAATAACTAAATTATTATTTCCGTCTCCATATATTTAGACTTTTAGCCTTTAGACTTTCAAGATACAGCATGGAAGGAGGCACACCGAGTCCGTGCCGACCAGCGATCACCCCGTACTATCCTACACAATTACAACTAGGGACAATTTTATCAAACTTCCCGAAGTCAATTACCCTACAAATCTGTACATCTTTGGAGTGTGGGAAGAAACCGGAGCACCCAGAGAAAAACCACGGTGTCACGGAGAAAATACAAAGTCCATACAGGCAGCATCCGTAGTCAGGATCACACCTGGGTCTATGGTGCTGTAAGGTAATGCAGAAAATCTACTGCCCTATGTCGAGATATCTTTTATCTCCCTTGCATTCTGATCTGTCCACTAATGCATCTACGTTTCTGAGGTTTTGTCTTTTATTTCTAGAATTTGTAGGCCTTATAATTGGCTCTCTATATCCTTGGAGCTCTTGATCATTGTTTCTTCTTCTTCTTCACTTTCTGTGGGAATTACTGCATAACCGGTCACCAAGGAACCTTTTATTCATTTGTACACATGCTGTGGACACCGCTGGCAGCGCCTGGGTTTATTGCCCATCCCTAATGACTCTAAACTGTGGAGGCAGTAAAATATAAAACATATTTGTTGGGTTGTGAAGTCACATATGGGCTAAATCTAGTAAGGTGCCAGGTTTCCTTTCTTGAAGGACATTGGTGAACCAAATTACATGGTTACATCAATATGGTGATTTTATGATTACTGTTAATGAAACTTACACTTCTTTTAAAAAAAGAGCAAGATTTATTTAATTGCAATTCTCCACCTGGTGTGATGAGACTCAAGTATAAATCTGGAGAGAAGGCCCAGAATTCTGGCTGCTGCAGTAGCATGGCTACTGGAGCGACAGCCTCACGGCCCCAGTGACTGGGTTCAATCCTTCATGTGGAGTTAACATTTTCTCCTGTGACAATGTCGGCTTCCTTCTGACCATAGATTCCCCCAAACTTCCCACAGACAAGTGCGTTGGCAGGTTAATTGACCACTATAAATTGCCTCTAATGTGGAAGTGAGTGATTTAATCTGATGGGAATGTGGAAAGAATGGAAAATGAGTGAGGGAATGTAATTGTTCAGTAAGATGCATAGACTCCATATGGTGAGAAAAGCAATTAGAAATTAAGTCCTAACTGAAACCTGGACTCAGGATCAGATGAAAAGTTATACTTTATACTCTTCGAACCTATCTCCAATGATGTATTAATAGTCATTTATTCCATTCTTCTTTTTATTTTATCTTGACATTTATGATTTTCTTTCTCTCTCTCTTTTTTTTAACTTTCTATCTATATTAAAAAAAATGTTTTATTAGAAGCAGATTGAATCGTCAATAGATAATATTAATAATGTATGATTGATGCACATGAAATGTTTTCATCATAATATGTGTTTGCCTCTAATAAAAATATATTTAAAAAAAATTATAAATAAATTAAGTGCTAGTCCAGTCCTATTGTTACCAGTGTGTGGACTGTAAAATGACGCCTTGCATTCAGAGTCAGTGGGATGTGCTGTTCATTCTAGTCTAACTGGGGGGTTGGGCTTCTGTATGGTGATAGTCTTGATGTATTGTATGCAAAATACAACGTGAAAATAAATAAACCTTTGAACCGTTGATACTTAGTTGATGAGAAAGCTTGATTGAACACAGCTTTAAACATCATGACCCCAGTGGGAGTGAGATTTATATCAATGCTGGTGAAGTGGAGATTATTTTAGTTTAGCTTGGTGTAAAAATACAGCATGGAAACAGGCACTTCAGCCCACTGAGTCTATACTGACCATCGCCCATTCACACTAGTTCTATGATATCGCACTTTTCTCATCCGCTCCCTACACTCTCAGGGCAATTAACAAAGGCCAATTAACCTACAAACCCCCACGTCTATGGATGTGGGAGTCCCCCAAAAGAAACCTGTGAGAAAGTGTAAACTCCACAGACACGCCACCCAACGTCAGGTCGAACCCGGGTCTCTGGCAGGTGAAGCAGCAACTCTACCAGCTACGCCATTGGGCTACCCCCTTTGGTTAAGAGCTCCTAGGTGTAAATATCACCAGTAATTAGTACTGGTCAACCACATCAATGCCATTGTCAAGAAAGAACATCCTTGTTTTTACTTCCTCAGATGGCTAAGAAAATTCAGCATGTTTCCAATGAATCCATCAATTTCCACAGATACACCATTGATAGCTTCCTACCCATATGCATCAAACCTCGGTATGGCCACTGCTCTGACCAAGACTGCAAGAATTTGCAGAGAGTTCAAGTTCAAGTTACGCTCAAGTTACATGTATTGTCACATGCACCAATTGGTGCAGTGAGATTTGAGTTTCCATACAAATAAAAGAACACAACACACAATAGGATTTAACATGAACATCCCCCCCACAGCGGAGTCAACGTTTCCCACTGTGAGGGAAGACAATAAAGTTCAGTCATCTTCCTCATTGTTCACCCGTGGTCGGGGCATTTAAGCCCTCCGCAGTCGCTGCTACGGACGGCCCAATGTTCAGGCCCTCTCACCGGGATGATCGGAGCTCCGGCGTCGAAACGGAAGCACACTCTCAGCAGCCTGGAGTTTCCGAATCGGCCACTTCTTACCGGAGACCGCGGCTCCTCGAAGTCCACAGACTGAGCTGGGTGGAGATTCAACGTCGTTGACCCTCGGAAAAGGATCACAGGACGCTGCAATGTTAAAGTCTAAACCGCCCGCGGCTGGAGGCTCCGCAAACCACAGCTCTACGGTGCTAATCAGCAGGCGCAACAGTCCGGAGCTTCAACACGGCGATCCCCGGTAAGGCATCATCCCGCTCCACGATGGAATTCACTGCTGCACTACTGCCGAAGCTCTGGCCGGTCTCCGGTAGGAAAGACCGTGCCAATCCAGATGGTAGGCCGCGAGGGGGGGGCGAAGATATGATTTGGAGAAAAGACGCATCTCCGACCAGGAAGTGACTGGGAAACCCTCTTCCCCTCCCCACCCCCCACATAAAAAAGTCTAAGAAACCTTGTAAAACATACTTTTGACACAGTAAAAAATAAAAGAGTGAAATGATTGACAGACTGCTGGCGAGGCTGCCGCGCGCAGTGCCACCCGGTGACCCGAGTTGTGATGGCAGCCCAGTCTATCCCTCCAGCCAGCATCGCCACCATTGATTCCAACACCACGTTGCGCTGGGAAAACTGCCAACATAGTCAAGGACCACTCACCTCCCAGTTCTCTCTTCGCTTTTCTCCCATCGGGAAATAGGCACAATAGCCTGAAAATCTGTAGCACCAGATTCAAGAATCTAAATGGGGCTGTCCCACTTGGGCGACCTAATCTGCGAGTTTAGAAGAGTGTCTTCGACCTTCAAACTCGCAGCATCGTCGACACGTGGTCCTAGGAGGTCATATGACGTTGCTGGAACTCTCCTTCATGCTCGAGGGAAGTTCCCGAATACTCGTGGCCTCAGCTAGGTCGCGGAAAATATTTCAGCATGTTGAATAAAATTTGGTAAAATTTGGTTGGCATGGTTCTTTTTTACTTGTAGTGCAGTGGAGTGGGGTCACTATTTAGTTACAGGCAGTCGAGGGCAGCCGTAGGCAATCTCCTTCACTGACCGGGCATTTTGAGGGTAAAATGCCTGCTAAAATGTATTACACTTCTTAAAAGTGTCTCCACCTTTCCCCCTTCCCCCCTTCTCCCCCCTTCTGCCCCCCAATCTCTCCCCCCTTCTCCTCCCTTCTCCCCCTCTTCTCTCCCTTTCTCCTCTCCCCACCCCCTCTCTGCACTCTCTATATCACTTACCGTTACTGTGCAGCCATTTTACCTTCCTCTTCATCGCGGGTGTGAATTTCAGACAGCACTCCCCCGCTTTCCCTGGCCCCTGCCTTTGCTGTGTTGTGGTGTGTGTGTGTGTGTGTGCGTGTGGGTGTGTGTGTGCATGGGTGTGTGTGCGTGGGTGGTGTGTGTGTGTGTGTGGGTGGTGTGTGTGTGTGTGGGTTGTGTGTGTGTGTGTGTGTGTGTGGTGTGTGTGTGGTGTGTGGGTGGGTGTGTGGGTGGGTGTGTGTGGGTGTGTGTGTGTGTGGGTGTGTATGGGTGTGTGTGGTGTGTTTATGGGTGTGTGGGTGGGTGGGTGTGTAGGTTGTGTGGGTGGGTGGGTGTGTGGGTGTGTGGGTGGGTGTGTGGGTGTGTGTGTATGTGTGTGTGTGTGTGTGTGGGTGTGTGGTGTGTGTGTGGGTGTGTATGGGTGTGTGTGTGTGGGTGTGTATGGGTGTGTGTGGTGTGTATGGGTGTGTGTGTGTGGGTGTGTATGGGTGTGTGTGTGTGTGGTGTGTGTGTGATGTGGGTGTGTGGGTGTGGGTGTGTGTTTGTGTGGTGTGTGTGTGTGTGTGTGTGTGTGTGTGTGTGTGGTGTGTGTGTGTGTTTGTGTGTGTGTGTGGTGTGTGTGTGTGTGTGTGTGTGTGTGTGTGTGTGTGTGTGTGTGTGTGTGTGTGTGTGTGTGGTGTGCGGGTGGGTGTGGGTGTGTGTGTGTGGGTGTGGGTGTCTGGTGTGTGTGGGTGTGTATGTGTATGTGTGAGTGTGTGTGTGTGGGTGTGGGTGTGTGTGCGTGTGTGTGCGTGTGGGTGGGTGTGTGGGTGTGTGGGTGTGTGGGTGGGTGGGTGTGTGGGTGGGTGTGTGTGTGTGGTGTGTGTGTGTGTGGGTGTGTGTGCGTGTGGGTGTGTGGGTGTGTGGGTGGGTGGGTGTGTGGGTGGTGTGTGTGTTGGTGTGTGTGTGTGTGTGGTCGGTCGATCGATCGATCCAGCTCGCGGGTTTCCAGGCGAGTGCCCTCGAGCCTGAAGCTTCTTAACTCAGGGATTAGTCAAGTGGGACAGCCCCTTTATCAGAGTTTTGAATGGGCCTCTCCTATGTGAAGGATGAATTCCTGATTTTCCAATCTACCTCATTGAAGCATCTGCTCTTTTTTATCTGCACTTTCTCTGAATCTATAAAATTATATGCAGTGCTCTATTTATTTTTCTCTTCCACATTATCTGATGCACTCATGTATTGATTGATTAATACTTTATTCCCACATTTAATTGTTACAGTGACATTCTTTGTTTTACGTACAATACAGAAGTATGCAAATAGTCTGGATAGCATGCAAAACAAAATATTTCACTGTATCCCATTACACGTGACAATAATAAACTAATATCGATAGATTGCGCCAATCTTAAGACCTATGATAAAGTTTTAATTTTACTTCGGAGTCACGTGAGTGACTACGTGAAGAAGGCCCGCCTGGCGCTGGAACGGCATTACGTCGACGCTGACGGCAGAAGCAGGAGCTGCACAGACAGCTCCTCGACAGCGGTAGGTTCGGAACCGGCAGGTAAGTGCAGTTGAAAAATTTTTTTTTTAGGAAGTCTGCAAAACTCCGTGCCTGGTGGATTGAACCAGGGTTTTTAAAAAAGTTTTAAAAAACAAAGTAAAAGTTTAAATTCAACAGAAATACTCTGTTAAAAACAACGGAGTTTTGAAAAGAACATCCCAGGGGAATACCCAGCGATCGGGACGAGAGATTAATTACGGGGCCGGTTCCAATACTGGTACCGTTAAAAATACGGTAGAGAGGTTAAAATGCTCCACAATCTTTTGGCAGGAAATTTAAAAGTCAGAAAGGCTGTAATTTAAAAAGTTAATAAATTTCACGATATGGAGAAAGTACTCCAAAATATAAAAAAGAGACAAGGGTCACAGTACCCAAACAGTTCCCCAAAAAAGACCCTGAGGGGCTTGAATATACAAAATATGGCTATGTGCCAAATTGAGAATTTGAAACTCTGGACCCTGGATTAGGGTGGAGGAAGTCTCTTTGGATATAATTCCAAGTGGATCAGGGCTGCAAAAGACAGACCCTGCAAGTGGTGATGTGAATTATGAATGCACACCACAAATAAAAAGAGAGGCCAGATGTGCCTGAGATAGCAAAAGATTTTGCTATATCTAAAGGAAGTGGTGAGGCTATGGAAGAAAACCTAGCTGCCAACATTAATTATATGGTATCTCACCAACTTCAAGAATACAATAAAACTTTTATGTTTTATTAAAATATCAACGGTAAATCCGTTTATAATATCCATGTCTCAAATTATATGAGATATAAGAAATACAATTTCAAAGTATTTCAAAATGGTGCAAATAAGTAATACTTTCAAAATAAAATAAATTGCCATCAGTTGTGGAGCTCAATGGGAAGAAATATATATAATTTACCAAATCTGCACTATAGGTTCGCAGATCAATACACATCAGGATATATTAAACTCCTGATTATTATGGAATAAACCTGCCTTATGATAAATCAAAGATATTAATTACAAAAGAACAGACTACTGATCTTTAAACTTTGGGGAGAAAAACTATGATCCAATGAAAAATTTGATAATGGATCAAAACAAAGGCAAAGATCTTTTAACTTGCGGGGAAAAAACTATGATCCAATGAAAGATTTGATAATGGATCAAAACAAAGGCAGAAGTGGTATAATCCAAACATAGCCTTATCCAAACCTATATAATTAGGAAAAAGAAGGCTTGAAGTACGTTGAAGAAGTGCAAACATCTGGTTACAAAATAAGTTCATGAAATCTCCAATTATGGGGGATTACAGGTGTATTATGATTGTTAATTTAATATAACTAAGGAAGGATTGGTTCCCCTGTATAAGAAAACTTTAAAAATTGATTTCAGGTTTGCACTCAAAAGTAATTTTAATAAGAAGGGGTACGTACATGTATATTATAAAATTACCTCAGTGTAAAGATTTCATGGTATAAACCATACAAAACATCATTATATTTACACTTTCACAGTGTAAGAAAATGGAAACATCTAGAACATGGAAAAACTGTTGTGATTAACAAAGTGTTAATCAATATTACAGGTGCTTGAAATTAATTAAAGTGGGTCAAGCTGTGCAAGTTAAAACATTGTCCAAACAATCAAATCAGTTCAAGGCTGTTAAACCGAACACTGAAGGAACAATTATACTGATAAAAGATCAGCACTTGCACTAATGAGGTCATGGTCATGGGTTATCTCGATTACATTTAAATTGGAAGAGATAAGAGCAGCTGCAAATTAGTGCCTGCAATTACAAACCTGGTGGTAGGTAAGGACCTGACCCATTACATAAAGCATATGCTTAGGCATTAATAAAATATTCATAAATTACTATTCTGAGTTTAGAAGTAATTCAAGCACCATAAGAGAGGGAAAATTGTTCCATGATACAAATATGTCTAATTGTTGTTGACATACTTTGTCCCTCCATTCGGTTAGGTAAAAAAATAAATAAATAAAAAATAAATAAATAAATAAATAAATAAATAAAGTTCCAAAAGAAGGAATACAGAAGCTTATAAGAATATGTATGCCTTGTGAAGAGGCTTATGCAAAATATCAAATGATACGTTATCATTATTTAAGTAATGTAAAAAAGGTTCACAACCTGCTTCAACTATAAGATTAACAGCTGTTGCAAACTGAAGCAAGTGTTACAGATGATGTACAGCTTCTGTGAATGTTTGGGTAAATATAAGAATATTATCTATTCTTATAACAATAATTGATATGTCTCTTGTTTGGACTGCAGACAATAAACCAGGTGAACATAAATGGTTTGTCCTAAGAAATTTTCCAAACATTCGTAGTAATTGTTGAAGTATAAGGAGTTATGGATTAAAGATCGATTGTTTTATTATGGAACTGTCCATGTCGTATCAAGATGAACAATACCATGGCTGTGGCATATGTTAACAATGGTATCGGAGACAACAAATTTGGGAGAAAAACATATTGTCATTATTTTGCATTACTTACAATTAATCTGGTTGTATACAGATTAAATCACTGACTTTTCAAATGTTTCTTGTGGGTCACAAGATAAGTCAAATAACAATCATGGGATTATCTAAGTAAACAGATGTGGCATATTTTAAAGTTTAGTCCACCTGTTTATCTCTAAAGAAGAGACAATGGTATCGGAAGACAACAAATTTGGGAGGAAAAACATATTGTCATTAATATGGATTACTTACGATTAATCTGATTACATACAGATTAAATCACCAATCTTTCGAAATATTTCTTGTGGGTAAACCAAGAATAGCGAAGGTGGATGCTTTTCTCCCAATTACATGAGGAAAAGATTTTTTTTTGTGTTCCTCATTTTGTTTGATAGGGCAGTGTCTGGTGAAAATGTAGCGGGACACTGCCAGAGGCATTTGGTGGTCTAATACGGATCCTTTATGGTTTCATAAATATTGTGTGATTTTGAACTGCTAGTGATGATTCATAGTGGCAGCAATTTATTGAAGTCTAAAAAGGGGTCTCGACCCAGGTCGTTGCCTGTCTCTTTTCGCTCTTTGGATGCTGCTGCACCCACTGGGATCTCCAGGTTTGAGAAACCCTGCAGTAATTTATTGTTGTACAAAAGCATCCATGACATGAAAATATGAATTTGACTATCTGCAGGCTGACCAGACCATTACAACAGCTGATGGTCAAAGAAGTCTATGAATGTTAACTAAATATAACAACATATCAATAAAATAATTATGTATAAAGAAGTGTTATACCTGCAATTTGCAGAAATAAGTCTAAAAAACAATATTTTGTTATAAGAAATTGGAGGTCTGTATATACAGTAAAGTTATTTTATCATATTAGATATATGTGAATTCCTTGTGGATTGCATTTTCTAAGTATCTAATTGATAGAGCCAATAATAGGGCTCAGAGTGTTACCGTCTTATAAACGGACAATATATTAACCAATAAGTTATCAGATGCATTCATAATATCCCGATATGGAAAGGGATATATATGTAAATGTTAATAAATATATATATATATATATATATATGTGTGTGTATATATATATATATATATATATATATATATATATATATATATATATATATATATACACACATATATATATATATATATATATATATATGATATATATATGTGTATATGTATATATAATCTGTCCAAAATTGTAAAAAAATATAAAGGCAGGAGATAAATAATCTTGAATTGCCTTAAGAAATGGACTCTAACTCTATCTATGATTCAAAAAACTTAAACATTGAAAATAATAATGCTGATAACTTTAGTATCAATATAAGAGTGCAAACATTGCAAATGTTACGTTATAATTGCATGTGGATACAGATTGCATTATCATATATGTTTATGAATCTACCAAACAAAGCACACCAAGAAGACCTGAAACCAAGGTAAACCTATAAGCATATCCTGCCGGCTTTAAGTTGTGTGTGTGTGTGAACATTGATGAAAATGTTGCAGTAGGTAAGAGTCTCTGTGGCAATGAGACTGCTTATTACACACAAAAACCACATTGGGTTCAGTAAAAACTGATGGTTATAGAGGAATGTATTTCTAGATGGTTAGAAATTGGATACATTCAGTAGGAACTAGACACTGAAAGGTGGAAAATCACTCTGTTAATGAGGTAAATACATTCACAGGAATGGCACGGGATGAGCCACTCGAGCAAAGATGCAAGGCCGCAGGAGGCTGTAGATTACTGTTAAAGTAAAAAGGAACCAGTCATGGTGTCAGATTTGGACACGCAATGTTCGGTTCTCTATAATTGTTGCTTTGTCATGCCATCAAAATATATATATCAATTGGTATTTGTGATAAACTTGCCTTTCAATGGAAAGGGCATTACTTTCATTTTTTATAATGTGAAATAATTTATCACATAACTTGAGGCAATGTTTGGGGAAAAATGTATTATTCGCTCGTTATTGTGTTAAATGAGCCGTACTGTCGTATGGAATAAATTCTACGACACGACACAGAAAGCTTCACACTCTTCACGTAGTCACTCACGTGACTCCGAAGTAAAATAGTAAGATTAAACGAGAACTTACCAGTTCGAAGTTTGATCGTTATTTTATGAGGAGTAACGATGAGAGATTACGTGCCCTCCACTCCCCACCCTCATAAAATGAATGATCATCTGGTAGTTCTAAATCTATGATGAGCCTTACTATCTTACTCCGGCTATTTTGTGTTCTGTGTTTTTCATGCCGCTGCTTTGAAGTATGCCGTTCCAGCGCCAGGCGGGCTTTCTTCACGTAATCCCTCATCGTTACTCCTCATAAAATAACGATCAAACTTCGAACTGGTAAGTTCTCGTTTAATCTTACTATTGTATATCTTTGAACAACTGATGTGCATGAAATGATGGGGAACAAATCTACTTGCAAGCACTTTGAATCTTTGCACAGATTGCCAGAGAGGATTTAACCAAAAGAGGTGGCACGGTGACGCAGTGGTATAGTTGCTGCCTTACAGCACCAGAAACCTGAGGTCAAGGACACCGCTGGTGCCTCTGGCTGCTACAAATGTGAGAAGTACATCCAGGTACAGCTCCTGAAGGACCGTGTTGGGGAACTGGAGAAGCAAGTGGATGACCTCAGGTTCGTCCGAGAAACGGAGTCGTTCCTCGACGAGTCCTACAGTAAGATTGTTACACCTAAGGTACTGGAAGGGAGATGGTGAGAAAGGGAAAGAAACACGGAATGCAAAGGTCCCCGGGTGTTGTACCTCTTCTGAACAGGTTCACCCACTTAGAAGCTGTCGGGACAGAAGACGTTAACGCACTGAGCGGCGGACTGGCTTGCGAAGCAAAACGTGCTGTTGAGCCAAAACCAAAGAGGCCGACGTCAGGCAACGCTGTGGTAGTTGGAGACGCCATTGTGGGAGGTACGGACAGGGGTTCCTGTGGCAACAGACGGGATTCGAGGATGGTGTGCTGCCTTCCTGGTGCCAGGATCCAGGATGTCACGGACAGAGTGCAGAAAATCCTCAGGAGCAAAGGTGAACAGCCAGAAGTGGTAGTGCATGTTGGCACAAACAATGTCGGAAAGAAGGGGATGAATATTCTGAAGCGTGACTTTAGAGAGCTCGGAAAAATGCTGAAAAGCAGGACCTCCAGGGTGGTTAACTCCGGTTTGCTTCCAGTTCCTCATGCTGGCGAGAGCAGAAACAGGGAGATACGGGACCTAAATGTGTGGCTGAGGATCTGGTGCAGGGGGCAGGGATTCAGATTCTTAGACCACTGGGATCTGTTTTGGAGTGAGGGGAACTGTCCAAAAGGGACAAATTGCACCTTATGTTACACGGGTGGTTTTAAACTAAATAGGGGGGGGGTGAAATGGGATAGTCAAGGACGGAGTTAAAGGGAAAGGGAGTAAAGGGATAGTTTATGACCCCAGAATTAACGGGAATGAAAGCTCACAAAGGGATAGGAGAGTATGGCCAAGTGTAATAGGGATCGATGTGAAAGGTGAGATGCAGGAATTAAAAATATTGTATATGAATGCACAAAGTATAAGTAGATGAGCTTGAGGATCAGTTAGAGGTTGGTAGATATGACATTGTAGGAATTACTGAGATGTGGCTGCAGGAGGATCGGGCCTGGGAACTTAAAATTCAGGGTTATACATCCTATAGAGAGGACAGGCAGGTGGGCAGAGGAGGGAGGATAGCTCTGCTGGTGAGGGATGGAATTCAGACCCTTATAGACATAGGGACTGACGAGGTAGAGTCACTGTGGATTGAGTTGAGGAATTGCAAAGGCAAGAAGACACTAATTGGTGTTATCTACAGACCCCCAAATAATAGCTCGGATGTAGGATGTAAGTTGCAGCAGGAGCTAAAACTGGCATGTAACAAAGGTAATGCCACTGTGGTGATGGGGGGACTGGGAAAATCAGGTTGGTTCAGGTCCCCATGAAAGAGAGTTTGTAGAGTGCCACTGAGATGGGTTCTTGGAGCAGCTTGTAATGGAGCCGACCAGAGAAAAGGCAATTTTGGATTTAGTGTTGTCCAATGAACCAGATTTGATAAGAGAACTCGAGGTAAAGGAACTGCTTGGAGGTAGTGATCATAATATGATTAGTTTTAATCTGCAATATGAGAAGGAGAAGGTTAAATCGGAAGTGTCAGTGATGCAATGGAACAAAGGGGACTATGAAAGCATGAGGGAGGCGCTGGCCAAGGTAGACTGGAACGGGATCCTAGCAGGAACAGCAATAGCAGGAATTTCTGGGCATCATCCGAAAGACGCAGGATCATTTCATTCCAAAAAAGAAGAAAGATTCTAAGGGGAGTAGGAGGCAACTGTGGCGGACAAGAGAAGTTTGGGATAGAATAAAACTAAAAGAAAAGATGTATAACACATCAAAGAGTAGCCGGAAGCCAGATGATTGGGAAACTTTCATAGGACAACAGAAGGAAACAAAACGGGCAATACGGGCTGAAAAGATGAAGTACGAGGGGAAGCTGGCCAGGAATATAAAGAAGGACAGTAAAAGCTTTTTTAGATATGTTAAGGGAAAAAGAATAGTCAAATGTGGGTCCCTTGAAGGCAGGCATGGGCAAAATTATTATGGGGAACAAGGAAATGGCAGAAGCGTTGAACAGGTACTTCAGATCTGTTCTCACTAAGGAAGACACAAACAATCTCCCAGATGTACTGGTGGACAGAAGATCTAAGGGGGTAGAGGAACTGCAAGAAATTTTAATTAGGCGAGAAATAGTATTGGGTAGGCTAATGGGACTGAAGGATGATAAATCCCCTGGGCCTGATGGTCTGCATCCCAGGGTCCTCAGGGAGGTGGCTCTAGAAATAATGGACGCATTGGTGATCATTTTCCAATGTTCAATAGATTCAGGATCAGTTCCTGTGGACTGGAGGATGGTTAATGATGTCCCACTTTCAAGAAAGGAGCGAGAGAGAAAACGGGGAATTATAGACCAGTTAGCCTGACTTCGGTGGTGGGAAAGATGCTGGAGTCAATTACTAAAGAGGTAATAATGGGGCATTTGGACAACAGTAAAAGGATTAGTCTGTCAGAATGATACAAGATACAAGATACATTTATTTGTCACATGTACCAATAGGTACAGTGAAATGTGTTGTCATCATAGAGCCATACGAATAATAAAGAGCACAGAACATGATAGTCTTTAACATAGACATCCCCACACAGCGGGATCAACATTTCCCACTGTGAGGGAAGGCTCTAAAATTTAGTCCTCCTCCGTTGTCCTCCGTTGTTCACCTGTGGTCAGGGGTTCCCGAACCCCTCGCAGTCGCCGCAACGGGTGGCCCGATGCTCAGGCCCTCTCGCCGGGATGATGGAACTCCGACGTCGGAACGGGAGAATCACCTCAACAGCTTGGACATCCGAATCGGCCACTTCCTATTGGACTCCGCGGCTCCCGAAGTCCACAGGCCGTGCTAGTCGGAGATTCAACGCTGGCAGCAAAGGGTCCCAGGACTCCGCTATGTTGGGGGGGGGGGGGGGGGGTGAGGACGCAATTCAGAGATTAGTTGCATCCTCGCCAGGAAGTGACTGGGAAACAGTTTCCCCCATACATTTACCCCCCTCTCCCACATAGAAAAACGGAAAAATCCTCCAAATCACACTAAAATCACACTAAAAATTAAAAAAAGATTGAAAAACAGACAGATTGCCATCAATGCGGCACCCCTAGAGGCATGGACTTATGAAAGGAAAATCATGCTTGACTAATCTTCTGGAATTTTCTGAGGTTGTGACAAGTAAAATGGAGAGCCAGTGGATGTTGAGTATCTAGACTTTCATAAAGCCTTTGAGCATGGGAGACTGGTGACTAAAATTAGAGCACATGGTATTGGGGGTAGGGTGTTGACGTGGTAGAAAATTGGTTGTCAGACAGGAGCAAAGAGTAGGAGTGAACAGATCCTTTTCAGAATGGCAGGCAGTGGCGAGTGGAGTGCCGCAAGGCTTGGTGTTGGGGCTGCAACTGTTTACCATATATATTAATGATTTGGAAGAGGGAATTAGGAGCAACACTAGCAAGTTTGTGGATGACATAAAGCTGGGTGGCAGTGAGTGAGTGGGCAGACGCGTGGCAGATGCAGTATAATATAGATAAATGTGAGGTTATCCACTGGCGGCAAAAACAAGGGGGCAGATTATTATTTCAATGGGGTTAGGTTGGGTAAGGGGGAGGTACAGCGAGACCTGGGTGTCCTTGTACACCAGTCACTGAAAGTTGGCATGCAGGTACAGCAGGCATTGAAGAAATCTAATGGAATGTTGGCCTTCTTAACAAGAGGATTTCAGTATAGTAGAGAGGTTCTTCTGCAGGTGTATAGGGCTCTGGTGAGACCACATCTGGAGTATTGTTTACAGTTTTGGTCTCCTAATTTGAGGAAGGACATCCTTGTGATTGAGGCAGTGCAGTGTAGGTTCACGAGATTGATTCCTGGGATGGCGGGACTGTCATATGAGGAAAGATTGAAAAGACTAGGCTTGTATTCACTGGAGTTTAGAAGGATGAGGGGGATCTTATAAAAACACATAAAATTATAAAAGGACTGGACAAGCTAGATGCAGGAAAAATGTTCCCAATGTTGGGCGAGTCCAGAACCAGGGGCCACAGTCTTAGAATAAAGGGGAGGCCATTTAAGACTGATGTGAGAAAAAACGTTTTCACGAAGAGAGTTGTGAATTTGTGGAATACACAGAGGGCAGTGGAGGCCAAATCACTGGATGGATTTAAGAGAGAGTTAGATAGAGCTCGAGGGGCTAGTGGAGTCAAGGGATATGGGGCGAAGGCAGGCACGGGTTATTGATTGGGGACGATCAGCCATGATCACAATGAATGGCAGTGCTATCTCGAAGGGTCAAATGGCCTCCTCCTGCACCTATTTTCTATGTTTCTATGATCTTGACTACGGGTGCTTTCTGTATGGAATATATACATTCTCCCTGTGACCAGTGTGGGTTTTCTCCAGGTGCTCTGGTTGCCTCCCACACTCAAAAGACATAAATGTTTGTAGGCCAATTGGCTTCAGTAACATTCTAAATGATCCCTAGTGTGTGGAATAGTGTTAGTATGCGGGGATCGCTGTTCGGCGCGGACTCGCTGGGCCAAAGGGCCTGTATCCGTGCTGAATCTCAAAACAAAATTTAAAAAAACTAAACTAACAAGCAAATTTCTCGATATTGAGAAGCTGGAGTTAAATTATATATGACAGGATAGAAGAGTAAAGGTGGAGACAGAGGCCAGTGTGTCTGGTTTCTGGACCTTCTCCATAGGGCAGGTTTTCCAGTCCACTTGCTGATTTGATCTCCGTGCGGGGAACGTACGTTTGAATAATTCACCCCCAAATTAAAATTAAACCTTTCCTTTTATCAGCAGGTCAGAAGAACATAACATTCTACATAATAGATGTTGCTTTGGAAAATGAACCATTTCCAATGATCAGAAGCTGGAGAATGAGACTCATCTGCACTCAGAAGGTCCATCGGTTCCTCACTCAAGGCACCTCAATCACTCCCCTTTCCCCATTTGTATGAACAGGCATTAACTTACAGTCGGGTATCATTCCGAAAAGTTTGAATGTAACTTACAGTTATGAGATTTCAGGATTTTTCTGTGATATCATGCTGCAACTTTACGGAATACTAGGAATATGGTGCGCAGTTCTGATCGCCACACTCTAGGAAGGACGTGGTGGCACTGGGGAAGCTGCAGAGGAGATTAACAAGGGTGTTGCCTGGATTGCAGGACTTCAGATAAGTCAAGAGATCAGTTAGGTTGGACTTGTTTCCCTGGAGTATAGGAGGCTGAGGGGTGAACTTACATGAGATAATGAGAGGTATCGATTGGGCAGGTAGTCATTTTGCCATGGCAGTGGTGTCAAAATCAAGTGCACATTGGGTCAGGATGAGAGGAAGAAGTTTTAAAGGGAAATTTTTTTGACACGGAGTATAGTAACCACTTGCAATAACGGATCTCAATATAGCAGATTTTGGTTATTGCAGACTAAAGCTCTCGTACTCTCCCCACCCCTCCATTTCCGCCAGTTACCCATTGAGCTGGCGTCAATGGGTAACTGGCGGAAATGGAGGGGTGGGGGGAGTACAACGAGAGCCTTGGTCTGCTATAACCAAAATTCCTAGTATTCCGTAAAGTTGCAGTATATTATCACAGAAAGTACCCATTAAGCTGGCGTCAATGGCGTCAGTGAGTGAGCAGCATGAAGGCGGAGTGAGCATCGGGCCTGTCCCCGGCGCACCGCCTGTGGGGCCGGTGTCTCTGCGGCTCCCCGGCCTGTGAATTTCCCCTGGTTTAACCCCCTCCCCACCCCAATGTCGCGTTTCATCTCTCCCGGCCTTGGGTTAACCTTACCCCTCTTCACTCCTTTATAGAGGATGATCGGCCATAACAGACACCAGGCGCCCCTCTGTGGTCCATCATTGAGAGGGCTTACTGCAGTTGCTGTCCAGAACATACTGCCAAAGAAAGTGGAGGAATTGGAAACAGTTATTATCCTCAAGAGGAATTTGGACATTCACTTAAATAGACAAGGCATAGAAGAATACGGTTCTCAGGCAGGTAAACGGGATTATGGTAGATGAGCAACACTATGTACGACTCCCCGGTTCTACTCAAATTGACTGGAAAAAACAAATATGCAGGATGGGTATTGTCTCTAAATTTGATATCGGGGTTGATGCAACCAATAATATATATAGGTTCTGGAAAGAGATTAAATCTATCTTTCAGAAGGAATGTTCCGCTGAGGCCTGTTTTCACTCCCATTTGGAAATAAAACCCCATATCTGTGGATGGATGTGCTGGCATTGGAGAGGGTCTAAAGGAGGCTTAGGTGAATGATCTCAGGTTATTTGTATCTCAGATACATTGGGTTAATGTACAATGAGCGTTTGAATGCTCTGGGTCTGTGCTCACTGGAGTTTAGAAGAATGAGGGGGGACCATTCTGTACCAAATAGTGAAAGGCTTGGATAGAGTGTCAAGTCAAGTCACTTTTATTTCTATAGCACATTTAAAAAACAACTCTCGTTGACCAAAGTGCTTTACATTGGTGGAGGTACTAACGTTATACAACAGTGGTTCATAGATTAAGTACATGCATAAATACATACATATAGCCCTCCCTCAGAGGACGCCAAGAAAGGCTTGAGAGTAAAGATGAGTTTTAAGTCTCAACTTAAAAGAGTCGATGGAGGGGGCAGTTCTGATGGGAAGAGGGGTGCTGTTCCACAGTCTAGGAGCTGCAATCGCAAAGGCGTGGTCGCCCCTGAGCTTATGCCTAGACTGTGGGATGTCCAGGTCCCTCAGATGTTCCGATTTGAGGGACCTGGAGGTGGTGTGGTGGGTAAGCAGATTTTTGATGTAGGTAGGGGCTAGCCCGTTAAGGACTTTGTAAACATAAAGAAGGATCTTGAAATTTATTCGGAACCGCACAGGGAGCCAGTGGAGAGAGGCCAGAATCGGGGTGATGTGGTCACTTGTGATCAGCCATGATCATATTGAATGGCGGTGCAGGCTCGAAGGGCCGAATGGCCTACTCCTGCACCTATTTTCTATGTTTCTATGTTTCTATGTTTTTCGGGTGCCCGTCAGGAGTCTCGCTGCGGTGTTTTGGACCAGTTGCAGGCGGGACAGGGAAGATTGGCTGATGCCAGTGTAAAGGGAGTTGCAGTAATCAAGGCGGGAGGAGATAAATGTGTGGATGATCTTTTCGGGGTCGTCAAACTGGAGGAATTGTTTTATTTTAGCTATCATCCAAAGCTGAAAGAAGCTAGCTTTTACCACGGCATTGACTTGTTTGTCAAATTTCAATGCTGAGTCAAATATCACGCCAAGGTTTTTGACGTGAGGTTTGAATAATGGGGTAAGGCTTCCAAGGCTGCCTGCTATCGTTTTGATTGAGTCCAAGGGGCCGAGAACAATGACCTCAGACTTACTCTCGTTTAGTCATGAGTGGATGTGCAGAGGATGTTTTCACTGCTGGGAGAGTCTAGGACCAGAGGGCACAGCTTCAGAATAAAAGGACGTACCTTTAGAAAGGAGATAAGTAGGAATTTTATTCATGCAGAGGGTGGTGAATCTGTGGAATTCATTGCCACAGACAGCTGTGGACGCCGTCTTTGAGTATTTTTAAAGCGGAGGTTAACGGGTTCTTGATTTGTAAGGGTGTCAAAGGTTACGAGGAGAAGGCAGGAGAATGGGGTTGAAAGGGAAAGATAGGTCAGCTCATGATTGAATGATGGAGGAGTTGTGAGCCAAATGGCCTAATTCTGCTACTATGACTGGTGAGCTTCAATAGTTCAATAGCTTCTGAAAACATCCCAAGGTACAGTTCACAAAGAATGTTGGCGTTCAGAGCCGCCAATTACCATCATTTCACCAGGTGGTCACCATCACTTTGTTATGTATGAGGGCTTGCTGCATCCACTAATTATTGCACTTCTTTGCTTGTTAATTGCTCGGAGCTACTCTGAGATCTTGAGGACACAAAGCAGATGAGAGTTTCTTTCTTGGTGGGGAACATTCAATGCTCAGTGGAAAGTGAACCAAGTCACCTGCCAGGCCCAGTTACCATTCCCAAAGTGCACCTACACTTACTAGACTGGTGATGATAGTGCACTTAGATAAAACCTGACACTTGGCACAGCATCATAAAATAGGGCCTTCTGCAGACAAGCAGAGAGAACGGTAGGAATATGCTTTTAAAAACAGTTGAAGTTTGTCCAAAGATACCTTTTGGCTGGTTGCCTGTTATTATTCCTTTGTCTGAATCTATTATAGCGTGTACTTAATGATTTATTTTCATTGATATACTACTGCAGGCTATTTCCATTGCGAATGGTTAAAGGTATTAACTTTTCCTGGAACGTGATGTGAGAGATTGTAACTACATCAAATTGATTGTTTCACAAGGCCAGTCATGAGTGTGTCGTTTCAAGGTAAAAATGCATCCATACTGAGCTTTCAAGGTTGGTCATTGAAGCTTTCTAGACACTTTTTCTGTAGCATTTCTGTTGCTAACATGAATCGTGATTTATTTTTCCACTTTCTCTGGGAGACTCACACAAAGCCTGCTGGGGGATCTCAAAGGCGAAAGCAGCAGCATCTTGCTCGAGTAGCCCTGATGTTGGATTTCGATCCAAAACGTCGATCATTTTTTTCCATCCGCAGTAGATGCTCACCCCCCTGAATTCCTCCAGCAGATTGCTTATCCCGATTTCAGCATAGAATGTAGAATAGGATAGGAATGGATCCTTCGGACCGCAGTGTTTGTGCTGAACATGATTCCAAGTTAAACTGATCTCCTCTGCCTGTACATGATCCACATCTCTGTATTCCCTGCACTTCCATATGCCTATCCAAAGGGCTCTTAAACGCCACTATCTTATCTGCCTCCACCACAACGCATGGCTTTGCATTCCAGGCCCCCACCACTCTCTGTGTAAATAACTTGCCTTACACGTCTCCATTACACATTCCCCTTCTCGCCATGTAGCTATGCCCTCTAGTGTTGAATATTTCCACCCTGGGATAAAGGTTCTTTCTGTCGACCCCATCTATGCCTCTCATTATTTTATATCGTTCTATCAAGTCTCCCCTCAACTTCTGATGCTTCAGAGGAAACAATTCAAGTGTGTCCAACCTTTCGCTGTGGCTGAACCCCTCTAATCCATGCATTCACGGTCTCCTGCATCTCTTTTCTCGGGAGGGATTGTGTCACACTTCCTTCATTTCAGTTTTCATCTGGTAGCAGAATGGGATATTGATCTCGTTCACGAGTGCATCCTCGGATAATAAATGTTCTCATCAATAAAACCTTTTGCCAGATGTTACTGATGAGATGTGATTGAACACCTTTTACCGTCTTGCACATATTTTCTCCTTCAGCCCACATCTTCTTTCCTTTCTCTAGGTCGTGCAGCTTGCGATGGTGATGGTGGCGAGCTTGGAATTTCATTAGGTAGCATTGTCTTTTTTAGCTGGACAAGTAGCTTTTTTAGCTAGACCAGCAGAGCAAGTTATGGCCAATAAGGGGATCAGGAGAAAAGCTTCGCATTGGATTTCATGAATTTCCAAATGCCATTTTAAGTGGGATGAAAAAAAATAGTAAAGAAGATAGAAGTAAAGGAAGGAAGTATGATTAATAAAGTACTTTTGAAATACAGTCACAGATGTACTGGAGGAAATGCATCAGCTAGTTTTGCCTGCAGCCAGGAGTTACAAACAGTAATGGGATAATAATCAGACAATAAGTTTTGGGGATTTTATTAAATAAACATGTCCAGGACTGTATAGAAAGCTGCCTTTCTCTCCTATGAAACTATGCCAAAGAATTGTTAGATTCACAAGAGGACATATGAGATCTGGTTTTAATATCCCAAGTGAAGGATGGGCGAACTGGAACTAATATTTGTTCCATGCTGTTAATGAAACTTGTGGTTAGAGCTGAATTATTGGTCAAGCTGCTTGCTTGGTGCCAAGTGGAAGTTCAGCTTAATTTTGTCCTTCATTCTGGCGAGGATTGTGCCCTACTGTTCCTATCTACTAAAGCTGAGCCACGTTGGCTCTACTTACTTTGAAGAAGTTGGTAGTTGGAGATACTTGCTGTGATGTGGAAGCTTAGTTTAGTTTAATTTAGTTTAGAGATACAGTGTGGAAACAAACCCACCGAATCCGCGTCAACCAAGGATTACCCGTACACCAGTTCTATACTACACTAGGCACAATTTACAGAAGCCAATTAACGTACAAACCTGCACATACAAATCTGGAGAAAACGCATGTGGTTACTGGGAGAAGATACTAACTCTGTACAGACAGCATCTGTAGTCAGGATCGAAATTGGGTCTCTGGTGCTGTAAGGCAGCAACACTACCGCTGCATCACCGTTCTGCCCATATCACTCTTAGGTTTTCATCTGCTCTTGACTGACTCGTATGCTCGCACCAGGGTCTCCTCCATACCCCGCAACACTGCCCTCGCTCCCCATTCCCCCACTCGCACCGGCACTCAAATACACTTGGACCATTTCCGACACTTCCCTACCATTCCTTGACCTCACCATCTCTATTGCAGGTGATACGCTCCTGACCGACATCCACTACAAACCTACTGACTCCCACAGCTACCTGGACTACTCTTCCTCCCACCCTGCTTCCTGTAAGGACTCCATCCCCTATTCCCAATTCCTCCGTCTACGCCGCATCTGCTCCCAGGATGAGGTGTTCCACACCAGGTCATCACAAATGGCCTCATTCTTCAGAGAACGGGGATTCCCCTCCCCCACTATTGATGAGGCTCGCACCATGGTCTCCTCCATACCCCGCAACACTGCCCTCGCTCCCCATTCCCCCACTCGCAAACAGGGCAGAGTCCCCCTGGTCCTCACCTTTCACCCCACCAGCCGGCAAATACAACATATAGTCCTCCGCCAGTTTCGCCACCTCCAACGTGACCCCTCCACCTGCCACATCTTCCCATCTCCCCCCCTGTCTGCCTTCCGCAAAGACCGCTCCCTCCGCAACTCCCTTGTCAATTCTTCCCTCCCCTCCCACTCTACCCCTTCCCCGGGCACTTTCCCTTGCAACCGCAAGAAATGCAACACTTGTCCCTTCACCTCCCCCCTCCACTCCTTTCAGGGACCCAAGCAGTCCTTCCAGGTCCGACAGAGGTTCACCTGCACCTCCTCCAACCTCATCTACTGCATCCGCTGCTCCAGATGCCAGATGATCTATATCGGTGAGACCAAGCGGAGGCTTGGCGATCGCTTCGCCGAACACCTCCGCTCGGTCCGCAATAACCAACCCGACCTCCCGGTGGCTCAGCACTTCAACTCCCCCTCCCATTCCACATCCGACCTCTCGGTCCTGGGCCTCCTCCACGGCCAGAGTGAGCAACACTGCAAGCTGGAGGAACAGCACCTCATAATCCGCTTGGGGAGTCTGCATCCTTTGGGCTTGAATATTGAATTTTCTCAATTCTGTTAACCCTTGCTGTCTCCTCCCCTTCCCACCTCTCCCTCAGCCCTCGGGCCCTGGCATTCCCTCTATCTCTATCTCCCTCCCCCACCCCAGTCACACCAGCTTCTCATTTTCACACCACAAACAGCTTCCAATGGCTTGTTCCCTTTATCACCGATACTTTTTTGCATATCTTTCACTCATTGTTCCTTATCTCTCCACATCACCGTCTATATCTCTCGTTTCCCTGATCCCTGACCAGTCTGAAGAAGGGTCTCGACCCGAAACGTCGCCTATCTCCTTCGCTCCTTAGATGCTGCTGCACCCGCTGAGTTTCTCCAGCTTTTTGTGTACCCTCGTATGCTTCTTGGTTCATGTAGTAGGCATTTCATTTCATCAGTGAGATTAGTGCCGTCCACACACTCTCTGTGTTAGTTCATGTTTGGCTGTATTAGCTCATGGAAATAGTGGCAGATGGAGGATCGTTGAGCTGAGAACGTTTGTGCATTGGGTTGAAAACAAATCGCCTGAGAGCACTAAGCAGAAGTTGCTTATAAGGAGGCAATGCCAAATGCTTCATGCTGTAGACTTATCCAAGGGGAAGACATGATGTTTGGGTAGTAGCTGGAGAGTTATGCAGTGGGGAAGCAAGATGGGGAGAAAAGACGCCCAAAAGACAAAATAAGGAAGGTGACATAATTTAGTGGATATAGGGAAGGGCCAAGGTGGAAACAATGTATTTGGAATAAGAGGAAAGAGATCGATGTGATGAGTTTGTGTGCAAAGCAGAAGAGTAGTTAAGTTTATTTTAAAAATATATATATTTTATTGGAAGTAATTGTACAAAAAGCTTGACAATTTTACAGCTTTGGCACAGCTTCATTTTAACATTTTTCAAACAGAACATTAAATTAAAAAGAGAAGAAAAAGAAGAAAGAAAAAGGAAAGAAAGAAGAAAAACGAGGATATATCCATCGCCTCACCCATGCGCCCGCTCACCCAGCCCTACGATCAGTTTTGAATTTGTGTTCAACCATTGTATTGCTCAAGAAATTCAATAAAAGGAGACCATATTTTAAAAAATTGTTCCAGTTTATCATTCAAGACAAACCTTATTCTCTCTAGATGTAGTGTATCCGTCATTTCTGTAATCCACATCTTCACTGAAGGGACTGCTGTCTTTTTCCAGAATTTAAGCATAAGTTTTTTTGCTGATATTAAACCGTAATCGAGAAAGCGTCGTTGAGAGACCATTAGATTGCTACATGCCTCTGATATTCCCAGTAATATCAATTGTGGGTCTGGCTCTAGTGGAGTTTTCAGTGTTTTGGAGGTGACGCTGAATAATTCCATCGAAAAACGTTCTATTTTTGTACACAGTATAAAACTGTGGGTTAAGGTGGTTTCTTGAGACTGACATTTGGACTGAAAAAGTGGGGAAACACTGGGGAAAATCTTGCTCAAATTGGTCTTTGAGTAATATAGCCTGTGCAGCACTTTGAACTGCATCAGGCAGTGTCTGGCATTGAAGGAGCAATAATGGATGCATTGTAGGCTTTCATCCCATATATCCTTGGAGATTTGTTGACCCATCTCATCCTCCCATGCACACCTATAAAACTCAGATGATGGGATGTTTTGGAGGACATTGTAAATGTAGGATATCAACTTCTCTGTATCTGCATGTCTATTCAAACACTCATCGAGTTTGTCTGGATCTGCAGAGGAGTAGTCTTGCCTGTATGTTATCACATAGTCCCTAACCTGTGGTAGGTAGATGGGACTAGGGGAAAACAAATGGTCGGCACGGACTGGAAGGGCCGAGAGGGCCTGTTTCCGTGCTGTAATTGTTATATGGTTATATGGTTATATGGTTAACCTGGAGGTATCTGAACAAATTATTAGTGTTTTCTAATCGTATTTCTCCTTCAATTCATGGAAGAAGGAAAGAGCCCCCTTCTGATAAAGGTCTCCCACATTGTTGATTCCCTCGTTCTTCCATTGAGCGAAAACACCATCTAAAGTAGAGGGTTTAAAAGGGGGATTGTTTGAAATAGGAAGAAGGAGAGACATGTCTCTCAATTTGAGACTGAGCTTCAACTGTTTCCAGATATGAACAGTACCATGTATTATAGGGTTATGCTCATACATTGACTTATTCAGGGATATTGGAGACAAGACAATCGAGCCTATGGAGAAAGGCAAGCAATCTTCTCTTTCCATTTTTAGTCATTCAACCAGAAAATTATGGTTTTTATATTTGTTGCCCAATAGTAAAAGAGGAAATTGGGTAAGGCTATTCCTCCATTCTCTTTGGATTTGCACGGGTGTCGTTTATGTATTCGGTGGCTTTTGTGGTCCCAAATGAAATTAGTAACAATGGAATCAATTTTTTTGAAGAATAATTTGGGAAGATATAGCGGTGTTGGCTGGAATAGATATAAAAGCTGCAGGAGAAAGATCATATTTATGGCATTTAGTGTGCCGAGGAGGGAAATAATCAATGTTTTCCAAAATTGAATATCCGTATGAAGTTTAGTGATTTATGGAGGGAAATTTGTTTTAAACAGAAGGGAATATTTTCTGGTAATGTAAACTCCAAGGTATCTGATTTTTTCAGTAACAATTCTTAAGGGGAATTGTTGTAGCTGGGTGATGTCTTGTTCGTCTATTGGCATAATTTCACTTTTATTCCAATTAATTCTGTAGCCAGAGAAGGAGCCGTATTGATCTATAGTGGCTCGTAAATTTGGGATACTGGTTCGGGGGTTAGTAATGTATAAAAGTACATTGTCTGCATGCAGGAAGATGTTGTTCATTGTGTGTTTAGTATTGTATCCAGATATGCATGGGTGGGACCTAATACTCTCATAGAAAATAGGTGCAGGAGTAGGCCATTCGGCCCTTCGAGCCTGCACCGCCATTCACTATGATCATGGCTGAGGTTCTATGGCTAATGCAAATAGCATCGGGGAGAGAGCGCATCCTTGTATATTGCCCCTGAATAGGTAAAATTTGGATGAAAGCATTTGATTGGTTAGTATTCTGGCAGTCGGATTGGTATATAGAAGCTTCACCCATGAGATGAAGTTTTTCGCCCAATTGGAATTTTTCCAACGCTGTGAAAATATAAGACCATTCAACTTGGTCGAAAGCTATTTCCCTTCCAATGAGATGATTGTGAGGTCTTCGTTTGGTATTCTATGTGAATAAATTATATTAAACAGGCATCTCAGATTAAAAAATGAGTGTCGTTTAGGTATGAACCCAGTTTGATCTGAGTGTACAAGATTGCCAATGACTAGGCTGAGTCTAGGAGCCAGAGTCTTGGCTAGAATCTTCTGGTCAGTATTTAAAAGGGCTCTATAAGATCCCAGCTCTTCCAGGATCTTGTCTTTTTTAGGAATTAACGTGATAATTGATTCCGCTAGAGTCTGCGGTAAGGTCTACTCTTTGAATGCTTGGGTATAGAGGCTTCGTAGACGTGGGGAATTAATGTTGTTACATTTTTTGTAAAATTCATTATTGAGCCCGTCTGGGCCAGGAGTTTTCCATTTTTCAGTGATTTAATGGTCTCTGAAATGTCCTTCATTGTTATCTCTGCACCCAACTCCTCACGTTCAGTCTCACTGAGGGATGGAAGATTGCATTTATCCAGAGAGGGTCTTCATCTTCACTGAATCGGTTGGTGTTTGTGACAAGTATAGGGTTTGATAAAATTGATGAAATCTTTCATTAATATCTTTGGGCAGTGAGAGCAGTTCACCTTTATCTGATCTGATTTTATGTATGGTACGGTCATTCTCTAATTTACGAAGCTATCTTGCTAAAGGTTTATGGGGTTTATCTCCGAATTCAAAGTGTTTTTGTTTAGTGTATTGCAATGCCCTACTGATTCTTGCCAAGAGTACCTGGTTTAGTTTGAATGTGAGTGCAGTTATCTTGTGTTTTCTTGTGGACAGGTCAGCTGCATTTTCTAAGTCTAATTGCTTTATTTGTTTTTCTAACTCCAATTGTTCTGCCCTATTTCTAGGTATGTTACAAAACTTACCTTCAGCGGTGCTGCAGTTCTGTCACTGGCTGTGTGCGTGACTTTGGTGCCTTTGAGGGGGGAGGGTGGGGTTAAAATGCGGTTTTCCCTTGCCTTCCGGAGTTATATTTTTTCGGAGTGCAAGCTTTTGCTGGAGATTCGTTCTGACTGCTGGTATGTGAATTTTCTTTTTTTAATCACCCGACTATTTCAGTGCTGGAGTAAAATAAAAATTAGCTTCTAATGCCGTGAACGCCGACAACCGGGACGGATTTTACGTAGGGGACAGGTAAAGGAAATCCGTTTATTTTTACATATAAACATGCTTGTTTAGATGACCTTAATCCAAATGTCATGTTGCGAAACAATGATTTATTCCCCATACGAACCGGCAGTACTTTTCCTGCCGATATGGGGTTTAAATTCACCGCAACCGCAACGTTCCAATCCATCGCGTTCCATAAAATCCCACTCGCAAGCTGATTTAAATGGCCATTAATTTATGGGCATTAAAAAAAATCCTTCAACTTGGCCTATAAATTCATGATAATGAGATTTCAAAATCATGTTATATTGTGAATTCTTGTGTGAATATTATTTGGACACTTAGTCCTTTTAAAAAATGTTAATATTTTCTTAAGAAATGGATAGATGTTTAGATCTAGTAATTGAATTTTGTAATAAGCTACAATTGGGTAACTAACTAATTATATACTTTAACTTCAGGTCATCCAAGTAAGATTGTTTCATATTTGTTTCAGAATGCTTCAATCTATAATAACTGAAAATGTCTTTCAGTTCTCTTAATTTTTAAGAAAGTTATGGGCTTTTGATTGTCCTCGATCACAACTTTTGTGTTGTCAATGGAAAAGCAATACGTTTTTTAATACTGACGATATGAAAGTGAATTAGGTGTCAAATTAAACTTCTTTTTATGCTTTATCTGATGGGATAAATTGCAGACTTGATTTTTTAAATCTCAAAATGTTGTAACATTGCTACTATTTCTCTTATTCTGTGAAGCTTGGTATGAAATGATGCAGCCTCTGAGGTAGGCTTTGACAGTTTTCCAAAGCAAAGATGGAGATATACCAGGAGTGTCATTTGTCTCAAAAAAGATTTCCATCTGTAATTTCAGGTAGTCTCAAAACCCAGCCTCTGCGAATATTTGTGGGTTAAATCTCCAGCATAGGTGTCTATTTGCCATTCCTTCCAGTTTGATAGAAAATGTAAGAGGGTAATGATCTAAAATAATGATATTATGATATTTTTGGTTGTAGGTGTGTGGCAGAAGTTTGGAGTCAACCAGGAAATAATCTATTCTTGTGTACACTTTACGGACACCTGAGTAGAAGGAATATTCTCTTCCTGAAGGATTGGCAATCCTCCATAGGTCCTTTATGTTTGAGTTGTTTATATCAGTGTGCAGAAGTTCACTGGACTTGGATGTGATTATTCTTTGAAATGATGATCTATCTAGGTATTGGTTTAATACACAGTTTAAATCCCCCCCCCCCCCCCCCCCCCGATTATCAAATTCAACTGGGACATATCTGGGATTAAATTAAATATTTTATTGAAGAATTGGGGGTTATCAAACTTTGGAGCGTATATGTTTACCAATGTGGTTGTGTACATTTCTCCAGATACTATAATATACCTACCTTCCTTATCAGCTATTGTTGGCTGATGTTTGAATGGAATACCTTTACAGATTAGAAAATCAGTTCCCCTGGCTTTAGAGGAAAAGGTGGAGCGATACAACTGTCCAATCCACCTACCCCTCAGCCTGTTATGTGATTTGTTCTTGAGGTGAGTCTCCTGAAGGAATATTATGTCCGTGTTAAGGGATTTTAAGTGGGCTAGTATTTTACCCCTTTTTATTGGTTCATTTGCACCCCTGACGTTCCAAATACAAAACGTGATTCCTTTCCCCCCAGTTTTGCTTGCTACATCATCTTGCATATCTATGATTATGTGATCTCTGTTGAATTAAATGGTCCGACACAGTAATTAAAATACTTCTTTCAAACGTAGGCTGAGTGAGAAACCCCTCGCCCTTTCCCCTGCCTCCCAGAGATATCTCCAAGAAAAGTGTACCTGAGTGCAAGATATTAAGATACTTATTACAAAGATAAGAAAAGAGAAAAGAGAAGAGGAAAAAGGAACAACATATGAAAATGTTGCTAATGAGTACCACACAGTGGTGGTTGAATTCAAGTAACCTTCCTTGCAATACACTTTAAATATTATCATTATTATAAGATAGTCCCGCACCTTTAACGTGTTAAGGAACTAAACAGAACAAAATGTGAAGATCTTTTAAAGGGTCATCATTCCCCTCTAGTTAAGGTTTTATACGAAGGTATGAGTAAGTAGCTGAACGTAGATTTAACCGACATGCGTTGCGTAATAGTTATCTTTCAATCTATACTGTTTCTGTCATATTACAAAGTCGCGAGTCCATAACAGCCTGTGACTTAGAGCATTGTTCGGATCGGTGAAGAAGGATTTGACACTTTTATGTGTGACACGGAGCTTGGCAGGTTATAGTAATCCAAATCAAACTCCTGGTAAGTCCCTCAGAATGCCTCTTGACTTGGAAAAGAGTGCTCTTTGTCTGACGACTTCAGAGGGAAAATCTCTGAAAATTCGTATCTGTTGTCCTTGCTATGTTAAATTCCTGTCCTTGGCCACTTTACGAAGTATTTCCTCCAGCACATGGCAGTGATGCACCCGGAGGATCAGATGTCGTGGTGGGGCATTGTTGTCCGGCCGGGTTCTCAGAGCTTCGTGTGCCCGGTCTAGCACAGGCTTTTCATCCAGAGCGAGTGCGTCTTTAAGTAATTGAGCTGTAAAGTCGCGGACATTTTGACCGTGTTCTTTACCTTCTTTTTTTTTAAAAAAATAATATTTTTATTAGAGGCAGGTACATATCATATTGAAAACATTTCATGTATATCATTCCTACATTACTAATATTATCGATTGATATTGA
The DNA here is from genome assembly GCA_035221665.1 of Okamejei kenojei. Lineage (NCBI taxonomy): Eukaryota > Metazoa > Chordata > Chondrichthyes > Rajiformes > Rajidae > Okamejei > Okamejei kenojei. The sequence continues at coordinate 38,881,586 of CM069143.1, forward strand.
CTCTGCTTCTATTATTTTTTAAATTTATATATAGATAGAAAGTAAGAAAGTAAAAAAAAAGTGGAAAAAGCATGATAAAGAAGAATGGAATAATTTACTAAAAATACAACATTGGAGATAGGTTCGTAAATTATAAATTATAACTTTTCATCTAATCCTTGATTCGAGCTTCAGTCAGGTTCTCGTGCAGAACCAGTTTGCCCCTTCAAATAGTCAATAAATGGAGACCGTATTCTGATAAAAAGGTTCTTGTTTGTCCATTAAGACAAGTCTAGTTCTTTCCAAATGTAAGGTCTCGGACATTTCCGTAATCCACATTTTAACTGTGGGGGTTATAGGACCTTTTTCAAAATCTTAATATTAATTTTTTCCCAGTTATTATACTATAGTCGATAAAGTTTATTTGGGTTGTTGTAAGTGTTAGGCTTTGTTCTGATATTCCTAGTATTATTAGTTTTGAATCGGGATCCAATTGAGTGTTGACCACTTCAGATATTATTCTAAAAATATCCGTCCAGAAGTTTTTGATTTTTATACAATTTGCGAATGTAGGAGTTATGTTAGCCTCTAAATGTTGACATTTATCACAGATCGGGGAGATATGTGGGAAGATTCTATTTAGTTTTGTTTTGGAGTAATATAATCTATGTAATACTTTAAATTGTATTAAAGAATCTGGCATTTAGTGAACATTGATGTATATGTTGTAAACTTTTGTCCCAAATATCTTTCGTTATTGGTTGGCTTAGTTCATTTTCCAATGTTTACCTATATAAATCCGTCAGTGGTATCTCACTATCTAATAGGATATTATAAATATGAGATATTAATTTATCTGTATTAGGATGTTTATTCAAACAATCATCAAGAATTTCTGGATCTCTAGTTCTATAGTTTTGTGTATTTGATTTCAACATAATCTCTAAGTTGTAAATATCTGAAAAAATCATTTGAGTGGAGTCCGTAAGTCTGTTGTAGCTCCTGAAATTAAAGAAAGGTACCTTTCTTATAAAGTTGTCCCATCTTTTTAATTCCATAATTTTTCCATTGTATGAAACCTTTATCCAACATAGAAGATTTAAATGAGGGGTTGTTCACGGTGGGGAGAAAGAGTGATAAATTATCCAATTTTAAGGTATTTTTTAATTGTTTCCAAATTCGCATACCACTGTATTATAGGATTTTCCCTGTAAGTTTTTTAATTCAATTTTGAGGGAGCAAACAGAATAGAACCAATTTCAAAGGGTAAACAATCTTCCTTTTCCATCTTTAACCAATCTGGTTGCTGGTCTATTTCTTCCAACCAAAAGTTCATATTTTTAATATTAACTGCCCAAAAATAAAACAAAAAATTTGGTAAAGCTAAACCTCCATTTAACTTTGATTTACATAAATGTTTTTTGCTTATTCTATGATTCTTATAATGCCAGATAAAATCAGTGACGATTGAATCCACCTTTAAAAAAAAATGTTTGGAAGATATATCGGGATTGATTGAAAGAGGTATAATAATTGCGGTAGAAAAATCATTTTGTTGGCATTAATTCTACCAAACATTGAAATAGGGAGTGTTTTCCAATACTGAATATTCTTGTGTAGTTTATTCAGTAAAGGGGGGAAATTTAATTTAGATAATGAAGTATATGTCTTAGTGACATAAATTCCTAGATATTTAAATTTTTCATTAACTATTTTAAATGGGGATTGTTGTATTATATGTAGATTGAATTCGATTATTGGCAATGATTTCGCTTTTATTCCAATTAATTCTGCATCCTGGAAAACAAACCAAATTGAGTTATTAGATTTAGTAAGTTTGGGATGCTAATTTCTGGTTTTGTAATGTAAATTAATACATCATCTGCATATAAAGACATCTTATTCACAGTGTCTTTAGTATTATACCCCTATATTTCTGGATGGGCCCTAACACTTTCAGCAAGTGGCTCAATAGCGAGTGCAAATAATAACGGAGATAGCGGGCATCGTTGTCTACAACCTCTAGATAAATTAAATTTAGTTGATAACATTTGATTTGTTAATATTCTAACTGTTTACCTTCTTTCACTCCGACTATCCTCAGGTTCTGACGCTTGGAACGCCCCTCCAGATCTAGACATTTTTCTGTTAATTTTGATACCAAGCTGGAGATGCGCTCCACTTCAGCTTTCAGCTTGTCTGTAACATCGGAGTTTGTTGCCGCCGCTATTTCCAGCTCCCGGATAGTCTTGCTGTGTGTAAGTGAAGTAGCCAGAATCGATTCCAGCTTGTGGCTGGTTGGTTTCCAGCTTTTTAATTTCCCCTCTCAGGTTTGTTCCTGGCGCAGAAGCGTTCCAATGTCTTGCAGGGCTGGCGTTTGTATTGCTGTCTCTTCTTGGGACTGTTTTTCTGGTGAGGTCAGGGCTTCAGCGTGGCCTTCCTCTCCGTTTTTTTTTGGCCGTTGTTTGGGTGACATGCTCGGGGATTGCGTATCTATGAGCTTACCAGTCTGCTGACCCTTTGCCCGTAACTGTGTAGACTAACAAACCGTTTCGTTCTTATTTAAGTGTGATTTAATCGGCTTGGTGCGGAGCTGTTTGCACACATGTCTTATCCCTCCATAGCGCCACCAAAAGTCCCGAGTAATTAAGTTGAAACAGGCTTTAGGTCAACTGAGTCCTCGCCGACCAGTGATCCCCGTACACTAACACTAACCTACGCACCAGGGACAATTTACAATTTTTCCCAAAGCCAATTAACCTAGAAACCTGTACATCTTTGGAGTGTGGAAGGAAACCGGAGCACCCGGAGAAAACCCACGCAGTCACGGGGAGAACGTATAAGCTGGTATATACGGTACGGAAACTGCTCTGCTGCTGACAGGAAGGCGTTGCAGAGGGTGGTCAAATCTGCCCCAAAAAATCACAAATAACTGCCTCCCTGCTATTGAGGACATGTACATCAGCAGGTGCAAGAGCAGTGCCTCAAACATGATGAAGGACTCCACCCACCTGGCAAATGGACTCTTTGCCCCCCTCCCCTCAGGAAGAAGGCTGCGCAGCATAAAGGCCAGGACAACAAGGCTTAAAGCCGGCTTCTTCCCCAAGACCGTGAGACTTTTAAACTCCATACCTCACTGACTGAACCCTCTCTACCTCAGTGAACTGTCTGCTGCTACTGCTGCTGCTATGGACATTATTATGCTGCTGCCTTTTAACCATGCTGCTTTTTTACTTTTTATAATTTAGATTTTATTGTGGAAAGTTTTTATATGTTAGAATTTATTGATGTCTTTACTGCACTTTATTGATGTCTTACTGCACTATTATGCTGCTCGGACCCGAGTACAAATTTCGTTCATGATTCATGTGGAAGCATGTTTTTATTGAATGACAATAAATGAACCTTGAACCTTTAGCACCCATAGGCCTTCGTGCCTATATCATGTTTGATAGCACCCATAGTCAGGATCGAACCTGGGTCTCTGGCGCTGTAAAGCAGCAACTCTACCGCTGAGCCACCATGCCGCCACACAGTAAAGGTGCAAATAAATAGTCCCAAGCAGAATTCTACAGTGATCCCAGTCTTTGGGAAATCGAGATTCTGGGTATAAATATATAGATGCAAATGGAATGAAACAACTATCTCCAAATTTTGATTCAAAGGTTGTTTGGTGGCAGGTTGTTGACAGACAAGTAGCATGGAGTCACTCAGACAAGGGTAACTAATATCCAGGACCAAGAACAAAAGTGAAAAGCAGGTGATCCCACAACTGATGGAGTTGCAGTAAAGTTTAGCTGAAACTCAGCTGGCAACAGGTGCAAGGCAGGTTTAAAACGTAAGGTTTTAAAGAACACAGCAAGAACGGTGTGAGATAAATCTCATAGAACAGTCCAATATGGTAACACAATCCCGATGGCCAAGAAATCCAGGAATCTGGGAAGGCAAATTTGAGAAGATTTCCAACTTTTGGAAAGACTTCAGAAACTCTGAAGCTGGGCTATGCATTTTTTACATGTAGTTTCAATCCTGAGCTTTGAACTTGTCCTAAAGGCTATAATATATATCATTAGTCATGATTACAGGTGGCTAATCCATCCTTTGCTCTACCTTTAACCTTCAAAACCATCTTTAACTCATGTATGGTTAACAAAGAAACCGAGTTAAAAAAAACTCTGAAGCTTTAAAATCACTAATCTGCAGGTCAGTGGATTGGAAACATGTTTTGTTTTCCTGGACATAAGTTAACATTATGGGTCTTGAGCACGGAGGCCTTTGAAGTTGTTTTCCAGGCCTTTGAAACATTAGGCAGATCAAATAACATTTGTAATGTTATATTAAAATATAAATTAAAATATTCAAACGTTCTTTTTCTCTCGTCACCAGTTGTTGCCATGACTGTTGGGGATAGTTGACATTTGTTGCTTTTATCTCAAATGTTTTCCTTTAGTTGAACACACTCCAAGCTCTAAACATTTAAGGTCATCGTTTGATTATGTAATATGTCTGAAAATAACTTAAGTCTACATTTCAATGAAAAACAGAAGACATCAGCAGAGACGTTGATAGTTCACGTGAAATCTGAAGGTACTGTTGGATCTATTAAATATTAAATGCTAAAGGAAAGGTCACCTTGACTGTTAATACACAAAACAACAAAACACATGGAGATGATACAGTACATATTTAAAATTAAAACATACCCACAAGTGGATTGGAAAGGCTTAAAGGGACACAGGTCAAATGTGGGCAATGGGACTAGCCTAGGTGGTTACCACGCTTGGCATGGATAAGCTGTTTCAGTGCTCAATGATCCAATCACTCTATAACTTAACATTATGGTCTTGGGCTTAAATAAGCCTTTGAAGTTGTTTTCCACACTTTCAAAACATTGGACAGGCCATAGAATATAAATTAAAATATTCAGATGTCTATTTTCTATCATCACCTGCTGTTGCCATGACTGTTGTGAAAGGAGTTTCAAGTCAAGAAGTCAAGAGAGTTTATTGTCATGTGTCCCAGATAGGACAATGAAATCCTTGCTTATATCTCCAGTTATATAACGCTCTGATCCTCCATGTGGAATACAGTAAACTCTTGTTATTTCGGACCACTATATGATGGAATCCGGAAAAAGCGGACAGACCTACTGCTGTTCACCGCCAAGCCAGGCTGCCGACATCATCCCTGGCCCACACCGCCTCCCAGGCTGTTTCCAGGCCAGGCACCAACCCCGGCCCGCACCGCCTAAGCAGCCTTTTCCAGGCTGGACGGCCGACCTTCGCTGCCGGCCTGTGCTGCCTCCCCAGCTGTTTCTAGGCCAGGCTGCTGATGTCACCCTTGCCTGCACTCCGGCCACCCGCAGGCCATGAGCAATGACTCCACGATCCTCACCTCTCCCCCCCAGCCATCACAAGGCCCGGGCCATCAACTCACCTGGATTCCAGAACGAGAGACAGGAAAAGGGTCTTGACTCAAAACGTCACCTATCCATGTTCTTCAGAGATGCTGCCTGACCCGCTGAGTTAAGGTTTCAAAGATTTCAAAGTTTTCAAAGGTCTTATATTGTCACATGTACCAATTAAGGTACAGTGATATGTGAATTACCAAACAGCCAATCAAAAAAAAACAAGACACTCAAATACATAAAAGTTAACATAAACATCCACCACAGCAGATTCCCCATGATCCTCAATGTGATGGAAGGCAGAAAAGTCCAATCTGCCTCCTTTTTATTCTCCCGCGGTTGGGGCAGTCGAAGCTCCCGCAGCCGGCGGTCGAAACTCCCGCGTCAGGGCGATCAAAACTCCCCGCTTTGGGGCGGTTTAAACTCCCGTGGCTTGGAGTTCCTGAAGTCGGTCTCTGACCAGAGACCGCGAGCTCTATGATGTTGTCCACAAGCACCCACGGTTGGAGCTCAGAGCTCGACCCCTGGCAAAGGGATCGCGAGCTCCGCAATGTTAAAGTCCCGCAGGCTCCCCGCGGAGGAGCTCTCAAAATCGGTCTCCGGTAAAGGCCGCCAACTCTTCGATATTAGGCCACAGTGCGGACCGAGATACGATACGGAAAAAAATTGCATCTCCGTCGAGGTAATCGATTAGAAAATGTTTTCCCCAAACCTCCCACCCCCATCCCCCACATAAAAACAAGCTAAAGAACACTAAAAACATACAATCGGTTATAACGGACACCAACTCCCCATTACAATAAGGGTTTAAAGTATTGCATATTGCTCCGGTCTGAGGAAGGATATACTTATAGACACAAGGAACTACAGATGCTGGTTTACAAAGAAAAGGTAGAGTGTGCTGGAGTAACTCAGTGGAGAGTCTAAAGAAGGGGCGGCACGATGCCGCAGCAGTAGAGTTGCTGCTTTACAGCGCCAGTGACCCGGGTTCGATCCTGACTATGGGTGCTGTCTGTACAGAGTTTGTACGTTCTACCCGTGACCGCCTAAGTTTCCTCTCGGTGCTCCAGTTTCTTCCTACTCTCCTAAGACGTACAGATTTATAAGTTGCTGTGGACTCAGTGGGCCGAAGGCCCTGCTTCCACTCTGTATCTCTAAATTAAACTAAAACTAAACTAAACTAAACTAACGGTCCTGACCCAAAACATCACCTATCCATGTTCTCCTGGGCCCTTGTTATTCCAGCACTGTGCCTTACTTTTAAAGGTATAATATACTTACGATTGTTGGAATATGGTGAAGATTTTCCAGATTGATTTCTGGAACGGCAGATACTGTATGTGCATGAGGAGAGGTGAAGCAAACTACTCTCTTGGGTTAATAGTAAGAGGTGATTTCAATGAAATGCATCAATGGGATTTGACATTGTAGATTTAATGATGTGTTTTCCTTCCATGTGGTTTCTTGAACTAGTCAAGTAAGAGTCAAGAAGGCAAGTTTTAACCCGGTGAGTGAACCAGAAGAGGTTTACCAGAATGCTGCCTGGATTTGAAGGTATTAAAGGCCTGACCCACTTAGGCGGTATGGTCGTGAGTAGTCTCCTCAGTCGCCCTAACGAATCGTAGAGTTTCTTTGGGCGCCGCTGGATTTTGAAATGTTCAAAACCTTTCGGCGACAGTCGGCGACCGTGGGCTTGTCCCAGCTTGTCTTCTCCTGACGTAGGTGCTGTCGTAGGTTGTCGTAGGTTGTCGCCAGGATGATGTAGGTCGATGCCAGGTGACGTAAGTTGACGCCGGTGCTAACATCGGTAAATTTCATTGTCGTAGTGGCCGGCAGTCGCCTCAAAAATCGTCTAAGTGGGACAGGCCCATTAGTCCACTTGCCGTTTTTTCGGTGACCTGCTACGACGATGACAGTCGACTAAAAAATCGACTAGTGGGACAGGCCCTTTAGCCACAAGGAGAGTTTGGACCAACTTGGATTGTTTTCTCTGGAACGTCGGAAGTTGAGGCGAGACCTGATAGAAATAGAAAAAGGTCTGAAAGGCATTGATAGAGTAGACAGTCAAACCCTTTTCCCCAGGGTAGAAATATCAAAGGCTGGAGTGCATAGATGTAAGGTGAGAGGGGCAATGTTTAAAAAGAATGAATGGATGATGACACGACAGTTACGTTCAAGAAGCCTTTGAATAGGCACATGGATATGCAGGAACTGGGGGGATATGGATCACCAAGAGGCAGAGGAGATGACTTTAACTTGGCATCATGTTCTGCATGAATATTATGTACTGAAGGGCCTGTTCTGATGCTGCACTGTTCTATGTTCTATGTTCAAAGAGAGAATATAGAGTGGCTTCCTTTTCCATCAACTCTGGCTAACTATCTTTTCCTCCTACTGCACTGTGGTAGTGGTAGAATAACCAAAGCCATAGATAGAGTGGATGTGGAGTGGAGGTTTCCACTGGTGGGAGAGTCTAGGACCAGAGATCATAGCCGCAAAATTAAAGGGCACTCTTTTAAAAAGGAGGTGAGGAGGAACTTCTATCATCAGACGGTAGTTAATCTGTGGAACTCATTACCACAGAGGGCTGTGGAGGGTAAGTCTGTGGATATTTCTGAGGCAGAGAAAGACAAGTTCTTGATTAGAATGGGTGTCAAGGATTTTGGGGAGATGGCAGGAAAATGGGATTAGGTGGTAGAGATCAGCCATGATTGAATGGCAGGGTAGACTCGATGTGCCGATGGCCTAATTTTATCCCTATAACTTGTGAACTTATGAACTTGTAGTACAGAAAGGTAATTCACAGGGATACCCATGACTGATCTCATTGTGAAACTGACACGATGTAATCGCCCTGGAGTCCATTGACTTTGCTTCATGATTGCTATACCTGCATGACATTTCTTCTGCCATCCTGCCTGTTTGTTACCATTTCTAGAAAGCTTGGAGATGTATAGGAGAATTCTCACCCCATCCCCACTCACAACTCATGCTCAAAAATACCATCATAGCTCTTGACAAATCCTTGATTTGGCAAAAAAAAAGAGAACAGTAGCAATGTTAGTTAGGACTTACTTTCTGTATGGACCTTTTTGAGTCAATGGTGCCTGATGTCAGCCTCAGCTCAGCGGGGGAAATCTTGAACAAGGTATCTTAAAGATGTATCTTGAATTAAAGATAAAGATGAATAAATTTGAAAGAAATACTGGCCTGAGGTGGAGCTGCTGGTTCGCAGTGCCAAAAACCTGCATTTGATCTTAATCTCTAGTGCTGTTTGTGTGGAGTTTGAACACGTCCAGATGCTCCGGTTTCTTTCCACAAATCAAAGATGAGCAGGTTTGTAGGTTAATTGGCCTCTGTAAATTGCCCCTACTGTATAGGGAGTGGATGAGAAAGTGGAATAACATAGAACAAGTGGTACACAGGTGATCGAAGTTCAATGTGGGCTTGGTGGGCCCAAGGGCCTGTTTCCTTGCTGTTTTTGTCCCCAATGAACTAATGAATCAATCAATTAATCAATCAATGAATCCATCAATGATTGGCCCATTGACTTCTTCCAGTACTTTGTTTTTAACATCTGCTATTTTTTAGTATCTCAATGAAGTATATTACTCGGCTATAGAGGTACCTGGGGTACATGTACAGAGGGGTGGGGGAAACTGTTTGATCTCTTCCCTGTACGGGGGACCTGGCTTTTTCCCTGTCGGGTCTCCGATGTCCTTGGGCCTGGCATCGTGGAGATGGCAGCGGCCTCCGGCCGGAACCAACCTAAGGGATCCAGTCGCGGAGCCTGTGGACCTGCCATCACGGAGTTGTCCGACTTCGGAGCGGGAGGAGCTGTGGTGGCGGGCGGCTGTGACCCGACTTCGGAGCTTCGGAGGCTCCGGCCGCAGGCCCTGCGGACGGTAACATCGGGAGCTCGCAGGTCCCTGGTGTGAGACCACTTTTCGGAGCTCCCGCAACGACAACGTCTCCCGCCGGAATCGTGGGGTTAAATGACTTGGGGCGGGGCCTAACATCACCTGGCGCGGCTTAACGGCCGCGTGACTTACCATCGCCCGCCGGGGGCTTTCACATCGTGAGCCCCAGTCGTCTCGACGTTGCAGTTGGACTGCTGGACCGCGTGAGAAGAACAAAGGGAAGAGATAAGACTTTTGCCTTCCATCACAGTGAATCTCCAGCACCTCCTCACTGTGATGGAAGGCAAAAGTCTTATCTCTTTCACAGTGAATTCACAGTGAATCTCCAGCATCTCCTCACTGTGATGGATGTTTGTGTAAATTGTGTTAAGTGTGGGTCTTGGATTTTTTTGTAATGTTAAGACTGTAGAAATTGCAATTTCGTTCAAACCAAGCTGTTTGAATGACAATAAAAGGAATTCTATTCTATTCTATTCTACATGGTATTTTTTTTTTGTGCAGTGAATAATAATCTCTGGAATCCTTACCTTAGGGAGTTGTGGAGTTCATTAGTTATTTAAGGTATATTTTTGAAAGATTGGGTGATTGAGCGGGATGGACATCAAGCACAGAGGAGGAGTTGAGGCCAGTGTAGACCAGCCATGATTATATTGAATGGTTCAGTGATTCAATGATGCTTTATCCATCACATGTGCACAGTGAATTTCCTTTTGCATAATTTACACTCTCAGGCTGCGCCATGTTTTGCGCCATTTCCAAAGTCCGGTCTGTATGTTTGCTCAGTCTACTGTAGCGGCTCCATATCCCGGTAAGCCCCAGTCTGCCAAAGGGTCTTCCTCCGTCACCTTTGACCGGATCGGCTCTTGAACTGACGTCCCTATCTTCGCCTGACCATCTTTTTCACTGGGGGTGCCTGCTGACCTTGATTCACCCGGGTTCACCCTCGTACCAGCCCTTGCTCCTCGCGTCCCACGTCTCCAGCGACTCCTGCCCTCATCTGTTCTCTGGTCGCGGGGTTCGAGCAGGGTCTGGGTCAGGCAGCTTCCCTCGGCAGGCCGCAGACCGCCAAGCCTTCGGATCCTTTGAGCAGGTTCCTGTTTCCCTGGCCACGGCACCTCGGGAAAGTCTCTGCCTTTCCTGAGGGACCTGGTTGTCTACTCTCTTCCTATGCTCCTCTCTTCCTATGGTTTTTGAGTTAGGTTTCCATTTTCTGAGGTAAAGGCCAGAGCCACCGCAACATTTTTTACCACATCTGCCATTTTAATAAATAGCCCTGAGGGATGAATTAAATTGTCACTTATAAAGGATGAAACAGCCATGTAATCTTTAACTGCTTGCACTGTGATGTGGGAGTGTGAAATAAATGACATTCTATTCTCCTAATATTTTAGGTTAATTCAGTTCACAGTTGACTCAGATGTCCCTTAAAGCTTTTATTTACATCCCCCTGCAACCTATCTCCTGCTGGATCAGTGAACTTTATTTTTAACAGATTAAAGTCTCGGTCCGGTCAACTGAGCAATTAGACTTAATGGACCGTTTATTGAGACTGTGAAGTAGGACATAGAGTACTCTTCTGCTTATTCCTCCTTCCTACAAATTAATTCAGTTAAAGATAAAGATGAAGTAAGTCCATCAGGTATAGATCTCTATAAAAGTGATTGCAAGGCTTTGGTCCCCATCAATAACACTTTTGTACTATTGAACTTCCGATAACTAGGCAGTTCTCCAAAATGTATAACTGTCCAACACTAACATAGCTTACATTCAAAGAGAATGGATTTTTATGCCTCACAGCTCTTGCATGTTTCCTTTGATTTGCAGATGAAGTACAAATATCTTATTTTGCCATGCTGGTGTATTTAAGACTTTGTGAATTCTTCAGAAGGCTTAGTTGAACAGTACACCATGGGAACAGGCCATTCAGTCCACAACCATCAGGCCAAGTTAAACTAATCTATGCCTGCACATGACCATATTCCTCCATTTGCTGCATATCCATGAGCCAATCTCAAAGTATTTTAAATGCCACTGATGCACCTGCCTCCACTACCACCCCTGGCAGTGTGATCCAGGCACCCATCGATTTGTCCTGCACATCTCCTATAAACTCCGCCCCTTTCTCCTTAATGTTAGTCTTAAAATTTTCCACTCATTCCATTTGGACAGTTCCACCCTTGTAAAAAGGTTCTGGCCGTCTATCCTATCGCTGCCTCTCATAAATGTGTATGCTTCCATCAGGACTCCCCTTCAACCTCTGACGTTCCTGCTAAAGACCAGCTTGATTGCTTTGGAGACACTGAGTCTTAAGCATAAGTGGAGTGCTGCTTAAAATGAATACAGTTACAATACAATGGCCCTTCTGACACATTTTGTGGGGAAGGGGGGTGTGGGGAAGAGGGGGTGTGGGGAAGGGAGTGGGGAGGATGATGGGTGGTTGGGGGAGGAGGGTTGGGGATGTGGGGGGGTGGGGGAAGCAGACATGGCTCGCACTCTGCTCACCCCGCACCTTCAGCTTTTCGGCCTCACGCAGCACCTAGCGGTCCCACTCCGGCTTCACTCAGAGGCTTCCGGTTCAACTCAGTAGCTCCCGGGTCACTGATGGTCGCCACAGAAGCAGCCTGCATGCTGCTCACTCTCCGCAAACTGCTCACTCTCCGCAAGCTGCTCTCTGCCCGCACGCTGCTCAACACACTGCACCCCTTCAGCTTTTTATTCTCCTCACCACGTTATTGACAGCAGGTGGTTGTTACGATTTTTACAATTCAAGGGGCGGTTGTTACGATTTTTAAACCTTCATAACTTTTGCACTATTTCACTGATCGGAACAAAACGTATTTGACTTGCAGCAGGGGAGAATGGTTAGGAAGGTGGTGAAAAATCATAGCGCCATGGGGGATCATCTTTGTGCAAATTTAAATACAACGTAGACTGGAAGTGGTCAAAATGAGAGTTTTAGTAATAGTCTAGACATCAGCACAATAAATGATTTATTTTTATTGAAGGAAGTGTCTAATTAACTTGGAGTTGTTTGACGAACTAACAAAGAGGTTTGATAAGGGAAATTCTGTCAAATTGGAATGGAATGCAATACTTTATTCTTTGCTTGCATACCCAAAGTATGCAAATAGTCGCCACTTTACAAAGTACCCCTGCCAGCTCCTCCCTTGCTCTCCTCACCCATCCCCCAACTCAACACATGGCAGACCCCCCATGGCGGATCCCCATTGTTCTTCCCCCCCCCCCCTCATGGTGGCTCCCTCGCGGCCTAATTGATCGCCAGCCGACCTGCGAGGTTCCATCACCACCACCACGAGGCTCCACTGCCGCTGCCGAGGCCCCACCGCCACCGCCGAGGCTCCAATGCTGCCAAGGCTCCAACACCACGGCGAGGCTCCATTGGCCAAGGCAGGCTTTGCTGCCCGATTTCTCCATGGCCATCCAGAAGGCGTCTGCCGCCATGGCCTCTTGTGAAGTCTGTGGGGGCGAGTCGGGCCTACTGGGCGGGTTACGGTCCGCGTCGCGGTTCTACGGCGGGCGAGTCGTCAGTCTCTGAAATTATATTAATGGACTTCCAAACATTGTTTGATAAAATGCCACGATTGTGATCAGAATCGTTCACCATGGAATAAAAGTGGTTATAGCAATAGGGATGGAAAGTTGGCAGGAAATAGAGAGTAGTAGTGTAATATTTTGAATTAATGGAAAGAATGCAGAATCTTCAGGAAATAGCGCTAGAATTATTGCTTTACTTAAAGTACATTAATAACTTAGACTTGGATGTGCAGAACAAATTTGTAGATGAGCAATATCCTGCAAGTATAATTTAACCAGGAGGACGGTAGTATTTAGTTTCAAGGAGATAGTTGCAGTATGTGGGATGAGCAGATTGATGACATACGAAATTTATGAAAAAGTGTTACAGTTTTGCAGGATGAATGAGAAGCAGCAATATAAATCGGAAGGAACACTATTAAAATCATTCAAGGAAAGAGAGATACGGGGGTAGTTTATTGAAGGGAACATGGCCGCATTGAGATAGAGGTTAAAAATCTTTGGAGCGGCTGCAGAAGATATTTACCAGGATCATTGCAGGGAAGAGGGAGTGTAATTTAGTGAAATATTTTTTAAAGCATCAAGCTAAACAAGCATTATATTGAGTCTTTGGTGCCAATTTTTTAGGGGAAATTTATATCCTAAATTTATATCCTAAATCAATCTTGCTTTTTTACTGATCTATTTCTTTGGATAGTGGGTTGGGTAATGCCAGATCAATTCCATATATTGCTCTTCCATGTCCTTCAGAAATCCCATCCTTAGAACATATTATTTCTATAAAAGTGACTTCTTACAATAACAAACAGGATGGCACGGTGGAGTAGCCTTACTGTTCCAGAGACCTGGGTTAAATCCTTACTATGGGTGCTTGTCTGTATAGAGTTTGTATGTTTTCCCCGTGAACAGCATGGGTTTTCTCTGGGATCTCTGGTTCCCTCCCATATTCCAAAGACATGCAGGTTAGTAGGTTAATTGGCGTAGTTCATATTATAAGTTGTCCTTTGTGGGTGTAGGATAGTGTTAGTGTGTGGGATCGCTGGCTGGAGCGGACTCAGTGGGCTGAAGGGCCTGTTTCCGTGCTGTATCTCTAAACTAACCTAAATCTAGCAAGATATCCTAATTCCTGAATTTACATTATACTTGGAGTGATAAAGTAACACAGTGTAGAAGTTGGCCTTTCAGCCCACTATGTCCATACCAATGATCATGTACCCACCTATAGCATCACAATACTAATCCCATTTACATGTAAAAGGTCCATCACCTTCTACACTCATTGTCCACTTCGGCATGTTTCACCCTGGTGGTCTCGATATTGAATTCTTCAACTTTTGTTCTGTTTGCGTGAGGACTGGCCATTTCTGCTTCCCTTCATTTGGCTCAATTTTTCCTTTATTTTTTTAATTTATTTTAAACAGTCTAGCCTCATCTCTGGAGAACAAGGATAGACGATATTTCCAGTTGGGATCCTTCTTTGGTCTGAAGAAGCGCCCCGTCTCAAAACATTGCTATCTGTGTTTTCCAGAGATGCTGCCTGACCCTCTGAGTTAATCCAGCACTTTGAGTCTTTTTTTTCTAAACCAACATCTGCAGTTCCTTGTGTCTATATAGTCTACCATGTTGGGCTGAACCATTTGAAACACATTACACAGACTAACTGATTTATTATAATTATCCTAACTGCCCCTTAACCACACATATAAAGCCATCTGGCCTCAGCCCACTAGATAAAGCCTTTGTTCCCCTACAACTTCCAAACTGCACAAACTAACTTGATTCTCTCTTTCTCAATCTGAAGGGTCTTGCATTTGAAATATTACTGTTCCCTCAGATGCTACCTGACCTGATAAGTGATTTATTTTTCTGTTTTTTATCTCAAATTTCCAGTGTCTGCATATGTTTTTCTTGTGATTTCCATAGCCTAGCTGATGTAGGTTTTTGCCAGATACTTATTAAATGTTCTGAGAGTCTCTGCCTCAACTACTCTGTCAAACAGTATATTCCTGATTCCATCCAGCATGAGGATGGAAATTTTCTTTTCTGATTGCCTTCAAACCTCATATCTCTCACCCTGAACCAATGGTTTTGGACCTCTTTGGTACTGTGAACTTGGTAGTTTTGTCCAAGATATAGAGCATTTTTGATTTGTAAGAGTAATGGCCTCCATAATTCTTTACATTCTGAGACATTACACCTATTTCAATGCTCAGATAGTGTTAGATGTTTCTTGGGAGCAAGACCCAGATGGAAGCTAAAGCATGGAAGGGTGGTTAAAAGGAGCCTTAGTTGATAAACAGGGTGGGCTTGCAATGGGTGGAACCAGCCATCACCAGAGTAACCACATGAAGTTGATTCTGGTACTGATTTTCTTTAGGAATAAGGCAAGAGGGGTAGCAGCTATACTCTGGAAGTCGAACCATTTCACTCTCCTTGCTGGCTGAAATCTTTTGACACAGTTCTGCACAAATAATGGGACAATGTGGGACATGGTGGAGCACTGGATCATTGGTATCAATATTGGGGGAGCTGTTCCGATGGGATGGACTCCACTTGAACCCTGCTCGGACCATAGTCCTGGTGAGCTACACAACTGGGGCCGCAGATAAGGCTTTAAATTAAATTGTGTGGGGGGGGGGGGTCAACAAATTGGAAATGGATTGATGAAGTTAAAGGGAAGGAGAGTGCAAGAGAGGTTACTGAAGTCTCCAGAAGAAGTAATAGGACAGGAAGTTTAAGAAAGGATAGGCGTCTAAGTCAAGCAAAATCGGGTCCAATTTGAGAAGAGAGGTGGGGAATACTGAACTGAAGATTTATGTAGTAACCATTTTGCTTAACTCAGTATGTTATAACTATAATCAGTTACCATTTAAATTTTATCTGCCTGTAATTATGTGAGCGGGATATATACATAGTCTGAGGCGTGTTTGCAGTGGGATTCTCGCGCAGACTCCCAAGGAGTTTTTAGTTTAGTTTAATTCGAAGAAGATTGGGGAAGAGACATAGTTTCATGACCATGTATATGATTGAAATGTAATTATACAAGAAGAAGCCTTAATGGATTATCTTCCAGTGTGTACTACTACAATAAAGAAACTATTAATCAAGAGACTGTTTTTGGAAGATTTATCTTTCGACGGCATTGAATTCTTGTGGAGAGCCCGTGGGTGCATATTAATTACCTTCTGATCCTCGGTCATCAATTAAAGTGACTAAATCCTTGATATGTGAAATCTGTCACTACAATGTATTTGAATGCATGCAGTATATGGAACAAAGTTGCTGAGCTTATAGTTCAGTTAGAAATTGGTAGGTATGACAGAGGATGAGAGCTTGGAGCTGAATATCTAAGGTTTACACATTCTAATGAAGCGACAGACAGGTGGGCAGAAGGGGTGGGGTAGCTCTTCTGGTAAGGAATAAAATGTAATCCTTAGCAAGGGATGACATAGCGTCAGAAGATGAGAATCCTTGTGGGTAGAGTTAAGAAACTGCAAGGGTAGAAAGACACAGATGGGCATTATATACAGGCCTCCAAACAGAAGCCAGGATGTTGGGTACAAATTACATTGGGAGATACAATCGGCATGTAAAAAAAGCAATGTTACAGTGATCATGGAGGGTTTCAATATGTGGATGGACTGGGTAAATCGGGTTGGTACTGGATCCCAAGTGCTGGAATCTGTAGAGTGCCTCTGAGATAGGTTCTTAGAGCAGCAAGTGGTCAAGCCTACCTGGAAAAGGCAATTTTGGATTTGGACATGAACCGGATTTGATTAGCGGGGCTTAAGGTAAAGGAACCCCTTCGAGGTAGTGACCATAATATGATAAAAGTCAACCTGCAGTTTGAGAGGGAGAAGATGAAATCAGATATGTCGGTATTACTGCTGAGTAAATGTAACCACAGAGGCATGAGGGAAGAGCTGGTTAAATTTTATTTGAAAAGGATCCTGACAGGAATAATGGTAGTGCAGTAACGGGATGTGTTTCTGGGAGTAATACAGAAATGCAGGATCTTTTCATCCCAAAACAGATAAAAGATTCTTATAAACTGCTGCTCAGACCACATTTGGAGCAGTTTTGGCACCCATATCTGAGGAGGGATGGTTACACAAAAAGCTGGAGAAACTCAGCGGGTGCAGCAGCATCTAAGGAGCGAAGGAGATAGGCCATGTTCTGGCATTAAAGAGGATCCAGAGGAGGTTTACAAGAATGATCCCAGGAATGATTGGGTTAATGATGAGCGTTTGATGGCTCTGGGCCTGTACTTGCTGGAGTTTAGAAGGATGAGGAGGGAATCTCATTGAAAGTTACCTAATAGTGAAAGGCCTGGATAGAGTGGATGTGGAGAGGATATTGTCACTAGTGGGAGAGTCGAGGACCAGAGGGCACTGCCTCAGAATAAAAGGATGTACCTTTAGAAAGGAGATGAGGAGGAATTTATTTAGCCAGAAGATGATGAATCTGTGGAATTCATCGCCAAAGATATCCGTGGAGGCTAAGTCATTGGGTATTTTAAAGTGGAGATTGACAGGTTCTTTATTAGTAAGGGTGTCAAAGGTCACAGGGAGAAGGCAGTAGAACGTGGTTCAGAGGGAAAGATAGATCAGCCGCGATTGAATGGCAGATTCGAAAAACAAAATGGCCTAATTCTGCTCATATGACTTATGAAGATATAAAAAACATTATTTGCTCATTCTTTGCCAGCATCTGGTCATCTGATACTTAACAAGCCAGAACATTAAATAAATTAAAGCAGCGTTTGTAAATATTGAGTGAGAATAGCTTCTTGTCCTTAGTGAAGCTCCCAACATTACCTATTAGAATTGTAGCGATGTTTACATATTGACCAACTCTTAAATTACTTTCTATATAAGTAAGTACCTTCTACATACTGTAAAATAGAAAAGATTGGCTAATTATTGCATTGTATTTCTCCTGACCTTCAGACTGTCTGTACAGTTAAGTACTATCTCATGGGGTCCTCAACAGCTGGCAGTCTGCATTCCTCTGGGTCCCTTCAATCACTCCACAACACATTTTACATTCTGGAAAGCAGCGGCAGCGATGATGAACTGGTTTATGGCAATCTGCTCTGCAATATCTGTTGCTTATTAAACAGCAACGGATGTGATGAGTTGGATGTGACCAGTCCAAGTCTCTGTAATGTGAGCACAGAAAGGACCATTCACCTACCTGATGTTTCATGCTTCCCCTGGAGAAATCTTTCTATTATTTGTGTAGAGCAGTGCAGAACGATTTCAGCTAGCAGGGAAGGGAAATGAAATGGTTAAAGTTACAAATACTGGTATGATTTTAGGTGTCTGCTGAGATCCATGGCTAACACTCTTGTCTCTGAAACTGATAGCCCTGGGTTTAAATTCAAATTCTGGAGATGCAGCCACAAAGTGTTCATCCTTCCTCCCAAGTGCAGACCCTATGAGTGCTATAAAAAGGTGAAGTTTTGGAATGGATATTTGTTGAAATGATCAGACTCCCACATAGAGGTTAGAACTCAGTCTTTATTGCAGTACAAGTGGAGGAAACACAACTATATATATAGTAAAGACATACTAATTACAATATTAAAGCACAATCCTGTCTCTTTTTCATCTAGGATCCCATGACAATATTTCTAAGATATGCGGGGAAGTTATCCCTTGCATTCCAGCCAATATTTGTCCATTGGTCAATGTCACTGCAACAGTTTATCAGACTGGTATCACATTGATGGTTATTGGAGCTTATTAAGTGCCTTAATCATCTGTTAAGGTCCCTGCATTATTTCTATATCTGCAGCAATAGTAATTTATTGGTTGTAAAAGACTAAAAGCACATTAAAGATGTTATAAAAATGTGGTTGCTTTTTCCTTTTTATGCTTGTTAATTACATAATTGGCTCCCTTTAAATGCAGCCATTTACTCACCTCAATGAACTGTGGTGCCATTCTAATGATTTCCTGGAAAGGAAACTTGCTGTGGGACGCATTTAAAGGAGAAATTACAGGAGTTGAAGGCCATTGTGTTCCTGTAAGCGTAAATGCTAGGGAGATAAAGTATAAAGAATCCTGGATGTCAAGGAACATTGAGAATTTGAAGAAGAGAATGGGGGACTAATAATGGGGAAGGCCTGACAATAAATAAAAAAGTGTAGGGAGTTGCTTAAAAATGAAACTTAAGGACTCATTGAGAGGTCATGAGAAATCGCTGGCAGACAGGATTAAAGTAAATCTAAAGGAAACATAGAAAATAGGGGCAGGAGTAGGCCATTCGGCCCTTCGAGCCAGTACTGTCATCTGTGTAGCGGCATCTGCTGGTGCCCGCGGGTAATCGAACCCTGCGTTCGGTTGCTTCGGTCATGTGACTGTGGGGAGGGGTTGTGTGTTCGCGCGCTTTCTGGGCGATGCCCATTCAGTCGTTCTCAACCACCGTTGTGGTTAGGCCCTTGAATTGGCTGTGTTGTATTGTACTGTTGTTTTCGTCATTTCGCTAATAAAGCTCATTTTGGAAATCAACTCTCGTCTCAACCTGCCAAAGCTGATCATTTAAAATCAGTACCCTGTTCCTGCTTTTTCCCTTGATTCCTTTAGACCCTAGGAGCTAAATCAAACTCTCTCTTGAAAACATCCAGTGAATTGGCCTCCGCTGCCTTCTGTGATTTTACAGGCTCACAACTCTCCGGGTAAAATGTTTTCCTCATCTCAGTCTTAAATGGTCTACCCCTTATTCTTAAACTGATCTTGACAACCCTGGATCTACACAAAAAGCTGACTCCCCCAACATTGAGAACATTTTTCCTGGATCTAGCCTGTCCAATCCTTTAAGAATTGTAAATGTTTCTGGGTGATTCTTCAGTAAGTGTCTACTTTGGTGTCCTGCTACTTTAATGCCGAATAGACGGAAATCCGTAATTCTATACCATTTCTTCTTTTTCTATATTTTTTATTAAACATAATCCTGATAAATAAAGATTAAACCCTAGATAAATAAAGTGTTATATTTTATTTTTTTCCGGATGTCCACGTCCCGCTGGTTATTCCAGCCGGCATATTTATTTGATGGGGGATCTATCTTTAATGAAAACGTATTAATTAATTATTAATCAAATATTTTTCACCCTTCAAAATATGCCTCTATTCTTGATAAAATTATATATTTTTTGAAAATTGTATTGTCCCGCCAATTGGAGCCAGATGCCATCACTCATCTGTGTTGCGCCATCCCTCATGGATATAAATGGAATGGATGCACACTTCCGGCACACTCCGTTTTTTGCAGCATAACAGGTGAGTATCTTTAATCAGCATCGTATCCGAATGCTGTAGAACTCTAAGAAAATCAAAAATTGTTCTTTTTTGATTTGTAGTGTAGATAGGTTCGTGCCAGTGCCATACATCCATATTGCCAGGCATCGCCTTCCGACGAGGCCATGCTGGGCTAAAGGTTTGGGCCAGCATAACCGTAATGCTCATCTCCGTCGCTTAACCCCCGATCTCCCGGGTCCCAGATCTAGCTCCATCTCCAACTCCATCTCCAACTCCATCTCCATCTCCATCTCCATCTCCATCTCCATCTCCATCTCCATCTCCATCTCCATCTCCATCTCCATCTCCATCTCCATCTCCATCTCCATCTCCATCTCCATCTCCATCTCCATCTCCATCTCCATCTCCATCTCCATCTAGAGCTCTAGCTCTAGCTCTAGCTCTAGCTCTAGCTCTAGCTCTAGCTCTAGCTCTAGCTCTAGCTCCATCTCCAGCTCCAGCTCCAGATCTAGCTCAAGTTCCATCTCCAGCTCCTGCAGCTCTAGCTCTTGACTCTTGATATTAAGTGTCACCGTGTGAGCGGCATGGTGGCGTAGTGGTAGAGTTGCTGCCTTAAGGGGCTGTTCCACTTTATGAGCTAATTCAAGAGCTCTCCCAAGTTTAAAAAAAAATCAAACTCGTGGTAAGCACGTAGAATGTACTTAGCAGGTACGTCGGAGCTCAGGACGTTTCTTAGCGGCTCGTAGCGCTAACGGCAGGTACTTGGGAAATGCGGTAAGCTCGTGAAGACTCGTGAAGATTTTTCAACATGTTGAAAAATGTCCGTGAGAGCCCCGAGTACCTACGAGCGGCTATTACCGTAATTCTCCAAATTCGAATCAGGGGAAACTCGAAGAGAACTCTTGAATTAACTCGTACAGTGGGACAGCCTCTTTACAGTGTCAGAGACCCGGGTTCAATCCTGACTATGGTTGCTTGTCTATACAGAGTTTACGTTCTGCCAGAGACCTGCGTGGTTTTCTCTGAGATCTTCGATTTCCTCCCACACTCCAAAGATGTACAGGTTTGTAGGTTAATTAGCTTGGAAAAATATAAAATTGTTCCTAGTGTGTGGTGGATGGTGTTAGTGTGCGGGGATCGCTGGTTGGTGTGGGCTTTGTGGGCCGAAGGATCTGATTCCGCACTGTTTCTCTAAACTAAACTAAATTTGCGGAGGTTCAGTATTGTGAAGGATGGGCCTGTTCTTGTTGTAGTGCGATGGTCCATTCCGTTGGACCTTGCTGGTCCTTATAGCAGAAGATTTCCTTGCTGGTCTCTGCAGAGGATTACTTTTCACCTGGTCAATCAGGCAGTGATCTATCCCCATCTCCATCTCCATCTCCATCTCCATCTCCATCTTATCTTTTTTTGTTTATTTGTTTTATAGCTCCATCGCCATATAACTCCAGCTGCATCTCCAGCACCCACAGCTCTAACTCAATCTCCAGCTCCATCTCCAGCTCTATCTCTATCACTATCACTAATCCTATATCTATCTCTATATCTATCTCCAACTCCATCTCAACAGTGTTGAGGAAACACTAATCTCTGTTCATATGTTGCTTCCTGTTCTCAATCTTTAACATATATTGGAGCCTTAAGATAGTTTTAGTCATCTCCGTCACGCGACACTCCCAAACGTGATCATCTCCATCATGACAAGTCTTTTCCGTCACATGAGTATTTTATGCTCATAACATGTAAAATAACATAACATTGACCATAATTATCAATTGTAATTGATAAATGAACAACATCTGAAGTTAATATTGTTTTAGAGGAAGTTCGTGAAAAGTTATGTGACGGTTACCATTCGTGCTGAAAATCAGCACTTTTTTCAGCAGTAAAACTGTTACGAAGGTTTAAAATTAATGCGTTTTGCTTAACGGAAAAAGTACTTTTTGGGTGGTTTATTTGAGGAAGATACTCTATAATTTGAATGACGGAGAAAAATTTGATTTTATATTCTTAAATCAGCTATATTTTACAGTGCTGCTCATCATAAAAATGTGACGGATATGACTGAATGCAATGGCCAACCTGGAAAAAGAAGAGGAAAAAGTAAATTCAATTCTCTAAAAGATTGCGCCAAACATATTTATCCCCTAGTAGAGATGTTCATCTATGTGCAACTACATTCAAAGTTGTAAAAATATAAGTTTCATAATCGAGTTTCCAGAAACTTAAAAGTAGACACTTACTGAAGAATCACCCTGCAATAAGATGCCCGCTCATCCTTCTAAATTCCAGTGAATACAAGCCCAGTTGACCCATTCTTTCATCATATGTCAAGTCCTGCCACCCAGGGAATTAACCTGGTTAAGAAGGAGTTCCGTATGCATATCTGGGGACAGAGAGAAAATAGGACCCATCATAGGCAACAGGGGTGATCTCTGTGTCGAGCCACAAGTATTGCAGAGCTCCTGAATGAATATGGTATTCATAATGGAAAGAGACATTGTAATTGGAAAATTCAATGAAAGGGCGTGGTGAAAATCTTGTGCAGAGCTCCCTAAATAAAGAATGGTACTTGATGCGTTTGTCATAGAGTCATAAGTCATAGAAACATAGAAACATAGAAAATAGGTGCAGGAGTAGGCCTTTCGGCCCTTCGAGCCTGCACCGCCATTCAATATGATCATGGCTGATCATCCAACTCAGTATCCCTTACCTGCCTTCTCTCCATACCCCCGGTCCCTTTAGCCACAAGGGCCAAATCTAACTCCCTCTTAAATATAGCCAATGAACTGGCCTCAACTACCTTCTGTGGCAGAGAACTCCAGAGATTCACCACTCTCTGTGTGAAAAATGTTTTTCTCATCTCGGTCCTAAAGGATTTCCCACTTATCCTTAAACTGTGACCCCTTGTTCTGGACTTCCCCAACATTGGGGAGCAATCTTCCTGCATCCAGCCTGTCCAACCCCCTTAAGAATTTTGTAAGTTTCTATAAGGCCCCCCCTCAATCTTCTAAATTCTAGCGAGTACAAGCCGAGTCTATCCAGTCTTTCTTCATATGAAAGTCCTGACATCCCAGGAATCAGTCTGGTGAACCTTCTCTGTACTCCCTCTATGGCAAGAATGTCTTTCCTCAAATTTGGAGACCAAAACTGTACGCAATACTCCAGGTGTGGTCTCACCAAGACCCTGTACAACTGCAGTAGAACCTCCCTGCTCCTATACTCAAATTATTTTGCTATGACTGCTAACATACCATTCGCTTTCTTCACTGCCTGCTGCACCTGCATGCCTACTTTCAATGACAGGTGTACCATGACACCCAGGTCTCATTGCATCTCCCCTTTTCCTAATCGGCCACCATTCAAATAATAGTCTGCTTTCCTGTTTTTGCACCAAAATGGATAACCTCACATTTATCCACATTATACTGCATCTGCCATGCATTTGCCCACTCACCCAGCCTATCCAAGTCACCTTGCAGTCTCCTAGCATCCTCCTCACAGCTAACACTGCCCCCCAGCTTCGTGTCATCTGCAAACTTGGAGATGTTGCATTCAATTCCCTCGTCCAAATCATTAATATATATTGTAAATAGCTGGGGTCCCAGCACTGAGCCTTGCGGCACCCCATTAGTCACTGCCTGCCATCCTGAAAAGGACCCGTTCAGTCCTACTCTTTGCTTCCTGTCTGCCAGCCAGTTCTCTATCCACATCAATACTGAACCACCAATACCGTGTGCTTTCAGTTTGTATACTAACCTCTTGTGTGGGACCTTGTCGAAAGCCTTCTGAAAGTCTAGATATAACACATCCACTGGTTCTCCCTTATCCACTCTACTAGTTACATCCTCAAAAAATTTAATAAGATTCGTCAGACATGATTTACCTTTTGTAAATCCATGCTGACTTTGTCCAATGATTTCACCACTTTCCAAATGTGCTGCTATCCCATCTTTAATAACTGACTGTAGCAGTTTCCCCACTACCGATGTTAGACTAACTGGTCTGTAATTCCCCGTTTTCTCTCTCCCTCCCTTTTTAAAAAGTGGGGTTACATTAGCTACCCTCCAATCCTCAGGAACTACTCCAGAATCTAAAGATCACAAAATCACAGAAGAATCCCCTTTGGCCCAACTTATCCTCTCTATTTCCCTCATGATTTTATACACTTTTATAAGATCACTCCTCGGCCTTCTCTGTTCAAGGAATAAAGTCCTCACATGCAAATCTTTCCCTACACTCAGGCCCTCAAGTCCTGGCAAATGTAAATCTTCTCGACACTTTTTCCAGCTTAATGACATTCTTCCTATACCAGGGAGACAAAAACTGAACACAATATTCCAAATTCACCATCACCAAAGTTTTGTACAACTGCAAAATAATGTCCCCTCTTCTGCACTCAATACCCTGAATGTTGTAGACCGATGTACCAAAAGCCTCCTTATGAAGAGGACACCTTCACTCTGAGAGCTGTAAGTACACTGACTTAGAGAGTGGTTGAAGCTAACATGCTGACAGCATTTAAGAACTATCTCGGTGAACTCCTGGGGTCAAGAAAAGAGCTTTCACGTTGTGGCCCTGTTTCCACAAATCTTTCCACCACTACGCACAAGAAGCACAAGACGCAGATGACGAGAAGTGTGTTCAGCTCTGGCAGAACAATTTCTAATCTTGTGATGTGGACTTGATAAGAAGGTGAACTCCTGAATCACTTGGTCAGAGAGAGCTGGGGACCAATTAATTGGTGATAGGATTTATCCAGAAGAATGCATACTAATTGGCATTTAGTTTAGCTTAGAGATGCAGCATGGGAACAGACCCTTCGGCCTGCTGGGTCCACATCAACCATCCATCATCCATTCACCTTAGTTTGTGGTAATCCCAATTTTGCATCCATTTCACACAAGTGGTAATTTACAGAGGCCAATTAACCTTTATACTGCTTTATTCTATGCTAATCAAATGTTTATTCTCTCCACAGGTCCCCTAGACTTTGTAGGTTTGGTGCCACAATATCCAGCCTGCATTTCCAGCGTGTGTAACCGCTTGCTTCATCGTATGACTCCGCCCGCTGGTGCAGCGGTAGAGTTGCTGCCTCACAGCGCCAGAGACCCGGGTTCGATCCTGACCGCGGGCGCTGTCTGCACGGAGTTTGTACATTCCCCGTGACCGCATGGGTTTTCTCCGGGTGCTCCGGTTTCCTCCCACACTCCAAAGACGTGCAGATTTGTAGGTTAATTGGCTTCTGTAAAATTGTAAATTGTCTCTAGCGTGTGTAGCATAGTGTCAGTGTACGGACTCGGTGGGCCGAGCACTCAGCACCTGCAGCCAGGATCGAACCCAGGTCTCAAGCGCTGTGAGGCAGCAATTCTACCACTGTGCCGCCCTTAAATGGTCGATATGAATATTTTCAGGACAATTGTTTCATCAATAAATTATATAAATCCTCAAAACACATCAATTCTGTTGAGACAAGACTGTGGATTTATCTTAGAACTGCATCCATGTATTTAAACATTCAGCATATTCTGTATTAAGTTATAATGCAAAGATCGAGGACCAGAGAACATAGCTTCAAGGTGAAGGGGAAAAGATTTAATGGGAATCCGAGGGGTAACTTTTTCACACAGAGGGTGCATGGAACAAGCTGCCAGAGGAGGTAGTTGAGGCTGGGACTATCCCATTGTTTAAGAAACAGTTGAGCAGGTACATGGATAGGACAGGTTTGGAGGGTTATGGACCACGCGCTGGCAAGTGGGACTAGTGTAGCTGGGACATTGTTGGCCGGTGTGGGCAAGTTGGGCCGAAGGGCCTGTTTCCACACTGTTTGACTTTATGTCTATGTCTATGTCTATGTCTATAGACTTACCACTCACCTGCAAACGAGGGGTAATTTACAGTGGCCCATTAACTTACCAACCCACACAGTTTTTGGAATGTGGAAGGAAACCCATGTAGTCACAGGGAAAGCATGTGAAATCCATATAAACAACATCTGAGGTTATGATTGAACCCAGGGTGCTAGAGCTGTGAGACAGCAACTCTCCGAGCTGTGTCACTGTGAAACAAATTATGAGGAAGAATGCAAGTAAGGTTGATGAAGATAGGCAATGCACAATATCATATGGGCTGCTCTTTCATATCCTGTCCCACTTGTATTGAAGTAAGGATTAAGAAATCAGGTAGGGATTTAAGGAAGAATTGTCTTGCCCAGATAGTGATTTAAATCTAAAACTCATAGTTTGAGGGGATGTTAGAGCAGGTGCTGGTACAGCATTTAAGAAGTACTAGACTAAGTGGGACCATTGGGTCCCATGTTCACATGGGAGGGCTGGTCTCCCAACACAATATTCCACCTCTCCATCAATTCCAATATTGGTGGTGTGGGGGGGGGGGGGGGGGCTTTCTGGAGCACTAGTAAGGGTGTTGTGGGCCGTAGGGACTGGTTTCCAGAGGGCTATTGTTGACATTGTGGGCCGAATGGATTCTTGGGCTGGCAGCTCAGTCACTCAGGCCTGGTGGTCTGGCAGCTCAGAAACTGCCAGAAATTCTGTCCAAAGCAGGTGAGAGACTGTGAGAAAGAAGGGGGAGAGGGTGGAGAATCAATTTTAGCTATTTTTCATCTTTTCCTGCAGATCAAAGGAATGAAGGAGGAAAGTATCCTGACCTGGATTTCACAGGGAGCCAATGAAGGGAGGGAGAAAAATATGGGGTGAGATTTAATACTTGCAGGGGGAATACATACTGATGGGCCGAAGGTACTCCTCCTGGGCTAATACAGGGCTGATGGGCAAAGGGACTCTTTTAAAAAAAACCTGAGTGAAATCTCAACGAAAGGCACTTTTTCAGGACCTTTCCTGGCCTGGCATGGGCCTTTTCAGCCAAAATGCTCCTCCTTGGCTAATACGGGCATTTTGGGCAAAAGGGACTAGTTTCCTGGCTAATAGGGGCCTTGTGGGCCAAAGTTAGTTGTTTCAGGCAGACCAAACAACTCATTTCATTTCATTTCATTTCCATTTCAATTTCAATCACAGGGCAGGCCAAACAGCTCATTGCATTTTCATTTAATTTCCATTGCCATTGCAGTTTCAAGCACAGGGCAGGCCAAACAGCTTATTGCATTTTCATTTCATTTCCATTGTCATTGCAGTTTCAAGCACAAGGTAGGCCAAACACTCATTGCATTTTCATTTCATTTCCATTGCCATTGCAGTTTCAAGCTCAGGGCGGGCCAAACAGCTGATTGCATTTTCATTTCATTTTCATTGCCATTGCAGTTTCAAGCACAGGGCAAGCCAAATAGCTCATTTCATTTTCATTAAGAGCTAACAAATCACTTATTGCAAGTACATTGCAGATGTACAGTTCAGTTGATTCACAGCTTAGATTCACAACTTAGACAGTTGTAGCCGCTCCCTCACGATCTTTCAGAGTGACTGATTCGCCTCCAGGCATCCGGAGTTTTATAGTCCTACCCCCCCCCCCCCCCACCCCTGGAAGAGGTGTTACCTTCATTATAGCGATTGACAGGCGAGAGGACCAATCAGATGATCACAAGATTTTTTAAGCACTCATAATTTTTTATTTTGCATTGATTGGAAAAATCCTCAGGGCTGCCTCGGCGGAGGAGGACTGTGAGCAAGATGGCTAAAAATCATAACGATATAGGGTAGCATTTTCTCTAAAATCAATATACAGCGCAGACAGGAAGTGGTCAAGATGAGACTTTTAGTTACATAGATTTAGATGAGTACTTGAAATGTCGTGGCAAAATGGCTGGAAATAGATATTTGATGATATGCTGGAGATAGATACTTTATGTCCATGGCAGGTTATGACTTACGAATTGAATGTGTGTTTTGAGGCGGTGATGAAAGATGATCGATGAGGGTATTGCAGTGGATGCTGTCTGCCTGAATTTTTGTAAGGCATTTGATAAAGCTCTTCATGGCAGGCTGGTCCAGATGATTAAGATGCATGGAATACACTGTGACTTGGTTGGTTGGATTCAGAAGTGGCTTACTCATAGAAAACAGAGGGAGCTGTGGTGGAGGGGTGTCATTCTGTCTGGAAGTCTGAGACCACTGCAAGGATCTGCGCAGCTCCTTGCATCCTTGCACTGGTCTCAGACTTTCAGACAGAATGACACCCTTCCACCACAACTCCCTCTGTTTTCTCTCTCTATACATATATAGATACATATATGTGTTTGTGTGTGTGTGTGTGTGTGTGTGTGTGTGTGTGTGTGTGTGTGTGTGTGTGTGTGTGTGTGTGTGTGTGTGTGTGTGTGTGTGTGTGTGTGTGTACTGTATAAATGACTTGGACGTAAATGTAGATGGGTTGGTTAGTAAGTTTGCAAATTACACCAACATTGGTAGAGTTGCAAACAGTGACGAAGCCTGTCAAAGTATACAGCGGAATATGTCAGCTCTGGAAATGGGCCAAGAAATGGCAGATGGAGTTTAGTCCGGACAGCTTTGAGGTGTTGCTCTTTGAGTGTTCGAATATAAGGGGAAAGTATACTGTTAATCACAAGACCCTTAGTGGTATTGATGTACAGAGGGATCATGGGGGGAGGTTCCAAGTCCATAACTCCCTTCAAATGGCAGACATGTAGATAGTGTGGTGAATAAACCATATTGAATGATTCCCAACATCTGCTGTGGCATTGGGTGTAAAGTTAATAATTCATGTTGAAAGCTTATAGGACTTTGGTTAGGCCTCATTTGCAATATTGTGCACAGTTCTGATCATCTCATTACAGGAAGGATGTAAAGGATTTGGAAAAGATACTGCAGAGGTTTATCAGAATGCTGCCTGAATTTCAGGGTAGTAGCTAGAAGGAGGTTAGACAAACTTGGATTGTTTTTTCTGGACTGTTAGAAATCAAGGGGACACCTGATAGAAGTATATAAATTGATATGAGACACAGTCAGAACCTTTTCCCAGGATGGAAATGCCAAAGACTAGAGGAATGGCTTTAAGGTGAGAGGGGCAAAGTTTGAAGGGGATATGTGGGACAAGTGTTTTTACACAGTGAGAGAGGTGGGTTCTTGGAAAGTGGTGGTGGTGGAGGCAGATACAGCTGTGGACTTTAGGAAGCTTTTATAGAGATACACAAGAAAGAAGAATATGAATCATGTACAGGTAGTAGAGATTAGTGTAGGACAGAACTACTGATGCTGGTTTAAACCAAAGGTAGACACATTAAGCTGGAGTAACGCAGCAGGACAGGCAGTATTTCTGGAGAGAAGGAGTGGGTGACGTTCGGGTCGACATCCTTCTTCAGAGGAGATTAGTTCAACTTGGCATCATGTTCAGCACTAATATCGTGGGCTGAAGGGCTTATTCCTGTGCTGTACTGTCTATGTTCCCTCTTACACTGGTTCATCTGTTAAAGACACATTCCTACGCATTGGCAGGAGATGCAAACTTTTCCTGTTACCTCGTCCGTACACATCACTGAGGGACCTAAACTCTCCTGCCGGGTTGAACAATGCATCATTTGTACTTCCTCCAAGTTAATGTACTGAATTTGACGCTCAGAATGTGGTCTCCTTTATATTTTCGAAACCAAATGCTAATAAGGACTCTAAAGAAGGGTCATGACCAAAATGCCACCCATTCCTCCTCCTCAGAGATGCTGCCTCTCCCGCCAAGTTACTCTAGCATTTTTTGCCAATTATGGATGACTTCTGCTCAGCCATTTTAATTCTCCATCCAAAGCAGACTCAAACCTCTTTTGCTCCCTGAAATATATTCCAAGAAAGCCTCGCGTCTCCAACATCTGTCGTTATTTATCTCCTATGTACATCTCACCCAGACAGATCAATTCCAATTAAGGGTTGCAGAAGGGTTTCGGCCCGAAACGTTGCCTATTTCCTTCGCTCCATAGATACTGTCGCACCCGCTGAGTTTCTCCAGCAATTTTGTCTACCTTAAATTGCAATTAAAATGCCTTTGCCATCCTGACATGATTACAACTTGTATCATTGTCTCCACCTCTCCACCCTATCATTCACTCCACACCTTCTCCACTGCAACCCTGTTCAACTCCTCTCACTTCTGTGCTCTAATAGAAAGTCATCTGCCTGAAACATAAACTCCATTGCTTTCTCTCCAGTTGTTGCCTAAACTGTTGGGTTTTTTTCAGCATTTTCTGCGTTTATTTCAGATTTCCAGTATTTGCAGATTTAGCTTGTGATGGGGTTGGATACTAAACCCACGTAGCTGATAGTATCATTTGAACCCCTTTTTAAAATTTTGACCAACAGTTATTAGGTGTATAAATATGTTTTCCTGCTTGTAATCAATAACTAAATCAATATGGAAATCTGAGACAGCTATTATTGTACCTTTATTGCTTCTTAATTGTTATTTTCCTCTTAATGAGTTCTGCTCTATTATGAAGAATATTTATTTTAGATTTCAATTCAAATTTATTATAATTAAAATCAGTCTTACAACACAAATTTAATGTAAAGCAATAGAAAAATTAGTCATTGGGAGAATTAATCACATAATATATCTCCTGTGCTGTAGCAATTCAATGACTGATAATTTTATGAAAGCCTCTCAACTTCTCTCTCGATGGCAAAGGTTCTCCTGGGAATTCCATCTTTCTTGGTTGCCATCGGGATCGAGTAGAAAGAGAAAGTTTCCCATTGGGTCTTTGATCGCTTCGTTGAACACCTTCCCTCAGTTCGCCTGGGTCGATCTGATATCCCACTTGCCAAACAGTTTAACTCCCCCTCCCATTCCCATACTGACCTTTCTGTCCTGGACCTCCACCACTGTCAGAGTGAGGTCCACTGCAAATTGGAGGAACAGCACCTCATATTTTGCTTGGGCAGCTTACATCCAAATGGTATCGATATTCTAACATCAAGTAACACTTGGTCTCTCTCCATCCCTCCCTCATCCTAGTCATTGTCAATGTCATCCTGGTGAGTTTCAGTGTACTCGTTTTCAGCTAACCCACAGCTAAAGGGCTGTCCCACTGCGGCGACCTAATTGGCAAGTTTGGAAGAGTTTAGGAGAGTTTGAAAAAGTGTCATGTTGAAGACCTCCTTCGAGTATGCAGAAGACCTCCATCGACCTCCTTCGACCATGTTGAAGACTAGCTTCGACTAGCTTCGGGAAAATTGGACACCAAATAGTGGAGAGTGAAGACGACCTCCTTTGATCTCCTTTGACCTCCCTTCGACTATGTTGAAGACTATCTACAACTACCTTCGACCACCTTCGACTACCTTAGACTACCCTCGATTACCTACGAATAACATGCCGACCTACTACGACCTACTTCGACTAAACCTACGAGTAAAAAAAGTATCGATTTTTCCATGGCAACCTTTTTTGCGGGCATTTTTCAGCATGTTTAAAAATACGCCGTGACCTAGCTGAGGCTTCGAGTAGGCAGGGACTACTCTCGAGCATGAAGGGGAGTTACAAAGGCCTCCTAGGACCTAGTGTCGACCATGCTGCAAGTATGAGTCGAGGGCAAACTCTTCGAAACTCGCCAATTAGGCTGCCACAGTGGGACATCCCCCTTAACAATGGCCTGTTTCCTTTATCATTACTTTTTTGCATATCTTTCATTCATTTTAGTTTAATTTAGTTTAGAGATACAGCACATCCCCGCACATTGACACTATCCTACACCCACTAGGGACAATTTTTACATTTACCAAGCCAATTAACCTGAACGGCTTTGGAGTGTGGGAGGAAACTGAAGATCTCAGAGAAAACTCACGCAGGTCACGGGGAGAACGTACAAGCTCTGTACAGACAGTGCCCGTAGTCGTGATTGAACCCGGGTCTCCAGCGCTGCATTCGCTGTAAGGCAGCAGCTCTACCGCTGTGCCACCACAGAGTTATATCACCATATCTCTCTATATCGCCGTAAATATCTCTCGTTTCCCTTTCCCCTGGCTCTCAGTCTGAAGAAGGGTCTCGACACAAAACATCACCTATTACTTTTCTCCAGAGATGCTGTCTGACCTGCTGAGCTACTACGTGTCTTATTATCTTATTGTGTCTAAGATCCCATTTGAGTTCCACTCTCGAAGAGGTTTTGAGGTTTTGTGAACTTCACTGATATGAGGTGTTGAAGAGCACAATATTTTGAGGAAAATCATTTGTGACATCTACACGATGCTTGATACAGACCCAAGTCAGATCCTTAAGGGCCTGTTCCACTTGGGCATCATTTGCACGTCACGCAGGTGGTGCACGAAGATTTAGTGAACTCCAAAATCCTGGGGCGCCGCGTGCGACTCTGCCTATGTCACCTCGCACCATGTTCGCGTAATGCACGCCATGCACGCATCACGTGTGCGTCACGATGCGTGCGTCGTGCATCGTGATGCGTAAATGATGTCGCGTAAATGACGCCCAACTGGGAGAGGCCCTTTACTGGACTGTGTTACAGAGACACTCCAATGTGATCCACCCACCTGTAATTCCAATGAGAAATTACATAATGACAGGTTGTTATCCAAAACTCATTTCACAGATGCACCTTTATCCTTTATAAATGTCTCCAGCAAAAACTTTTTCAATGTGAATTCTAATTGAAATTACAACCTCCAAACTTCAGATCCACGCTGGATCACAGACATGTTCATGCTATCCAGTGCTTCTCGAATGACTGCACTCTTCAAATCCAGAGACCCATTCTTTAGCTATCTGCTCTCTTCAATGTTCCCAACATTAGAGGAGTCCAGAAATGTTCCCGATGTTGGGGGAGCCCAGAACCAACGGTTACAGTTTAAGAATAAGGGGTAGGCCATTTAGGACTGAGATGAGGAAAAACTTTTTCACCCAGAGAGTTGTGAATCTGTGGAATTCACTGGATGTATTCAACAGAGTTGGATATAGCTCTTAGAGCTAACAGAATCAAGGTATCTGTGGAGAAAGCAGGAACAGGGTACTGATTCTAGATGATCAGCCATGATCATATTGAATGGCGGCGCTGGCTCGAAGGGCCGAATGGCCTACTATTTTCTATTGTTTTTATGTTTCTATGTTTCCTGAGAAAATGAAGTTTGTGATTGTGTGGGAGGCATTAGTCTGATTTCAATAGTGGGATCATAGCCCAGTGGGAAGTAGGAGACTGAAGTTTGCCTTCTGCAGAGAACTAAACCACAGCAGCACCAACTGCCCCTGGCAGAGTTAGTCCTTGCTCAGCTGAGCGATGCAGTCCAGTGGTGGTAGGTTAGAGTGAGTAATGGCAGTGGAAAAGCTTTCACAATCAACATTGTGTTAGTAAGTAGCTATGAATAGATCTGGAGAGGAAAGAGGCCAGAGGAAGGTATTCAGTTAGGCCGAATCTTTCTCTACAACAGTATGGACTCACGCTATCTCAAAACTCTCCTGGCTCACAGTTCAACTTTATCCTTCACCACAATGTTCAACAAAAACAAAACTTAACACACTAATGCTCAGTCTGCCAAGACAATTGGATCTCCTGGCTGCGAACCACTTTAACTCCCTTCCCCTTCCCAGACGGAACCTTTTGTTCCCAGCCTCCTCTATTGCCAGAGTGAGAACACAAGCAAACGGGAGGAAAAGCACCTCATATTTTGGGTACCTTACAACCCAATGGCAGGAAGATTGAATTCTCCAATTTTAGGGAACTTCTACAAACACCTCCCTCCTCTCTCCCTTTTCTCCCACCTCCAGCCCCCCAACAATTCCCCTCCTTACTTCGCCCCCCCCCTCCCCTCCCATGAACTTTAGCTGACAAACCAGTTTTACCCCACCCATCCCCGCATCCCCCTCTCCACTAAAAGTCCGTTAACTAGCTTTACAGTTTTCAACCATCTTGGGCTCACACTTGTCTCTGACCAACAATCAGGGAATCTCCTTGCCTGAGGCCATCTGTTGCCGGCTCTGATTTCTCCTGCATTTATTTTACTTCCACTTTTTTTCTCCACTCTCTCCACTACAGTCCTTGCTCTCTTTCCTTGCATTCCCACTCTCTCTACTTGGAATCCTTGCACCATAACCTTTAGAACATTGTTAAAGGCTTTGCCAAAGACCATGTGGTTCACATCTACTGCCATGCCCTCACTGATGTTTCCTCTTCAAAGAATTCAATCAAATTGGTAAGATAGGATATGCATTTGCAAATGCATAATCTGAAGGTCTGAAGAAGGGTTGCGAACTGGAAAGTCACCTAACCATGTTCTCCAGAGATGCTGCCTGGCCCGATGAGTTACTCCATCATTTTGATGAATCTATTAAAAACAAATCTTTCTTTTTTTCTTTCTTTCTTTCCGAAACCAAAGTTTGTAAACTTCAACCGGTTTTGAGTTTGGAATTCACCATCCTTCCTGAATTGCCTTCTCACATATTGAATGAACCACCCTAAGCTACAAACTACCTGTGTTTGCATTTTAATCAACTATGAACGTGACATGATGGTGAAAACCTCTTCACTTCTGCGGCCATTTTATTGGCTGTGACTCCTCATCACAGACCAGGCAGCCATTCTCCTGCCTCTGGAATTCTCAGTACTGAATCCCTTCTTCTGGATTATTTCCTATCTAGATCTATTCATTGCTAATTTCTAACACAATGTTGATTGTTTAAGCTTTTCTCCTGCCATTACTCACTCTAACCTACCATCTCTGGACTGCATCTCTCAGCTCACTAACTCTGACAGGGGCAGTCGGTGCTGTTGTGCTTTGGTCTTTGCAGAAGATCGGTTACAGCCTCCTACTTCCAACTGGGCCATGACCCCACCATTGAAAATGAGACCATTGTCTCCCACACAATCACAATCACTTCATTTTCTGAGGAGATCTTTAGTCCTCAGCCTCCCATTTCATAGTCTCCTAACTCTGCACAGCCTGCTTTTACTCCTTGTCAAGATTCACAAACTGAACCGTTCTGGTTAAACCTATTCCTTCAGCTTGCACCTGTCTCACGCTACTTTCTTCTTCCTTCCTTGTTTCTCCCTTTGACCAATCCTTTCCCACTTATATCTGTGACGCCTTTGTTGTCAACCGTCAGCTTGACGGTTTCCAGTTTTCTCATCCAAAATGGTAGTTCATAAGGTCATAAGTGATAGGAGCAGGATTGGGCCATTCGGTCCATCAAGTCTACTCCGCCATTTTATCATGGCTGATCTATCTCTCACTCCAAATCCTATTCTCCTGACTTCTCCCCACAACACTTGACACCAATACTAATAGTAAGATTAAACGAGAACTTACCAAGTTTGAAGTTTGATCTGTATTTTACGAGGAGTCGCGGTGAGGGATTTCGTGAAGAACCCGCCAGCACGCTTGCGCGGCATCCTTCAAAGCAGCGGTGTGGAATCACAGAACCAACCATGACTGAAAATAGTAAGATGAAAACCGTAGAACTACCTGTTTGACCTGATGATAGAGGGTGGGAGCGGTGGGCACGAAATCCCTCACCGCGACTCCTCGTAAAATACAGATCAAACTTCAAACTTGGTAAGTTCTCGTTTAATCTTACTATTTTACTTCGGAGTCACGTGAGTGACTTCGTGAAGATTTCAAAGCTCTGTGATTTCACGGCCTGAACAACGTCCATGCTTATCACACTGCCACCATTCTGATGGAGTAAGACTGTTAATGGAGTTCAGTTGACAGCGGCTGAAAAATCAACACAATTTATTAATCAACTAAACAACAACCCCTAATTCGGGGCCAGACATTTACTGAGCGGTACCCAGGATAGCTTCTGCGAATGTCGCAGGAACGGCCAGAGACTTGTTATAGAACCGTTGAAAGGTTTTTCCCCCACTGGCCCAGCCCGCAGTGGCGAAAATGTGGTCCATGGGCACCTTCATGGCTCTCGCTGCAGCCCTGGTGGAATAAGACTTAAAAACGTTAGTAGCAACTCCTGTTTTAATAACTCTTTACCAAAGAATTTTATTTGACCAGGGTTGGCCACCATGGTGTCCAGTCGCAGTTTTTGTAACATCTGGGCTCGTTGGGCTGTCGCCAGTGCCATGAGCATCACCACCTTAAGGGTGAGCTGTTTCAAATGGTAGCTCATCTATTGGAGCCCAGCTCCTCAGTAGGGTCAGCATGATCCCCACATCCCACGTTACTGTATATCTGGGTCGTGGAGGGATTGGTATTGAATACTCCCCTCATTAGTTTAGACACCAGGTGGTGGGAGCTGATACTTATATCCAGGTATGAATACAGCGTACTCCTGTCGCTGTTGATGGCACTGTAGCTGAGGCCTGCATCAAAATGGAGGCCTGCTAGAAACTCCAACACATCCAGTATTGTTGCCGAGTTGGAGGACTTGTTGTTCCGGGCACAGAAACCTCCCACTTTCTGATTTGAGTGAGATATTGTTTGCGGGTGGATTCCTGATACGATGCTGCAATAAGGTTCATGGCTCTTGACGAGATGCCTGCCCGGATGAGCGGTCTTTCCAGAACCTGCAAGCCAACAAGTTTAATGACCATGGCAAGGATGACTGACCCCCCTGTAATGGAGTGAGTAATCAATTTGGGATGTTTCCCAATCGCCATCCATGGTTGTTGTACATTTCTACAACCATCGGGTACCATGGTTGTGTAGGCCAGTCGGGAATGATCAATATGTCAGTTGCAGAGTCTAGTTTAATTTTCTGCAATACCCGACTGGTGAAGGCAGCATGGGGGAAACGCGTAGCAACCCATTTCCCCCAATGGATAAAATGCATCCAATGCTATTACCCCAGGGTCTGGTTCCCACAACACATACGTTGGTATTCGATGGTTCAGCCTGGACGCAAATAGGTCAATATCTGGTGTCCCCAATTTGAGCTATAATATCTCCAAAATCTGGGGGTTCAACATCCACTAAATGTTGTCATTGAAGACACGTGACCTGGTGTCCGCCACTGAATTAAGCTTCCCAGGCAAATAGGTCGCAGTAATCCAAATATTTCTTTCAATGCACCAGTGCCAAATTGTATTAGCCAATTCATTGCAAACTAGCGACCTAATACTACCCATATGATTGATGTAAACCATTATTGTAGCATTATCTATTCGAAAGCGGACATGTAATCCCATGAATTAGTACAGAAACCCGCAGTCCATGAAACACCCCCAGCATTTCTATATAGTTTATCCCATGTGACTCCAGGAATGTAGACTCATGAGAGTTCCATCTGCCACCACAACTGGACATCGTACCAGTTGCTCCCCAGCCTGGTGCACTTGCGTCAGTTAGTAGCACAACATCAGGGTTGCTCCATATAATAGGTCAATGACATTCTTTAATATTATCTACCCACCATTATAGCTTGTTTCTAGCTTCCGGTGGTAACCAAAGTGGCCGATCAAAGCAGCCAGCATTTGTTTTTGAAATGCTGTGATTTGTGACCTTTGTGAATTTCGGTAGTGTAGCGGTCCGAATCGTGCAGCTGGGAATGTAGTTACCAATTTAGAGTTACCAATACCAATAACCTTCGCTGTTTGCCACATGGTCGATACCCTGGCGCAAGCAAGATTGTGGCACTCTTCTGATATAGCAGTAGCTTTATTAGTGGGGATGATAAACTTCATTAAATTAGTGTCTAAAGGTGAACACCAAATCCATAACCCGTAGCGGGTGCAGTTTTTGATTTGTCTGGATGGATTACAATCCCACTTTCTCAAGCAGAGCCTTGGTTGCAGCCACTCCTTGAATTGCCAATTGGAGGGTCTGCCCCATTATAAGGATTTCATCCAACATGCCATCACTATAATCTTGTTGTCAGAGAAGAGCCAATACAGGTAAATACCAACTTGGTAAACAGCCTAAGCTGTGATGGTTCCATTAGGCAATGCACCCTTCCAGACAACTTCAGAATTCCCTGTGAGCCTCAGCGATGGGCACCGTATAGCATGCTTCTTTCAAACTGATACATGCCATAAAGTACCCTGAGTAAAGCATCCACCTAGCTGTTCCAAAAGCATCCATTTTGACATGGGTATATTGTACAAAAGTGTTCAACTCAGCTAAATCGATTATAACTCAATATGTCCATGCTTGGTTATGCCAATTACCACTTTTCCCTGCTCGTCATATAATTTCAGCATGCCCTGCCTCCACCTCTTTTCGGGATAGAGTAAATTCCTACGAGGCGAATGCTGGGTATGGGAATCTATACCTCCCACGAATTATATACCCTTGAACACTTTGTAAAAATAAACTCATCTGTGGTTACAGTTTTCCCCATATGTCCAAGGCCGCCCGCAATCGCCCACCTATTCGTACAGGAGGGATACTACGGCGTGAGAGGAGCCAGACCCCCTTACCTCCATAGTGAACGGCGGTTCCATACATACGGAGCTTCGGGTGGACGTTATGGAGGTCGGTAGAATCTTTGTGCCCTATCCGGCAGCCTTGGTTCACTGGTTGTATTAGGCTGTTGCCGGCGATATGGGTGAACTCTGACCGATGGAGTTTCATGAGGCCCACTGTTTTGGCCTCCTTTGTCCAGTCCCTTCACCTGTCTGTACAGGTCTCCAAGCAACTGATGCGGCGGTCGAGCGGTAATGGTCGGCACAACCCCGCGAATTTGGGGTTTAGTGTGGGCTATATGGAGCTCTTACGCAGGCAATATATCTCATACTGGGCGTTGCATAGGAGTGCTAGCGCATCATGCTATTTACTGGATACATTATCCCCGATCAGGGTTTTCCAGAACGCCGTTATGCCCGTGGAGAACCTTTCTCCAAGGTATTATTGAGAATCTGACTCCAGAGTTGGTGCATACGTAGGCAATCAATGGTGCCCGCCAATTCGTGGTGCAGGGTTCACCTGTCTGGGTAGAAACGGCAAACTTCACTCACCACATCCAGCATCCTCCTCATGCTCTGGTTCAGCGGTCACTGGCTGTCCCTGGTCGTCGTCAAACTCAGCAGCTGGGCAATCATTAATGCTTCTGGCTGGAGACGATGAGGAGCTGAGCGGAGTCCTTCACGTTCTCGGTCCCGCTGGAGATGTTGGACCATTTAACAGCTCCAACCGCTCAATGCGACCGTCCCTGCTATATGCAGCGGACAAGCCGACTTCCCCAGGCCCTGCGAATTCACTGGGGCTTCCACCATCGGACCTCACCCCCTTAGGGTCTATGGTCCAATGGCAGGTCGTCGTGACCTACAGCCCAAGTAGGGTCATACGACTCCCGCACGGACTCTCCGCTAGTCTGTCTTCTCCCAGACTGTGGCGGCCCACCTGGCAGATAAGAAGGCAGGTGAGTTGACTCGGCGCCGGCCCCCGGAACCTGGCTCCCCGGAGTCCGTGCAAGCTTACCTCCACACTTACACCATTACTTGGCGTGGAGGCGCATGGTCGGCCGCTCGCAGCGCTGAGCTGACCGACCGCTTCCTGCTGCCACCTCCGCTCTTGACCGCAGCCTGACGGGGTGTGTTGTCGGCGGTATCTGCTCCAGCAGGCCTACACGACGCAGCAGTGTTATGCCCGGGCTGCACGATGGCAGATATCCCTGGCTGCGGTACGCAATGCACTTTGCAGGGCTCCCCTGTCGTGCGGCTGTCCCCCTGCCCAGCCCCCTCGGGTCTACTGGAGCTCGGGGAGAGGTTGCCTGTAAAAGAAAAACAAGACCCCTTGCCACGTACCTGTATCCCCCCTTATTCTCTTGGGGGACGGGGGGCTCGGAGTCTGGACCTGTTGCTTGCAGCTCCATAGCGGTAACCCATTCGGGTGAGTCGGCCCCTGTATTAGCGGGAGCGCCCGACTCTGCATTCCAGCCCACACCGTTGCGTTAAGCTGCCGGCGTTCCGTGCAGCTCCCGGGGACAAGGGCCGTCGGCTGGCCACAGCTCAGCTCTGTGCCCGACTTCCGCATTCCTGAAGCTGCCGGCGTTCCGAGCAGCTCCGGGGACAAGGGCCGTCGGCTGGCCGCAGCTCAGCTCCGCGCCCGACTTCCTCATTCCTGCCCCCACCGTTGCGATAAAGCTGCCGGCGTTCCGTGCAGCTCCGGGGACAAGGGCCGTCGGCTGGCCACAGCTCAGCTCCGTGCCCGACTTCCGCATTCCTGAAGCTGCCGGCGTTCCGAGCAGCTCCGGGGACAAGGGCCGTCGGCTGGCCGCAGCTCAGCTCCGCTCCCCGACTTCCACATGTGTTGAAGCTGCCGGCGTTCCGTGCAGCTCCGGGGACAAGGGTCGTCGGCTGGCCGCAGCACAACTCAGCTCCCCGACAGCGTTGTCCTGCGGCCCTTGTCCATGCTGTAAAGGAAGGTAATACTTACCTGCCGGTCTTGTGAAGGAGGCCGGTGGGGAGAGCGCACTCCCCCCCCCAGCTGCCACTGCAGATGCGCGCGACGATATGCTGCGCAAGCGTGCTGGCGGGTTCTTCACGAAGTCACTCACGTGACTCCGAAGTAAAATCTAAAATCTATCTATCTCTGCCTTAAAATAACCATTGACTTGGCCCCCACAGCTTTCTGTGGTGATAAATTCCACTGTGGCAATGTGATCCTCACCTTGGACATCCAATTCCCCTATGCCTTGACCCCTGAGGGCATATTACATTTTTAAATAAAAGGCAGTGTAGTGTATTAGGTGTGCACATGTTCAAGAGCAATGGTCACCATATGGTAAGACTTCTGGTACATTGTTATATCAGCTCCTGCCTTCAGTTTAATGTTGTACACCTTCAACAGAAGATGTTTGGTTGGAAGCTCTATCCTTGTCACTTTCCTTACCATTTAGGAATTAGCT
This sequence comes from Okamejei kenojei, assembly GCA_035221665.1. Taxonomy (NCBI): domain Eukaryota; kingdom Metazoa; phylum Chordata; class Chondrichthyes; order Rajiformes; family Rajidae; genus Okamejei; species Okamejei kenojei. The sequence continues at coordinate 38,922,424 of CM069143.1, forward strand.
AAATTCCACAGGCTCAACAAGGTACGCTGGCTGAATTTGGATGTGTGCAGGTAGTACTTGTCCAATTGCCCTGAATATTTCAGTGAGATCCAATGGCTTATTTCATGGATTATTTCATGTGGTCCTTAGGCCTCCCACTGGAGAACAAGCAAGATTCTTTGTGCCAGGAAATATCCAACTTGTCAGTTTTTGTTAGAACTACATAGAATATAGCACAGGTTTGAACTTCTGTTCTGGAGATAGATCCCTACCCTATCTTTCCATTTTCACCGTTTGGGGCAGCACGGTGTAGTAGCAGTAGAGTTGTTGCCTTACAGTGAGAGAGGCCCAGGTTTGAACCTGACTATGGGTGCTGCCTGTAGAGAGTTTGTACATTCTCCCTGAGACTGCATGGGTTTCCTTCAAGTGCTCCAGTTTCTTCTCACACTCCAAAGATGTACAGGTTTGTAGGTTAATTGGGGTTGGTAAAATTGTAAATTGTCCTTAGTGTGTAGGATAGTGCTAGTGATGGACATGGACTTGGTGGGCCAAATAACTTGTTTCTGCGCTGTATCTCTGAAGTCCAAAGAATAAAGTTAATTCCAGAGAAGCTGTCTAACCTACGAGTTACTCGAGAACTTTGTGTCTATTTTGTGTAAACCAGCATCTGGTATATTGTTGTAGAACAGGCAATTCATTCCACCTAATTCATCGTAGAATTTGTACTGTCCAGGTATTTCCTATAATCTTATTTCATTTCAAGTCCCTCTAAATGTTTCTTCCTCATGTATGATTTCCTAAACATATATAGAGTCATACAGTGTGGAAACAGGCCCTCTGATCCAACTTGCCCACACCGACCAATATGTCCCATGTACACTAGCCACACCTGCCTGTACTTGGCCCATATCCCTCTGAACCTGTCCTATCCATGTACCTGTCTAAAGGTTTATTACATGTTGCAATATTACCTGCCACCACTACCTTCTCCGACAGCTCATTCCATACACCCGCCACCCTCTATATCTGAAAGTTACCACTTGGGTTCCAATCAATTCTTTCCCTCCTCACCATTCCCCCTTAGGACGTATGTCCTCTGGCTCTCGATTCCCGGCAAGAGACTCTGTGCAACTACCAAATCTATTCCTCTCATGATTTTGTACACCTCTATAAGATCACCCCTCATCCTCCTGCACTCCAAGGAATAGAGTCCTAGCCTGCTCAACCTCTCCCTGTAGCTCAGACCCTCAGGTCCTGGCAACATCCTTGCAAACATCTTCTCTGCGCCCTTTCTAGCTTGACAAAATCTTGGCTCACCTAAATCATTTAAATCATGCTCACCTTTACTCTGCCATCCGTAACATGTTTCACAATCCCCCCCCTGACTATTTTCACTTCAGAGGTTTCTTATGAAGGGCAACTGCTCTATGGATCAACTGGGGAGTGGCATTTAGTGGCTGACATCACCCAGTGGCGCTGAGAGTAGCGAGAAAATTTGGATGCTAATTGAGAAGGATTCTCTCTGGAGGACATACAATGATTTCATTCACTGCTCATGTTTGGGGAGGCAGGATGAAGAATTATGAGCGAGAAACAGGCCATCTCAAAACACACGAGGGAATGATCTGTTGTAAATATCTGCTCTGCAGCAATATATAACTGATTTAGCTTCACGAATAAACATCGGATTTTATTGAAACTCTTAAATTATGTGAGTTTATGGCTGATTTTACAGCTAGTAAAATTGTGTCGTAATAAGTTTTCAGAAGAATGTCTTCTATTTGTAACTTATAAGCAGAATTCATACTTAATGGAAAAAAGTTTTGTCTCATTATGGTCTGGCTGTATGAGGCAAAATATTTTTGGCTCAGCTCAAATGGTTTTAGGCCAAATTGCCTTGAGTGTCTCTGGCCGTTGTGGAATGTTGATCACTTTCATGATTACTGCCTTGGACAACTTTGTCTGCTGCCTGGACTATCCTAGAGTCATAGTTCTAGAGTGAAACAGCATGGAAACAGGTCCTTCGGCCCAACTTGCCCAAACCGGCCAACATGTCCCAGCTACACTAGTCGCACCTGCCTGCGCTTGGTCCATATCCTACCAAACCTGTCCTATCCATGTACCTGTCTAAATGTTTCTTAAACAATGGGATAGTCCCAGCCTCAACTACCTCCTCTGGCAGCTTGTTCCATACACCCACCACTCTTTGTGAGAAAAGTTCCTGTTAAACCTTTTCACCTTCAACTTGAACCTATGTCCTCTGGTCCTCGATTCCCCTACTCTGGGCAAGAGACTGTGCATCTACCCGATCTATTCCTCTCATGATTTTGTATACCTCTATAAGATCTCCCCTCATCTGAGCTCCATGGAATACAGACCCAGCCTACCCAACCTCTTTCTTTAGCTCACACCCTCTAGTCCTGGGTAAAACACGGCAGGTGGAAATAATGTAGCTGGGACATTTTGGGCAAGTTGGGCCGAAGGGCCTGTTTGCACACTGTATCACTCTATGACTGTATGATAATAGTGAATAACTGAATGGGATAGAATTATGAATCAAGGAATGTAATAACACCTCAGGGAAGGGATTTATGAAAGAAGCAATTTATTCAGAAGTTTGATAGCAGTGGGGAAAAAGATGGTCTTAAGTATGGACGTCCAAGTACAGTATCTTCTTTCAGAAGGTAGAAGAGAGAACAGGGAAGAACATCTTTGTGATGTGGGAAGAAAATAGAGCACAATGACGTCAAAAGCGGATGGAAACACACTATAAATTCCACACAGAGCCCATCTGAAGGCAGAGTTGGAGTCAGGTCCCAGGAGGTGAGAGGGATCAGTGTTAACTGGCTGATGAATTGAATTATTTGAAAATTGTACATAACAAATATTTATAATAAGTTATAATACTGTCTGTGACTCGGGACCAAATTTCATATTATAGGGTGGAGACACTCCTACGTGCCAGTTTTAAGAATGTTTGGTTTCATAGACTTTGACAATGTTACACCTGCAGCATTTGAAAATCATATTTTTTTGTGCAGAATTGCTAAAAACTCTGAAACATCTGAACTTTGGATTAAGTTGCAGAGAAAGAAAATGTTTTCATTTCTTCTGTCCTGTATTGAACACCAAATGTTCAAGGATAATTTCTAGTACGCTAACTGTGCAATGTCCTGAGATGCAACAGCAAATTTTGCCACAAATGCATAGAAATATACGATCAGTACAAATGAAAAGGAAAGAATCTTAACATTGCTTTTGGACATCATTCCAATGGAGAATTGCACTCTTACAATATCATTCATTTCCTTTGTCTTTTCAAACTCCAGCAGTCCCTACTGAATTTCTCAAGTCATAAGTGATCATTGAATGTTGCTCAATGTCCTTACACATTAACAGCCTCAGGGTAACATTCTTGAATGGCAAAACTGTGGAACGGATAATGTGGATCCCATTTAGTCAACATAACTCTTACTAAATCAAAACTTCTTCAGATATTTATTGAACCCAAACAATCTATGGCTTGAAGACAAGTTTTTGGTTGGAATATTAAGCCTGATTTTATAATAAAAAGCAGCTTGTTCCCGGTGAGTGGACACTGAGATGACATGGTCTGTTGAACAAGAATTACAAAATTCTTTTGGTGACTCATGCAAATTTGAAGTGTCTAGTTCTTCAACAGAAATTGGCTTAGTGTTTAATTTGACCTATTATGAATGCAAGAGAATGGGAAAAGATGTGGCATGAATGATAAAGTAATCTTTATAAGCTCTGACAAAGGTTCATAGACCTGAAATGTTAACTTTCCTCTTCTCTCCACTGATGTTGCCAAACCAACTAAGTTTCTTCTGCGTTTTCTTTTTTTTTTCATTCAGATGTCCAGCATTTTCAGTCATAGTCATAGAGTGATACAGTGTGGAAGCTGCCCTTCAGTCCAACTTGCCCACACCAACCAACACATCCCATTTACATTAGTCCCACTTGCCTGTATTTGACTCATATCCCTCAAAACCTGTCCTATCCATGTACCTGTCTAATTGCTTCTGAAACATTGCGATAGTCCCTGCCTCAACTACCTCCTCCAGTAGCTTGTTCCATACACCCACCACCCTTTGCATGAAAAGGTTACCCCTCAGATTCGTATTAAATCTTTCCTGGATCTTTGGAGTTTCCTCGATTTTCATATTATGTGCCCGTGTCTGAACTTCAGTTCAGGTATTTAGCAGTAAAGACTTCCACTTAATTCTGTTACTCATTAATGCTACCAGAACTGTTGCTTATTTCCAGAGTTTCCATTATTTGCTGCCTTCATTATATCATCTGTGTTTTATTAGTAGAACCAAACTTTAAAACAAGGTTGTTGCCTGATGAATGTTTAGGTAATTGCATAACAACTTGTATTTCAGGCAGTGTGTTGTGAAGTGGTCCAATGAGTGATATTGGTGGCTGCAGATGCCAGCAGGGATGGACTTGACCTTCCAACATTAGAATAGGAGATTGCTTCTCCCCGAGGTACATCAGCATCAATTGACAGCTATTCAGCTCCATTGTGGCAGGTCTGAACCTGGTGGCACTTTTTGATGTTCCTTTTAATGATGTTTGCTGTAACCCCCCAACACAAAGCACATATTGATGCTATTGCCAACTCTACAGTATGGAACCAGGCACTTTGGCTCAACAAGTCCATGCAACCTGGTCGCACTAGTTCTATGTTATCCCACTTCCTGTTTCGCACCCTGTACATTAGGGACAATTTACAGTGGCCAATTAACCTACAAACCGGGTCTCAGGTACTGTGAGGCAGCAGCTCTACCAGCTGTAGTTAAGTACAGCAAAGATAAGAACTTAAGCCCCTGTCCCATGATGCGAGTTTAGCCAAGAGCTCTCCCGAGTTTAAAAAAAAATCAAACTCGTGGTACTTCATCACGAGTATTTTTTTACTCTTGGAAATTTTTCACAGTGTTGAAAAACTTCACGAGTTTTACGAGCTTACCCCGTTTCCCAAACACCTGCCGTTAGCGTTACGAGACGTTCACGAGCTCCGACGTACCTGCTACGTACATTCTACGTACTTACCACGAGTTTGATTTTTTTTAACTCGGGAGAGCTCTTGGGTAAACTCACATCATGGGACAGGCCCTTTAAGATCTAGGAGTAGAAGTGGAAGTAGTTCACTCTCCCCCCGGGTAACTGCCACACTCATTAAGACCACCCATTTTCCTGTCATATCCACTTCTTCCTTGATTCACTACATCCAAAACTCAGGTGACTTCACTTACCTCTGATCTGTGAGCTGATTTGTATTTATCTTTTTATCCTACCTGCTTAGACACTAAGAGATAAATGATCATCTAGGGGCCTGACTGTCCTCTATCTGACCCAGATCTGCTCAATGCTGACGGTGGATGGAATAAAATGGAATAACACTTTCCAATTACCAATATAACATGAGTCACCTTGATGAGGCTAATATTTTATGAACAATAGTAATACTTTAAATTATACTTTTGTCGCAGTCCTTCCCGGGGCCAGTGCACTGTTCTTTGCGTCTGGATGTGATACTATTTAAGAAAGACAGTTGAAAATCCCACAGGGAAGTGATTTTAATTTGCTCGGGCTACAGAGATAACTGCAAGTAGTGTATATATTTCAATTATGACATAACCACCTGAAGACAATCATTTATACACTCTTAATGGCTGTCATAATAATGAATGTTTTACAGCATTCTGTGTGTGACTCCATTTAATTGATGATCTTGTCCTGAAGCCATCATAAAACACTCGAGCAATAAGGCTGCGATCCTGTGATTATTCAGGAAAAGGAATGCAGCTGGTGTGTGTCAATTGTTGTTTTGTGTACTAATCCTTCAACCTTCAGCCAAACAACAATTTGAGCAAAAAAAACCGCAAAAACGAAATTAAATAGAATTTATTCTAACATCTCTCCTATTTGTGATAAATGTCAGAACTTGGAAGCTAATTTAACGCATAGTTTTGTAACATGTATAAAACTTAATTATTATTGGACAGAAATCTTTAGAGTTATCTATGAAGTTCTTAAAATTAAACTAGACCCAGATCCAAAATTAATAATATTAGGAGTTCCGGATTCAAATCTAATATTGACAGTAAACCTAAGAAATTTCTTGGATTACTGTTTGATAATAGGGAAAAAATTATTATTGAAATTTTGGAAGGGAACATTATCCCCACAATTAAAATGTGGACAGTGGAAATGTTGGAGACGTTGCATTTGGAAAGGATCAGATTTGTCCTAATGGACAAATACAAACTCTTTGAACAGATATGGTCTCCATATACAGAATATTTGAAGGGGTAGCTGTTCTTGGCATCACAACTCAATGGGTACGCGGCAGGATTAGATGAAAATAACTCTCTGTTTTTCTTTTTGATTTGTATACATGTCTCCATTGATATCGCTATTTGAAATTGTGTTATTCACTATTAAGATGTATACTATAATCTCTCTTTTTTTTATATAATACTTTATTTTAATTAAATACATATAACAAGAATACATACATATATATATATTTTTTATCCTCTCTTTTCTCTTTCTCTTTCTTTATAATCAAAATTATTATTTAATCACCATTCTTATTGATTAAAATAGTAAGATTAAACGAGAACTTACCAAGTTTGAAGTTTGATCTGTATTTTACGAGGAGTCGCGGTGAGGGATTTCGTGAAGACCCCGCCAGCAGGCATGCGCGGCATCCTTCAAAGCAGCGGTGTGGAATCACAGAACCAACCATGACTGAAAATAGTAAGATGAAAACCGTAGAACTACCTGTTTGACCTGATGATAGAGGGTGGGAGCGGTGGGCACGAAATCCCTCACCGCGACTCCTCGTAAAATACAGATCAAACTTCAAACTAGGTAAGTTCTCGTTTAATCTTACTATTTTACTTCGGAGTCACGTGAGTGACTTCGTGAAGATTTCAAAGCTCTGTGATTTCACGCCCTGAACAACGTCCATGCTTATCACACTGCCACCATTCTGATGGAGTAAGACTGTTAATGGAGTTCAGTTGACAGCGGCTGAAAAATCAACACAATTTATTAATCAACTAAACAACAACCCCTAATTCGGGGCCAGACATTTACTGAGCGGTACCCAGGATAGCTTCTGCGAATGTCGCAGGAACGGCCAGAGACTTGTTATAGAACCGTTGAAAGGTTTTTCCCCCACTGGCCCAGCCCGCAGTGGCGAAAATGTGGTCCATGGGCACCTTCATGGCTCTCGCTGCAGCCCTGGTGGAATAAGACTTAAAAACCGTTAGTAGCAACTCCTGTTTTAATACCTCTTTACCCAAGAATTTTATTTGACCAGGGTTGGCCACCATGGCGTCCAGTCGCAGTTTTTGTAACATCTGGGCTCGTTGGGCTGTCGCCAGTGCCATGAGCATCACCACCTTAAGGATGAGCTGTTTCAAATGGTAGCTCATCTATTGGAGCCCAGCTCCTCAGTAGGGTCAGCATGATCCCCACATCCCACGTTACTGTATATCTGGGTCGTGGAGGGATTGGTATTGAATACTCCCCTCATTAGTTTAGACACCAGGTGGTGGGAGCTGATACTTATATCCAGGTATGAATACAGCGTACTCCTGTCGCTGTTGATGGCACTGTAGCTGAGGCCTGCATCAAAATGGAGGCCTGCTAGAAACTCCAACACATCCAGTATTGTTGCCGAGTTGGAGGACTTGTTGTTCCGGGCACAGAAACCTCCCACTTTTCTGATTTGAGTGAGATATTGTTTGCGGGTGGATTCCCGACACGATGCTGCAATAAGGTTCATGGCTCTTGACGAGATGCCTGCCCGGTTGAGCGGTCTTTTCAGAACCTGCAAGCCAACAAGTTTAATGACCATGGCAAGGATGACTGACCCCCCTGTAATGGAGTGAGTAATCAATTTGGGATGTTTCCCAATCGCCATCCATGGTTGTTGTACATTTCTACAACCATCGGGTACCATGGTTGTGTAGGCCAGTCGGGAATGATCAATATGTCAGTTGCAGAGTCTAGTTTAATTTTCTGCAATACCCGACTGGTGAGGCAGCATGGGGGAAACGCGTAGCAACCCATTTCCCCCAATGGATAAAAATGCATCCAATGCTATTACCCCAGGGTCTGGTTCCCACAACCACATACGTTGGTATTCGATGGTTCAGCCTGGACGCAAATAGGTCAATATCTGGTGTCCCCAATTTGAGCTATAATATCTCCAAAATCTGGGGGTTCAACATCCACTCAATGTTGTCATTGAAGACACGTGACCTGGTGTCCGCCACTGAATTAAGCTTCCCAGGCAAATAGGTCGCAGTAATCCAAATATTTCTTTCAATGCACCAGTGCCAAATTGTATTAGCCAATTCATTGCAAACTAGCGACCTAATACTACCCATATGATTGATGTAAACCATTATTGTAGCATTATCTATTCGAAAGTGGACATGTAATCCCATGAATTAGTACAGAAGCCCGCAGTCCATGAAATACCCCCACAATTTCTATATAGTTTATCCCATGTGACTCCAGGAATGTAGACTCATGAGAGTTCCATCTGCCACCACAACTGGACATCGTACCAGTTGCTCCCCAGCCTGGTGCACTTGCGTCAGTTAGTAGCACAACATCAGGGTTGCTCCATATAATAGGTCAATGACATTCTTTAATATTATCTACCCACCATTATAGCTTGTTTCTAGCTTCCGGTGGTAACCAAAGTGGCCGATCAAAGCAGCCAGCATTTGTTTTTTTAATGCTGTGATTTGTGACCTTTGTGAATTTCGGTAGTGTAGCGGTCCGAATCGTGCAGCTGGGAATGTAGTTACCAATTTAGAGTTACCAATACCAATAACTTTAGCTGTTTGCCACATGGTCGATACCCTGGCGCAAGCAAGATTGTGGCACTCTTCTGATATAGCAGTAGCTTTATTAGTGGGGATGATAAACTTCATTAAATTAGTGTCTAAGGTGAACACCAAATCCATAACCCATAGCGGGTGCAGTTTTTGATTTGTCTGGATGGATTACAATCCCATCTTCTCAAGCAGAGCCTTGGTTGCAGCCACTCCTTGAATTGCCAATTGGAGGGTCTGCCCCATTATAAGGATTTCATCCAACATGCCATCACTATAATCTTGTTGTCGGAGAAGAGCCAATACAGGTAAATACCAACTTGGTAAACAGCCTAAGCTGTGATGGTTCCATTAGGCAATGCACCCTTCCAGACAACTTCAGAATTCCCTGTGAGCCTCAGCGATGGGCACCGTATAGCATGCTTCTTTCAAACTGATACATGCCATAAAGTACCCTGAGTAAAGCATCCACCTAGCTGTTCCAAAAGCATCCATTTTGACATGGGTATATTGTACAAAAGTGTTCAACTCAGCTAAATCGATTATAACCCGACATTCCCCTTATTTTTACTGCTGGTGAACATATTAGGCTCAACTCAATATGTCCATGCTTGGTTATGCCAATTACCACTTTTCCCTGCTCGCCATATAATTTCAGCATGCCCTGCCTCCACCTCTTTTCAGGATAGAGTAAATTCCTACGAGGCGAATGCTGGGTATGGGAATCTATACCTCCCACGAATTATATACCCTTGAACACTTTGTAAAATAAACTCATCTGTGGTTACAGTTTTTCCCCATATGTCCAAGGCCGCCCGCAATCGCCCACCTATTCGTACAGGAGGGATACTACGGCGTGAGAGGAGCCAGACCCCCTTACCTCCATAGTGAACGGCGGTTCCATACATACGGTGCTTCGGGTGGACGTTATGGAGGTTGACGGCCCGGCGGCCGCATTTCCCATGCAGGCCGCTGTTGGCCTTGCCCTAAATGGTCGTTGTATTTATTGAGATGGAGGTAGGTAGAATCTTTGTGCCCTATCCGGCAGCCTTGGTTCACAGGTTGTATTAGGCTGTTGCCGGTGATATGGGTGAACTCTGACCGATGGAGTTTCATGAGGCCCACTGTTTTGGCCTCCTTTGTCCAGTCCCTTCACCTGTTTGTACAGGTCTCCAAGCAACTGATGCGGCGGTGGAGCGGTAATGGTCGGCACAACCCCGCGAATTTGGGGTTTAGTGTGGGCTATATGGAGCTCTTACGCAGGCAATATATCTCATACTGGGCATTGCATAGGAGTGCTAGCGCATCATGCTATTTACTGGACACATTATCCCCGATCAGGGTTTTCCAGAACGCCGTTATGCCCGTGGAGAACCTTTCTCCAAGGTATTATTGAGAATCTGACTCCAGAGTTGGTGCATACGTAGGCAATCAATGGTGCCCGCCAATTCGTGGTGCAGGGTTCACCTGTCTGGGTAGAAACGGCAACTTCACTCACCACATCCAGCATCCTCCTCATGCTCTGGTTCAGCGGTCCCTGGCTGTCCCTGGTCGTCGTCAAACTCAGCAGCTGGGCAATCATTAATGCTTCTGGCTGGAGACGATGAGGAGCTGAGCGGAGTCCTTGCACGGCTAGTGGATGCCGTTCTTCTCGTTCTTGGTCCCGCTGGAGATGTTGGACCATTTAAGAGCTCCAACCACTCAATGCGACCGTCCCTGCTATATGCAGCGGACAAGCCGACTTCCCCAGGCCCTGCGAATTCACTGGGGCTTCCACCATCGGACCTCACCCCCTTAGGGTCTATGGTCCAATGGCAGGTCGTCGTGACCTACAGCCCAAGTAGGGTCATACGACTCCCGCACGGACTCTCCGCTAGTCTGTCTTCTCCCAGACTGTGGCGGCCCACCTGGCAGATAAGAAGGCAGGTGAGTTGACTCGGCGCCAGAGTCCGTGCAAGCTTACCTCCACACTTACACCATTACTTGGCGTGGAGGCGCATGGTCGGCCGCTCGCAGCGCTGAGCTGACCGACCGCTTCCTGCTGCCACCTCCGCCCTTGACCGCAGCCTGACGGGGTGTGTTGTCGGCGGTATCTGCTCCAGCAGGCCTACGCGACGCAGCAGTGTTATGCCCGGGCTGCACGATGGCAGATATCCCTGGCTGCGGTACGCAATGCACTTTGCAGGGCTCCCCTGTCGTGCGGCTGTCCCCCGGCCCAGCCCCCTCGGGTCTACTGGAGCTCGGGGAGAGGTTGCCTGTAAAAGAAACAAGACCCCTTGCCACGTACCTGTATCCCCCCCTTATTCTCTTGGGGGACGGGGGCTCGGAGTCTGGACCTGTTGCTTGCAGCTCCATAGCCGTAACCCATTCGGGTGAGTCGGCCCCTGTATTAGCGGGAGCGCCCGACTCTGCATTCCAGCCCCCACCGTTGCGTTAAAGCTGCCGGCGTTCCGTGCAGCTCCGGGGACAAAGGCCGTCGGCTGGCCGCAGCTCAGCTCCGCGCCCGACTTCCACATGCGTCGAAGCTGCCGGCGTTCCGTGCAGCTCCGGGGACAAAGGCCGTCGGCTGGCCGCAGCTCAGCTCCGCTCCTCGGCAGCGTCGTCCTGCGGCCCTTGTCCATGTTGTGAGCGTTAAAGCTGCCGGCGTTCCGTGCAGCTCCGGGGACAAGGGCCGTCGGCTGGCCGCAGCACAACTCAGCTCCCCGGCAGCGTCGTCCTGCGGCCCTTGTCCATGCTGTAAAGGAAGGTAATACTTACCTGCCGGTCTTGTGAAGGAGGCCGGTGGGGAGAGCGCACTCCCCCCCCCAGGTGCCGCTGCAGATGCGTGCGACGATAAGCCGCGCATGCCTGCTGGCGGGGTCTTCACAAAGTCACTCACGTGACTCCGAAGTAAAATCTATTCTTTTCTTTTTCTACTTTAAAAAAAATAGAAGTTTATAAGAACTATTCGTAACATTCGTATACTTATTGAAATAAGTTGGTTGTGTATTTGAAAAGTTGTTATACTGTTGTTATGATGGATTCCTTTTAATAAAAATATTATTACAAGCATTAAAAAAAAACCAAAAAAAAAAACCCACAGTAGATGCAGGAAATCCGAAACAAAACAGAGAATGCTGGAAGTTCTCAGCAGGTCAGGATCAGAAGGGAGGAAAGCAGAGGAGATATTTCAAGAAAAACAAAAGAAAGACGCAAAGTGTTGAAGTAACACAACAGGTCAGGCAACATCTGCGGAAAACGTGGATAAGTGATGTTTTGGGTTGGGACCCTTCTTCAGACTAATTATGGTGGTGGAGTGGACAAAGCCTGGCAAGTGACAGGTGGATAAGAGTAGTGGGGGGAAGGGGGGGATTGATAGGCAGATGATAGGACAAAGACCAGAGATGAAAAGACAAAAGTTGGGAGATGAGGATAGAGGACCAAAAAGGTTGTCGACCAAAAAGGTTGATGAGGGCAGAGCTGTAGATGTTGTATATATGTGTACTTCAGCGAAGCATTTGACAAGGTTCGACATGGTAGGCAGCTCTGGAAAGTTAGATTTGATGGGGTCCAAGGAGAGATAATTAAATGGATAGAAAATTGGCTTCATGGAAGGAAGCAGAGGGTAATGATGGAAGGTTGATTCTTGGACAGAGGCCTGCGACAAGTGGTGTGCGTCAGGGTTCGGTGCTGGACCCATTAGTTTGTCGTCCATATCAATGATTTGGATGGGAACGTACATAGCAAGATTAGCAAGTTTGCAGATGGTACAAAAGTAGTAAGAAAGAACTGCAGATGCTGGTTTAAATCGAAGGTAGACACAAAATGCTGGACCAATTCAGTGGGTGAGACAGCATCTCAGGAAAAAAGTGTGATGTTTGGTGGACTGTGTGGGGTGGGACACAGTGAGTTGCTCCTCCTGTGCAGCAGCTGGCGCTGCACAGGACAAAGGAAGATATTTTGTATATATTCTATCCTATCTGGAGACAGTGTGTGTGAGTGTGCAGCCATTTTTGACTTGTCTTGCTGCCAGCATTGAGTAAAGCATTAAAGACTTCTGTTGTAAATTGAAGACTCTCAAGTTTAGTGCAGACCTAGAAAACGAACACGAAAGAAAGAATGGGCGACGTTTTCGGTCGAAACCCTTCTTCAGACTTCTTCACAGAAGAAAGGTCTCGACCCGAAACATCTCCCACATCCCAAAGACCTCTGTAAATTGCCCCTAGGATGTAAGGAGTAGATTAGAATGTGGGATAACAGAACCAATGTGAACGGGTGATCGATTGTCAGCATGGACTCAGTGGGCCGAAGCGCCTGTCACCATGCTGTATCTCTAAATTAAACTAAAAGTGGAAGTGGATCACTGCTTTAATGGATGGAGGGCTTTGTCTGGTAAATGTGTTGTGTAGCATGATCTTAACTCAATCAGAATACAAAGAATCTACACTCAATCTGCTGCCAAGTTTGAAGTAATTTATCTTACTTGTGCCATCATTCAGGAGAGTGGAACATGCCCCAGTGTTCCCAGGTTAGGAAAGGCAAGATATGTATTTAATGGAGCAAAAACAGAAAAATCCCAGGAGCACTCAATAGCTTAGAAAATATCTGCAGAGAGAGAGTTGATATTTCAGATCAATAACCCTTCATCAGATCTGGAAAAGACAAGAAAAACAAGTTTGTTTTAAGTAGATGGTGGAGAGAATGAAGGAAATATCTGTGATCTTGTCTGGCTAACAAATGTATTTGTGGTTTGAGTAATCCAACACCCTGCACCTCTTGAATGAAGTGCCATGGGATCTGTCATTGCTGCTTAAACTGACAAACCTAACAACAGTTTCTCCAAAAGTTGGCAGAGTGCTGGATTTTCTACAATGCAGCAAGTATGCAGAATTGTATTGGCATGCTTTTGAAATATTTGTACGCAATTATCTGTAATGGTGTTTGTAACCCCAGTCGTCTAAGCCAGAGCCCAAACACGAACACCAAGCAAGCTAAATGGGAAGCAAGAGGAAAGTGAAGAAAGTATATAAGGTTAAAAGTGATAGGAGCAGAATTAGGCCATTGGGCCCATCAAGTCTACTCTGCCATTCAATCATGGGTGATCTATCTCTCCCTCCAACCCCATTCTCCTGTCTGTTCGCCAAAACCCCTGACCTCTATATGGGAATGAAAATAAACTCAGAGGTTCTTTAATTGTTTCTTCCTTCAGTTGGTATGAGACTGATGGGAATTGCCATTTTCCTACAATATACTAATAAGTTACAGAGGATGGAAACTTGGCAGCACATTAACAAATAATCGCAATGTGTGAATGATGGAGAATATATGAGCATTTATTGTTTCTAGGCTTGATGCAGAGGTTTTAGCTTCAAAGAAGGATGCCGCTCTGCGAGGAAGATGCATCATGGGGGCTCAACACACATTGCTCATCTTCAAATCAAGCAATGAATCTTTCCCATCCTCCTGAGAGAGCAAACAGATAGCACACCTGAAGTATAACAACATATGTACACAATGTAGGCACAAGGAACTAAAGGTGTTGGTCAATACAAGAAACGACAAAACTTGCTGGGTCGGCCGCAATCCTGGAGAACATGGATAGGTGACATTTGGGTTGGGGCCCTTCTTCAGGCTGATTATAGTAGGGGGGATAAAGCTGGAAGAGGTAGAGGTGGTATAAACCCTGACAAATAATAGGTGGATAGTGGGGAGGGTGGTTTGATTAGCAGATGGATGAACAAAGGCCAGAGATGGGGAGAAGACAAAAGGCTTGAGATAGGGAAATAAGGGGAATAGAGGTTCAAAATTTAGTTTTTTACTTTTTAGAGATACAGGGTGGAAACAGGCACCTTCGGCCCAATAAATCCGCGCCGACCAACAATCATGCTTAAGGGGATGTCCCACTGCGACGGCCTAATCTGCGAGTCTAGAAGAGTTTGCCCTCAACTCAAACTCGCAGCATGGTCCTAGGAGGTCCTATGAGGTCACTGGAACTCTCCTTCATGCTGGAGTGAAATTCCCGCATACTCAGTTTGGTGGAGGAAATATTTTCAGCGTGCTGAAAAGTCTTCCGCGAGTAAAAATTGGTCGGCATGGTTCTTTTGAACTCGTAGTGCAGTGGAGTGGGGTCGCTGTGTAGTTATAGGCAGTCGAGGGCAGCCGTAGGCAATCTCTTTCGTTAACTGGGCATTTTAATTGGCTCATTGGAGTTTTCAGGACCAAGGAAAACTGACCGTTAATGTAAAATGCCCCCTAAACTTTATTATAAGTTGTCTGGCTTCTTAAAAGTGTCTCCACTCCTTCTCCCCCCCTCTCTCCCCCCTCTCTCCCCCCTCTCTCTCCCCCCTCCCTCCACCCCCTCTCTCCCCCCCTCTCTCCCCCCCTCTCTCCCCCCCTCTCTCCCCCCCTCTCTCCCCCCCCTCTCTCCCCCCCTCTCTCCCCCCCCTCTCTCCCCCCCTCTCTCCCCCCCTCTCTCCCCCCCTCGCTCCCCTTTTCTCCCCCCCCCCCCCCCCCCCCCCCCCCCGTCCCCGCTCTCTAAAGAACTTACCGTACACTGTGCAGCTGTCTTTTACCTTCCTTTTCATCGCTGGTGTGAATTTCAGACAGTGCTCCCCTACTTTCCCTGGCCCCCGCCTTTGCGATGTGTTTGTGTGTGTGTGTGTCCAGACGGTCGATCCAGCTCGAGGTTTTTCAGGGGAGTGCCCTCAATCTTGAAGGTCGAAGACAGTTGCTGAAAGGTCACGTCAATGGGACAGGTCCTTTACACTAGTTCTATCCTACACACTAGGGACAATTTACAGAGGCCAATTAACCTACAAACCTGCACATCTTTGTAATATGTAAGGAAACCTAAGCACCCGGAGGAAACCCAAGCAGTCACAGGGAGCACACGCAAACTCTGTACAGATAGTACCCGTAGTCAGAATCGAACCCAGGTCTCTGGCACTGTACCTTTACCGCTGCACCACTGTGTCGCCCAAAATGTGAATCCAGAGGAAGGGATATAGATGGAGGATGAAAAGATTTATGTTTGTTAGTTACCTAAAATTGGGGAATTCAATGCTCATACCATTGGGTTGTTGGCTTTCCATGCATAATATGAGTGCTGTTCCTCCATTTTGCATGTGGCCTCACTCTGGCAATGAAATAGGCCCAGGACAGAAAGATCAGCTTTCTCACACAATACTAATATACTTAGCTTCTATTGCTAGAATAGGATTTAAACCCAATGACCCTTTTGCAGAGGTAACCAGCCACAAATTGCTCACCTTGGACAAACCATTGAACAAATATTGAATAAAAGAAGCCAATATTCAAATTAATTTAACAGCCCCCGTATGTGAGTTATTCAAAAACAATTGAAAACCCTCTTTAATGATCACAGGGAGTGATAAAAAAAAAAAAGGTTAGATTTCTAAACCACACTACAGCCTCAAGATATTCTTTGGCATGGTCTTTGTGCCATTGCAGTGCATAGACTTTCAAAGGTGAGTAATTTAGGAACATTTTTTATTTTTAATAAAAACTTAGTATATTATGTTTGGAACTGGTGGGAACTGGAATGTGAGTTATTTCATGGAATTCAGAGTTCTGCTTGGGTCAGGAATATATATCTCTGAAGCTGGCTATATGTGTGTGTATCCAGTATATCATCCAGTATATCTGTTTGATGTCTTCCACTCAGTGGCAGCAGTTCAAACCAAACCCTGTGGAATTTCTGCAAAATATTGAAGTAATTACCTCTCATCAATGATTTAAAACTTTCAGTGTCGGACAATGTGAAAATATCAAAACCTAAACTGTGAGTTGAAGAGGAAACACAAGGAACTGTAGATACTGGAATCTGGAGCAAATAACAAACTGCTGGAGGAACTCAGTGGGTCCGGTGGCCTGACCCATCTAGTTCCTCCAGCACTTTGAATTTTGCTTTGAGTTGAAGCCTTGTTTGAGAAGCTGGGCTGTGGTTAATGGAAACAGTCAGAAGCAACGTGTCTGGCGATTTGAGTGAGAATCCATGTAGAGAGAGTGCAGTTGCCAATTGAACCTGGAGCTACTATTTCCATATGTGTGTGTTTATATTCCACTGGTCACTGTGCGATTGCTGGAGGTATAATTCTGGCAGACCAGTGGAAGACGATGCTTGGCAGTGCAACGGTTTAGTTTGGTTTAGTTTAGTTTATATGTCAACGTGTACCGAGGTACAGTGAAAAGCTTTTTGTCATTATTCCACTTACACTAGAGAACTAGTAAATTGTGAATTACATCAAAAATCATTGACAGGTGAATGTCAGATTGTGAAGGCTAGAGTATAATATTTGTGGGAAAGAAAACAATCAAAGATATAGGTTTACTTTAGTTTAGAGATACAGCGTGAAAACAGGCCCTTTGGCCCAACAAGTCCGCACTTACCAGCGATCCCCGCACATTAACACTACCCTGCACAAGGGACAATTTTTACAGTTACACCAAGCCAATTAACCTACAAACCTGGACGTCTTTGGAGTGTTGGAGAAAACCGAAGCTCTCGGGAAAAACTCACGCAGGTCATGGGGTGAACATACAAACTCCATACAGACAGCACCCGTAGCTAGGATCGAACCCGGGTTTCTGACACTGTAAGCACTGTAAGGCAGCAGCTCAACTGCTGCGCCACCGTGCTGCCCACATGGTAGATTTGTTAAAATCAGATTGTAACTAGAGATCCAGCAATGTAAAAAATGTTCACAATGTGAGAGCACCAACACATTGTTTGGTTTGCTCTGTAAACATCACATAACACAGATATATTCTCAATCGCCTGACCTATGTTTGCACCTGTCCAACTGCTGTTGGCTTTGTGGTAGCGATGGCAGCTACCCTTCCTGTTCTTTAGACACATGGAGCAGGCAGATGCTGAAGTCATGCATAGACACAAAGTGCTGGAGTAAATCAGCGGGTCAGGTTGGACAAGGATTGTCAAGATGGAAAGGGTGCAGAGAAGATCTGTGAGGATGTTGCCAGGACTCGAGGGCCTGAGCTACAGGGAGAGGTTGAGCAGGCAAGGACTTTAGTCCTTGGAACGCAGGGGGATGAAGGGTGATCGTATAGAGGTGTATATGATCATGAGAGGAATAGATTGGGTCGGTTCACAGAGTCGTTTGCCCAGAGTAGGGGAATCAAGAACCAGAGGACATAGGTTTAAGATGAGGGGGAAAGATTTAACACGAAACTGAGGGGTAACTTTTATATAAAGAGTGATGGGTGGATGGTATGAGCTGCTGGAGGAGGCAGTTGAGGCAGGTTCTCTCACAACATTTTAGAAACATTCAAACAGGTAAATGGATAGAATAGGTTTAGCGTGATATGGGGCTAACGCAGGCATGTGGGACTAGTTTATATGAGGCATGTTGATCAGCAAGGGAATGTTGGGTCCACACTGTATGTCTCTGTGACTCAATGCCATGATTGGCAGCGTTTCAGGTCTGGACCCTTCTTCAGACTTATGGCCCTGAAGGATGGGGGGGTTGAGAAAGCTCAAATAGTGGTGGGGTGGGGAGGGGGGAACAAGCATGGCAACATAATTGGATGTGGGCGAGCGTTTTTTTGGAAGTACGATGGGTAGACAAATGCTACAGATGTAAAGAAGACAAAATGGTGTCAAAAGGGAACTAAAGGAAACAAAAAGACAAAGAGACAAAAGGATATTGATAAGGAGAGGAGAGGTTAGAAAAATCAGTGACATGGAAGACAAAAGGAGGGCTATAGGTCGAAGGGGAGGGGGAGGAAACCTACTGTATCTTGTCCTGAATATTTTGGAATCTCAACCGGAAACATTTCATTCTGTGGTTACTGCAGAAGCAAGGAAACATAAATGTCTGGGAAAGATTGTTGTTGTTGGAAAGAGATTGTTACAGATCCACAAAGATATTAGGCAATTATCATAGTTCTGGGCCAGATATTCTGGGCTCAAATACTTCTCCAGGGACTTGAAGCACAAAACGTAGGTACTAATTCTCCATTGCAGTAGTGAGGGCAAGTTGGGCATCGGCAGTACTAAAGTCATCTGAGATGTCAAAATGTGTCCTTGAATACTCTCCCAGGTGATTGTGATCGATCTTCTGGGTCCAATTTGAGGAAGAGCAGGGTGGTGCAGCAAGTGTCCCATCCAGCGACCCGGATTCAACCCTAATATCAGGTGTTGTTTGCCCATTTTCCCTGTGGCCACGTAGGTTTCCTTTGGGTGCTCTGACTTTCTCCTATATCTAAAGAAAATGTGGGCTCGTTGGGTAACTGGCCACTATAAATTGTCTCCAGTGCATAGATGAGTGGGACAATTTGGGGATAGTGGATGTGAATGTGGGGAAAATAAACTGGGTTTGGGTATGATTAGTGTAATAATGGGCGGTTGGCATGGATTAGGTGGTGTAAAGGGTCTGTTTGCCTGTCGTAATTGTGTGAAATTGTTCCTGCTGCCCTGGTCCTCCTTTATCTTCGAATCAACAACTCTAAAATAGGCTATCAAATCAATTTCACGTTCATAATTGTGTGAGTGCGCTGATGTGAAAAAAAGGCCATTATATGTCCCATACTACAAAACACTTCAGAATCTGCAAATAACTTTGGGATGTTATAAAACATGCAACATAAGTGTACTTTGACACCGTGAGCCTGGGATCTCTCGGCGAGATCGCCAGTGGTGGAGCTGCAACCGGCGCGGCCTGTTGGCTTCGGAAGCCGCGGTCTCGAGTAAGGAAGTGGCTGCTCCAGGTGTCCCAAGGCAAGCCGCTGTGAGGATTCTCCCGACGCCGGAGCAACATCATCCGGCGAGAACGGCCTGGAACATCGGGCCCCGTAGCAGCGACTGCGGAGGCCTCAATAGGCCCGACTATGGGTGGACAAGGGGATGGGGACTGGACTGTGTGCCTTCCCTCATAATGGGAACCATTGTGGGGGGATGTTTCTATGTTTATTGTTAAATTCTTAGTGTGGCGTCTTATCTTTATCTGTGTGCTGCATGGCAAGTCAAATTTCACTACACCAATTGGTGTATGTGACAATAAATGTCCTTTGGCCTTTGTCTTTGTCCTTTGTTCTTTCGCAGAAGCAGTGGAAAGTTACTGCATTACTTCCATAAAATCAAATTGACCATGAATTTCTTCACACTAGCCATAACCTTCTCTATAAATGGTGCTGTTGTTAGTGTTTATAAATTAAATATCTTTCAGTGCCCATATCTCACACAAGTAACAACCCTTGAGAAAGAGACTATCTGTCTCTCACAAAAGGCCACTAATTTTCCTGAGTTGTATATTTGTTCATCCATGAAATCATTTGGCTTATAAAATAACTTTATTAACATCGGGAGAGAGAACATAAAGGCCCCCAGGGACAGGTTCTGTGCAAAAGAGCTAAGTTGAATTATCCACAAGGAAGAATAGGAAAGTGCCTGGGAACCAGTTCAGTCAATACAGAATTTGTAATGAGATTAAAGAGCCTAAATTAAAACTTGGCAGGAAAAAGCCGCTGGCTGATACTGTTCCCTAGAATGTACAAACAAATACAGTCAGTGGCAAATACATACAGTGGCAACTCAATTCACCAACATCAAAATACATTCAAAAATACCTTCAATTATAAAGAAGCCAGAGGCAGGGCCATCATGATTAGATTGTGTGTGAGGTTGAATGATGTATCTCTGGGGAAGTGCTGAGCTCTGGGTCTCCATCTCTCTGTAGCAGCTATACATAGCTGGGGCATTACAGTTCTACCAATACAGTCATCAGGAGCTCCTAATAACCCTTGGCACATTTTATGCAACCATCAGCTTTTTTACTGAGAACATAATTAGTCTGCTTTAAGCAGCAAATTCAATAATTATCGATCCTTGCATGTTTGTCAAGTCCAAGCCTGCAACTACTTTCATCCTAATTCCACCTAACTCCAGTTTCTCCCACCCAACTGAAGTTTCCAAGTTCAATACATTTTGATGAACCACTGCCTAATCCCCACTTATATACAACTGCTGACCACCCAGTATCTCTTCATGACCCACCCTGGCAGCTGACATTATGGACAATTTCCTCTTGTCAAGTACTATTTACGTCTTTTAAAATCCTTACCTCCATATTTTGAAAGGGCTATCCAATTAATCCTAAATAGATATTATCCCCTACAGCCCTGCTAAAATTTCCTTTTCAATCCATATCTAATCCCTTTTAGATAGTTTCTATTGAGTCCCCTTCCTCCAATTTTAAGGCTAACCCTAACCCTGGTTTACATGATTAAATGTAGAAAGTGCCATGTTTTAGACATAGAGGAGAAAGGTAACAGCCGCAAAATTAGACTGAGAGGACACCTCAGCAATGTAACAAGGGGAGACCAGTCCAAACCTCTCAGCAGACACACCCAGCAGCACAGGATCCAGTCTCTCGAGATCCTGGGCCTGGAAGCAAACATGAACCGTTTGGAGGGAGAAGGCAGGAGAATGGAGTTAGGAGGGAGAGATAAATCAGCCATGATTGAATGGCGGAGTCGGCTTGATGGGCCGAATGGCCTAATTCTGCTCCTATCACATGACCTCATGACCTTATGAGGCGGTGGGCCAGATCAAAGTGACAGTACCTGGTGAGAAAAAATCTCCAGCGATGAGAAATAACGCCCTAACCCTAATTCCTAATCCTATCGAACATTAATACATTCTGGTGGGCAAAATATTATTTTTGTTTCACCTCTGGTTGCTTTAATAGTTGTTTTCAAAATTAAAGCACTTTATAAATACACATTCCTGTTGTTTGTTGGCCCTGTCTGGATACTGGTTTGAGATGGTTACCAAGAGTAACAATGGGATGAATTAAGTACACATTAATATCTAAAGCACCGCCGAGTTAATGATTGCATTGAAATGTATATTTGTTAACTGAATTGCAGCTTCAGTTGCCTTTTGTCATGCTTGATGACTCCTCTCATGAAATTGGTTCTTAATATTTAAACAGAAATAACCAAAGATCAACTGAGGTAAACAAAATTGAGAAAAAGATATATAAGGATATTTTTTGTCATGCAACAAGGTTTGGCAAACCATTACTGATTTTTAACTTTTGCGAAATGCACAAACACCACTGCATCATGCTGTATGTCATGGAGTCATAGAGTCAAACAGTGTGGAAACAGGTCCTTCGGCCCAACCTGCTCACACCAACCAACATATCCCATCTACACTAGTCCCACTTGCCTGTATTTGGCCCATATCCATCTAAACTAGTCCTCTCCATGTACCTGTCCAAATGTTTCTTAAATGTTGCGCTAGTACCTGCCTCAACTACCTCCTCCGGCAGCCCATTCCTTACACCCACCGCCCTTTGTGTCAAAAAGTTACCAATCAGGTTCCTATTAAATCTTTCCCCCCTCGCCTTAAACCTATGTCCTCTGGTTCTCGATTCCACAACATTCCCCAACTGGTTCTCGATTCCCCAAGAGCAAGAGACTGCGTTCCTATTCCTCTCATTATTTTTTTACACCTCTATAAGATCATGTGATATAGTTGTTATGAAAATTACTTTCCATAATTTCCAAGCTTACTGCACAGATATATTTTTCTTGATGACAATATGTGTTTAGTTTAGTTTAGAGATACAGTGGGGAAACAGGCCCTTTGGCCCACCAAGTCTGCAACGACCAGCGATCACCCCAAACACCAGCTTGTATGTCTTGTGGCGAAGGTGGTTGACAGCCGAAGAGGTTCTTTTGAATTCAAGTTATCTTGTGAACAACAAGTTTCCACTGATGTCAATGAAGGAATGAATGATCCTTTCCTGCATCGTCATTGGCAGATTGTTGTTGAATGACATGCTTGATTTGGAGTCAATGGCGTACACTGTTCCTGGTTATGAGTTGAATAAATGAGATGGGTCTGTTCATTTAGGGCTTGGGAAGGCATGCAGAGGTGGGGACTCAGTCAACCTTTACACCCACCAGCAGATGAACATAGTGGGTCTGTGGGAATGGGATATAAATCCTGTGGTGGTATGGATGGCCTCATATTCTTGGCAAATTAGGAACCACATGCTGTTGGGCATTGGCAGATGTGATCGTGACATAACCCGAATGTTTCTTCACCAGCTTAAATATCTGTTTCCAAAGCCAAACACACAAAGCTTGAGGTAATTTGCTCCTGTAATCCTTGAGGTATAATTACCTCCTTCACTTGCTGTTTTGGGAGTATCAACAACATTAAAACAAACATCAATATATTTGCAAGTCAGGATGATGCAGGATTCACAGTTAGTGGCATTTCCATGTTATTGCTGCTTTTGCCCATTTTGGTGATGAAAATGGAGGGTTTGGGAGCTGTGTTGAAGAATTGTTGACAAGTTGCTGCAGCATATTTTGTGGAGTTTATACAATTCAGTGGTGTAGAAACATGGAACTGCAAATGCTGGTTTATTGCTGGAGTAACTCAGTGGAGTAACGCAGGCAATATCTCTGGTGAACTCTGGAGTGAGAACCCTTCTCTCTCCGTCCCTCCCCCACCCAAGTCATTGTTCTAGCTTCAAAGTCATCCTATTGAGTCTCATTGTCTGTAACTTATTTTCACCTAGCCCACAGCTAACAATGGCCTGTTTCCTTTATCATCATTACTTTTTTGCATATCTTTCATTCATTGATTCAATATCTCTCTACAACACCGTCCATATCTCTGATTTCCCTTTCTCCAGACTCTCAGTCTGAAGAAGGGTCTCGATCCAAACATGTCACCTATTCCTTTTCTCCATTGATGCTGCCTGACCTGCTGAGTTACTCCAGCTATTTGTGTCTATCTCTGGAGAACATGTTCTTTAGAGATGCTGCCTGACCCGCTGAATTACTCCAACATTTTGTATCTTCAATTCAGTCACATTGTGCCGGTATTGGGAGTGGAGTTAATGTTTTGGTGAAATATCAAAAAATATAGATGCTATAAATCATAAATAAGTTGGTCTTCGATGTGAGCTGCTAACCCTATTTCTCTTTCCACCGCTGCTTTTTGACCTACTGAATGCTCCCAGCATCTCCTGTTTTTCAAATTCATTTTAGGCAGGCTGCTTTGTTCTCGATGGTTTCAGGTTACTTGTGGATCTGTACTCTAAGCAAGTGGAAGGAATTCCATCACTCATGTCCAGTTGATTATAGATGGTGGAAAGGCTTTTGATGGGGAGGGGGCATGAGGAAGTAACTCTGCCTCCCTGTCCTCCGTCTCCAGCCCCACTCCCCATTGTATTTCTAGATTCTCCATCGCCCTTCATCATCAACAACTGTATAGTTCATTCCGTTTAGTTCCTGCTTACTGGAAATTCAAGGATGTAAATACCATTTATTATCAAGAGGAGAGGGTAAGATTCTTCCCTTTCGGGGTTGGGAGTTCCCTGTTATTTGTGCGGCATGAATGTCATTTGCCACTTACCTCCCCATGCCATGTTCATGCAGAAAGCTTCATCTCTTGGGGAAACCGCTGTGTGCTCAATAGCAAACACCTGACTTTACAAAGAAGGGGAAATCATCGATTAAGCAGTTGCTGAACTTCAGTTGTGGAATTGGAAGCCTTCCTGCATTCATTCCTAAACAAAACACAAAGTGCTGGAGGAACTCAACGGGACAGGCAACATCTGCGGAGGGAATGGACAGACGACGTTTACGAACCTGAACCGTCGTCTGTCCAGTCCCTCCAATGATGCTGCCTGACCCGTTGAGTTTCTCCAGCACTGTTTTGCTCAGGATTCCAGCATCTGCAGTTTGGTTTAGTTCAGAGATACCGTGTGGAAACAGGCCCTTCGGCCCATTGAGTCTGTGCCGGAGAACTCCCATGCAGGTCACGGGGGGAACGTACAAACTCTGCACAGACAGCACCCATAGTTAGGATCGAACCTGGGTCTATAGCACTGTGAGGCAGCAACTCTATCATTTCTCCTGCATTCATTCCTGCCTGGGTTTACTTCGCTCTGTTCCCTGAATCTATTAATAAATCATGCACACTCAGACTATAGGGGAATTCCAGGTCTTTCAGATCAACAGCAAACAATAATCCGCTGTGGCTGAAGCTGTACAAAAGACTAGGGGACATTTGTTAGTCTTCGGTCCAACACCTGAGATCATTATGTCCATATGAAGTTGGCAGTGCAATACACTTTTGGGTTCTTTATGGTATGTTGTTGGCTGTGCTGCACTGCTATATTTATCTCTTTGCACAGATTATTTATTTTGCCAGTGCAAGGTCTATTTGCTTTGTATTTATTTCTGCAATTCAAAATGGTAGCCAACTCATTCTATTCACTGAAACCTTCATTCAATGATACAATTTTAAACTTTATTCAGGACAAGCACTGTGGAAATTAAATTATGTCACGAGGTTGTAATGTAATGAGTGTTTTAATTAATGGAGACATATTGACAACATCAGTAGGTAGTCACTGGGTTAGTATCTGAAAATTATAATTAAACTTTAATTTGCTAATAATGCAAACATTTCCCATGTGATTGACAAAGGAGGAAGAAATATTCAGACTGAAGGAAGATGCAGATGGCACAGTCAATTGGGCAGAAAATTGGCAAATGAAATTTAATCCAAAGAAGCATTTGTGGAGAGACTACACAAGGGAATACATAATAAATACATGATAATTAGAAGGATATTAACTAATATGGAGCAAAGAGGCTGTGAAGTGTATATCCACACAAAGTCGCAGGTCAGGTCAAAAGGATGTAAAAATGATTTCTTTATTTTGCCATGGGCTCATTTCTTAATCAGACAACGCTCACACACACACACACACACACACACACACACACACACACACACACACACACACGAGCACACACACACACACACGCGCACACGCACACACATATGCACACGCACACGCACAGCCACACACACACACATGCACACGCACACGCACATGCACACACACATACACACACTCACACAGCCACACACACACACACACATACACACACAGCCACACACAGCCACACACAGCCACACACAGCCACACACAGCCACACACAGCCACACACACACACATAGAGCAGAGAAAAGAACAGCACAGCAACAGGCCTTTTTGCCATGTTAAACTAATCTCATCTGCCTGCACATGACCCATATTGTCCATTCCCTTTTTATCTAAACATATTCAATATCTAAACATGTTCAATATTTGTATACATATACTGTATACATATTCAAGATATTGTTCAAAATAGAATTGAAATATATATACACAATATAATATTAATGATATTAGACTATAAGAGATTGGACACTAGGTGATTATGCTGAAATTATATGCAACAATAATTTGACCCGAGCTTGAGTATTGGGATACAGTTCTGGTTGCAATATGTTCCTGTGTCCTGTTTTTTTTAGTTAATTTTGTTTTATGGGGGGAGAAATGTGTTTCTGGTCTCTTCCTTTGGGTGGATATGACTTTTTTTGTCGTATCCCCCGTCTCCGTCTCCGTCTCCGTCTGCGCCGAGGACCTGTGGCAGCGTCCTGGTGGCAGCGGCAGCGGCGACCAGGACGCTGCCGCCAGGAGCTGTGGCTGCGATCCGGCGGCAGCGGCAGCGGCGACCCAACTCGGCCTCGGAACTGTGGCGGCGGCGGCAGCGACGACCCGACCCGGCCTTGGAACCGTGGCGGCGGCAGTGGCGGCCCTACGTCGGAGTCTCGGCCGCGGGCTCAGTGGACAACATCGTTGCGAGCTCGCAGGTCACAGGTTGGTGACCTGTTTTTCGGAGCTCCCGCAACGATAGCTTCGTCCGCTGGTCTGGAGGGCTGCAGCTTCGGCAGCTTCGACCAACCCAGGCCACGGAGTTTGAACCGGCCCGTTTGCGGAGCACTGTTGAGCCGCGGGACTTACTTACCATCACAAGGTGGGGTCACAACATCTGAAGCCTGGATCGCCTCGGCGCAGAGGGAGAACAAAGAGGGAAGAGACAGAGACTTTAAGATTTTGCCTTCCATCACAGCGAGGAGGTGTTAGGTGAACTCACTGTGGTGGATGTTAAATTTGTGTTTATTGTGTGTTTTTGTCATTTTTATTATATGTATGACTGCAAGGCAATGAAATTTCGTTCTGACCGAAAGGTCTGAATGACAAAAATAAAATTCAATTCAATTCAATTCAGATGAGTGTATTTCCAAAGTAAAACAATGCACTTCTGAGGAAGGACTGGATAAGCTGGAGATGCTTTCTTTGGAAAGGAGAAAGCTGAGGAGAGATTTAACTGAGGTGCATAAAATTATGATGGGTAAGGCAGATGATGTGTGTATCGACCAAGAATAGTATTAACAGGGTCAAAAACTGAAGGAACTAACTGGTAACGGGAAATCAGGGAAAATAAAGATACAAACCTTTCACCCAGAAGGTGATAGGGCTCTGGATCATACTACCTGAAAAGGTAAAAGAAGCAGAAAACCTTATCACGGAGGAGTTGGACTTGTAATTGAGGAATCGTGGCCTGCAAGGCTACACACCAAGTGCTGGAAAGTCAGGTAAGGTCTGGAGGGTACACAAAATGCTGGAGAAACTCAGCGGGTGCAGCAGCATCTATGGAGCGAAGGAGATAGGCAACGTTTCGGGCCGAAACCCTTCTTCAGACTGATGGGGAGTGGGGGGAGGCGGGGGGAAGAAAGAAAAAAGGAGGAGGAGGAGCCCGAGGGCTGAGGGAGAGGAAGGAAGGGGAGGAGACAACAAGGGTTAACTGAATTGAGAGAATTCGATGTTCATGCCAAGAGGATGCAGACTCCCCAAGCGGAATATGAGGTGCTGTTCCTCCAATTTGCGGTGTTGCTCACTGGCCGTGGAGGAGGCCCAGGACAGAGAGAATGCATACGGAATGGGAGGGGGAGTTGAAGTGCTAAGCCACCGGGAGGTCGGGTTGGTTAATGCGGACCGAGCGGAGGTGTTCGGCGAAACGATCGCCAAGCCTCCGCTTGGTCTCACCGATATAGATCAGCTGACATCTAGAGCAGTGGATGCAATAGATGAGGTTGGAGGAGGTGCAGGTGAACCTCTGTCGGACATGGAACGACTGCTTGGGTCCTTGAATGGAGTGGAGGGGGGAGGTAAAGCGACAAGTGTAGCATCTCTTGCGGTTGCAAGGGAAAGTGCCCGGGGAAGGGGTGGAGCAGGAGGGAAGGGAAGAATTGACAAGGGAGTTGCGGAGGGAGTGGTCTTTGTGGAAGGCAGACGGGGGGGGGGGGGGGGGAGATGGGAAGATGTGGCGAGTGGTGGGGTCACATTGGAGGTGGCAAAACCGGCGGAGGACTATGTGTTGTATGTGCCGGCTGGTGGGGTGAAAGGTGAGGACCAGGAGGACTCTGCCCCTGTTGCGAGTGGGGAATGGGGAGAGAGTGTTACGGGGTATGGAGGAGACCCTGGTGCGTGACTCATTTATGGTGGGAGAGGGGAATCCCCGTTCCCTGAAAAATGAGGACATTTGTGATGCCCTGGTGTGGAACACCTCATCTGGGAGCAGATGCGGCGTAGACGGAGGAATTGGGAATAGGGGATGGAGTCCTTACAGGAAGCAGGGTGGGAGGAAGAGTAGTCCAGATAGCCGTGGGAGGCAGTGGGTTTTTAGTGGATGTCGGTCAGGAGTCTATCACCTGCGATGGAGATAGTGAGGTCAAGGAATGGAAGGGAAGTGTCGGAAATGGTCCAGGTGTATTTGAGTGCCAGATGGAAGTTGGTGGTGAAACTGATAAAGTCAGTCAGTTGTGTGTGGGTGCAGGAGGTGACACCAAAGCAGTCGTCGATGTAGCGGAGGTAGAGGTCGGGGATGGGGCCCTGGTACGCCTCGAACAAGGATTGTTCGATGTACCCGACAAAGAGGCAGGCGTATCTGGGGGCCATGCGCGTGCCCATAGCTACGCCTCGTATTTGGAGGAAATGGGAGGAGTCAAATGAGAAGTTATTGAGGGTAAGGACCAACTCCGCTAGGCAGAGGAGAGTGTCAGTGGACGGGTATAGGTTGCTCCTCTGGTTGAGGAAGAACCAGAGGGCTTTGAGACCATCCTGGTGGGGGATGGAGGTGTAGAGTGACTGGACGTCCATGGTGAAGATGAGGGGATGGGGGCCTGGAGAATGGAATGTGCGGAGACGACGGAGAGTGTCTGAGGTGTCTTGAACATAGGTGGGGAGTGATTTAACCAAGGGGGATAGGATGGAGTCAAGGTATGTGGAAATGAGTTTGGTGGGGCACGAACAGGACAATGGGTCTACCGGGGCAGTCAGGTTTGTGGATTTTGGGGAGAAGGTAAAATCAGGCCGTGCGGGGCTGGGGAACGATGAGGTTGGAGGCTCGGGGGTGCAGGGATCTGGAGTTGATGAAGTCGGTGATGGTGCTAGAGATGGTGGCCTGGTGCTCGTCAGTGGGGTCATGGTCCAGGGGTAAGTAGGAGGAGGTGTCCGAGAGTTGGCGCGCGGCCTCCGCTTTGTAGAGATCGACGCGCCGCTCTTTGCTGACCAGTATGGACACAATCGCCAAATGGCCGCCTTCTGAGTTATAGATTTTTTATTATTCTATAATCCAATAAATCAAGTAACAGGACTCTCTGTCTGAAGAAGGGCCTTCACCTTTTCCTTTTCTCCAGAGTTGTTGCCTGACCCGCTGAGTTACTCCAGCAATTTGTGTCTATACAGGATGTTTCAAATCATTTTGAGAACACACACGCACTCTCTTATTCTAAAATTTATAGATGTACAATCAGTTTGAAAAGATTTAAAAGGGTAAGAGGTACAAGACTGGGATTGAATACAAAAAGGAAGGAGATGAGTGCCAAAATACTTCAAATGCAAGAGCAGGTTGCATAGATTGGGATCAAATTCCTTTGGGCTGAGATGATTTACGGGGGGACACAATTGAGTCATTCAGGTTGATTTCGGAGTTGAAAGAGTAGATAAAGGAAAAGTATTTCCTCTTCTGGCGGAGTTCAGAACAAAGGAGCATAACTGTAAAATTAGAGACAGGCTATTCAGGGGTGAAGTCAGGAAACACTTCTTCACACAAAGATGAATGCATCACTCGGGCTTTCTCATCCTTAAAGACTGCAAGTATCAGAGGGTCACAGAGTCATACAGCACAGTAAACAGGCACAGTGATGCAACGGGTAGAGTTGCTGCCTCACAGCACCAGAGACCCGGGTTCGATCCTGACTACTGGTGCTATCTGTACGGAGTTTGTACGTTCTCCCCGTGATCGCGTGGGTTACCTCCAGGTGTTCCAGTTTCCTCCCACACTCCAAAGACATACAGGTTTGTAGGTTAATTAGTTTGGTATAAATGTAAGGTTAATTAGATGTAGGTTAATTAGTTTGGGGTAAATATAATGTGTGTAGGATAGTGCCAGTGTGCAGAGATCCCTGGTTAGTGTGGGCTGAAGGGCCTGTTTACATGCTGTATCTCTAAACTAAACTAAGGACCTTCAGCTTAACCCATCTATGCTGACCAAGATACCATCCACGCTAGTCCTTTTTGCCCATGCTTGGCCCATATCCATCCAAACCTTTCACCTTCATGCACCAGTCCAAATACCTTTTAAATATAGTTATTGTGCCTACCTCAATTACTTAATCTAGCAGCTTGTTCCATATACCCACTGCCATCTGAGTGAAAACGTTTCCTACAGTTTCCAATTAAATCTTTCCCCTCTCACTTAAACCAAGTAGTGAACCTAGTTCCTGTGTCAAGAACATCATTCTTGATTCCATTACACTGGGAAAAGTAATCTGTGAATTTATTCACAGGTATCTGTGCCTTATCTACAGATGGCTCTGGAGAGAGTTCAGAGAAGGTTTACAAGAATGATTCCAGGAATTAGTGGGTTCACTTATGAAAAGCATTTGACAGCACTGGGCCTCTACTCGCTAGAGTTTAGAAGGTTGAGGGGGTACCTCATTGAAACTTATAGAATAATGAAAGACATAGATAGAGTGAATGCGGAAAGAATGTTTTCATAGATGGGAGAGTCTAGGACCAGAGGTCATAGCCTCAGATTTCTAAAGGGTGCTCTTTTATAAAGGAGGTGAGGAGGAACTTCTTTAGTTAGAGGGTACTTAATTTGTGGAACGCATTGCCACAGGCAATGGCAGAGATGGACAAGTTCTTGATTATAACAGGTGTCAAGGGTTATGGGGAGAAGGTATGAAAATGTGAGTAGATGGCAGAGATCAGCCATTATTGAATGGCAGAGTACCTAATCCTACTGTAACGTGAACTTGTAATGGCATCTCTCCTCTAGCAGGGTGACCAAAACTGAACACAATAATTCATGTGGCATAACAAACGTCGTATAGAAACATAGAAACATAGACATCGAAAATAGGTGCAGGAGGAGGACATTCGGCCCTTCAAGCCAGTACCACCATTCATTGTGATCATGGCTGATCGTTCCCTATCAATAACCCGTGCCTGCCTTCTCCCCATACCCCTTGACTCCACTAGGCTCTAGAGCTCGATCTAACTCTCTTTTAAATCCATCCAGTGACTCGGCCTCCACTGCCCTCTGTGGCAGGGAATTCCACAAATTCACAACTCTCTGGGTGAAAAGGTTTTTCTCACCTCAGTCTTAAATGACCTCCCCTTTATTCTAAGACTGTGGCCCCTGGTTCTGGACTCGCCCAACATTTGGGATTTTTTTGCCTGCATCTAGCTTGTCCAGTCCTTTTATAATTTTATATGTTTCTATAAGATTCCCCCTCATCCTTCTAAACTCTAGTGAATACAAGCCTAGTCTTTTCAATCTTTCCTCATATGACAGTCCCGCCATCCCAGGGATCAATCTCGTGAACCTACGCTGCACTGCCTCAATCACAAGGATGTCCTTCCTCAAATTAGGAGACCAAAACTGTACACAATACTCCAGATGTGGTCTCACCAGAGAACCTATACAACTGCAGAAGAACCTCTTTACTCCTATACTGAAATCCTCTTGTTATGAAAGCCAACATTCCATTAGCTTTCCTTCACTGCCTGCTGTACCTGTAAGCCAACTTTCAGTGACCGGTGTACAAGGATGCCCAGGTCTCGTTGCACCTCCCCCTTACCTAGCCTAACCCCATTGTGATAATAATCTGCCCCCTTGTTTTTGCCGCCAAAGTGGATAACCTCACATTTATCTGTATTATACTGCATCTGCCCACTCACTCAACCTGTCCAGGTCACCCTGCAACCTCCTAACATCCTCTTCACAGTTTACACTGCCACCCAGCTTTGTGTCATCCACAAATTTGCTAGTGTTGCTCCTAATTCCCTCTTCCAAATCATTAATATATATAATAAACAGTTGCGGCCCCAACACCGAGCCTTGCGGCACTCCACTCGTCACTGCCTACCATTCTGAAAAGGACCCGTTCACGCCTACTCTTTGCCAACCAATTTTCTATCCATATCAACACCCTACCCCCAATACCATGTGCTCTAATTTTAGTCACCAGTCTCCCATGCGGGACCTTATCAAAGGCTTTCTGAAAGTCTAGATACACTACATCCACTGGCACCTCTTCATCCATTTTACTTGTCACACCCTCAAAAAATTCCAGAAGATTAGTCAAGCATGCAAGCATTCAACTATACAACTATGCACCAACTCTATACTCAATTCGCTAATGGGCCTGTCCCACTTAGGCGACTTTTTACGTGACTACAGGAGACTATACGGTCACCACATGGTTCATGGTTGCCACATGTTCGCGGGTGGTTGCTGGGGAGTCACCTTCATGGTCGTGAGTAGTTCCCACAGTCTGGGAACTAGTCGCACCTTCATTCTGATCGAATGAAGCCGCCATGGAGAGTAGCGAGAATTCTCGTGCCGTAGGTTCAGTGGTAGTGGCTCGCCAGGAGGTTGAAGGTTGTCATAGGTTGTCGTAGGTTGTTGCCGGTGCTGACCGGCTCATTGGGAAAAAAAACATAAACAGTAGTTTTCAGAACCAAGGATAATCGGCAATGTTAACATCCGCCGAGCTTCACAGCCGTGTATCTCTGGCTTCTTTAAAGTTGTTTCCACTCCTTTTCCACCTTCTCCCCCCTTCTCCCCTGTTGAGCTTCTGCTGTTGGAATATCTTAAGTCACGCAAGTGATTAAGATCCAAAGACTTTATAAGCATTACAGCATAGGTAACTTCATCTTGGCACATAACTCAAAAATGAGGGAGATAGGGCAGAAAAGCTTTTTGTTAAACTCGTAGGCATAGCCACAAATTATGATTCATAAAATGAGTGACATGATCTACATCCTCCCTCTTAAGAACTAAATGTCAGTACAAAACTGTTGACTAAATAAAGCATGCAAAGCTGGAGGAAAATCAAACATAGCCCGGTTACTTCACGGTGGGCTTGCAAACACAACCAGCACGTGTGTGATAAAGACCATCTCCGTTTTTCCCCACCGGGGATAGAGCCAGTGGCTTCACAGGTGACAGAGATTGAACCAGCATTCCCGGTGATGAAACAGGGGACTGTGGCACAGGTGGAGGGGGCATCGCCACTGGCAAAGCAGCTGTTGCAGAAGTGGGTTGTTGTGCTGGTGTAGGCAGATCAATGCCGCTGGACCCGGATGGAAGTACACCTGTATGGTCTGGATAATATGGAGGTGGAGCTGGCTCATTCACAGGCAGGATATGTTGTCTGTTACGCCTGTAAGTGCCTCAATCGGCACTGACCAGATATGAGCGTGGCTCAGAAGCAGTTCCAGAAATAACACGGATATGGTCATGGCCTTTGTCAGTTTGCAAATGAACCACCTGCCCCTTGGTTAATGGTGGCAGTGGTCTACTTTTTTTGTCATACCACTGTTTTTGAATGTCACGCTTTTGTTGTAACCTGGACTGGGCATCCGATGGTGGAACCACCTGTGGGATCAATGCCTGCTCCGCCACAGGCACCGTGGCTCGAGTCTGCCTCAACAATAAATGTTGAAAAGATCCAAAGACTTTATTAGTGTTACAGCATAGGTAACTTCATCTTAGCATGTAACTCAAAAGTGAGGGAGAAAGGGCAGAGAAGCTTTCTGTTAAACTAGGGGACATAGCTACAAAGTATGACTCATAACATGTTGCACTGATCTACATCCCCCCCTTTACCCCCCCCCTCTCCCCCCCTTTTAAAGGACTTATGTGACCCTTCCCGTACACTGTGCTTTCACCGTCTTAATTACAGCGGCAACCTTCCTTTTCATCGTGGTGTGTGTCTATATCTCGTTGGCTATGCACCGTGTGAATTTCACTCAGACAGTGCTCCCCCACTTGCCCTGTCCCCCGCCTGCATAATGGGTTGGTGAAGGAAGCGATGTGTGTGTGTGTGTGTGTGTGTTCCACTCTGACAATCGCCATTCCAGTCGCCGGTGTTTCAGCAATCTGCTACGACTTGACAGTCGCTGGCAGTCACCTGAAAAATGGCCTAAGTAGGACGGGCCCCATAACTGATGAAGGCCAGCATGCCAATAGCCTTCCCCATCTCCCTACAATGTTGTGACTGCAAGATTTTCACTCACAATTTCAATAGCCACAGTTGCAATAGCCACACAGTTTCAATAGCCACACAGTTTCAATAGCCACACAGTTTCAATAGCCACACAGTTTCAATAGCCACACAGTTTCAATAGCCACACATTTCAATAGCCACACATTTCAATAGCCACAGTTGCAAAAGGCACAGTTGCAAAAGCCACAGTTTAAAAACACATAAAGGGCACTCACGGGTCAGTAGACACTAAGTGTTCTGTTAATTCACAGCTCAGACTGAGAGTCATGACCTCTCACTTGGCATCTTGCAGCAACAGAGCCACATCCAGACTTCCGGGTTTTATAGCTCCTCCCCCCACCCCCACCTCCCAGAAGGGGCGTGGCTTTCATGGCGATGATTGACAGGAGAGAGAATCTCAACATTTTTTAAACACTAATATCTCTTTTATGTTTTCATTGATGGGAAAAGTCCTCTGTACCTGATGAGCGGAGGGGGCTCTGAGTAAGATGGCCAAAAATCACAGCCGTAAGTGGTAGCGTTTTTTCTAAAATCAATATACAACACAAACAGGAAGAGGCCAAGATTAGACTTTTAATTATATGGATATTAAATTCTAGTAACCTTTCTTACTATAGAATATATTATCAAAACTCACATCAAGTGAAACCATGGAAGTTTGACTGGTTTTCAGAAACCGAGACGGCGATCTGTTTACCTAATGGCTAACGCTGATTTTATTAACTTGCCCACAGAAATCAGAGTACAAAAAAAAGAGGGATGTACACAGTTAAAAATAAAGTGGAAACCCTATTATTTCTGGAACACTGACATAGCTAGGCAAAGAAGACTGGATTAGGCGTACATGATCAAACTGGAATTTGGAATCCATACTCTGTCCCTTGCAGCAATATTTTCCTCTC
Source organism: Okamejei kenojei (assembly GCA_035221665.1). NCBI lineage: Eukaryota > Metazoa > Chordata > Chondrichthyes > Rajiformes > Rajidae > Okamejei > Okamejei kenojei. The sequence continues at coordinate 38,957,664 of CM069143.1, forward strand.
ACACTTGGAAAGTCATAGTTTTACGGTATCTATTATTTTCTGTTCTCTTGCTCTGAAGATCTCTTTGTGCAATGTTCTATCTCGGGGCAGGTTCGACGCCTGTTGGACTGTAACTAAATGCTTGGAGAGAGAATTGCAGGCATGCTGCTCCAGCAGTCACTCAGCCTCAGACTAGTTCACCTTTATCTCTTCTGAAAAATGTAGTTTGTGGCCAGAAGCCTTCGGAGATCCAAACCACATTACTGAGCCTTGCTCTCCCGGCAACACTGACATATTGGATGCCTTTATCAATTCTCCGTTGACTATGTTCAAACCACAAAGGTACATGAATCAAAACAGCCTGTGGGTAACACGGAAATTAGATAAAATCAACGTCCAAATCTTTGCTTATTTACAGCCCCATGGTGGCTGTATCAACTGGGTTGTTAACATTATCATGGGGAAGCCTACCAGCTTGGAACTGCTGTTTATACCTTTACTGACTGGTTTATAAGGAGCTGAGCTGAGACTGAAATGCGGTATTAGGATATTGGTAGACATGTACTGTAACAACATGTGTCCAGTCAATGTGCAACAGAAGTCAACAAAGCCACAAGTAGAAATGTGTTATTCATTCGAGATTAAACAGATACAATCACAGTGAGTCAGAATGGAGTTTAAAAGACCCATTTTGAACTGGAGGAGAAATCAATGGCTTAACCTAAAAGTCCCATCATTCTCCAGAGCATGTCCTACATAATTACCTATTTTGGTCCAGGAGGACATTCAGCCCATTGGGGTCTATGCCAGCTTCGAGCCGAGTTCTATTCCCACTAGTTCCCTTGGGACCAATAGTTTATTTCCCCTTCTCCTTAATTCCGTTTTTTGTTTTGCACGTCACCCAATTTCCTTTTGAATATATTAGGCATAATTTCATTAGTTCATACGTTCATAAGTTATAGAACCAGAAATGGGCCATAATTGATCTTTCTTTCCCACTCAACCCCATTCTCCTGCCTTCTCCCCATAACCATTGACACCCAAACTAATGAAGAATCTGTCAATCTCCACCTGATAAATATTCATTCACTTGGCGTCCACAGCCGTCTGTGGCAATTAATTCCACAGAATCACCACCCTCTGATTAAAATTATTCCTCCTCATTGTCTTTCTAAAGTTACATCATTTATTCTGAGGCTATGGCCTCTGGTCTTAGAGTCTCCCACTAGTGGAAACATCCTCTCCATATCCACTCTATCCAGGCCTTTACGGGATATCTTATTAACCTCTAAATAACCTGCAGGACAATTTTGGAATGTGGGAGGCCACCCACATGGTCAGAAAGAATGTGGAAACTCTATGCAGACAACAACTAAGATCAGGATTGAACCTATATCTCTGAGGTTGTGAGGAAGCAATACTATCTGGGAGCACCATACCAATATCATCTACCTGAAGGGATTGAACTCTACCGCCCCAATTCCATGCCCCAACACTATCATGTGTCCAAGGGGAAAGTGAATGATATCACAGATGGTGGGCAAAAGTCAGAATTCACGGTGGGCAGTGGAGTTAATGAGTTCAGCTCCAGCAATTCACTAACAAGACAAGGTAACAAACCAAAAGGCCAAATTGTCAATGCGTTTGGGGAAAAAAAAGTGAACATAGGGAGTTAGGCAAAAGTTTAAAATGCAGAACCACAGGGTAGTCATTTCTGGATTACTGTCAGTACCACGTGCTAGTGAGGGTAGGAACAGGAAGACTGGACAGATGAATGAATGGCTGAGGCGTTGGTGCAGGGGGCTGGGAGATTCGTATTTTGGGGCTCTTGGGATCTCTTACGGGGCATAGCTGACCTGTATAAGAAGGACGAGTTGCACCTGTACTGGAGAGGGACCAATATCCTAACGGGCAGGTTTGTGAGTGCTACTGGGGAGGGTTTAAACAAGATTGGGAGGGGGACCGAATCTAATACAACAGTGAGATGGGTTGGAGGCTGCAAGTCCGGTACAGAAAACAAGTTTGCTAGACTGGATAGGCAGGGACATGGTAAAGAGTGAGGGAAGACAATTGGATTACATTACATTTATTTCAATGCTACAGGTCTCACTGATAAGGTGGGAGAATTTAGGGCATGGGTAGGTACATGGGACTAGGAGGTTATAGCCATTACAACAACCAGGTTAGGGGAGGGACACGACTGGCAGCTTAATGCTCCAGGATGCATGTATGACATGCAAGATAGAGATGGGGTAAAATGGGGGAAGTTGTTTTATTGATTAAGGAGTAGCCCAATATAGCATTACCAAAGGATGGTCCAGTGAGGCTATATGGGTGGAGCTGAGAAATAAAAAGGGGATGATCACCTTGTTGGGATTGTACTCTAGGCCTCTAAATAGTCAACGGGAATTAGAGGAATGAAGATGCCAGGCGATTGCCAACAACTGCAAGACTAATAGGGTTGTCATATTCAGAGATGTCATCTTTCAGGTATATGTAGGGAACCCTGGATGACTAAAGAAATTGAGGCTCTAGTCAGGAAAATTATGGACTGGATCAGGTATTGGCAGCTGGAGAGGTATTGGAGATTGAAGAGCATACTTAAGAAATAAATCAGGAGAGCAAAAAGGGGCATGAAATAGATTAAAGCAAATCCATAGAGATTTTGTAGTATATTAAGGGAAATGGGATAACTAGAGAGAGAATAGGGTCCAACAGAAACCAAAGTGGTCATCTATTTATCATAGGAGATGGACAAGATCCTAAATGGGATATTTCTCTTCTATTTAAGATAAGACTAGGGAAGTTGAGAAAGTTAATATTGATGTCTTGAGCACTATGGTCGAGGAGGTGCTTCATGGCCTATGATATATGAAGATAGATAAGTCTCTGTGGCCTGATCAAATGTATCCAAGGAACCTGTTGAAACCTATTGGAAGCTAAAGGAGAAATTGCAGGGGTCCTGGATGAGATATATGAATCATTAGTAGACCGGGAAAGTTGCCGGAAGACTGGAGGGTAACTAATGTTGTGCCTCCATTTAAGAAGGGCTGCAATAAAAAAAACAAATAACTATAGACCAGTAACCCTTACATCTGTGGTTAGTCATACACAGGAGATGATTCTAAGGAATAAAATATTATGCATTTTAAAAAGACAGTCGGCATAGTCAGCATAGCTTTGTGCCTGAGAGATTGTGTCTTACAAATATAATTTAATTTTTTGACGATGTAACCAAGAAGGTTGATGAAGGCAAGGACAGTAGATATAGTCTATGTGGACATCAACAAGGCCTTTGTTAGGTTCTGCATGAAAGGCTGCTCTGAAAGATTAGATTGCTTGGTCTCTTTGAAACACTAGCTAACTGAATATAAAATTGGCTTTCTGGTAGGAAGAAGAGGATGTTGGTGGAAGGTTGTTTTTGGGACTGGTGGCCTGTGACTAGTGGTGTGCCTTAGGGATCAGTACTGTGCCATTGCCGTTTGTCATCTATATCAACGATTTGTATGATAATGTACAAGGCATGATAGATAAGTTCACAGATTACACTAAAGTAGGTGGTATTGTAGACAGTGAAAATGGTTATCAAGAATTACAGCAGGATCTTGACCGTAATTGGTAAATGTGCAAGGAAAAGTGTTTAATTCAGATAAGTGTGAGGTGTTGCACTTTGGGAAGTCAGAGCAGGACAGAACATTCACAGTGAAGGTAGGGGATTATTGCAGAGCAGAGGAATCAAGAAATGCAAGGGGTTGAACGTATTTGGGGAGGTGAAGAAGTTTTTAGCATGTTGGATTTCCTCATGCAATTGAGCACAGAAGCTGGGACAATATGTTACAGTTGTACATGACATTGGTGAGGCTATACTTGGAGTATTATGTTCAGTTTTGGAAATCTGGCTGTAGGAAAGAAGCCATTATGCAGGGGGACACAGGGGAGGTCTTACAGAGGTGTATAACATCATGAAGGGAATAGATAGGGTGAGTGTACAGTGCCTCTTTTCTAAGGTAGTGGAATCAAGAATTAGAGGACACAGGTTTAACATGAGAGGAGATAGAGTTAATGGGAACCTGAGGGACAACATTTTCCCACAGAGGATGGTACGAAAAAGGAATGAGAAAGTGGTTGAAATATGTACAATAACAACATTTAAAGGAAATTTGGACAGGTACCTGGATCGGAACGGTTCAGAGAGATATGGGGCAAGCGCAGGCAAATAGGATTAGCACAGATGGACATCTTGGTCGGCTTGAATAAGGGCAGAAGAGCCTGTATGACTTTATGATTCTAAAATCAGTATAATGCAGCATGGAATTAAGGATCACTGTGAGGTTAGGAGAAGAAAAAAGATCCTAGTTGGTGCATAAATTAAAATGTCATGTATTCCTAATAAAATGTAATAGTCCTGTTAAAATCGGTTTTGATTTGGATGCCTGTCACATATACAGGATGGTTTTGATGGATTTTGTTATGAGCTGAATATCAAAATGTTCTATGGTTTTCACTAGTTTCCGGTGGAATGTAGCAGGGAACAATTATTATCACCAGCTATGTATCGATTGTCAGCAAGTTTCATTATTGTTGGTTGAGAGTGGAATCAAATTGCTTCGGATATTCCTGTTAATTAGCCGTACGGTTTCAGTGGGTTGTTCGAGTATATTCCTTGCAAATCTATGTTCTCTCAACAACAAATTGGACGAACTGATACTCCTGTGCCAAACAAAGAAGGACTGCTGTCCTGTGCTTCACCGAGACCTGGATGCATGAGTTGACCCCGGACAATGCGCTGCAACTGGCTGGCTTTCAACTACACTGTGAGCAGACCGTGAAGCGGAGGCAACGGGGAAGTCAAGAGGCAGTGGAATATGCTTCTATACTAACCAGGGCTGGTGCAGCGACAGCACGGCACGGTCTAACTTCTGTTCCTCCTAATCTAGAATCGTTTTTTTTAAAATGCAAACCCTTTTATTCTCTGAGGGAATTTACCTCTTTTATTCTCACTGACTGGAGTTTACTTCCCCCCACGAAGCCCACGAAGGCGCAAACGCAACTCGCTGACCTGGTAATGAGAGTAGAGAGTGACTTCCCGTACTCCATGGTCATTGTTTTGGGGGATTTTAACAAGGCTAACATCAGCCGAGAGATTCCAAAATACAGACATCACCTCACGGGCACGGGCGTGGGCACGGCGTCCGGACCCTGGGATCGTCGGAGAAGAGCTCCGACAGCCGGCCTGCGGCCGATAACATCCTGAAGCCGCAGTCTGCGGAGCCTCTAGCTGCGGGTGCGACATGGATTTACCATCTGGAGCCTGGGTTCCCTCGCCAGGGACAGCCAGAGAAGAGCTCCGAACGCGGGCCTGTGGCCTCCTGTAGGAAAGCACCGATTCGGGACCTCCAAGCCACAGAGTGTGTTCGACCGCCCCGACGTCGGAGTTTCAACCATCCCGACGAGAGGGCCTGTACATCGGGCCATCCGTAGCGGTGACTATGGAGGCTTATGACCCCGACCATGGGTGAACAATGGAGGAGGACTGACTGGGTCGTGGTTTGGAGCTCCAGAATGTTGGGCCGCTGCTCCAATATCGTGGAGTTGCGGTTTGGGAGAGCTTCCAACGCGGGCGGCGCTGACCGTCATCTTGGAGTCCTGGGGCCCTTTGCCGAGGACCGCCAGTGCTGAATCTCCACCCAGCACGGCCAGCGGACTTTGGGAGCCGTGGACTCTGGTAGGAGGTGGCCGACTCGGATGTCCAGGCCGCTGAGGAGGTCCAGAGCCCCGACATCAGACTTGCATCACACCGGCGAGCGGGCCTGAACATCGGGCCGCCCATAGCAGCGACTACGGAGGGCTTGGGGAGGCCCCGACCACGGGTGAACATTGGGGAACATTAGAGGAAGAGACTGACTTTGGTGCCTTCTCTCACAGTGGGAAACTTTGATTCTGCTGTGTGGGGATGTTTTATGTTCAATTCTATCAACTAGATGTGTTCTTTATTTTGAGTGTATGGCTGTATGGTGATTACATTTCACTGTGCCAACTGGCACATGTGACAAATAAATGTATCTTGTATCTTGTATCTGTACTTTGAGCCTTCCACCATAATGAAGAAAGCTGTGGTGGATGTTTGTGTTTAATTGTATTGTGTATTGTGTGTTCCTTTTTGATTGCTGCTGGCAAATTCATTTCACTGCACTTATATGTGTATGTGATGAATAAAACTGATTGATTGATTGACCTGCCCCAACAGAGAGGAGAGAAGACTCGACAATTGTTACACTAAAATTAAGAATGCATATCGCTTTACTCCCCATGCGCCTCTGGGACTCTCTGATCATTGTTTAGTTCACCTTATTCCGACCTACAGGCAGAAACTAAAATCTGCTAAAGGGCCTGTCCCACCAGCATGCGATTGCATGCGGCTAGCGCGACCTAACGTGGTCGCTTGAGCCGTCCGGCCTCGCGGGGCCGGTCCCACTTCGATCGCCGGAGGCGTATGGAGTTGTGCGGGGCTGGTCCCGACATCGCGCGGGGCTCTGAAAAACTGACAGTCCCAAAGTTCTGTGAGCCAACGGCCTGTCAGCCCGCAGCCGCATCGAGGACGTACACAGCGTCTCGACGTCGTACGCAGTGTCTTGACGTCATACGCAGCATCTTGACGTTGTACGCAGCGTCTTGAAGGCGTACGCCTAGCGCATGGTGTTGCGCGATGATGTCATTGCCCGGCGTGCCGTGGCGTGATGACGCCACCGACCGACGCCATGCGATGTCCAAATTCGGTCGGCCCGCCTCCTGCCCAGCTGATTGGTGACTATGATGTCGGGACCAGCCCCGCACAACTCCATACACCTCCACGGTTTGAAGTGGGACCGGCCCCGTGAGGCCATACGCCTCAAGCGACCACGTTTGGTCGCGGTAGACGCATGCAGTTGCATGCTGGTGGGACAGTCCCTTAAGCCTGTGGTCAGAACAATGAAAAGGTGGACAAGTGAAGGCATTGAAAACCTACAGTCCTGCTTTGACTGCACTGATTAGAATGTGTTCAGGGAAGCAACCATAAGCCTCGATGAATATACAGACACTGTGATGTCATATGTCAGCTTTTGTGAGGACAGTTGCATTACCACTAAGATCCGGATCTGGTTCAACAATGGAAAGCCCTGGTTTACAGCAGAACTCAGACAGCTCCGCCAGTCTAAAGATGAAGCCTACAGGAGCGGGACTGCAGACCTCTAAAACCCCCCACTCCTCGGACAATCAACTTGAATGAGTTCTACTGGAGGTTTGAATGACAGAAACATAACCCCGGTACCCCCTCCCCCACTCCCCAATCATCACTTCACACCTACTCACAGCCTGACTCCAGTTGGCAGATACTGGGCCCTCGTCCACTACTCACGCCCTCCTTGCTGCCCAACATCAGTCTGGTCACTTCTCCATCACCAACAATAGAAATTGAGGAGGTGGAAAAGCTATTCAGGAGACAGAAAAAACAGAAATCTCCAGGACCGGACAATGTTTCCCCCTCTACCCTCAAGCTCTGTGCCGAACAACGGGCACCAGTCTATACAGACATTTTCAATCAGTCCCCGCAAATCTGCACTGTCCCTGCCTGCTTCAAAGTCTCCACTATTGTGCATGTACCCAAAAAGCACTGGTCTTAATGACTACAGGCCTGTCGCATTGACCTCTATAATCATGAAAACACTGAAAGAATTGTGTTGGCCCACCTGAGAAGTATCACAAACCCCCTGCTGGACCCCCTGCAGTTTGCATACCGGGCCAATAGATCAGTGGATAACGCAGGTAACCTAGGCCAGCATTTCGTCCTCCAGCACCTGGCCACAAACTCTTTAAAGTACTTTCCTCTGTAAGGCGACTCCGGTCTGTCAAAGCCGCCACAGCCAGACATAAAAACAGCTTTTTTTCCACGAGCAGTACAACTGCCAAAATTCTGCAGCCTCTTTTTGCACTAGTACTTTATTTCATATGTTTAAATTATAATGTTTTATTTTTAATTATCGACTGTATATAGTGTTGTTATGCTTGCGAGTAAAGCACCGAGGCAAATTTCTTGTATATGTACGTACTTGGCAAATAAAATTTATTCAATTCAATTGATATTAGTTATTACTGGAGCAAATACAGTTGGGGCTGATCTTCAATTTGATTTGCTGTGCTCTCGTGAGCTGCTCCTGGAACATCTAGTTTAACATCTACTGCTTAATATCAAAAGGCCAAACCACAGCAACATCTGTATAATCACATTTGCAAACCACATCCAATCCAACCTCAAATGATCAAATGTCATGTGCTCAGAATTTTATGTGAACTAGTGTGATATAATGGCATAGCTGTTAATGCTGGTTCAGTTTCAGTGCATTGTATTTGAGCCCATCCACGTGAAGTCTACCTATTTTCCCTGGGACCCCAAGTGCTTTGTTTTCCTCAAAAGCATATTGACGGGTAGGTTGCGTAGGAAAGAACGTCAGATGCTGGTTTAAATTGAAGGTAGACACAAAAATCTGGAGTAACTCAGTTGGTCAGGCAGCATCTTTGGAGAGAAGGAATGGGTGACAGACCTGAAACATCACCTATTCTTTCTCTCCAGAGATGCTGCTTGACCCGCTGAGTTACTCCAGCATTTTGTGTCTACCTTTGTGTAGGTTAATTGGCTACTGTAACTTATACCTGGTGGAGGTGGGTGACAGGAGAATCAGGGGGAGTTGATGGGTTTGTGAGAGAGAATAGGTTGCAGGGAAGCTAACTGGGGTAATGGGATTGTTCTGAGAGCTGGAATAGACCCAGTGGTCTTCTCGTCATGAGGAAAAATGATAACGCACGGTGAGAATATTCCAGAATGTCTCCACTCAGAGCTGGCAATCCTGGTGTACGAAGGTGAATGCTGAATCCTGCTCTTGCTTTGGGGTATAACATGATGGTGCAGCTGATAGAAAATACCAGAGACCCTAGTTCAATCCTGACCTTGGATGCTTCATATACGGAGTTTGCACGTTCTTCCTGTGACCGCTTGCGTTTCCTCCCACATTCCATGGATGTGTGGGTTCGTAGGTTAATTGGCCTCTGTAAATTGTCCCCATTGTATAGGGAATGAATGAGAAAGTAGGATTACAGAAGTAGAGTGAGTCACGGGGGATCGATGATGAGCATGGACTTGGTGGCCAAAGGTTCTGTGTCCATGCTGTATCTCTAAACTAAACTAAACACAAAATCTTTGTATGCAACCAGTGGATAATTATTCGGTTTCAGTTTATAAAGGGCATGTTTAAGATACATTATATCATGTCCTATTCATCTTGAAGCAAATGCTCAATTGCCCACAGCTGACCTCCTCTCTGCCCTGCTGATATGGCTCATTGAAGAGGAGTTACCATCTAATTACAATAGATCACTTTGTTAATGACTTGCTTTAAACAGAAACTATATTTCTTCATCAGATTCTATGAATGCTAAGGACAAGTGGCGATAGGTTCAAGAGCAACATCACTTAAGTAAGTGCCTTTCAAAAGCTTACTGACAATATGGCGCATCTTGAGCAACTTGCTGCAGTTGTTTTGTTTTCTCCTGGTAATTCAATCAACCCTTTGACCTCGAAAACAAATCACTGTGTTACTGGTGTGAAAACTTTGATTCTCATTCCCCACTGTAGCGCACTTGATCATCAAGTGACATTTGCCTATTGATCATTGCGATATTAGTTGATTGTAAGCATAGGCATTTTATGAGTCAGCAAATCAGAAGAGCCCAGGCTACATTAATTAATTTCAATAATGTTTAACTATTGTTACTGATTCAGAAGCAGGGATATAAGTAGCCAATATCAGTAGATCATTAGGTCAATAGATCTGAAGAAGGGTTTTGACCCGAAAAGTCATCCATTCCTTCTATCCAGAGATGCTGCCCGTCCTGCTGACTTACTCCAGCTTTTTGTGTCTATCACCAGTAGATCAATATCAGTATTCCTCTCAAATTGATTAGTAGATTGGGATTCCTTTGGATTGTTTTAGTATATGCATTTGGACTATTGAACTATCAATCAATCTCATTGTTTAAAGCTATTTCAGTTAAATACCTCCTACCAGCCTTTAATGATATAAAGTAGAAGAAATAGCAACATGAATTTGAATAACACTTTGACCCCGTCTGTCTTTCAGGAAGGTGTTGGTCTCAACTCTCACTTTCCAATTCGTCCCCCATGAATCTTAACTTCTTTATGCTCCAAAAATGTGTCCATCTATTGATGAACATGTGCAGTGACTCAACTTCATGGCTCTCTGGGGTGGAGAATTCCAATGATTCATAACCCTCTGAGGGAAGAACGTCCTCCATATCTCCATCCTAATGTTTCCCATCATTCTAATCGACCATGGTAACATTCATCATTCACTTATTTAATCTCCATAAAGCGTCATTAACCGATGTTTACAACCCAAATGCAGAACACTTTAGTCATGTCAAGCTTCTGTGGCAGTGATAAAGGTGAGCTGTTTTTTATTAAAATAACAGGATGGTGCCAATTCCATTATCAATCTGAGACAGGCATCCTTGATGTTTGTCATGCCCAGGGCAGTCAGCACTCCTGTAGCTTTTTTTGTTTTTAAATTAAACTACAGGTGATAGGTGGGATCGGCAGTGCAGAACTCACCAGGAAAATGGCATCAGTACCCATTCACTGTGTGGTCACTGACAGGGTTAAAATCCAGGTTTCAGATTTTGCACTTCCTCCTAACTCATTGATTCCTAGAGCACCAAAAGTTTAGGATTTCTCAATCACTGCAGATTTCCTTCCACGAAAAATTGAGAGACATTTGACACCCATATTTGGTGCATCGAACGATCACTTCATGAATCCATAAGAAATGGGAATTGGAAGTAGATCATTTGTCCTCACTGGGCTGCTTTGACATTCAAACACTCAAAAACCTTGATTCCTCCATTACATTCAATCTCCATCTATCTCACTTCTGAATATATTCATGAATTAAACCTTCACATTTTTCCAGGGCAAGACGTTCTAAAGACATGCAACACTTTGAGTGAAGAAATCCATCTTCATCTCAGCCTTAATTGGGCACCTTCCCCCTTTTCTGACATTATGTTTATTTTTCTTAACACCAGTAGGCACAGGGCCAACTTGTTCCACCTTTCCTCAGAAGGCAATCCCACCATATCTGGGATCAACCAGGTGAACCGTTAGTGAGTTTGTCTCAATTAATAATATATCCTCTTACAAAGGAGACCAAAACTATCCACAGTACTCTATATGTAATCCCTGCAACATCTTGTATGTTTGTCTTAAAACTTCTTACTTCCATTCTCTAACCTGCTTAAAATAAAATACAACTTTCACCTAGCCTCTTGATTACCTATTGCATCTGTATGCATGTTTTTTGTATCTCATATACAGGGACCCCTAAATCCCCCTTTTGTGCTGCAGCTTTCCACAGTCTTACTCCATCTAAATAATAATCCACTTAGTTGTTCTTCCATCCAAAGAGTACAACATAATCTTTTCTCACTAAATGCCATTTGGCATTTTTTTTTTGCCGAATCACTCAACCGATCAATATTTCTTCATAAATTATCTCACTTTCGCTTTGACTGAGTATGGGCTTTCTCTTAATTACCCCATCTTTTAGCAAAAAAAATGTCAGTATCTTTTAAATAAAGCAAGAGCTAATAGCTTGTCTTCTGCATGATTTAAGGCATTTTGCATTCAGTTAAGCATTTACTACTTATAATGTCAGGACCACCCTTTAAAAGTCTGATCTTAACTACAGCAAGCCAGCTGAAGGCTATAGTATACCATAAGAAGGAACGGTTCAGGCAGCATCGCTGGGGTGAAAGAATAAGCGCAGACTGGGCGATCATTTTGCTGAACACCTTCGCTCAGTCTGCCGTGACTCAGTCTGGAAAAGGGTCTCGACCCGAAACGTCACCTTTTCCTTTTCTCCAGAAATGCTCCCTGACCCGCTGAGTTACTCCAGCTCTGTGTGTCTATTTACAGTATACCATGTCATTGGAGCAAAGTGCTTAGAGTGGCTACTTGGGATCTGCCTCATGTATCCTGAGAGTCAACAGCCTGAGAGCCCCATAAGCTTCAGGAATAAAGATGAATACGTTGATGACATTGGTTTGTTCAAGCAAATCTTATTGATCTTAAAAATCACTGACCACCACAATAATGCTCTCTTTCTTGTAGTTGGCTATTTGAGCAGCGGGTTACACTTGTATATTGAAATAATGGATCTATTTAATGCATTTGAGTGAGACGGTGCATTTGAATGAGACTGATTCAAAGCCAATGCTAATGGATTGTTTCGATCAGGAATCCATGTTATGAACTGATTGGCATGGTCACAATCACAGCTGGAGCCCTTTCTCATTTTCCACTTGCATCGTAAGTGACTGTATCATCTTTGGCCCATAGTCAAGATCTCAAAGCAGACCATCTGTTTCACCGCAGGGATTGTGTAAAATTACTTCTTCTGAATCTATCAGAAGGATTTGAACAAATTCTTCTTCAGTAGCGCATTTATAGCTGAGGATACTTTGATTTTCTGACAAAGATGTTGAATCCTTTGGGCAGCACGGTAGTGCAGCGGTAGACCTGCTGCCTTACAGAACTTGCAGTGCAGGAGATCCGTGTTCGATCCCGACTACGGATGCTGTCTGTACGGAGTTTGTATGTTCTCCCCATGGGTGTTCTCCGAGATCTTCGGTTTCCTCCCACATTCCAAAGGTATGTAGGTTAATTGGCTTGGTGAATGTGTAAATTGTCCCAAGTGTGTGTAGGATAGTGCTAATATGCGGGGATCGCACTTCGGTGCGGACTGGGTGGACTGAAGGCCCTGTTTTTGCCCTGTTTCTCTAAACTAAACTAAACTAAACTAAACTTTGACAACTCTTCCTGAATGACTCATGCTGAAAGGGGATTACTCATTCATCCTTGCTCCACTGATGGAAGTGGAAGAGGCATTATAGAAGCACTATAACAAAGCGCATTCCATGCTGCACACACTCTGGCCTTCTTTGAAAAAATTAATGCAAAGCCCTTAATATTTCCATGTTATTCTCCCACATGATCAGGTAGATCAGTTGCACACTAAATTTCAAATAATGTTTCATGCATTGTTTTTTCATATTAATTATACATTGCAGTGTTTGACCTTAATCTGGCAACAGTGGAATCTGCAAATATTATTAGTCCTTTTCCATCTATGTACATGGTGATAACACAATGGCTCAGAGGACCGGGTCTCAGAGGGCTGGACAGAAAGTCCAGAGATGTGAATTCAAAGTTGGTAGCTGTGGAATTTAAATTCAATTAATAATCTGTAATAAAAGAAAAACTAGCCTTAGTTGTGATGACCACAACACGATGGAATTGTCATCAAAAACATCAATTTGGTTCATGAATGTCCCTCCGGTGAAAAAAAGTCAGGTATTAATATAGATCAATTAACCAATTTGGGTGCTGCAATAAAAAAAATCAATTCATCAATTTGGATCCTGCAAAATAAAACCAGGGGACATAGGTTTGAGTTGAGGAAGGGAGGAAGGATTTAATAGTAACCTGAGGGTTAACTTTTATTCACACAAATGGTGATGGGTGTATGGACCGAGCTGCCAGGGAAGGTAGTTGAGGCAGTTACTATCGCAACGTTTAAGAAATATTTGAACAGATACAATGATAGGATAGGTTTAGAGGGATTTAGGCCAAATGCAGGCAGGTGGGACTAATGCAGCTGGGACAAGTTGGGAAAAGGGGCCTGTTTCCATAATGTATGACACTATGGCTCTAGCTGGCAACCTGCATTTTTGACTTCAGTTTTTCAAATTGCCCAGCGTGGCACCCTGTTTTGAGGCACTGAGGGCGGAGAATAAATGCCTGTTTTGCCAGCAATGCCCACATCCTTAAAAAAAAACCCATTTGGTGACAACTCAAAACCTGTTGCTACATGCACTCCAACATCACAGTGGGATGATATGGTCAATAGTTGCACCAAAACAAGGGATGCCCCTGGATCAAATCATATGTGCTGGATTTACATATTCCCAGTGGGACTGTAAAATGGGTATTTCATTTTCCAATAACAGCACTTCCTGTCCACAAGTGTTGAAAATTAGTGTCTCCAAGAGGGGTTTGGTGAGAGATTGTCCCATCTGTTGCCATTGAATCTATGACAACTGACAGAATAATTGATGATGAGCTCAACATTGAAAAGATTGGTGGCATGCTCAGATGCCTTACAGCGCCAGAGATCCGGGTTCAACCCCCACTACGGGTGCTGTCTGTATGGAGTTTGTACGTTCTCCTCATGACCACGTGCATTTTCTCCCACATTCCAAAAGACGTACAGGTTTGTAGGTCAATTCGCTTGGTATAAATGTAAAATTGTCCCTAGTGTGTGTAGAATAGTACAATAGTTAGTGTGTGGGGATCGCTGGTCCGTGTGGACTCGGTTGGCCAATGGGTCTGTTGCACGCTCTATCTCTAATGTAAACTAAACAATACAAGATAATTGGATGGATATTTTATCAAGTGGCCAGTGGGTTGAGAGAAATAAGCAGTAAATATTAGCAAAAAAGCATCAAACATTGCATTGTTTCCTCTGCCTCATGAAGATAAGTTACATCAAGTTTTTTTTAAATTGAACAAGTATGGTAAAGGACAGATACATGGCGAAAGTCATGTTTGCAGCAACATCGCAAGCACCTGAAAACACACTCAAATATAAATTAGACAGTTATATATAAATTACACAACATTTCTACAAGGCAGTGAAAAGAAAAAACTGCAAAAAAGACGATATCAGTGCAAAACCCAGTTGGGTGAATCAAGTGGTGACAGAAAAAACTGCCAGTATTGGAATTCTGAGCAAAATACAAAGTGCAGGGGTAAATCAGTGAGTCAGGCAGCATCTGTGAATGTTATGAACAGGTGACATTTCGGATTGTGCCCCCTATCTCCCTCTCTGATCCCTTTTGTACTGACACCCATTTCTTCAACTATCCCCGTCCCTCTACTGTCCCTCCTCCTCTATCCCTGACATCTATGCCTTTGTTTAGCTTAAAGGGCCTGTCCCACTTGGCCGTCATTTGCGCCTCATTTACGCGTCATATGAAAAATAGGTCGACGCGTTGTGACGCACGGGTAGCGTGTGGGTAGCGCGGGACGGGCGCATGGAGAGGCGTGGAGGACCATGGAATTGCGTGCGGTATCGTGCGGATCTCCAGGATTTCATGCTGCACGAAATCCTCGTACGCCACCTGCGTGACGTATCGCGTACGCACGCTGATGCATTGGGTACGCACTCTGACGTATTGGCGTCGCACGCTGCGTTCCGACATCTCACGTGTATCGCGTGGTGATGCATGGTCACGTCACCATGCGTAACCATGCATCGACACGTACCGCAGGGTATTCTAATTACGTCGTGCGAACCAGACGGCATGATGATGCGTGATTTGCGTGGGATATCATGCGTAATGACGCGTTGACTTATTTTACATATGACGCGTAAATGAGGCTCAAATGACGGCCAAGTGGGACAGGCCCTTTACATTTCACTCCTTTTCTCTATATATGTGACACCTTTATGTTTCTTTTTCATCTCTTGCCATTGTCACTTACTCAACCGCTTGCTAATGAAACCCTCACTCATTTCAATCCACCTTGCTAGGTTTTGTCTCATCCACATCTCTCTTTCACAGCTTTCTCCCTCCCCCTCTACAACAAACAGTCTGCAGACAAATCTTGACCCAAAACATTGCCTATCCATTCCCTCCATAGAAGCTCCTCCAGTACTTAGTGTTTTACTTAGGAAAAGACAAGTTCATGGTAGTGTAAGAGATGGTCTGTGGTGTTCTGTTGCTGAAATATGATTAGTGTTGTGCAAGTCGTTTCAAGAACCTGATTGTTGTAAGAAAGTAACTGTACCTGAACCTGGTGGGTGTGAGACTTTGAGGTTCTGTGTCTGCCCGATGGTAACAGTGAGAAGAAGGCAAGGCCAGGATGGTGGGCCTGTTTAATGACAGATTCCACTTTCTTGAGGCAACGTCCCATGGAGATACTTTCAATGGTGGGGACGGCTGTGCCGATGTTTCCAACTAATTTGAGTCCACCATTCCCTGTAGCCTCTTGCACCTTTCTTGCAATCATAGAGTCATAGAGCAATAGAGAATTACTGCTTGGAAATTAGGCCCTAACTACAAACAACTCTCCATCTCTTGAAGAGACTGATATCACAGAATGACTCACCACTAAAGGAGGCCATTTGGATTATAGGCTGTACAAGGGAATCATTGCTCAGGTGCTGCTTGAAATACTGAATTTGATATTTCACATTTTTGTGATAATTTGCATCTTCCTGCCAATTCTTAGAGAATCTGAAGGTCTTGATCACATTTCAGAGACATCAATAAAAGCCAGCAGCACAGTGGCGTAGCGGTAGAGCTGCAGCCTTACAGTGCCAGAGACCCGGGTTTGATCCTGACTACGGGTGCTATCTGTATGGAGTTTGTACATTCCCCCCTTTTCTCCAAGATCTTCAGTTTCCTCCCACACTCCAAAGACGTACAGGTTTGTAGGTTAATTGGCTTGGTATCAATGTAAAAATGTGTCTAATGTGTGTAGGATAGTGTTTGTGTGCAGAAACACCTGGTCAGTGGGGCTGAAGGGCCTGTTTCTCCGCTGTTTCTGAAAACTAAACCTAAACTGAAAGGATTATCATCAAAGAGGCAAAAACTGGAATAGTTGAACTCTAACTCAAGGAAGAAGGAATGTATGTGCACAAAACTCCAACAGGAATATACAAACTCGAGCATTTTAGTAGCACCACCTTCTCATGCACGCAATAACTGGTTAGCACGCAGCAATGAGCTTTTCACCATACCTCGGTACATGGCCATAAACTAAGTTGAAACTGAAATATGTTGAAGACAAATTTACAGCAAAACTGCAAGTTAGTTTAATGTTTTTATAAGTTGTACGTTATTGATTTTCAGCAATAGAACCAAAGGCAATAGAAGTGCCTTGTTCGTTACTAACAGCTCTCTCTAAAAGCTTTCATAACTTTCTATGTCTGGGCTATAGAAAGAGAAATGATAAAATCAGGTGAAGCACATTGCAAGTTAACCATCAAAATAAAACTAGAAAGGAAATATAATGAGGTCAAAACCCTTTGCATTGATACTCAACTCTAGCAGCATGTGGAGCTTAAATGAACAAGCCTCCCCAACCAGATGAACCATCCTGTTCACAAAGTGTTTGCAAGAGAGATGATAAATATCATCAACACGTATAAATCCACCTCTCACAATTAAGAGCTTGATTTAAATTGGTCTCAACCTGAAACGTCACCCATTCCTTCTCTCCAGAGATGCTGCCTGTCCCGCTGAGTTACTCCAGCATTTTGTGTCTATCTTCGGTGTGAACCAGCATCCTTCCTACACATTGATTTAAAATAGAATGTGCAGACCTTTCTCTCTCCAGTCTCAGAGAGGCAAGTGTCTTTCCCTGCATTCCTCAGGTGCCAAACAGCACAGTTGCAATCCTGCTTCAGTCACGATCATAAAGAAATCTTTGTTCTTTACCCTACTGTTTGACAGGTCGAAGTTCTCCAGCCAACAACCACCCCTCCTGATTGCCAACAAAGCCCTTCATTGGTCTACAGTTATTCATCCATCTTCCTGCCAATTTAACCTGTCAATTTAGACCATAGTTGAATTCCAGAGGGAAGATGGCATTGACTGCTCATGATATAAATGTGATATTTGAGTGTGGCATTACGAAGCCATGGTAGAACTAAAGTGAATGGGCATCAAGAGGAAAATGGTTTGACTCATATATTATACAAAGGAGGTTGGTTGTATTTGTTGAATGTCAGTCATCCCATCTCTAGAACACTGGTTCAGTGTGGCTGCTGTGTGTGCTATCATCATAATGTACTGCAGTAACCCGCTGAGGCTAAAGAAGGGTCTCAACCTGAAACATCATCCATTCCTTCTCTCCAGAGATGCTGCCTGAGCCACTGAGTTACACCAGCTTTTTGTGTCTATCTGAGGCTACTCCAAACACGCATCAGAAACCCTCCACCACCAAGAGAACAAGGGCAGCAGGTGCATGCGAACAGCACCTCCAGATTCCCCAGCAAGTTTCACACAATGGTAATTTGGAGGTTTGACCCTGGCCCTTCATCACTGCTGGGTCTAACTCCTTGAACTCCCTAGCTAATGGCACTGCATGAGTGCTTTTATCAAAAGGATTGTAATAGTTTAACAAGGATGCTAGTTAGCACCTTTTGATTTGATTATATAATGGGTAATAAATGTTAACATTGCCCACATCCTAAAAGATCAATGCATTAAAAAAAGGTTGGGCAAAATTGTTACGTTCAGCAGGCTAACAGTTTCAGTGCATCGCCAGCTTTGCATTGTCACAGTCTCCCCACCTCCTTGTTAATAGTAAGGCCTATGTCCATACCTGCTACTAGATGGTCTCCATAGTTTAGGCTGAGCAACCAGCTTTGGCAGGCTACTGAACCGCGGATATCACCAGAGCCAAATTCAATCCTCCCCTCGTCCAATATCCACATGTGAACACCATCCAGTAGGGATCACTGAGTGTTGTTCAGGATCAGGAAGCCTTATTAATTATTTTTTTCCACCTCTCTGGCTCAGTAGTTTTAGTAACCCTACTTCACCCTGCCCAGTCTTGGCACGTCAGGAAGACCACAACTGACATCGCTCTCCTCTGTATGATTCAGTAGCGTTTCGATTGGCCCAGTTGCTCAAGAGCCCACAGGGACCACAATGTTTTCATTTCAATGTGATTATCAACATGACGAATAACTTGTGGTTTTCATGGAAAGATGGAATTGTGGAAACAATCACCAAAACGCCAGTAAAGGTTTGGAAAATCCCACATCATAAAAACACAAATGAGCATATTCAAATAAATGAAACTTTACCGAAATTAGCTTCTGCACAACATTGACATAGCAGTTGAAAGGCACACATTGACAGCACATGGAGCTGCAGTCTAAGATGCCCAACTGTTTCCAGAATTTTGTTTGATCAGTATGGCTTCTTGTGTGGCTGTGAATATTTTTACCGAGTCAAAACTGTGGTTTCCTGAAATTATTGACACTAATTTTATGTTGAGAACGGTATAATTTGTAGTGTGTGTGTGTAAGAGCAGCCTCAAGATCTCGGTTATAATCACAAAACAACAACTTGCAATTCTTGCATTCCTGTGGTATTTTTAATATAGAAAGTCTTCCAATTCACATCTTAACAAATGGTTGGAGTGGGTGTGGAGAGTCGTACATTCAGAGAGTCATGGAGCTATATGGTATGGAAATAGGCCCTACAACTCACCTTGCCGATGTCAACCAGGTTGGCTTACAGGGCTACTGGTGCCTGCATTTGGCCCCAAGCCCTCTAAACTTCTTATATCCATATACCTGCCCAAATGTTTTATAAAAGTCATAGTTGTATCCACTTCTTTAGTTTCCCCTGGTAGCTAATAACTTCCGAATGAATAAGTTGCCCCTGAGGTCACTCTTATGCCCCTGTCCCACTTAGGAAACCTGAACGGAAACCTCTGGAGACTTTGCGCCCTACCCAAGGTTTCGACCATTAGGGAGACTGACAAAAACCTCCACGAAACGCACGGAAACCTTGGATGGGGCGCAAAGTCTCCAGAGGTTTCCGTTCAAGTTTCCAAAGTGGGACAGGGGCATTAAATCTCTTCCTTTTCTCCTTAAGTCTATGCTCTCTAGTTTTAGAACCCTCTACGCTGAGAAAACGATTGTGAGCTTTCATTCTATCTATGCCCCTCTTGAGCCCCCGACACTCCAAAGAAAAATGTCTCAGTGTATCCAACTTCTCTCTAGAACTCAAGCCCACAAGCCCAGGTAACATCCTAGTGAATCTCTGCTGTACTCTTTCCAACTTAAACCCCTGTCTCACTGTGCGAGTTGGCCCACGAGTGACCCCGAGTTTTCACTCGTGGTGATCACGTAGCGGGAACGTCGGAACTCGCACGAGCAACTTATCGACTCGTGGCGCTAACGGCAGGTACTCGGGAAACTTGTTAACTCGTGAAAAAAATCAAACATGTTTGATTTTTTCCACGAGTCAAATTAACTGTTCAAGTTAAAAATGGAAACATTTAAACTCGTTGTAATAACGTAGTGGCCCCGTGCGTTTATCTTAGTGTCTCGTGAGTCTACCGTGGGAAGTTTAATAATCTGTTCTTTTGCTCGAGTAAAGACTGAACCAAAGATAGACACAAAATGCTGGAGTAACTCAGCGGACCAGGCAGCATCTCTGGAGAGAAGGAATAGAGTCGAGACCCTTCTTCAGACTTACCCGAAATGCCACCCATTCCTTCGCTCCAGAGATGCAGCCTGTCCCGCCGAGTTACTCCAGCATTTTGTGTCTATCTTCGGCCTTTCTGCCACTTGTCCTTTATTACTGAGGCGCCTGCCCCGTGGCTTCACTCTGTCTCAATGAACGGCTTAAAGACCTGCCGAAGGGGCAGGGTGGGATGTGTCCACGTGTGATGCTCCATCCACCCCCCCGGGGCCGAGAGTGTGGGATTGGGAAGGAACTGCAGATGCTGGTTCACACCGGAGATAGACACACACAATGCTGGAGTAACTCGGCGGGACAGGCTGCATCTCTGGAGCGAAGGAATGGGTGGCATTTCGGGTAAGTCTGAAGAAGGGTCTCGACTCTATTCCTTCTCTCCAGAGATGCTGCCTGGTCCGCTGAGTTGTGTGTGTGTGTGTCTCTCTCCCTCTCTGTCTATCTATTTGTATCTGTGTGTGTGTCTGATGTCGGGTCCCGGTGGCCGCTCAAAGTCACCCGAGCTGCTTCATTCCTCTGAAGTGGTGGCCAGCTGCTGTCTGTGTGTATCTCTCTCTCTCTATGTGTGTGTGTGTGTCTCTCTCTCTCCCTCTCTGTCTATCTGTGTGTATCTGTGTGTGTGTCTGCTGTCGGGTCCCGGTGGCCGCTCAAAGTCACCCGAGCTGCTTCATTCCTCTGAAGTGGTGGCCAGCTGCTGTCTGTGTGTATCTCTGTGTGTGTGTGTGTGTGTGTGTGTGTGTGTGTGTGTGTGTGTGTGTGTGTGTGTGTGTGTGTGTGTGTGTGTGTGTGTGTCTCTCCCTCTCTGACTATCTGTGTGTATCTGTGTGTGTGTGTGTGTGTGTGTGTGTGTGTGTGTGTGTACTGTCGGGTCCCGGCGGCCGCTCAGTCACCCGAGCTGCTTCATTCCTCTGAAGGGGTGGCCAGCTGCTGTCTGTGTGTATCTCTCTCTCTATGTGTGTGTGTGTGTATGTGTGTGTGTGTGTGTGTCTCTCTCTCTCCCTCTCTGTCTATCTGTGTGTATCTGTGTGTGTGTCTGCTGTCGGGTCCCGGTGGCCGCTCAAAGTCACCCGAGCTGCTTCATTCCTCTGAAGTGGTGGCCAGCTGCTGTCTGTGTGTATCTCTCTCTCTATGTGTGGGTGTGTGTCTCTCTCTCTCCCTCTCTGTCTATCTGTGTGTATCTGTGTGTGTGTCTGCTGTCGGGTCCCGGTGGCCGCTCAAAGTCACCCGAGCTGCTTCATTCCTCTGAAGTGGTGGCCAGCTGCTGTCTGTGTGTACCTCTCTCTCTGTGTGTGTGTGTGTGTGTGTGTGTGTGTGTGTGTGTGTGTGTGTGTGTGTGTGTGTGTGTGTGTGTGTGTGTGTGTGTGTGTGTGTGTGTGTGTGTGTGTGTGTCTGCTGTCGGGTACCGGCGGCCGCTCAATGTCAGTCACCCGGGCTGCTTCCTTTTTTAAAATTATTTAAAATAGAGATCCATTGCAAAAAAGTATTTAAAAACATAAAACAACAAGAAATGCTTGGTTACTGGAGGATGCGCATTTTCCCATCCGCGCTGAAATAACTCAAAACCACAGGATGGAGATGTATTTTAACATTGTTGCTTTATTAAAACATACCTTCATTCACGGTTGGCTCAAGAGTAACGGGAGAGGAACTTGCTAACTCGGGAGAGGAACTAGGAACATCGCAGCAATGACATACCCGTGGGAACTCGTATTACACACTTGATCATAAACTTGCAGTCTCGTGCACAGCCACGAGTCTGTCACTCGGGGTACCTCGTGGGTCAACTCGCACAGTGAGACAGGGCCATTAATGAAATTGTCCTCATTAATGGATGACCAGAAATGCATAGATTATTCTAAATATTTAATCTACATTTTTCTCTGGTTTTGTGTTCCTGATTGCAGTACCTTTAGTTCCTTGTATTAAGGGTACTTAATTGTCTTATGTACCGACAACAGAACAATTAAATGTTGCAGCAGCATAACATCCCTGCTACACGCAATACACATGGATAGTATGTATTAAACAAACAAAAAAAATGCAATAAATTAGTAACCACAATACTAGTGCACATATCCCAGTCTTTAGTCCACCCAAAGGCAGTTTATAGAAATTCATAGTTGAGATTAGTGTTGTTTAGTGTTCAAGTTTTTTTTTTTGTTGAATCTGGTGATCAAAGATTTTAGACTCCTATATTTTATTCCTGATGGTAGGTGTGAAATGAGAGTGTGGCCATGGTGATGTGGGTCATATCTGATATGTGATATCAGCTGTTTTTTTGAGGCAGCGTCTCCTATAGATCATATCAGTGGTGGGGAGATCAGTTACCTATAATGGATTGGGCAGTGTCTACCTCTCTCTGTAGTCTCCTTCATTACTGTTTCTTTGTGTTAGTGAACCAAGCCATGATTTAATGGAAGCCATGATACCGCCAGTTAGTTTGCTTTCTACTGTACACATATAGAAGTTAAAGAGAGCATTTGTACACATTCCAAATTTCCTCAATCTTCTAAGGAAAGGAGGCATTGATTGGCTTTCTTGGAGATTGCATCAATGTGCTGTGCCCAGGATAGATCTTCAGAGATCTTCAAGCCCAGGAATTTGAACTTGTTGACTCCCTCCACCTCCAACTCATCTATGAAGGCATTTTAATGGAACCTCAGCTTACGCCTTGTAAATTCAACAATCAAACCCTTGGGATTGGTGATGTTGAGAGCAAAATTGTTGTTCTGGCACCATTTATTCAGATTTTCAATCTCCCACCTATTCTGTGACTCATCATTGCCTATTATTTGTTCACAAATTTTTCGGCGAAGTTAAAGACGATATTGGGATTGTGTCTGATTACATATTCATTTGTATAGCATTAGCAGAGCAGGGGATTGAGTGCACAGCCTTAAGGTGCTCCTGCGGGGATAGGTATTGAGGGAGAAATTTTGTTTATCTTATAGAAACTTACAAAATTCTTAAGGGGTTGGATAGGCTAGATGCAGGAAGATTGTTCCCGATGTTGGGGAGGTCCAGAACAAGGGTTCACAGTCTAAGGATAAGGGGGAATTCCTTTAGGACCGAGATGAGGAAAACATTTTTCACACAGAGAGTGATGAGTCTCTGGAATTATCTGCCACAGAAGGTAGTTGAGGCCAGTTCATTGGTTATATTTAAGAGGGAGTTAGATGTTGCCCTTGTGGCTAAAGGGATCAGGGGGTATGGAGAGAAGGCAGGTACAGGATACTGAGTTGGATGATCAGCCATGATCATATTGAATGGCGGTGCAGGTTCGAAGGGCCGAATGGCCTACTCCTGCACTTATTTTCTATGTTTCTATGTTACGAATTCGTACTGATTGTGGTTTGGCAATGAAAAAGTCAAGGATCCAGTTGCAAAGGGATGAACAGAAACCCAGTTCTCTGAGTCTGATAATAAGCTTTATAGGGGATGGCGATGTAGAACACTGTTGTGGAGCTGTTGTCAATAAACAACAGCCAGACATATATATGTGTCCAAATGGTCCAGACCAGAGCGAAGAACCAACAAGATCACATGTGTAGGAAGGAACTGCAGATGCTGGTTTAAACTGAAGAAGGACAAAATTGTGGAGTAACTCAGCGGGACAGGCAGAATCTCTGGAGAGAAGGAATGGGCTATGTTTTGGGTTTCGACACAAAACGTCACCCATTCCTTCTCTCCAGAGATGCTGCTCGTCCCGCTGAGTTACTCCAGCATTTTGTGTCTATCTTCAGCAAGATCACATCCCCCATTGATCTGCAATGCCTTTGAACTCAATAGTGTTTTAGACAATAGACAATAGGTGCCGGAGTAGGCCATTCGGCCCTTCAAGCCAGCACCGCCATTCATAGACATAGAAAATAGGTGCATGAGTAGGCCATTCGGCCCTTCGAGCCTGCACCGCCATTCAATATGATCATGTCTGATCATCCAACTCAGTATCCTGTATCTGCCTTCTCTCCATACCCCCTGATCCCTTTAGCCACAAGGGCCACATCTAACTCCCTCTTAAATATAGCCAAAGAACTGGCCTCAACTACCTTATGTGGCAGAGAATTCCAGAGACTCAGCACTCTCTGTGTGAAAAATGTTTTCCTCATCTCGGTCCTAAAGGAATTCCCCCTTAACCTTACACTGTGACCCCTTGTTCTGGACCTCCCCAACATCGGAAACAATCTTCCTGCATCCAGCCTGTCCAACCACTTAAGAATTTTGTAAGTTTCTATAAGATCCCCCCTCAGTCTTCTAAATTCTAGCGAGTACAAGCCGAGTCTATCCAGTCTTTCCTCATATGAAAGTCCTGACATCCCAGGAATCAGTCTGGTGAACCTTCTCTGTACCCCCTCTATGGCAAGAATGTATTTCCTCAGATTTGGAGACCAAAACTGTACGCAATACTCCAGGAGTGGCCTCCCCAAGACCCTGTACAACTGCAGTAGAACCTCCCTGCTCCTATACTCAAATCAATTTGTGATGAATGCTAACATTCCATTCGCTTTCTTCACAGCCTGCTGCACCTGCATGCCTACTTTCAATGACTGGTGTACCATGACACCCAGGTCTCGTTAAATCTCCCCTTTTCCTAATCTGCCACCATTCAGATAATAGTCTACCCTCCTGTTTTTGCCACCAAAGTGGATAACCTCACATTTATCCACATTATACTGCATCTGCCATGCATTTGCCCACTCACCCAGCCTATCCAAGCCTCCTAGCATCCTCCTCACACCTAACACTACCCCCCAGCTTAGTGTCATCCGCAAACTTGGAGATGTTGCATTCAATTCCCTCGTCCAAATCATTAATATATATTGTAAATAGCTGGGGTCCCAGCACTGAGCCTTGCGGTACCCCACTAGTCACTGCCTGCCATTCTGAAAAGGACCTGTTTACTCCTACCCTTTGCTTCCTGACTGCCAGCCAGTTCTCTATCCACATCAATAATGAAACACCAATACCGTGTGCTTTAATGTGATCATGGCTGATCATCCACAATCTGTACCCCGTTCCTGCCTTCTCCCCATATCCCCTGACTCCGCAATCTCCAAGAGCCCTATCTAGCTCTCTCTTGAAAGTATCCAGAGAACCTCTGAGGCAGAGTATTTCAGAGAGAGACTCACAACTCTCTGTGAGAAAAAAATGTTTCCTCATCTCCGTTCTAAATGGCTTGAGAGTTTTGCTTCAAAAGTATGGGTTCCAGTGAGGCTGTGAAAATTTGCACTATTAAACCTGTGAAACAATGACAAAACTTTCTACAAATGTCGAGTGTCCCTTTCCAGAAAAGAGTTGACACGTTAGTGCAGTACTGAGGGAATGTAAAACTCTAAAGGTGTTACTTGGATGAGATCTTAAACTGAGCACCTCATTATTCTCAAATTGATGTAAAAGATCATGCTGCACAATTACAACAGCTTTGCCTAGTCCGTGTGCCAACATTTTCTCTGAACTACCAACATTGCCAAAAAATATATATTTTTCTCAACTGTACAAATTAGTAACTGTATTTCCTACATAATAGTGGTGACTGCATGCCATAAGAATTTCATTGGTTATAAAGGGCTTTAAGTGTCTCGATGAATGATGATGTATGAAAATATTGTCTTTCTATCTTTGTGGTGTTTTAACTGATAATGTGTCAGAACAGCTCAACTCAAATCCATAGAGAATCGTAAAGCAGCACAACAAATGGATATGCTGTGCTTTTAACACAGAGGAATGTGTCAGAATGCTTGCGTCTCTGCTTCTCGCCTCCATGAAGCATTCTGACACATTCTTCAGTGCCCCATCCTTGCCATTTCCTTACAACACTGGATTTTGATGGCATTAAGAAATGTATATAGCTCCTCCTTAAACATATTCATGTTCACAAGTTCTCAGAGTAGAATTAGGCCATTCGGCCCATCGAGTCTACTACGCCATTCAATCATGACTGATCTCTGCTTCAAAATCCCATTTTCCTACCTTCTCCCCACAACCCTTGACCACCATTCTAATCAATAATATGTCTATCACTGCCTTAAAAATATCCACTGACTTGGGCTCCACCACCCTCTATGACAATGTCCCACAGATTTACTACAAGATACAAGATACAAGATACATTTGTTTGTCACATGTACCAATTGGTACAGTGAAATGTGTGGTCACTATACAGCCATACAAATAATGAAGAGCACAGACCACGATAGTCTTTAACACAGACATCCCCAAACAGCGGGGTCAAAATTTCCCACTGTGAGGGAAGGCTCCAAAAATTCAGACATCCTCCTCTGTTGTCCTCCCGTGGTTGGGGAGCTCCCGAACCGCCCGCTGTCGCCACTACAGGCGGCCCGATGTTCAGGCCCGCTCGCCGGGGTGATGGAAGTCCGACGTCGGGACTGGAGGACATCCTCAGCGACTTGGACATCCGAAACGGCCACCTCCTACTGGAGTCCGCGGCTACCGAAGTCCGCAGGTGAAGATTCAACGCTGGTGGTCCTCGGCAAAGGGCTCCGGGACTGCGCGATGTTGGTCAGTGCCGCCTGCGCTGGGAGCTCCGCGAACCACAGCTCCGCGATGTTGGAGCAGCGGCCCAACACTCCGGAGCTTCAAACGGCGATCCAGGTAGGCATCGACCCACTTTGCGGCCATTGCTGCTGAAGCTCTGGTCCGGGTCCCCAGCAGGAAAGGCCGCGCCAATCCAGGTGGTAGGCCGCAAGGAGGGGGGCAAGGTCGCCACTTGGAGAATAGTCGCGTCCTCGCCAGGAAGTGACTGGGAAACGGTTTCCCCTTACCCTACCCCCCTCCCCCACATAGAAAAGCTAAAGTATTCCCAAACAAACTTTTAAAACGGACTAAAAATTAAAAAAAGACTGAAAACAGACAGACTGCAGGAGGAGGCTGCCATCAATGCAGCGCCCCTAGAGGCCCTCTGTCGAAAGAAGTTCCTCCACACCTCCTTTCTAAAAGAGCACCCTTTCATTCTGAGTCTATAACCTCTGGACCTACACTCTCCCACCAGTGGAAACATCCTTTCCACATCCACTCTATCTAAGCCTTTAATTATTCTGTAAGTTTCAATGAGGTTCCCCTTAACCTTCTAACCAGCAACTAGAGACCCAGTGCTGTCAAATGCTCATCATATGCTAACCCACTAATTCCTGGAATAATTCTTGTAAACCTCCTCTGGTCCCCCTCCAGAGCAAGCACATCCTTCCTCAGATGTGGGGCCCAAGTTTGCTCACAGTACCACAAATGCTACGGTCTTATAGAGCCTCAGCATTACATCTCTTTTGAATGACTTGGTGTCCATTTCCTTCAGTGGCAACAAATTCAATTTCCCCCTGGGTTAATAAATCTCACTTGATCTTGGTTTTAAATGGCATGCCTTGTGGACTGAGGCAGTGAGTCCCTGTTCTGAATCCGTAACCATTAGATCTCCCTCTGCATCTAGTCTGTCCAGTCCTGCTGGAGTTGTATGCGTTTCTATCAAACCCTCACTCACCTTTTATATTCCATGTGTCTAGCTGCCCAATCTCTTCTCATGCATCAATCCTGCCATGCATCCTGGTAATCACTCCGGTAAACCTATTGTGCATTTTCTGCAGGGAAAGATCATCCTTGCTTGGATATTGAGAGCAAAGCTTTACGAAAAACTGCAGATGAACTTCTTCATTCTTGCTCTTCACTCTAACATGCTTGCAATGATGACCAGCATCCCATTTGTCATCCCAATGGTTGCTGCACCTAAATACTTGCTATCATCGACTGGCATACAAGGACATCCTGCTTTCATTGCATCTTCTCATTTCTAAGTCTATCGCCATTAAGGTAGCTTTCTGTCTTTCTATATTTGGAGACAAAGTAGATAACCAAAACTTAAATTATAATCTGCCATGTGTTTCGCAATATAGTCACATTGGAGCTTGATTAAATCTTTTTCAAAGCTCAAACTACCTCACCAGCTAGATATTGTCTGCAAATTAGGAGGTCTTCCTTCTTCCAAATCATTGATACACATTGTGACAAGTTAGCACTGATCCTGTGTTGTAGAAACAAGAAAAGACAGATGTTGGTTTATAAAAGAAGACACAGAGTGCTGGAGTAAATCAATAGGTCAGGCAACATCTCTGGATTATGTGAAGGTCCTGAGATGTGTTCTCCAAAGATGCTGCATGAACCATTGAGTTATTCCAGCACTTTGTGTCCTTTTATACTACTAGCTGCTGGCTGCCAACAGAAAAAGACCCATTTATCGTACTCTGTGTCTTGTCTTGCAACCAATTCTCAGTCCATGTCAATATGTTACCATGAATTGTCTGTTTAATTTTACACACAAGCCTTTTAAGTGTGACTCTCTCTCTCTCTCTCTCTCTCTCTCTCTCTCTCTCTCTCTCTCTCTCTCTCTCTCTCTCTCTCTCTCTCTCTCTCTCTCTCTCTCTCTCTCTCTAAAACTCTTATTCTTGTTTGTGGCTGTGTGTGTCAATATCTGGTGAATTCCTATTTTCTTCCAAACGCTAGGCCACAGCCTTCCCATTTTCACACATGCTACTCACATTTTTCCATTCCAGGCGATAAACATTTTCCCGTCGCATTCCAACCTATATTTCCCAAATTAATTTCCCAAATTAATAACTGTTTTAAAAACAGCCCGAAAAATACCCA
Organism: Okamejei kenojei; assembly: GCA_035221665.1. NCBI lineage: Eukaryota > Metazoa > Chordata > Chondrichthyes > Rajiformes > Rajidae > Okamejei > Okamejei kenojei. The sequence continues at coordinate 38,986,692 of CM069143.1, forward strand.
TTTTGGAAAGAAAAACCAGAGTGACGTCACATTGCACTCTGGTTTTTCTTGGGATGGGGCCGTGACTGGGGCCGAGAAAGAACAAGGACGAGCCTGGGTCCATGGTCAGGGGCGAGCCCGGAGATGAAGTTGTAGCCTGCACGAAAGGCCAGGCGGCAGCCGAGCTGACGGCTGGAGTCTACAGCCAGAGCCGGGCTGAGTCCGAGTTCCAGGCAGAGTTCCAGGCCCTGTCGCTGCTCCACGACCTGGGTAGGTCCTGGGGCAGGGAATGTGAGTGAGGGGAGGAGGATGAGGGAAATGAGGAGGTAGATGGAGTAGGGAGTGGGGTGGTAGAGGGACATGGGGGGGGGGGGGGTGGGTGTGGAGGAGGGAGATGGGGAGGGGTGGAGGAGAGAGATGCCTCCTCCCTATCTACCCTCACTCCCACCCTCTCTACCCTCCTCCCTCTCTAACCCGCTCCCTCTCTACCCCCTTCTCTCTCCCTCCCTAGCCCTCTCTAAACATCATCCGTCCCTTCTCTCCAGAGATGCTGCCTGACCCGCTGTGTTAATCCAGCTTTTTGTGTTATATATAAATACAGTATATATCCATCTCTCTCTCTCTATCTCTTTATCTCTTTAAATAGGAAAGAAAAAATAGTGGAATAAAAATTCCAGAAAATGTAAATCTCAAGACACCTTTCAAATAGTAATATAGATAGATCCGTCCAAACTGCTGAAAGGCCTACTTAGGACAAATAGTCATAACCACTTGGAACAGAGTATCTGTTTTATTAGCAAAAAAACTGGAGTAATTTGAGGAATATTTACACCCTCATCTTGGAATCGTAGACTTTTGTAACTGGCTATGTCTCAAATCTGTTAACATATCCATAAATTAATTGACAAAAGTAAAACACAGATAATATTCTATGAATAAACATAATCCTCTATATGATTGATAGCAAAATACACCCCATTGAGAAATATTTAATGACAAATAGTCGGTAAGGACATTTAGCAAGTCAGATAATTGGTTATTGCAAATTTTGATCCCTTTTGTCCAGTGAAATTCATGCAAACATTTAATGATGCCAACTAATCACTAAAATGGGCATTCATAAAGGTGGGATTTTGTGACTGGTTACTACACTTACCAAATGAATCCTTTAACATTCCTCTTTGTTTAATATGGCAGTGAGTAGTTGAAGTCAGAGACTATTAGTTTAGTTTAATTTAGTTTAGTTTAGAGATACAGCTTGGAAACAGGCCCTTCGGCCCACCGAGTCCGTGCTGACCTGCAATCCCTGCATACTAACACTATCCTACACACACTAGGAACAATTTACAATGTTACCAAAGTCAATTAACGTACAAATCTGTACATCTTTGGAGCGTGGAAGGAAACCAGAGCACCCGGAAAATGCCCCGCGCAGGTCATGGGGAGAATATACAAACTCTATTGTGTCAGCACCTGAGGTCAGGATCGAACCCGGGTCTTTGGCATTGTCAGGCAGCAACTCTATGGCTGTGCCACCATGTTGTTGGGATGCCACTCAGTATCCTGATTGCACCATGGACTTACTATTTTTCTCATTGGGATACAGTGGTGCCACAAAGAGTGCCGCTCATATTTGCAGACAGAATAATGAGTGCAAAGGGGCGATCAGCAACAGTCCACAGTTATCTTCTGAAGCTATCCTTTGTTCAATTGTAGGACTACTAAATAACAATCAAAGCAGCTGTTGTGGTTGTATCCTCAGCAAAGTAGGAAATCAGTAGGCTTCATTTATCAATAACAATGTGCTTCCATAACATTATCCCAAATAGATAGCTGCCGGGATCGGTGCCAATCCAGCCTGCTGTGAGCTGTCAGGAAATTTGTAAAATGTAAGGCTGATGCCAAAGTCTTTTTAAAGAGAAGCCCTTCGTCTTCCTGTTTTTTTATGGTGAAACATTTTTTATAGAGGCCATTATTATTAATAGACTGGATTAAGGGTTAATATTAACATTAATATAACAATATTAGTAGTATTTACTACATTACAAATTCTACCTTGTTGTAGTAAATCAAGACACATTCTGAATTATATTGGATGGAAAACACTTTGGAACATACTGAAGCTGAACCATACAAATGTTTATTTTCCTCTTTGTTATTCCGTTTTTTAAATCAACATAGTAAGTGCAAACATTAGATTTGAACATGTGTTTCCATTCCAGCATGCTTACACTTTGGTTCAATGTTATATTTAAGAGTCCATATAATATTACCCCAGTAATAATAACCAATTTGGTTGCAAATATATTTATTTAGCTATAGTACACACTGGTGACCTAACAAGCCACAGTGCTTTCATCGAATAATCTACTCAAGGAAGCTGACATTTGAAAGTTGGCATTTACCATCAATAATATCAGCCTCTGCCTAGGTGATAAAAATATGAATTTAGCGTATCAGTTCAGTTTAGTTTCTTGTCACGTGTACTGAGGTACAGTGAAAAGCTTTTGTTGCGTGCTCACCAGTCAGCAGAAAGCCAATACATGATTACAATCAGCCATTTAGACAATAGACAATAGACAATAGGTGCAGGAGTAGACCATTCGGCCCTTCGAGCCAGCACCACCATTCAATGTGATCATGGCTGATCATCCCCAATCAGTACCCCGTTCCTGCCTTCTCCCCATATCCCCTGACTCTGCTATCTTTAAGAGCCCTATCTAGCTCTCTCTTGAAAGTATCCTGAGAACCGGCCTCCACCACCCTCTGAGGCAGAGAATTCCACAGACTCACCACTCTCTGTGAGAAAAAGTGTTTCCTCGTATCCGTTATAAATGGCTTACCCCTTATTCTTAAACTGTGGCCCCTGGATCTGGACTCCCCCAACATCCTGCCTCTAGCATGTCTAAACCCTTAACAATCTTATATGTTTCAATAAGATCCCCTCTCATCCTTCTAAACTCCAGAGTGTACAAGCCCAGCCGTTCCATTCTCTCAGCATATGACAGTCCCGCCATCCCGGGAATTAACCTTGTAAACCTACGCTGCACTCCCTCAATAGAGAGAATGTCCTTCCTCAAATTAGGGGACCAAAAGACCAAAACTGCACATAATACCCCAGGTGTGGTCTCACTAGGGGTTCTGTACAACTGCAGAAGGACCCCTTTGCTCCTTTTCTCAACACCTCTTGTTATAAAGGCCAACATGCCATTCGCTTTCTTCACTGCCTGCTGTACCTGCATGCATACTTTCATAGAGTGATGTACAAGGACCCCGAGATCCAGTTGTACTTCCCCTTTTCCCAACTTGATGCCATTTAGATAGTAATCTGCCTTCCTGTTTTTGATACCTCACATTTATCCACATTAAACTTCATTTGCCATGCATCTGCCCACTCCCCCAACCTGTCCAAGTCACTCTGCATTCTCATAGCATCCACCTCACAGTTCACACTGCCACAAAGTTTTGTGTCATCTGCAAATTTGCTATTGTTACTTTGAACCCATTTATCCAAATCATTGACGTATAGTGTAAATAGCTGCGGTCCCAGCATCGAGCCTTGCGGTACCCCACTAGTCACTGCCTGCCATTCTGAAAGGGACCCATTAATCCCTACTCTTTGCTTCCTGTCTGCCGACCAACTTTCTTTCCATGTCAGCACTCTACCCCCATGTGCACTAATTTTGCCCACTAATCTCCTATGTGGGACCTTATCAAATGCTTTCTGAAAGTCCAGATACACTATATCCACTGACTCTCCCTTGTCCATGTTCCTAGTTACATCCTCAAAAAATTCCAGAAGATTAGTCAAGCATGATTTCCCCTTCGTAAATCCATGCTGACTCGGACCGATCCTGTTACTGCTATCCAAATGTGCGGCTATTTCATCTTTTATAATTGACTCTAGCATCTTCCCCACCACCGATGTCACGCTAACTGGTCTATAATTCCCTGTTTTCTCTCTCCCACCTTTCTTAAAAAGTGGGATAACATTAGCTACATTCCAATCCACAGGAACTGATCCTGCGTCTATAGAACATTGGAAAATTATCACCCGTGCATCCACGATTTCTATAGCCACTTCCTTAAGTATCCTGGGATGCAGACTATCAGGCCCTGAGGATTTATCTGCCTTCAATCCCATCAGTCTACCCATCACCATTTCCTGCCTAATGTGGATTTCCTTCAGTTCCTCCGTCACCCCAGATCCTTTGACCACTACTATATCAGGAAGATTGTTTGTGTCCTCCTTAGTGAAGACGGATCCAAAGTACCTGTTCAACTCATCTGCCATTTCCTTGTTCCCCATAATAAAGTCACCATTTTTGGTCTTCAAGGGTCCAACTTTAGTCTTAACTAATTTTTTCCTCTTCACATACCTAAAGAAGCTTTTACTATCCTCCTTTATATTCTTGGCTAGCTTACCTTCGTACCTCATCTTTTCTCCCCGTATTGCCTTTTTAGTTATCTTCTGTTGCTCTTTGAACAATACCCAATCCTCTTGCTTCCCGTTCATCTTTGCTATGTTGTACTTCTTCTCTTTTATTTTTATACTGTCCCTGACGTCCCTTGTCAGCCACGGTTGCCCCTTACACCCCTTGGAATCTTTCTTCCTCCTCGGACTGAACTGATCCTGCACCTTCTGTATTATTCCTAGAAATACCTGCCATTGTTGTTCCACTGTCATCCCTACTAGGGTACTTTTCCAGGCAACTTTGGCCAGCTCCTCCCTCATGGCCCCATAGTCCCCTTTATTCAACTGCAACACTGACACCTCCGATCTACCCTTCCCCTCTCCAAATGTAGATTAAACCTGACCATATTATGGTCACTGCCTCCTAGTGGCTCATTAACTTCAATTTTACTTCGGAGTCACGTGAGTGACTACGTGAAGACCCCGCCAGCACGCATGCGCGACATATCGTCGAACGTATTGCGAAGCGACAGACAGGAGGGGCGTCGCTCCTCCAGCGTAAGTTTAAAAACCGCCCGCAGGTGAGTACTTACCATTCCTGAGGTCGTTGTCGGCCCTGTTAGTATTTTTCATGCAGAGCACGATGGAATTGAGGACAAAGTCCAAACGAGCCGTTGCCAAACTAGCTGCCGAGGACCGCGAAGTGGGCAGCCAGCAGCGGTCGAGTTCTCCAGAGCTGCTGATTCAAACTGCAGCCCCTGACTTCACGCCGCTACAGCCTGCAGGAGCTCCTCGGACTTCTTCTTCTCTTCTTGCGTATGAGTCAGTTACACAGTTTGATTCAGGCGTCGCAGCCAGTTCACTGTGTCAGGATTGGGGTTGGTCAGGTCGATGGTAGTGGTATCTGGTGGGCTGAGGGTGGGACAGTCGTGGATTACATGGTGTGCGGTCTGGTCGGGGTGTCCACAAGTACAGGCTGCTGATGGGCGCAGTCCCCAACGTTTCATGTTATGATTGAAACGCCCAACACCAGTTCGCAGACGATTCAGTGTAACCCACTCTCTGCGGACCAGTTCTGCACCAGGTGGCAACAGTGTGTTTGGGTAGACGGTCATTTGGGCGGGATGTTGGGTGTCCTGCCAGCAGGCTCTCCATGCTCTTAGCATGTTGAAATCGGAGCTACGAAGAGATGCAGCATGACGAGAGAAGGGGCGCCGGGAGGGCAGGCATTGACGATCCGGGTTGGAGTACTGGGCAAGGTTGTGTAGGGTATGATTTGGGTCCATTGAGGCTTTGTTCACCAGGCTGTGGGTTAGGTGCTCTCTGCGCAGGGCTGCAGGTGCTACGCCAGCTAACACAGGGAGGAACTCTGATGGAGTGGGCCGCAGACAGCCAGTGATGATCCTCAATGATCCTCGGACTGGCGGCAAAGCCTCCCGGAAGTCGGGCAGGTCCGTTGACTCAGCTGGGTCCGGGCTGGAGGACACCCCGCCGGCGGGAAGCGACAGCGGTCGATTATCCCGTTTGGAGTGGATGGTGGAACAGTTGCTCCAACGTGACCTGCTACAGCAGGGGTATGGTCACAGTGGGTCTCCTCGCAGACCCATGGCAGCACCCATTACAGAGCTGCCAAATGTCTCACCCTCTTCGCAGGGGAGCATAAGGAGTCAGAGCTGGGCTGACTCTGAAGAGGGGGGTGTGGCTGAAGAATCACCAATGCTAGGGGTGCCAGAAGAGGAGCTACTGGGCATGGTATCAAAATTCGCGAAGCCTACCCAAAAAGGACTGCCGTTGCAGTCGAAGTTGGCAGCCAATATAAACTACATGGCAACGAATCAACTTCAGGAACAGGTCATTAATGACAACGCAGCCAAATACCTAGCTCCTGAGAATTGTGTCCCCCTCAATGTGCCTGCAATCAACAACCCCATCTGGGGTAACATGAGCCCTGGCATCAGAAGCCAAGAAGTAAAACTCCAAAAAATCCTAAAACTACTGGCTTCTGGGATTACGGCCGTTGCCAGGTCAGTGGATGGAGTGGAGATGTCGGAAGAGCTACAGGATGCCCTGGCACTCCTCTGTAACACTCAGTTTGAGATCAACTGTTACAGAAAGAGTATCATCCGATCTGCACTGAACCCCAAGTTTGCGGGGTTGTGCAAGACCAGCCGTGCACTACTATTCGGGGACAACCTGCCCAAGCAGGTAAAAGACCTCAATGAAGAGGCAAAGTCAATAGGCATGATAAAAGTGCCTGCTGCCACCAAGTCCTCATACCTGCGGCGACAGCACCCCTATGTAACCACCAGCAGACCACGCTACCACAGCGACAGAACACCTGCTGGTGAAAGCTCGAAGGCCGTCCAACCTGCCCAACGTTCTTTTTTAGACCATGCCCCAACATGGGCTTCCTGGAAGATGCACCACCCCCACACCACAGCGCCTCCACCCCCCAGGAGACAAGGACAGAGGAATTCAACGCAGCACTGCCGGTAAACATGGAGGTAGGTGGGTCTGGTTGCCTCAGGAACATTGCATGTGTAACTTCTTCATGGATTGGGGGACGGTTGTACTTGTTTCGGGATGCATGGAGTTCTATAACTTCTGATCCTTTCATACTGCAAAGTATTCAGGGATACAAAATTGAATCTGTTCACAAACTTTCCCTTCCTGTTCAGCATGCACCTAGTCGAAAGTTTTACTTTCACAGAAAGAAAAGATAGAAGGCCATGCTGAACTCTTAAGACTACATACAAAAGGGGTAATTGAGAAAACCAAAAATTAATCTCATGAGTTTGTATCGAACATCTTCACCAAAAATTAAAAGGACGGCGGATGCCGCATCATTATTGATTTGACACAACTGAATACTTTCGTGCAGGACGCCCACTTCAAAATGGAAACTTTTGTTACTGCCAAATAACTAGTTTCCAAGAGGTACTTCATGGCTTGCATCGACCTAAAAGATGCATACTATTCAGTACCAATAGACAAAGATCATCGCAGATATTTGAAATTTGCCTGAATGGGGCAGCTCTGGCAGTATAAAGCACTGCCTAATGGATTAACATCAGCACCCAGACTGTTTACCAAATTATTGAAACCAGCTTTAGCGTGTCTCAGAAAGCAAAAACGTATTGTTATGGCACCTCGATGACATTTTAATTGTGGGGAAAACCTTGGAGTTGGCCAAATTGGCTGTCTCAGCCTCTGAGCACTTATTTCAAAAACTGTGGTTTATCATCCATCCAGACAAATCCAAATTAATGCCTTCTACCACTATGGACTATTTGGGATTCACAATTGACTGTTCATCTGTTTGTCACTTTGCCACCGAACAAAGCGTCAGACTTGATAGAAGCATGTAACAGCCTTGCTGGCATCAGTAAACCATCTATTCGGCAAGTAGCCAGGGTAATTGGGAAGCTTGTGGCTGCCTTTCCAGCCACACAATTTTGGCCCTTGCATTAGCCAAACCTACAAAGAGCAAAAGTTGCAGCACTCAAACACCATGCCGCCCATTTTGACAGGCCAATGCAATTACCAGCAAAAGCAAAATTGGAATTACAATGGTGGATAGACAATGCTCGACATTGCTCTAATCCCAGTACAATCGCAAACCCCTCAGTTATACTACAAACTGACGCCAGCGCTCAAGGCTGGGGATCAACTAATACCACCTCCAGTTGCGGTGGTAGATGGAATGCACATGAATTAATCTTACTCCCGGCACTGGGAATTAATCATCTGGAAATGCTGGGAGCATTTCATGGACTCCGGGCTTACTCTTCAGACATGCACCGTCTGCATGTACGCCTACAAATTGATAATACCACCGTGGTGGCTTACATTAATCATATGGGTGGAATTAAGTCGATATCTTGTGATGAATTGGTGAATACAATCTGGCACTGGTGATTAGAAAGGAACATTTGGATATCAGCCACTTACCTTCCGGGTAAGCTCAATACAGTGGCGGACACCAGGTCACGCAAGTTTAATGACAATACCGAATGGATGTTGGACCACAAAGTGTTTGCCGCTTTCGTAGCCCGGTATGGAACACCAGATATCGACCTTTTTGCATCTAGACTCAATCACCAAATACCAACATATGTTGCATGGGAACCAGACCCTGGGGCAGTAGCGATGGACGCTTTCTCGCTACACTGGGGGGATTTGTTTTTCTATGCATTTCCCCCCTTCTGCCTCATCAGTCGGGTCTTGCAGAAAATTCAACAAGACTCCGCATCAGGTATTCTGGTTGTACCCGACTGGCCTACTCAGCCATGGTTCCCTGTGGTACTGGACGTGGTCTCAGAACCATGCATTCCAATACCCAAACGCTTGAGTTTACTGGTACATCCTGTGACAGGGGAGTGTCACCCGTGCCATGACCGGATGAACCTATTGGTTTGCAAGGTTTGAAAAGGCCACTCCTGGAATTTGGTCTTTCGGACCGAACAATGAATATCATCACGGCATCGTGCAGGGAGTCCACCAGGAAACAATACCTCACTTACGTCAAAAAATGGGAGGTGTTTTGTACCAAGGCAAACACCACATATGACACAGCCACCATTACAGAAGTGCTGGAGTTCTTGGCAAGCCTTCATTTTGATGAAGGTTTAAGCTACAGTGCCAACAACTGTGCCAGGAGTGACCTATCCTCATATCTCAGACTAGGTTTAGATCATCTTGCAGTTGGGTCTCACCCCTTGGTGTCTAAACGTATGAGGGGTATTTTCAACTCAAATCCCCCCAGGCCTAGATATTCCCAGACCTGGGATATTGGCATTGTGTTAACCATGCTCCAAGGGTGGGCACCAGTTACGTCTTTTTCCCTAGCCAAATTGACATATAACATAGTAATGCTGATGGCACTCGTGACGGCGCAACGGGTCCAGTCCCTACACAAGCTAAGTATGGACGCCATGGTTATATCCAACAATAAGGTAACTTTCTTCATTCAGGATTTACTCAAACAAAACAGGCCTGGATCATCTGGCCGCAAGTTGGATTTCCTGGCTTACCCCGTAGACAGCCGCCTATGCATAGTGACCCACCTTTTACACTACCTGGAGGTCACCAAGTGTCTCAGGGGCATGGAAAGGGCTCTGCTTATGTCACAAACGTCGTCATCACAGTCACCATGCAAACTATTTCAAGATGGCTAAGGGTGGTATCAGGTGCAGCGGGGGTGGACATTGATGTTTTTAAATCTCACTCCACCAGGGCTGCATCTACATCGGCGGCAAGGATGATGGAAGTTCCTTTGGACCACATCCTTGCAACGGCGGGTTGGGCTAATGAGAAAACCTTTCAGCGGTTCTATAATAAACCCGAGGCCACGCCTGAGACGTTTGCAGACACAATTTTAAGTTCTGTATTATAATTTCCCCAAAGTAGGGGTATTATTATTGTTATTTGTTAAATAAATACCCTCTTGTTTTTCAGCACAGTTTCATGTCTGAAATACGTTAACATACTTCCTCCATTTGTCATTATGGCAGTGTGTGAGCATGGACTCGTTTCCAGGGCATTAAATCACAGAGCTTTAAAATATTCACATAGTCACTCACGTGACTCTGAAGTAAAATAGTAAGATTAAATGAGAACTTACCAGTTTGAAGTTTGATCTTTATTTTATGAGGAGTTACGATGAGGGATTACGTGCCCTCCGCTCCCAACCCTCTATTATAAAGGTCAACTAGTACGCAGATTCTCTTATCTTACTATCTTAGTCAACTCTGTTATCTGTGATTTCACACCGCTGCTTTGAAGAATGTCGCGCATGCTTGCTGGCGGGGTCTTCACGTAATCCCTCATCGTAACTCCTCATAAAATAAAGATCAAACTTCAAACTGGTAAGTTCTCGTTTAATCTTACCATGTCCTTCATCAAATCCGGTTCATTACATAACACTAAATCCAGACTTGCCTTCTCCCTGATAGGCTCCAATACAAGCTGCTCGAAGAATCCATCACGAAGGCACTCTACAAAGTCCCTTTCTTGGGGTCCAGTACCAACCTGATGTTCCCAGTGTACCTGCATGTTGAAATCTCCCATAACAACCACAGCATTAGCTTTGCTACATGCCAATTTTAACTCCTGATTCAACTTTCACCTTATGTCCAGGTTACTGTTTGGGGCCTGTAGATAAGTTCCATTAGGGTCTTACAATTCCTTATTTCCATCTATACTGACTCTACATCTCCTGTTTCAATGTCACCGTTTGCAAGGGACTGAATTTCATTCCTCACCAACAGAGCTACCCCACCCCCGCTGCCCACATGTCTGTCTTTTCGATAGGAGGTATATCTTTGAATATTCAGTTCCCAGCCCTGGCCCTCTTGTAGCCATGTCTCAGTAATTCCCACAACATCATACTTGCCAATTTCTAACTGAGCCTCAAGCTCGTCCACTTTATTTCTTATACTTTGCGCATTCATATACAACACTTTGACCTCCTTATTCACGTCCCCTCTCGCTCCGCTCGCAATTGTCCCTGACCTTATTCTTTTATCCCTTCTCGAACTTTCCTTCCCATCAATTCGAGAATCTTTTGCAATTTTTCCTGTACTCACTTCTCCTTCAACTCCATCTTTATACTTCCAATTTGTCAATCCCTCCACCCCCCCCCCCCCCCAACTATTTAGTTTAAACCCACATTTGTAGCCCTAACAAACCTGCCTGCCAGAATGTCGGTGAGGGGAATTTTCTCATTGTTCCCCTAAATATTCTGCTCCTAATGCTTCCTCTCCAGTTTGTGAAAACACTTTGTCAAGCCCTCTCAGGTTCCAATGAATCATCCTTCGTTCTTCCAAATTCCCCAACGAATAGACCTATCCAAGTCAAGCTCTCCTCATAGGACAATACCTCTGATCCCAAGAATAGCCTGTTCCCTGATATATTGCATGAAGAATGTGCCTTGATTTCATCAAGCCGTTTTGGCAATTTGATGTGTCCTGTCACCAGTCGATTCACAGTACTCTCGCTATTGCATTATCTTTCCTAGAATTTACTTAACAGTCTTCTTTTCCCAGTGATGATGCCAGTGTCCCAGGAATCAAAACACCTGTTCCCAATACTACATTCTGAGTCATACATTCAGCTCTTTGATTTGCTTTATCCATCGCACACATTTCTTAGCTAATTAACAAGAGGTGGTAATCTGTTGGTGTAATTCTTTTTAAATTTTTTTTATTATTTTTATTTTATTTTTTTTATTAGAAGCAAGTGTACAAAGATATAATCAGTGGCATATGACATAATACAGTTAATGTACAGCTTCAATTTTGATTTTAGCTATAGTTGAGAGAAAAGAAGAAAGAAAAAGGAGAGAGGAAAAGTGTAATGTGCAAGGATAGAACCCTTGACTACCAAAGTTGTGTAGCCAAAGAGTGAGTAAGTATAATAAATAAGGAAGATGTAGAGAAATAAAAAGACAAAAACAGGAAGAAAATTCTTGTTGGTGTAATTCTTACCATAATTTTGGGTGACACGGTGGCGGCTAGAGCTTACAGTGCTTGCAGCGCCAGGTTCAATCCCGACTACGGGTGCTGTCTATATGGAGTTTGTACGTTCTCCCCGTGGCGTGGGTCACGATTTTCTCCAAGTTCTTTTGTTGATTGCTCCTTTGCACCGATTGTTCTGTCTGCGGATATGAGCAGCACTCTGTGACACCACTGTATCCCAATGTGAAAAATAGGAAATCCAAATTGCAATCTGGATATTGAGTAGCATTCCAACAACATGGTGGCACAGCGGTAGAGTTGTTGCCTAACAGCGCCAGAGACCTGAGTTCGATCCTGACTATGGCTGCTGCCTGTGGGTTTTCTCTACGAGCGCTCTAGTTTTCTCCCACACTCCAAAGACCTACAGGTTTGTAGGGAAATTAGCTTGGTAGAAGTGTAAAATGTCCCTAGTGTGCATAGGATCGTGTTAGTGTGCAGGGATCGCTGGTCGGTGCGGATTCAGTGGGTCGAAGGGCCTGTTTACGCGCTGTATCTCTAAACTAAATTAAACTTTTACCATTCCCCATGGGTCACTCATCAACATAATGTATACAACACATAATTGCAATGCATAACCAATGTATACAACATATAATTGCAATGCATTCCCAATACAAAACAATGTAACACTAATTCAATGTAAAGGGCCTGTCCCACTACGCAACCTTTCAGCGACTGTCTTCCACCTTCATGCTCGAGGGCACTCGCCTGGAAAACCTCGAGCTGGATCCACCGTTAGCGATTAAACCGCGAGCCGGATCGACCGACCACACACACACACACACACACACACACACACACACACACACACACACACACACACACACACACACACACACACACACACACACACACACACACACACACACACACATCACAAAGGCGGGGGCCAGGGAAAGCGGAGGAGCTGTCACCCGCGATGAACAGACAGGTAAAAGACGGCTGCACAGTGTATGGTAAGTCCTTGGAGAACACGGGGGGAGTGGGGTTGGGAGAGAAGGGGAGAGAAATGGAGAGAAGGGGAGAGAAGGGGGGAGAAGGAGTGGAGACACTTTTAAGAAGACAGACAACATAATAAAGTTTAGCAGGCATTTAAATTACCGGTCAGTTTTCCTTGGTTCTGAAAACTCCAATGAGCCAATTAAAATGCCCGGTCAGCAAAGGAGATTGCCTACGGCTACCTCGACTGCCTATAACTACATAGAGACCCCACTCCACTGCACTACGAGTTCAAAAGAACCATGCCGACCAATTTTTACTTGCGGAAAATTTTTCAACATGCTGAATAATTTTCCTCGATCAAACTGATGCCGCGAGTATGCGGGAACCTCTCTCGAGCATGAAGGAGAGTTCCAGTGACCTCATAGGACCACGTGTCGACCATGCTGCGAGTTTGAGTCTCTTCTAAACTCTTCTAAACTCACAGATTAGGTTGCTGCACCTGGATAGTCTCCTTTCACTCAAACACTCTTCACTGTTCAATGAGGAGATGATCTTATCTCTGCCAGTGGACTATGGATGCAGTTCCCTACTACAAACACTTTCTTTCCTTCCCCCCCAATGACAATTTCTTCCTCACCCTGATTGGGAATCAAATCCCTAAAACTACCAGTAATTTCCCTCTTGGATAGAATTACCTAAATATAATTTCTCCCTCACTAATTAGTCAACTGCTTCAGGTTATTTATTATGCAGCGTAATGGTTATTCCATCCCCATTCCTACTTTAAATCATTATTTAAAGATCTGTTAAAGGCAATGGTCATCAATCAAATATCTACCTATTATCTTTAACATAATTTTGTGAGTTATTTTGCTTTCTCACTGTTCCTCATGTTCTGCCATTTTACATCCTCATTTATTTCACTCCTGCTCTTTGTACTGTTGCTGCAGTTTTTCTCAAATTGTTTGCTCTATTTCACTGCTCCTTTCATCTTTGGCACTTTCTCCATCTTTACCTCATTCTCTCTTGCTCTCCAATATAAATTTACTCAATACAACACAATGCATGTTATTGTGCACTGCACTATCATATAATAAATGCAACATCATATACTGTACAGTAGAGCATTATGCTGTACAGAATCACACAACGTAACAAAGCAGTGTACTCCAACGCAATGCAATGCAGTAATAATAATGCACAAAACAATGCAATGTAGCACAGCATTCTGCGGCAGGATGCTAAGCAGTAACTAAAGACTTATACACTTCAGGGGAGTTATCAGTGCGTAATATCTCTGGCATGAGAGAGTGTGAAATGAATGTTGCTCAAGCTTCCAACATTCTATGATACAAAATGACTGCCAGGAACCATAAACAAAAAATCTTTATAACTGGATTTAATTGCGATGCTCGACTGGCAGAGAGGGGGTGGGAAATAATGTCTAGTTCTCATCTGTAATTCACATTTAATTCTCAGACATGATCAAATTGTGTATTCTTTTAAACTCTGTGGGGTTTTATACAACATGTGGAAGCTTAGTGTGAATTTGTAGGATAGGTTTAAAGCGATTTATCATGAATTAAGATTAACTTGTAGGGAGCAGGAATAAACTGTGCAAGTGGTACAAGAACATGTGAGAGGTGAAATGTATTAAATACAACCCAGTGGCTTGCCTGAAGACACGTTCATTATTAGCCATCAGGATAGGTTACCCTTGGTCATGACCGTGCATTATCCTTAGATACATGAGTGGTGTCAGAGGAGTGGCGAGTTACAATGTTCCTTATTCAAACAGAGAATGAAGGATACACTCAGTGGCCAGCAACAAACCAGGCAGTTTAGCCTCACTAGTGGGAGGCTTTATCAGCAAGGTTGAAGCTCATGGAATAAAATAAGGAGTTGCAGAATGGATAAGGTATTGGCTTAGGGACAAAAAAACAGAAGCCAAGAAATTGGATTTAATCAGGTTTTTTTTTTGATGTGCTGAACCTGCGCTGCATTTTATGCCAATGGCCAATTATACCAAGTATTATGCAAAAGATTATGAAAGTAGCCAAACGAAGACATGGGAAACAGCTGTGGAGTTGTTTACACCCAGAAATCTGTACTTTAATAGGATCTATACATCTCCAGGCCTAGGTTGAATACAGTGCCGATTCCAACAATTTGCCAACAATTAATCAGAAGAAGGATGCTATTCCTTAAGGTACTGTCCCCCTCTCAGCGCTACAAACACAGACACTGCAGCTACCACAGAAATGAGTGTGGTAGATGGGAAGGGTGAACAATCAGTTAATGAGACCTAGAAGCCCTGAGGCTGAAGTGCATGCAGAGAGAAGGATCCTTCATCCAAAAGAGGCCAGGGGACGCCAAAGCAGGATCTGGTTGCAGTTAACTCCACCAGCTGTGAGAATTCCCTCACATTCAAGTAGCGCATATGTGAGGTGAACTGATGTCTCCCCTTCTTTCCTCTGACTCTCAGTCTCTCTCCATCCCTCCCCCATCCTCCAACTAGTTTCACTCCTCCTGATGAAAATTTACTGTTTGTATGCCTCATTGTCACCTTCAGCTAACAATGATCCATTCTACATTATCCTTGATGTTCATCCCCTTTGATCTCTGACCCTTCCATATCTCTGCCTCCCTCTCCCGGACTTTCAATCTGAAGAAAGATCTTGACGCAAAAGGTTCTTCAAACATTCCTTCTCTCCAGAGGTGCTGCCTGTCCCGCTAGGTTACTCCAGCATTCTGTGTGTATTGTGGTGAGCCAATCCTGTACTATTATTGGGGATTCATATATTGATATGGTATAATCAATAACAGGTCGTTCTGTGAAGGAGGATTTAAAGAGTCGTATTGCAACTGGGTTTTCTGGTGAAGTAATGAAGTAGATAAAGTAGAGGAGTGTACCAAGTAATTTTGGTAAACTATGAATGCAATGAATATCTTACCCAGGGTAATTAAGAAGCTGGTGACAGGTTTAAGGTGAGAAGGGCAAGATTTACTGGGAACCCAAGGGCAACTTTATAACTCACAGGGTGATGGGCACATGGAATGCGCTGCCAAAGGAGATAGTTGAAGTAGGTACAATACCAACAATTTAAAGGACACTGGACTGGTACATGGATAGGAAAGATTTAGAGGGGTATGGGTCAAACGTAGACAAATGGGACTAGATTCTACAAGGCACCTTGGTAGACATGGATAATTTAATAGGCTTCTTATGAAAAGTAAAGGGCCTGTCCCACTTTCACGACCTAATTCACAACCTCTGCTGAGTTTGCCCTTGACTCATACTCACAGCATGGTCGGCACGAGGTCGCAGGAGGTCATAGGAGGTCGTAGGGGGTCGTAGGTAGGTCGTAGCAGGCCGTGATGCTAGTCGTAGGTACTCGTGGCATCAGTAGGTCGGGGCGTTTTTCTAGCATGATGAAAACTGTCCACGAGTATAAAAGGTCGTGAATTAGGTCGTGAAAGTGGGACAGGCCCTTAAGGCTCTTTGAGAGAGATCCCTATAGACCATGTAGCTATTGCCTATTTAGTTGTTGGGACTGACATCAATAGTGATAAACTTCAAGAGATGGTGAAATGGGCAGGCACGTAGCAAATGAAATGTAACACAGGCCACTGAGAGGTGATACAGTTAGGTAAGAAGAACGAGGAGGGGAATTGGTGCACATTTACAGAATTCTGCCATGACAGGAGAGTTGAGAGAGCAGTGACAAAAACATACGGGACCCCAAACATCTCCCAGAGATGCACATCTAATTCTCCTCAGCACACTTCAGGAAATGATGTGAAAGTCTTACAGGGAACATAGAACATAGAACAGTACTGCACAAGAACAGGCCCTTCAGCCCACAATGTCTGTGCCAAACATGATATCAAGACCAACTCATATCTGCCTGAGTTTAGTTTAGTTTATTGTCATGTGTACCAAAGTACAGTGAAAAGCTTTTTTTGCGTGCTAACCAGTCAGCGGAAATACTATACGTGATTACAATCGAGCCGTCCACAGTGTACAGATATAGGATAAAAGGAAATAACATGAATAATGTTTAGTGCAAGATAATGCCCTGTAAAATCTGATCAAAGATAGTCTGAAGGTCTCCAAGGAGGTGGATAGTAGCTCAGGACTGCTCTCTAGTTGTTGCCTACATATATTGCTCCATTCTCTGTGTATTCAGATGACTATCTAAAAGTCTCTTAAATGCCACTATCATATCTGTCTCAACCGCTCACAAACAGTGAGTGCCAGCATCTCCTTTAAACTTATTCATCTCACCTTAAAGCTTGCATGTATTTAATTTTTCCCATCATGGGAATAGTTTCCAATTGCCCCCTCTATCTACACCTCTCATAATTTTATATACTTCCATCAGGTCTCCCACAGCCTCTGGCATTCCAGAAAAAGACAATCCAAGTTTGTCAACTGCTTCCTGTAGCTAATAATCCCAAATCCATTCTGGTTAACCTCCTCTGCACCTTTTACAAAGCCTCCCTATCCTTCCTGCAGTGTGGCGACCAGAACTGCACACAATACTCCAAATGTGGCCAAACAATAAACTCATAAAGCTGCTTCATGACTTCTTCACTCTTATGATCAATGCCGTTAGCATGTAACAACCATACCATATGCCTTCCTTACCACCATATCTACTTGTGTTGCCACTTTTGGGGAGTTATGGACATGGACCCCAAGATCCCACAGTACATCAATGCTGAGGGTCATATCATTAATTGTATATTTTCCCCTTGCCTTTGACCTCTCAAAGTGCAACACCTCACTCTTGCTCAGATTAAATTCTGTTTCAATTTCTCCACCCATCTATATCTCGCTGCATACTTTGACAGCCTTTCTCATAGTCCACAACCACAGCAACCTACTTACCAACTACCATATATATATATATATATATATATATATATATATATATATATATATATATATATATATACACACACATACACGCATATATATATATATATATATATATATATATATATATACACACACATACATACACACATATATATATATATATAGTTAGATAGATAGACAGATAGGTTAATATATATATATATTTATAAATAAAACAAATAGCAATGGTTCCAGCTATATCCCTGCGGAACTCCACTGACCACCAGTCTGAATATTGTCCGGAGTTTTGACGGGAAGGATGCAGAAAAGTTGTTCTTGAGTGGGTTGATGGGAAAAGGGACCTCTGAGGGAAAGCTGGAAAAGCTGCATTTATTCTTCTTGGAGCAGACAAGGTTAACAGGATTTTCTATCTGAGCAAATGCCAACTCTCCCCATTGGTAAAAGCAAATTTATGAAAATTGTCAACAGATGCCTAAAGGTGTCATGAGGAAGATATTTTATGGAGCAAATAGTTGCCATCAGGGATGCCATTACACTCAGAATAGTGAAGGTGAATTCAATTTTACGTTTCAAAAGGATTTAGATTAAAACGAGATTGAAAATAATTGCAAGTGGAAGTGCAGAATGTAGCAGCTTTGCTTGTGTACTTCCATAGACTTAAAGGGCCAAATGGTCTCTTTCTGTGCTATTGCTATTTTTTGATTTGAACATGCAAGTGATTTACTCTGTGGAGTGACACTATCTGAAGGCTGATCCAGGCTCCTGCTTGATATCTTTTCCTCACGCAAATAGGTTCCTTCCATCTGCAAAACCTATCTCTCTGAAAGTTAATCCATACCCCTTGCGTAAAGTAACCTGGGATTAATTCCTCCACAAGGTAGTGTTTTCACTCACCTAGTTTGCCTGCTTAACTCTTTGCAAACTGACCTCCAATCGAAATAGAGTCATACAGCGTTGAAACAGGCCCTTCAGCCCAACTTGCCCACTCTGACCAACATGCTCAATCTACACTAGTCCCACCTGCCCGCATTTGGCCCATATCCCTCTTAACCTATCCTATCCATGCACCTGTCTAAATGTTTCTTAAATGTTGTGCTAGTACCTACCTCAATTACGTCCTCCGGCAGCCTCAGGCTCACAGACCAGAGACTCCTGATGGCCACTCAGAGAAAGAATTCAGTGATTTTCCATGTTTTGTCTGCACTGTGGCAAATTCCTCATCTCCCTATTTCCTGGGCAGAGATTGTTAAAAAGATAGACACAAAAACCTGGAGTAACTCAGCTGGTCAGACATCATCTCTGGAGAAAAGTTATTGGTGATGTTTTATGTCATGACCCTTCTTCAAATAAACGTGTAAAGGAGCAGCAGAACTCATTTACACATGTACGGTACTAAGAATTTGTTTCAGTTGAAGGTGCTTGTGATGTGTGCTTGTGCTGTAAAGTACCTGTATTCTGCTCTCTTTTCTGTTCTCATCTGACACAGCACACAGTGGCTCAAATGGAAAGTATAAAGCACATGGTTTTATGATTGATCTTTGATTCATTCTATATACTGTACCTATATAGGCGGCACAGTGATGTGGCTGCAGACTTGCTGCCTTACAGTGCCAGTGACCCAGGTTTGATCCTGACTAAAGGTGCTGTCTGCATGGAGTTTGTACGTTCTCGTGACCGCATGGTGCTCCGGTTTCCTCCCACACTCCAAAGATGTACAGGCTTGTAAGTTAGTTGGCTTCGGTAAGATTAAAAACATTGTCCCTAGAGTGTAGGATAGTGTTAGTGTACGGGGTGATTGCTGGTCAGCGCGGACTCGGTGGGCCGTGGGACCTGTTGCCACGCTTATCTCTAAAGTCTAAAAAGTCTAAATGTGCGCACACATGTTTCTGTGTGTTTGGTCGTATGTCCATGCGCACGTGTACATGCACTTATACATGCAAATGTACACATAGAAGCATGTGTGTGTGTGTGTGTGTTTGTGTAGTTGTATGTGTTTGTGGAATGCAATAAGCTGGCACTGGCTGCCTGGGTGTCACTGCAACTTCTACTAATTGCCCCGAGACTGGTATTGGCAAGGTTTTAGCTAGACAATATTATAGCTGTTGTGCCTCAGAAAACGTGCCAGCATTGAAGGCCAATTCCAATTTGTTCAATGACCCATAGTATCACAGACGGATGCATTACAATAGATTTGATTTGATCAGTCATGCCTTATCTGCACAATGTTTGCATACATACCCATAGAAACAAAGTGAAGTCAGCAGCAAACACCGCGTGGAGCCCATGGACCTCATTATCAGGCCAGCATCAGTAAAAGACTCTCAAGTGGTGGTACTGTGTGTTTGTATTCTGTATGCATGAGCAATCACCTATTGAACACAATAATGACCCACAGTGTTCAGTGGTGGCCACTAAATGCCGTGCTTGAATGGAAAGGAAACAAACACACAACAAAATCTAAAGCTGAAGTGATGCAGCACATATGTTTGGCTGCCTATTTCAAGTAAATCTGTCTGTTGAGATACACATACATCATTATAAGAACACAAAACTTATAGATTATTCAATTGTGGTTGGCATTTGGTCCAGCAGTGTAGCTGTAGCTTTACAGAGTATTAATTGGGAAAAGAACATTATCTCATTTGTTGCATTCACATCAATGATATTGGAGAGAGCTGAACAAAGCCTTGATGTCTGGAGTGAGACAGTCAATGTCCTGGCCACAATGCATCCTGGACGTTTCACTTCTAGTCACCAAAATGTAATGCCAAATAATGATTATAATCAAACAGCTGGCATTATACAAGTAGAGTTATCATTCAATTCAGGCAAAGGCTGTCAGAGGGTGCATCTGTCAGGCATATGCTGTCTCTAGTCCGCAATTGCATTGTTCAAAGGAATTCAATGTTTGCAGAAAAAATATTTGGCAAACCTTTCCTTGTCTGAGAAGGGAAAATATCTAGAGAAGACATCTTCTTTTATGACTGTTCTTGGCATCATTCCTTTTGTGCAGTTTGTTCTGATGAGATCAATATAGTACCCATGCATTTTGCGACAGTTGGGCACGTGGTGCTTGGTGGGGCTGGTGGGTGGGTTGTTTAAGACTTTCTGCAGCTTGCATTAGGCTTTTATGTGCTCCCAATGCTTGAACCTTTTGTTCAAAATTATCCTGATTGTTCCTTTCTCCATTTTGAGCAGTCGTAGGCCAGGGAGACAATGACAAGTTTAGTTTAGTTTAGTTTAATTTAGTTTAGTTTAGTATAGCATAGATTGTCAAAAGTACCGAGGTACAATGAAAAGCTTTTTTTATTGCGTGCTATCTCGTCAGTGAAAATCTATAGCTAATTACAATCAAGCTGTTCACAGTGAACAGCTACTGTGCACCCAGAGAATTGTGAATCTGTGGAATTCTCTGCCACAGAAGGCCATGGAGGCCAATTCACTGGATGTTTTCAAGAGTTGGATATAGCTCTTAGGGCTAACAGAATCAAGGAATATGGGGCGAAAGCAGGAACGGGGTACTAATTCTGGATGATCAGCCATGATCATATTGAATGGCGGTGCTGGCTTGAAGGACCAAATTGACTACCCCTGCACCTACTTTCTATATTTCTATGTTACAGGTTAAAGGCAATAACATTTAGTGCAAAATAAAGTCCAATAAAGTACAATTAAAGATAATCTGAGGATCTTCAATGGGGTAGATGGTAAATCAGGACTGCTCTCTAGTTGGTTATAAGATGATTTAGTTGCCTGATAACAGTTGGGAAGAAACTGTCCGTGAATTTGGAGGTGTGTGTTTTCACACTTCTGTACTTCTTGCCTGGTGGGAGACAGGAGAAGTGGGTGAAACGTCCTTGATTATGCTAGTGTCCTTGCTGAGGTCGCGGGAGGTGTAAATGGAGTCAATCGAAGGAAGCTTGGTTTATGTTTACAGCTCTGCAATTTCATGCGGTCTTGGATGGAGCTGATGGAGCTGGGTGTATAAGGAGTCAATAAGGAAGCTGAGAACATATCCTTGCGGGGCACCAGTGTTAAGGATTTTTGTAGAGGATGATTTGTCACCTTAAAAACTCCAGTTTTGAAAGCATCCATAAAGCTTCTTGTCTGTGTTCCTGTGTCCGTACGTGGAATAGACTACCTGTTTAGATAGATAGATTTTATTACTTGTCATTCGAAACCTCAGAGAGGCTCGAATGAAATTCTGTTTCTACAAGCCATACAAACAGAGCAATTCATAAAAAAACACACAAACAATTCAATTCACACAAACATCCATCACAGTGACTCTCCTCCTCACTGTGATGAAAGGCAAAGTTCTTCCCTCTCCCCCGCACCATTTCTCTCCCGATGTCGAAGCCCCAGGCGGGCGATGTTAAGTCCCACGGCCATTGAGGCCGCGCCGGGTGATGTACGGCCCCACTCTAGGCCCAAAAGTCACAAAGTTGGAGCCCCCGGCAGGCGCTGGAATGTCCAGCGGCCATTAAAGCTGCGCCGGGCAATGTACGGCCGCGCTCCGGGTCGTTCCAACCCCGCGACACGGGCTGGAGAAATTGTGTTGCGGGAGCTCTGGAGAGCGGTCGCCCACCCGGACCCGCGAGCACCCGATATCCTGACAGTCCACCGACTGTAAGCTGGAGCTGGAGCTGGAGCTCCGGAATTGGGCCGCAGCTGGAGCTGGAGCTCCGGAGTTGGGCCGCAGCTGGAGCTGGAGCTCCGGAGTTGGGCCGCAGCTGGAGCTGGAGCTGGAGCTCCGGAGTCGGGCCGCAGCTGGAGCTGGAACTGGAGCTCCGGAGTCGGGCCGCAGCTGGAGCTGGAGCTCCGGAGTCGGGCCGCAGCTGGAGCTGGAGCTGGAGCTCCGGAGTCGGGCCGCAGCTGGAGCTGGAGCTCCGGAGTCGGGCCGCAGCTGGAGCTGGAGCTCCGGAGTCGGGCCGCAGCTGGAGCTGGAGCTCCGGAGTCGGGCCGCAGCTGGAGCTGGAGCTCCGGAGTCGGGCCGCAGCGGCGATCCACCACCGCTCCGAGGCCCAGCCAGCCCCACAATGTTAAGTCCGCAGCTCCGCAGGCTCCGTGACTGGAGCCCCCAGGTCGTCCCGGTCGGATGCCGCTCCCCCCCGCACCCACCACATATACACAGTTATAAACAGTACAAACAAAAACACGAACAACTACATTTAATTAGACAAAAAAAAAAGACAGACAGGCTGTAGGAGCAGCTGCAACGTGAGTCACGCCGCCACCAGTTCGATCAGTTTCAAAAGTCTAATGTCATGCCTGTGAACAACATGTGAACAACATGGCCTGCACAATGGAGCTAAGTAGTGTAATTAGGACCACAAAGCAGGAAAAGTTGGCCTATTTTATTAATTTACTTATCTTGCAAGTGGATCTAGAGGATGTGAAGGCAGCAATGTTGGAATATCTCCAATGCTTTGAAGAATGTAAGATGAAGCATACAGGAGAGCAGGAATCATTGCTCTCTGGTTGATCATTAATTTTTGTGGCTGGATCAAGGTCTTGATCTGTGATGGTACATTGAAGCTGATGATGATTCTCATCATCCATGTCTGGTTTTGTTGAGAATTAAGTGATGAGTTCATATTTTCCAAGGGTGGCTTCGTGGATCTTTATTGTCAGATGCTGGTGGCACAGAATGGGGTAGGTTGAGAGAGGACCTTTGTTTTGTAAATGTTGAGCCTAAGCATTGGAGTGCTAATAGAAGACAAGGCCTTTTTCATGTGGGATGACAATTATAGACTCTGAGGAGTGATGCTTCATACTCTTTCAAGAATGATAATCGATTATTTTTATTTGTTCATTTTCGAGATCTAAGTGATGTTGGCAAGGACTGTATTTGTTGGCAAACCTCAATTGAACTTGAGAAGGTGGTGACAAGCTGTGTATTTGAAATGTGGTCCTAGTGTGGATGCTGGCCACTTATCAGCCCATGCCTGAATGTTGTCTACATCTTGCTGTGTGCAGTTCATAAGTTCTGAAGTTCATTAGTTCTAGGAGCAGAATTAGGCCATTCAACCCATCAAGACTACTCTGCCATTCAATCATGGCTGATCTATTTTCCCTATCAACTCCATTCTATTGTTCCGCCCCCCATAACCCTTGACACCCCACTAATCAAGAATCTGTTAATCTCCACCGTAAAAATAAACATCGACTTGGCCTGCACAGCCGTCTGTGTCAATAAATTCCACAGAATCACCAGCCTCTGACTAAATTATTATTAATTTAGGGGTTCATTTAGGGTATTAGGGGTTCAGTATTGATGTGGATAGAGAACTGGCTGGCAAACAGGAAGCAAAGAGTACGAGTAAACGGGTCCTTTTCACAATGGCAGGCAGTGACTAGTGGGGTACCGCAGGGCTCAGTGCTGGGACCCCAGCTATTTACAATATATATTAATGATCTGGATGACGGAATTGAAGGCAATATCTCCAAGTTTGCGGATGACACTAAGCTGGGGGGCAGTGTTCGCTGTGAGGAGGATGCTAGGAGACTGCAAGGTGACTTGGATAGGCTGGGTGAGTGGGAAAATGTTTGGCAGATGCAGTATAATGTGGATAAATGTGAGGTTATCCACTTTGGTGGCAAAAACGGGAAAGCAGACTATTATTTAAATGGTGGCCGATTAGGAAAAGGGGAGATGCAGCGAGACCTGGGTGTCATGGTACACCAGTCATTGAAAGTAGGCATGCAGTGCAGCAGGCAGTGAAAAAAGCGAATGGTATGTAAGCTTTCATAGCAAAAGGATTTGAGTACAGGAGCAGGGAGGTTCTACTTCAGTTGTACAGGGTCTTGGTGAGACCACACCTGGAGTATTGCGTACAGTTTTGGTCTCCAAATCTGAGGAAAGACATTATTGCCATAGAGGGAGTGCAGAGAAGGTTCACCAGACTGATTCCTGGGATGTCAGGACTGTCTTATGAAGAAAGACTGGATAGACTCGGTTTATACTCTCTGGAATTTAGGAGATTGAGAGGGGATCTTATAGAAACTTACAACATTCTTAAGGGGTTGGACAGGCTAGATGCAGGAAGATTGTTCCCGATGTTGGGGAAGTCCAGGACAAGGGGTCACAGCTTAAGGATAAGGGGGAAATCCTTTAAGACCGAGATGAGAAAGACTTTTTTCACACAGAGAGTGGTGAGTCTCTGGAACTCTCTGCCACAGAGGGTAGTTGAGGCCAGTTCATTGGCAAAATTTAAGAGTGAGTTGGATGTGGCCCTTGTGGCTAAGGGGATCAGAGGGTATGGAGAGAAGGCAGGTACGGGATACTGAGTTGGATGATCAGCCATGATCATATTGAATGGCGGTGCAGGCTCGAAGGGCTGAATGGCCTTCTCCTGCACCTAATTTCTATGTTTCTATGTTTCTATGTTTCACCAGCCTATGATCTAAATACATTTCTTATTTTCCGCTTTCTAAAGGTACATCCTTTTTTAGTCTGAGGCTATGGCCTCTGCTCCTAGATCCTCCCACTAGTGGAAGGGTGTGATGAGATATGGATCTGAGTGGTCCCGGCAAAAGTCAAAATGGGAAGCAGGGATAATTTTATTAGAGTTTCAGGAAAAAATATGCGTTTGGTAGGCTAATACCAATCCAAACATGGGTTGGAAAAGGCAGCATAAGAAATCAGGAGTTACTTTGCATGGATGAAAGATTGTAACTAATTTCTTTAGGGGAAAGGGGTGAGGATGGTGAACTTGAAAGAGACACGTATCAGCAAAAATGCATTTCTAATCGTACTCAGGAAATGGGAAAATGGGATTCAGGCTACAGAAAATCATGGTACGAGTGGACATCTAGGGGTTTCAGGGGTTCAGATATGCTATTGTTGTTGTAATTTATTTTATCAATATGAACATTTGTTATTTGGAGATGGGCTGAGGCTGACCTTCAACAATTTAAACCGGTTTTCTTTTACAAAATCAATAGGAGCGAGAACCGTTGACAAATGTGAAAAATCAATGTAGTGACCAAATAAATTATGTTCTTGACTGAAACATTGGAAGCCAGTTGATTCCTTGGAATAATAGACAATCATAAATTAACTTGCTTCACAATGAGAGAACTGGATGGGAATAAACACAAGGAAATTGGGAAGTAAAATAGAATGGAAAATTAATTAAAGATATCAGCACCAAAATATTTTCGAATCTGGCACAACTGCTCACTACGTTGGCCTTGCATATCTTGCTCCCATTTAATATCACATGACTGCTCCTTCAAAGTAACTTTTAAACCAGTGCTGACAGAGTTTGGAAATGACTCATTATTCCGAAGGAAAATAATTCCAGAGCTTTTGTGCTCTCATTTACACTTCGATCTCCTTCATGAGATTTAATTAACACAATCTTGGTAAATAATCAGAGCATCTGTGGCTACTTCTATTTCTGCAGATCTGTTTGAAATTAAAGATGGCACCGCAAGAGAGTTGAAATGCCTGCATCCTTCTGCAGAATAATTCAATGCTACTGTAATTACCAGTCTGGTTCAAGTGGGTATATTCGTTTTTGTGCTCAAGACTTTCTTTTGTTCTGGAGAAGTTATATGTTTTCATTGTGCCATTGAAACTTGCCATCAGAGGAACAGGCAAATGCAAGGTCTCCAATAATCCAACAGTGTGGGTGGGTGTTGTGTAGGAAGGAACTGCAGATGCTGGTTTAAACTGAAGATAGACCCAAAGTGCTGGAGTAACTGAGAGGGACAGGCAGCAAATCTGGAGAGAAGGAATGGGTGATATTTCAGGTCGAGACCCTTCTTCAGACTGAGCTATGCTCTGCTGATGCACAACAGAATACAGACATCCCCTCATTACAGCAGCTCGGGTAAAGTGAATCAAAAACCACTAACCAGAAATTTGAGAAATGGAATTAAATTTAGTTTTGATGAAGGGTTGAATAGGTAGTATGACAGTCAATAGAATTTAGGTGGGATAATAAAAATAAATAAATAATAGATAAACACAAAGTGCAAAATAAACAAATGTTGTCATTTAATTTTAGTTTTTCAGAGATACAGTACAGAAACAGGCCCTTCGGCCCCTCCGAGTCCGTGTCGACCAATGATTGTCCCATACACTAGCACTATCCTACACACTAGGGACAATTTATATTTTTTACCAAAGCCAATTAACTAAAAACCTGCGCACCAGGAGAAAATGCATGCAGTCACATGGAGAACATACAAACTCCGTACAGACAGCACCCGAGATCAGGATCCAACCCGGGTGTCCGGTGCTGTAAGGCCGCAACTCTACTGCTGCGTCACTGTGCCATGCATAAGCCACTGTGCTGCCGTAATTTTTTTTTAAAGACTATTCTTTTTGCTCAATATTGTAGGTCAATTTCGTACCATTGCGAAACTCATGGCAGTTATTTGGTTGCCAGTGACAGCTGAGTCCGTCTGGTACCACACCCTCTCCTGCCCGGGGTGATGTGAACACATGACTCAGAGTGCAGTGCTGCCACGATCTTCATTTGCGGATATTTCCTCTGATGCACTGCAATGTGGTGAGCCATGGCACTATAATCAGCTCCTTTAAGTAATCCCTCAGCCTGTACTCCTCCTCCACTGACATTACTCTCCAACCCATTACCCCCCCGCCTCCACACCAAACACCATCTTTCTCCCGTGAACCCTGATCCTCGAATCCTACCCTTTCCCCGGTAGCCGCTATTCCCAAACTATTCCTGCACGCAGGAATCTTATGCATCAGAGAAAATGTCACTGGTTATAACATGCGATTCAATGGCGAAAAAGGGGTTTGCGTTACGGAAAATAACGCGTAGATGTTTGTTTATGGGTCACAGGGATCAGCTGTATTCTTTAGCTGTTGCTATTTTTTTACCCTCCCCCACTCCCCCCCCCCCCCCCCCCCCCCCCCCCACTCATCACTCACCATCACTGGCCTTCACACCATTATCTTTTCACCATATCCTCCAGAAACTGCTCCAGTTCAATTTGCAGGGGGTTATCTTCTTTCCAGATCTAATGCTTTGTGTTGTTAGGGTGGTAACTAGCAACGGATTCATGGATTCCTGCATGTGAGTAAACAAGGCAAGTAGGGTAATAGGAATAGTTTGACTAGGTTTGTGAGCGTAAGGCCATAGGCATTGTCTATGTGGACATCAGCAAGGCCTTTCATAAGGTTCCATATGGTAGCTTTCTCTGGGAGATTAGATTGCAGAGGATCCAGGGAGAGCTCGTTAATTGAATACATAATTGACTTCATAGAAGGAAAGAAGCACAGGGTGGTGGTGGACGGGTGTTTTTTAGACTGGAGGCCTTTGAAGAGTGGTGTGCCTCAAGGATCAGTGCTGGGCCCATTGTTATTTGTGGTTTATATCAATAATTTAGATTAAAATATATGGGGCATGATTAATAAGTTTGGAGATGACACTTTGGTGGGTAGTATCATTGATAGCGAAGATTATCAATAATTACAGCATGCTCTTGATCAACTGGGTAGGTGGGCTGTGGAATGGCTATTGGAGTTTAATACAGAAAAGTGTGAGGTGTGGCATTTTGGGAAGTCAAACCAGGGCAGGACTTTCATAGTGGATGACAGGGTCCGGAGATGTGTTGTAGAGCAGAGGTACATCTAATAGTATAGGTGTTTAGTTCCAATGAACACATGGAAATATGGATTGCCAGAGCCAATCCTTTCAAACTGTACACCACTTTGTTGTCAACTCTGGTGGGTTTGCTCTGGTTGTGGGACAGAGCATATATTGGGATTCTCTTGGAAAGACCGGGACATTGTCTGAATGGAAGAGTGCTTGGGATTCTGTCCTGAGGCATCTATCTGTCAGAGACCAGCCATGCCACATAATTGTTTTTTCAGTTTGTCAGATTATATACAGTATGTGAAAGATAACTGATGCTGACTGAAAGCATGATATTACCGATGTGCTAAATTAGGATGATAATGAATCGAGTTCTCATGTTTGGAACTGTGCAAGCTGGATTCAGATAGCTGTTTTGGAATGTAATTTAGATTTGGCATTTTAGTAGATTGGGCTTGACATTTGTGACATTGATTCTAAAATGTGGAATTGTAGTTCAAATGGACCATTAATCTTATTACGCAAAGACTCCAGTTACATCTAGTGCAGAGCATCATAAGGAACATAGTATGTTTCATGGCTGCAGTATATTCACCAGTGAATACGGTTCTTCCACATAATTAATGTGCTGAGTTTCTCCAGCACTTTGTGTTTTACTCAAGATTCAAGCATCTGCTGTTCCTTGTGTCTCCAATTCAAGTTGATTGTTTAAAGGTTTAGTCAGCCATTCTTGATTGCCATTTCAAGACTTGGCTAGACGTGCTTTTGTTGATGAATTTTGTGGTCATTAGTTAGGGAAATATTAACAAGTCCGGAAAGTGCTACTTTAAGGATACAGTTCAGTGAAAGTATCTATTCTGAACCAATTCCAGTCCCAGAAAAGTGTCCAATACCCTTCCTAACAACACAGATTTATAAAAATAGGTGAATTTCTACCAAGAGCAGGTATGATCCAGA
This sequence comes from Okamejei kenojei, assembly GCA_035221665.1. NCBI lineage: Eukaryota > Metazoa > Chordata > Chondrichthyes > Rajiformes > Rajidae > Okamejei > Okamejei kenojei. Next base: position 39,015,966 of record CM069143.1, read on the forward strand.
AGAGAAAAGTGACGCAAAACTATTTCAACATTGAACGAACTACCATATCATATCATTACCACAAGACCAAGGCTGTGATGCAGTGGTACCAATGGTAGCCAAAGAAATTTGAAAAGCTAATAAATATCTCTGTGTTGCTCAAATTTGGTCAGAGTAAAGTGCTGCATACAATGAGCTTTTTATGAATCAGTTGAGTCCTTCCAACTGGAAAAGATACATCTGGCAGCAAATAGTCTCACCCAATCGCTTGTGATCGGATTAAAATAAGAAATGAAGGAAGAGTTTTCTATACATGAGGAACTGCAGATGATGGAATCTTCCCTAGAACACAAAGTACTGGAGTAACTCAGTGTTCAGGCTGCCTCTCTGGAGGACATGGATAGACAATCTTCTTCAGACTGATTGTAGCAGGGGAGATAAAGCTGGAATAGAGCTGAGGCAAGTGAATAGAGCTTGGCAAGTGATGGTTCGAAGATCGTTAGACACAACAAGCTGGAGTAACTGAGCGGGTCAGACAGCATCTCTGGAGAAAAGGAAAAAGTGACATTTTGGGTTGAGATCCTTCCTCATAGTCTTGACCTGGAACGTCACCAATTCCTTTTCTTCCATAATGCTGTCTGACTGGCTGAGTAACTCCAACTTTTTGCGTCTATCTTCAGGTTCAACCAGCGTCTGCAGTTCCTTCCTACATGAGTGATAGTTGGATACAGATGAGGGAGCTTGCCAATTGCCAGAGATTGGCAGGAGCTTGCCAATTGGACAAATGTTAGAGATGATAAGGAGACAAAAGGGTGACAAAAGAGGACTAAAGGAGACGAAAAGGAGTAGAGTTTACAAGCCTGCAGCATCAGCTGGCTCTTCTCAACTCTGCTGATTTGTTGTGGTGAGCAGTAAGGGGGGGGGCTCTTCTGTGATTAAGTTGGCTTGCCACTCAATCATCTTCTAAATGACGCATCTTGCCTGTGCCACATTTCACATCACAGCTTTGCTTGACTGCTTTACCTGACAATTTTTGGATAGCTTGCTTCAGTAAATGCAAACCTATCATCCTGAAACTATGTCCTGATTATTACATTTCGCTCATGGAAGGCAGTTTGCTGCACTTTCATCTCAAAGCCAACATTTATATTTTCCTCTGTGTGCATTCTGCTGGCATCTAGAAAGAGACAGGAATTCAGAGTGAAGATGTCAGATTTTTTTTCTTTGCTTTCTATAAAGTGTGTGGCCTGAAACTGAACTAAATGGTCCCTCAAGGAGAAATCGATCTCAATATTCCTTGTAGCCAACCTCCATGCCTTAAGATTTGACACCGAAGGGCTTTTTTAAAATTTCCAGCAATTTTATAGATGTTATGAAATTCTCAATAAAGTGTTACATATAAAAGGAAATATTTAATGTGGCTTTGAAATTTAACATATGAATGGAAATATTTAATCTTCCATTTTGAAATTGCCCTCTATGCATTATTCAATTTTTTCGCTCTCTCTTCTAAACTATCTTTGAGGGTTAGTTGTGCTAATTAGCCACGTGGCTGGTTTAATTATCATTCATTTGAACTGGATTTTGCATAACAATGTGTTCATCTTTGTTCATGTTATTGTCAAAACACACAGCCCAAAGAAAAAAAAGACCTATATGTTCACTGGGTTAGATTAAAAGCACCAGAAGGAACAGAAATGTGTTCCAAAATTGCCTTTTTTTCCCACACATCTCAAACTCACCTGCCCTCTTATTATACACTTGAAATTCCTACTTGTTACGTGTGTTATTACCCTTTCATCTTCCCCAGGCTCGCTACCTGCCATGGCTGCTTCCCCTAAATCCACTTACAATTCCGTTCCTGTCTGTAGTCAATGGAGCTGCTTGTAAAGTTCAACAAGTACAGTATTCTAATCTCACTCCTTTTAACAGGGTATTAACATTTACCCAAAGGCTCACCAGCTAGAAGGAAGTTCCTTAAAACTATTCAGATGAAAATATGGAAGATTGCTATCATTGATTGTTGCTCGATCGATGTAATGGATTAGAAGGAAAAAGAACAAGGAATGGTTTCAAGGTCAGTTTATTGTTACATGTACTAGTTAAGGAACAGTGAAATTTGAGTTACCATACAGCCATACTTAATGAAAAGCATCAAGACACACAACCGCATTAAAGTTGAGATAAACATCCACCACAGTGGATTCCACATTCCTCACTGTGATGGAAGGCAATAAGGTTGAATCTTTTTCCTCTTTGTTCTCCCGCGGTCAGGGCAGTCAAACCATCCGCAGTCAGGGTGGCCAAATCACCCACAGCTGATGATCGAAGCCACTATCAAGGTGATCGAAACTCCCGCGTTGGGGTGGCGGAAACTCTCTACACAGCATGAAGCTCCCGAACGGTTTCTTCTTACCAGAGACTGTGTGTTTCACAATGTTAAAGTCCACAGGCCCTGTGGTTGGAGCTTCGATCCCCGGCAAAGGGATCGCAAGCTACGCGATGGTTAAGCCCCGCAGTCTCCTGCCGCTGGAGCGCCGGGTCTGTTAAGGTTTGTTTTTACTTCAAACAGATAACAACATCAAAATTAGTAATAAAGCATTATAATCTTTATTTCGCCCAGGCGGGTGTGGCAGTCAACTCTCACAGTATGTAAAATACAGACTATAGAGTCACTCTATCCCCACACACAGAGGTAATATTCAATCAGATACGTTTCTACCCCAATAATCAGCAATTCAGAAATACTTTATCTTACAGAGCATTGTACAGCCTCTTGCCTGTTAGGATTGACAGGTTCTTCTGATAGAGGAAAGGTTAGCTCATATAGGTATTGCTGAAGAAGCTTTTTTTTTTGCAGATTCCAGCACTTGTTTTTTTTTTTACATTGATGCACATTACAATCTTGTAAAGTAAAGGGTAAGAGCCAAGTGTCTGAACATTATCCTGATTGTTTATATCATAGAGAAAAACATTCATGTATTTGTGCTGTAATCTCGCTAGTGTTATGGAAGAAGGGCGAAAACATTTCTGTTATAGTGCTGGAGCCTTGTTAGTGTCAATAGGAGAAAGGTTAAGCATCCATTTTATTGCTTCTAAATCTACAGCTGAATCCATTTTGTAACTTTTAAATCTTTAAACTTTTCAAGTCGGTCTCCAGCAAAGGCCACCAACTCCACGATGTTAGGCCGCAGTGGGGACAGAGATATGATACGGAAAAAAAAAATCTCTGTCGAGGTAAGAGATTGGAAAAATGCTTCTCCCAACTCCACCACCTCCCCCACCCCCACATAAAACAAACCAAGGAACACGAAAATATACTTTTAACACATACTAAAATAACATAAAAGGAAGGACAGACATACTGTTGGCGAGGCAGCCACTGCTCGTGGTGCCACCCGATGGTTTGAGAGTATATACGACAATGCTTGAATTGGAAAACCAAAGCACCGTTAGACTTTTAGCTTCATCTCCATGCCTGGAAGACTGACAATGGCAAAAGCGATAGGAGTAGAATTAGGCCATTCGGCCCATCAATCATGGCTGATCTATCTCTCGCTCTTAACCCCATTCTCCTGTCTTCTCCCCATAACCTCTGACACTTGTACTAATCAAGAATCTATTTATCTCTGCCTTAAATATATCCACTGAGTTGGCCTCTACAGCCTTCTGTGGCAAATAATTCAATTCAAGAGTCAAGAGAGTTTATTGTCATGTGTCCCAGATAGGACAATGAAATTCTTGCTTTGCCTCAGCACAACAGAATATAGTAGGCATGAATACAGAATATAGTTGGAATTCCACAGATTCACCACCCTCTGAGTAAAGAAATTTCTCCTCATCTCCTTCGTAAAAGAACATCCTTTAATTCTGAAGCTGTGGCCTCTAGTCCTAGACTCTCCCACAAAGGACAATCCTCCAAGTTTGCATTCACCAAGGCTACTGTTTCAACACTGAATCTTCTTGTTGTGAATTCCTGAAATGGCTCTGTGGTTCATGTCATTGCTGAGGTCTAACTGTTTGTTGTCCCAACCTCCATTACTCATGAGTGGCTCGCACCGGTATCTTCATCAGTTGTGAAAGGCAAGAGCCTCACTGGAGTCTTCTGCATTTCCTCCATTTTTACTGAGTGCTCCACAAGGCAACCACTGGTCCCATCTGGAGATATCATGGCAGGCATGTTATCTGGATATAGTTACAGATACCATGTATAGACACAAAAAGCTGGAATAACTCAGCAGGACAGGCAGCATCTCAGGAGAGAAGGAATGGGTAACGTTTCGGGTCGAGACCCTTCTTCAGACTGGGTAGGGATAAAGGACACGCGAGATATGGACGGTGATGTGGAGAGATAAAGAACAATGAATGAAAGATATGCAAAAAAGTAACGATGATAAAGGAAACAGGTTGCTTGTAGGGTGAAAATGAGAAGCTAGTATGACTTGGGTGGGGGAGAGATAGAGAGAGATGGAATGCCGGGGCTACCTGGAGTGAGAGAAATCAATAATTCATACCACTGGGCTGTAAGCTGCCAAAGCGAAATATGAGATGCTGTTCCTCCAATTTGCGTTTAGCCTCACCCGACCATGCCTGCTACATTATAAGACAGCATTGGGAATCCATAGGTTTAACGTAGATTTATTATTATGTGTACCAAGGTATAATGAAAAACTTCGGCCCATCGAGTCCGTGCTGACCAGTGATCCCCATACACTAACACTATTCAACACACTAGGGACAGTTTACAATTTTACCAAGCTAATTAACCTACAAACCATGTCTTTGGAGTGTGGGAGGAAGTTCAAGTTCAAGTTCAAGTGAGTTTATTGATAGGACAATGAAATTCTTGCTTTGCTTCAGCACAACAGAACATAGTAGGCATTGACTATAAAACAGATCAGTGTGTCCATACACCATTATATACATGAATAAATAAACTGATTGTGCAAATAACAGATAATGGATTATTAATGTTCAAAGTTTTGTCCGAGCCAGGTTTAATAGCCTGATGGCTGTGGGGAAGTAACTATTTCTGAACCTGGTCGTTGCAGTCTTCAGGCTCCTGTACCTTCTACCTGAAGGTAGCAGGGAGATAAGTGTGTGGCCAGGATGGTATGGGTCTTTGATGATACTGCCAGCCTTTTTGAGGCAGCGACTGCGATAAATCCCCTCGATGGAAGGAAGGTCAGAGCCAATGATGGACTGGGCTGTGCTTACTACTTTTTGTAGTCTTTTCCTCTCCAGGGCGCTCAAGTTGCCGAACTAAGCCACGATACAACTGGTCAGCAAGCTCTCTACTGTGCACCTGTAGAAGTTAGAGAGAGTCCTCCTTGACAAACCGACTCTCCGTAATCTTCTCAGGAAGTAGAGGCGCTGATGTGCTCTCTTGATAATTGCATGAGTGTTCTCGGACCAGGAAAGATCTTCAGAGATGTGCAAACCCAGGAATTTGAAGCTCTTGACCCTTTCAACCATCGATCCGTTGATATAAACGGGACTGTGCGTCCCCATCCTATTCCTTCCAAAGTCCACAATCAGTTCCTTGGTTTTGCTGGTGTTCAGGGCCAGGTTATTATGCTGGCACCATATGGACAGTCGCTCAATCTCTCTTCCGTATTCCAACTCATCCCCATCAGCGATACGTCCCACAACAGTGGTGTCGTCAGCGAACTTGATGATGGAGTTCGCACTATGACCGGCTACGCAGTCATGAATATAGAGTGAGTACAGCAGTGGGCTGAGCACGCAGCCTTGAGGAGCTCCCATGCTGATTGTTATCAAGTCTGACACATTTCCACCAATACGAACAGACTGTGGTCTGTGAATGAGGAAGTCAAGGCTCCAATTGCAGAGGGATGTGCAGAGACCCAGTTCAGTGAGTTAGGTAACCAGATTGGAGGGGATGATAGTATTAAATGCCGAGCTGTAATTGATGAATAACAGCCTGACATATGATTTTTTGTTGTCCAAGTGGTCCAGAGCGGAGTGGAGAGCCAGCGAGATCGCATCCACCGCTGATCTGTTGTGGCGGTATGCGAACTGCAGTGGGTCCAAGTTTTTGTCGAGGTAGGAGTTGATTTGCGCCATGATCAACCTCTCGAAGCACTTCATCACTGCAGGCGTTAGTGCCACAGGTTGATAGTCATTGAGGCACGTCACCTTGCTCTTGAAACGTGAGCACCCGGAGAAAACCCACGCAGATCACGGGAAGAACGTTGTAAGGCAACAAGTCTACCGCTGCACCACCATGCAGCTCAAAAGAGACTGTTAGAGACATTGTTCAAGAGTCAAGAGTGTTTAATTGTCATATGTACTGACAACAGAGGAATTAAATTATTTCTTTGCAGCAGTATAACAGGCCTGTAAACATAGTACTCATAGACAACATAAATAAAATGCAAGTTATCCAACCAATTCTGATAATACTACACATATGTTCAATCAAGCCAATCACAAATACAATGGTTAGAGCAAAGGAAAAGATAAAAATTGCAGAATATTGTTTTCAGCATTATAGCACAACAGTTCCAGAGACAAAGTCCAATATCCGTAATGAAGTACAGGAGAACTGGACTGTTAGCTTATAGAAGGACCGTTCAGAAGCCTGACGACAGAAGGAAAGATGCACCTCGTTCAACTGGTGGTTCGTGAGTTCCCCCTTACAATCTGTATGATCTTGCAGGTTTTTTTTGCAGGGTTGGATTGCTTAAGCTCCCCAACATTTGTCTAGAAATAGCTTCCTTAGACTAAACAATGTAGGTCTCCACCCTCCAGTTAGTGTGCAAAGTCTGTACCATCTATTGTCTCTATTTATATCGAATAGATTTGCATGTATCAACTAGGCAAATATTTATTTGAAGTGGCTGTATTTGTTAGTATGGCTTACAGAGGAGTTGCACACAATTTACAAAAATGTGTGTACAGTACATCCAATTGTGCTCCATGATCTTCGTGTAAGAGGATTCTATTGCATAATTCACCAAGACAAGATGCAATGAAATTACTGCTTCACTTTCCAGTCCCATTCAAAACGACAGGAGGTGAAGAAAGGTAGCAAGTCAGAGGAAGGAATCAGGGCTGAAATAGTGAAGCATAATATGGACATGGAAATGGATTGAGTGGAAACTAGGGGAGAAACAGTACAGTCAAAAATAGCTGGTGAGAATGTATGAAGTGGAAGGCAGTGGAGGACAGCGAATAACACAACTAGTTAAAATAGTTTGGAGTATCCTGTGATCTCAGAGCAGAGAACTGATTTATTTTTGGCTCCCAATCTTGGCAATGAATGATCCCAGGTCATTTCAATACAACCAGATGTGAAATATAATTCAATGGATTCTGTGTAAACAAGGGTAGGTGGAGTTACTAGCTCAAATTGCAATCTGCACCATTCAGATCTGACATTTCCACTTACACTCAACATTTCACTCCGTTTTAATTTGCGATATTGTGGTTGGCTTTGTTACAAAGTAAGTCCAAATCTGTAAGTCAAAGTATGTTTGAAATCTATTTCAAGTGACATCCTGCAATGAAGAATGAATGGTTGACATTTAACCTTTTAATCATTGTGGATATGAATTCTACATTCAAGAAATGGATGACAAATATCTTAATCCACAAAACCACCCGTAATACCCTATATATTTATCTCTCATCTGAACTGTAGTTGTAATTTCAGAACCTGACACGTCAAAACAATAGTTTCATTAATTTTATTGATATGAACCTGCTGTTCATTGCTACATAATCTGTGAAGTGTAAATGGCTTGAAGCTGTGCTATGATCCAAAACTTCAAGTTATTACTTGAGGTCCTATAATAACAGATTGCACAGCAGAGTTAGTCAATAACCATTTTACAGATGTATTCTAAACTCAATAAATCCTTGGAGAAATAGTTTTTTTAGATAAACTATTGTTTCTTCTGGGTATTGATTGGTCAAAATATTACACTGACTGTAATTAAAATCAATCTTTCTTTTAAGGTTGGCAAGAGAGGTTAAAAAAAAGTGTATTGAATCTCTCTTAAAGTTGAGCTTATGTATTTTCGGGGTGAAAGCAAATGAGTACAACCCATGCCCATAAAACAAAATTCGACTGGGATGTACTGCAGGTTGAGTAATAAAGGTCTGGTGTGGTCTTATCTTTTATTGGTGGGCCCCGTCTATAATGAACCAGTGAGTTAATGACACTAATTATGTTGTTTTTTGGCAGTTTGGCAGTTTGGCAATTACAAGGGCAAAACAAGGAAATCAGCCACCGGTTGGCATAGATAGCGTGCACAGAATACACTTTGACGTTTCCTAACGTGGAAATGTCAAACACCAAATGGCATGTTTAAGCTCAGAGAGGCAAGTGCATGTTTTTCACACAGAGAGCGTTGGGTGTCTGGTATTTGTTGCCAGGGATTGTGGTGTGGGAGGATGCAATAGTGGTGTTCAAGAGGTTTTAAGACAGGCACATCGATATCCAAGGTATGGAGGCATATGGATCATGTGTGAGCAGAAAGGATTAATTTGTCATTGTGTTCATCACCAAGATTGTGGGCCAAATCACCTTTTCCTGTTCTGTTCTATTCAATATTCAATATTCTATGTTCTACATTCCATGTCCTGTCCTATAATCTAGCCCCATATCCAAATATCTGATGTGATTCCTCTTTGGAATTTTGACACTGCATTCACCGTAACTTAGCTGGTAAAATAAATATAATTCCACAAAGCAAAATAGGCCTGCCCAGGTATAATCGTCAGTTTTTGATTTTAATGTTAAAAAAAAAAATTCAGAAGCCAACATAGAGTCATAGAGCCATACTAGCGTGGAAACAGGCCCTTCAGCCCAACTTGCCTAGGCTATCCATCATGCCCCATCCACATTAGTCCCACCTGCCCGCGTTCGGCCCATATCCCTCCAAACCTATACCTGTCTAATGTTTCTTAAACTTTGTGATAGTGCCTGCCTCAACTACCACCTCTGGAAACTGGTTCCATATAACTGTCACCCTTTGTGTAAAAAAACATGCCCCTCACATTCCTATTATATCTTTTCCCCTTCATCTTAAACATATGTCCTCTGGTTCTCGATTTCCCTACTCTGGGTAAAAGACTCTGTGTATTTACCCGATCTATTCCTCTCATGATCTTGTACACATCTGCAAGATCACCGCTCATCCACCTGCGCTCCAAGGAATAAAGTCCTTGCCTGCTCAACCTCTTGCTCTGGCCCTCGAGTCCTGGCAACATCCTTGTAAATCTATGCTGCACCATTTCCCACTTAACCACATACATTTCCCATTTCCAATTGTCCTTGTGACGATGAACCATTGCAGATTGGCTGGTGAAGGTGTCTCCATGGTGCAGATGAATAGAGACCATCAGGGTTTTGACCATTGCTGAAGGCTTGCTGAAATAAATCCATTGTGAGGTTGGTGGATTGCAGGGGTGGGAAATTGATTCCAGCTTTCAGGACTTGAGTCAGATCCAACAGTCTGCTTATCCATTCCTAGTTCTTTGAGTCATGTGAGAGGCTTGCGTGTTTCCACAATGGATGAGAACAGGACTGAACTTTGCTGTGACTGCTTTAGTTTTATGTTTAAGAAAGAACTGCAGATGTCGAAAAATCGAAGATCTGAAGGTCTTGACCCGAAACGCCGCCTATTCCTTCGCTCCACAGATGTTGCCTCACCTGCTGATTTTCTCCAGCAATTTTGTCTACCTTAGGCTTTAGTTTTAGTTTTAGTTTAGTTCAGAGATACAGCATGGAAACAGGCCTTTTGGCCCACAGAACCACAGGCCATTGATCCCTGTTCACTTTAATTCTATGTTATCCCACTTTCTCATACAGTCCCTAATCATTAGGGGCAATTTAAGCGGTCAATTAGAAATGCTCAAAGTCATAACCCAACAGAAGTTAAAACCTTCAGCAAAAAAAATGGGGAACAAAAAGATGGAAACAGGTGGTAAAATAAAGATGACAATTTTGAGTCGTATACCATGGGCACAGATCATTTGGCCCACTGAGCACATTGAATATTGGACATCCATCTAAGTTCATGTTCTAGGAGCAGAATAAGGCCATTCGACCCATCAAGTCTTCGCCTGACACCCTTACTAATCAAAAATCTGACTATCTCTGCCTTAAAGATATCCATTGAATTGGCATCCACAGCCATCTGTGGCAATGAATTCCATAGATTCATTGCCACCACCCTCTGACTAAAGAAATACCTTCTCATCTCCTCTCTTAAGGTATGTCCTTTTATCCTGAGGCTATGTCCTCTGGTCCTATACTCTCCCAGTAGTGGTCTACTCTTGAATTTTATCAGCTCGCACTACCTACTAATTTTCCTGCCACCCACCACAATAGGCACAATTTATGGTAATCAATTAACGTACCAACCAGCGTGTCTTTGGCACATGGGAGGATACCAGATCACCCAGGAGGAAACCCATTCGGAGAGAACAGGCAAACTCCTCAGATAGTAGTGAAGGGTCAGGTTTGAATCCAGGTCTCAGCAGCTGCAAGGCAGCAGCATTAACCGCTGCACCACAACACTGCCCCATGAGCATGGACGGGAACTGCGCAGTTCATGTGAGCCAGTTCACAACATTCAAGTATAGCATGTCCTGAAATAACATTGGTAAACAGAGCTGGGCTTTTTTGATTTTTCCTTTCCATTGGGTGAACTACTCAGCAGAACAAATGAGTAAATCAGATGAGGTCCAGGGCAACTGACTAATGTCATGTGTTTCAGTAGTGTCCTATTACAAGCATTTGAACTGAGCCCTGATTAATATGAAGCAAGTTTCCTCTCTTTGACAGCTGTAAGAGTCCTATGTAAAATGAGATAAGACAGCTGTAAATTGCCTTTTAATGGGTGCCAGAAGCACAAAACTCTCTCTCGTTGAAAACAAATGTGCAATTTCACATTCAATGACCAAAGAGGAAATTAAAATTCAAAATTAGAGATGAGTTTGGAGTGTTGGAATGTACTGATAATTTGGGGATCAAATTAGGGGAAAATGGTAAAAAGGTGGGTAGTTTGTTTAATATTTGTCAAAAAGTGTCAAGCTATTAGGTCTAATGCTCTCAAGACTCAAGAGACTGCAAATGCTGGAATCTTGAGTAACAAGCAAACTGCTGATGGAACTCAGCAGACCAGGCAGAATCTGTGAAGGGAAATGGATAGACGAAGTTCTGGGTTGGAACTGAAGAAGGATCCCATCTCACACGTCATTTAACTGCTTCCCTCCACAGATGATGCCTGGCCCACTGGGTTCCTCCAGCAGTTTGCTTATTTTAGCCATAATTGTTTTTCCTATTCCAATTATTTTTTGATATGTGAAAACACATTCAAAACAGATGCAAGTAATTATCATACATGGCTAAAAACTTCAGGAATAAATGGGGAATGAAGAGATGGATACATGTGCTAAAATGAATATAAGACAAATAAGTGTTTTAGAGCTTTTACTCATTGAGGTACCAGGGTCAATCCTCCAGGCAAGTAGTGATAGCCAGGACCCTAAGACCAAGAAATTGCAGAGAGTTGTGGCTGTACCTCAGTTCATCATACTGACCAGACACTCCACCATTGGGGTGGGAGATTGCAACCTTCATGTGGTCCACCCTGTTTCAACTAATACAATCAACCTGATGTACATAAACATATCGATGTAGTGTTTTGGTGTCTACAAAACTTTAGGCTGTGCACGTCATACCACAAGAAGAAGTCTTCACCATTGACTCCACCTACAGCTCATGCTGCCTCAGGAAAGCAGCCGACAGATCAACGGCCTTTTCCAGCCTGTCATTTCTTCTCCATGTTCCGCTCGGGCAGAAGATGTAAATGCTTGAAAACAAATACCACCAGACTCAGGAACAGCTTCTTCCCCTCTGTTATCTGTCATCTAACTGTTGCTTCCATGAGCCAGAAACAGCCACGTTTTCCAACCTACCACATCGTGGATGCTGATCTTTACCTCTGGAACTTTTACACAACAACGTTGAGCAACTATATTCTGCACTCTGGTACTTTTCTCTTTGCTCGACCTGTTGCACTTGTTTGGCTTGATTGTACTCACATATAGTACTATCTAATTTTTTTGGGTAGCATACAAACAAAGCTTTTCACTGTATCTTGGTACTTGTGACACCAATAAACCTAAATTTAAACCAGTTTGACTGTTAAGGGCGGCACAGTTGCGCAGCGGTGGAGCTACTGCCTTACAGTGCAGGAGACCTGGGTTTGATCATGATGACAGGTGCTGTCTGTACGGAGTTTGAATGTTCTCCCGTGCTTTCTCCGAGATCTTCGGTTTCCTCCCACACTCCAAAAACATAGAGGTTTGTAGGTTAATTGGCTTGATATAAATGTAACATTCTCCCTAGTGTGTGTAGGGTAGTGTTAATGAGCAGGGAACGCTGGTCGGTGAGGACTCGGTGGGCCGAAGGGCCTATTTCCATGCTGTATCTCTAAACTAAATAAACTAAACTGTTCCTGAAATTGTGAGAACTATATTCTCACCCAATCTACTCCTATAATATCCCATTGATACAAATCTCAGTGAGATTATCTTGTTTTTAATGGTGAATTAGTCTCTGTGACAAGAATGGGAATATTCCCACAGGTTAACGTAGACACTCTGTTTCTTGAGTTGATTAGTGTTGTGGGTGGAATTTCTGAAATTCAGCTCAGCAAGCCTGAGAACTGGAGCTCAGTGCTCACACATTTCTACATTAAATGTTTAGCAAATGTATCAATATACAACAATTGACAAACGACTGTAAAAGCATTGCCTCGTGATAAATTTCAAGACATTTCTTGATCTATAGACCTCTGTTGAATCATTTCAACAGCTCACACTCATTACTGAAATGTGCGGTCCAATATTTCATTTTAGATAGAGCATTGCAAGTGCTTCAAAGAAGAACGTGTGTAATAGGGATATGCAAATATCACCTGATGGGTTTAACAACAATTTCACAGTGAAAACGAATGTACACTTCAGGCATGTATGTTCTAGATTTTTCCCCAAATATGCGCTGCCTATAACATAAATCTGAGCTTCAAAGTATTTTATATTCTCACTGTCTATCTACTCTGGAGGCATTAACCCTTAATTTAAAAATGTTGCCTATTATTCCGCTGTCAATCTGTCTTCAACATCTTTGTCTCCGAGCCAAACATCAGCATGCAATCCAAAATACCATTGCGTTTGACATCTTAAAACATACAAATTTGGATACTGTCAGCCCAAGACGTTTCAGGATGCAGAAGCAAAAAGCAAGCAAACTTGAGACGACGACTTTTGAAGATTAAAATCCTTTTTACTTCAAATCAACACATTTTCACAGGCATCCAATAGTAAGTGCAATGGTTCAATGGTATTTATTGTTGTGTGTGCATTGTACAGTGATATTCTTTTTGCACAGATCACACATGCACAAGTTGCCATATCTATCAATTTCCTCCTTAAAAATATGCATTGACTTGGCCTCCACTGCCGTCTTTGGCAATGAATTCCAAGATTCACCACCATCTGACTAAAGAAATTCCTCCTCATCTCATTTCTAAAGCTACATCCTTTTATTCTGAGGCTATGGCCTCTGCTCCTAGACCACCCATCTAGTAGAAACAACCTCTCTACATCCACTCCATCCAGGCTTTTCATTATTCAGTAAGTTTCCATGAGGTCCCTCTTATCCTTCTAAACTCTAGCGAGTACAGGCCCAGTGCCGTGAAAGGTTCATCATTTGTTAACCCAATCATCCCTGGGATCATTCTTGTAAACCTCCTCCGTACCATCTCCAACGGCCGCACATCCTTCCTCAGATATAGGGCCCAAAACTGCTCACAATACTCCAGTAAATTACTGGTGGAAAAGTGATGAGAACCAAGAACACAATAGGAATCTCTCTATTGTCCCCACATCCCACCACAGTCCACCCCCTCTCTCAACCCCGCCAGCTACATGATACTGAAGCCAATTAAAAACTCTGCCATCATGTCAGCTCAGGTCAATTACTTTCTGTTAGGGACAAAACTGTAAACCTTTTGAGCTATGTCCAGTATGACTGAGATGCAGAAAACCCTTTTCACGCAAAGTTGTGAATCTGTGGAATTCTCTGCCACAGAAGGCAGTGGAGGACAATTCACTGGAAATTTTCAAGAGAGAGTTAGCTCTTCGGACTTATGGAATCAAGGGCTTTGGGGAGAAAGCAGGAACGGGTACTGATATTAGATGATCAGTCATGATCAAATTGAATGGCAGTGCTGGATCGAAGGGCCAAATGGCCTACTCCTGCACCTATTTTCTATGTTTCTATGTTTCTATGATTCAATGCCAACCGGTTAATTTACCATATGTGCTATTTAAGCAACCTCGACTTCCCATGCATGTTACTCCAAAAGTAAAATAGGATCAGGTGTGTCTGTCCTGCTTCTCCTCCGGTTGACTGGCGATCAAATCATCTGAAGTAGGTTCATAGTACAACATGTGCTGAAGGTCATTATACTACTGCCACTTTCTTGGCCTATACATTTCTCTGCTAGCTCCTTCTGTCACACTCTTTTGAAGTCTATCCAAACGGTCTCCTGTTCTGTACATTCATTCACTATAGATGTCCAAGGTAGACACAAAATGCTGGAGTAACTCAGTGGGTAAGGCAGCATTGCTGGAGAGAAGAAATGGGTGATGTTTCGGGTCGAGACCCTTCTTCAGACTGAAGAAGGTCAGAAGAGGGGTCTCGACTGAAAACGCCATCAATTCCTTCTCTCCAGAGATGCCCGTCCTGCTGAGTTACTCCAGCACTTAGAGTCTACTTTCGATTCAAACCAGCGTCTGCAGTTCTTTCCTAAACAATATAGCTGTCCATGTGTGAAGAATTCCTACTTTCTATTCAGCTTTGCCACAATTCGTGAAAAGACTGGAATACGAATTATATGGCCTCTTTCTTAATATAATTCCAAGTGGTTCCCCACTGGAGCAGCCAAATATACCTTGCACTCAAGCAAGAAGCAGTAACTGAGACTCTACATTAATGATTGATAAGCTGACATTAAGAAAAAAAGAATCAGTATGTTAAATGTGAACTTTGATAAGGTATTAATGTTTGGAAGATTACCAGAAGCCATTTTACCACAGGGCATAAACTGAGAGGTACATAAGCTATTCATCCATACCCAAACAAACATAATTTTATCCATTTCAAGGTGCACCTGCAAAGTCTTCAAAGAGTTTGACTTGGATGAAAAACCCCAAACGATGGTGCATTTTTTACAATTTGTTCAGGTCTTCTGAGTTTATATAAAAAAAACCTCCACCGATCTTCGCCATTGTTGGAACGTTTAGCTGATTTTGTTCCCGACATCTGTTCTTGCTCAGAAGCTGGCTGCTCCTGCAACCTTTCCTGAAAATCTCTTTATCCACCAGAGGGCACTGACTGAACCTCTAACGGATTGGGTTGGAAGATTTTAGTTTCATTACCAGCGGCTGGATTTAATGGAAACTTTGTGGTACTGCATCCAAACTGTTAGTCTGATGTTCTCTGCAGTTCAAAGTGCGGATGGTTACAGAACATATTGGCTTATTTAACACTATTGCCATCATGCAAACCAAAACCATTTTTTCTGCCTATATATCGGCTTTTACTTGTGTCACATTCTAGACTTCACACGTTATTGATGATAGAGTAATAAAGTGAAACAGATGTACCGTGACAGAAAGAGACCCTTCGGCCCAACTAATCCATGCTGACCAAATTGCCTAACCAAGGTAGTCCAACTTGTCTGCCTTGGGCTATATCTTTCCTATCTATGTACCCGTCTAATTGCTTTTTAAATGTTGCTGTTGTTGTACTCATCTCCAATAGTTCTTCTGGCAGCTCATTCTTTATACGCACCACCCTCTGTATGGAAAAAAGTTGCCTCTCAGGACCTTTCAAACCTTCCTTATTTCTTCAAACCTTTCCCCTCTACTGATGTATAGAATGTCTTCATATTCCTGTAAGTTCCAGTTAAGCAAATTTCCTGCAGCATATACATACTTGAGAGAATTTTAAAGGATTTTGTTTAAATTCCCTGATTGGAGCTCCAATCATTATTGGTGTGCAGTGCTTTCCAGCTAGACTTAATAGCACATAGAACAGTACAGTTTAGGAACTGGCCCTTCAGCCCACAATGTCCTTGCTGAACATGATGCCAAGTTAAAGTAATCGCCTCTGCTTGCATGTGATCCATATACTTCCATTCCCTGCATACCTATGTTTCCATCTAAAAGTCTCTAGAATGCCATTCAAGTACCTAAATAGTGTTGCTGTTCAGTATTGCATGGGGAGCCTGCATATTGGACTATTGTGTTGTTTGGGTATAATAACAAAATCAGTAGTCTAATGTCTCCAATCATGTTCAAAGTGATAAATGGGCTCAGGATCAATAGTTCAACCCAAACCAATTGCTGGGGTGGAACACAGTCAGCTAAAATGTTTGCATGTTCTCCCAGTGATTGTGTGGCCTTTCTCTGCATGTTTCAATTTCCTCACATATTGCAAAGGATTGTAAAGGGTTGGTTAGTCGCCCACTGTGTAATTGCCCTGAGTGTGTAACTGTATTAGCCACACTGCCGAGGTCCAGAAGCAACACTGGATTACAATCTTCGAGTCCAATAATTAGTATATGGCATGATCTGGTTACGACACCCTCTTCTACAGAGTATTTAACTCTAAAGGTCTGCAGATCACTTCCCCATCTTGCACTCACCTGCTCTAAGAACAGCTCATTGATAGATTCCGAAGGAAGACTTCAGTCTCCAAACCCCCCTAATTGATGGCAGGCTGGTTCCAATGGAAACGACTGTCTGGAAATCAACCCAACATATTTCAATTCATGTGTTTTCTTTCATCAGTCATTTCTACATATATCACAAGGTCACTTAACCAGTATTAACCAAGATTAGATGTCTCCATTGGGTTGGATGGTGTCTCTATATGTTAAAGAGCAATATATGGTGAGCATTCCTATGATTTTGCTTGAGATACAGTATGGAAACAGGCCCCTTAGCCAACTGAGTCCAAGCCGACCATCGATCATACGTTTATACCAATGCTATGTTATGCCACTACCCACACATTAGGGGGCAGTTTTACAGAGGGCCAATTAACCTACAAGCCTGCACGCCTTTGAAATGTCGGGGGGGGGGGGGGGGGGGTTGAGGGTTTAACAAAGCACCCAGAGGAAACCTATGCAGTCATACGGAGAACGTGCAAACTTCATACAGTCAGGCAGCACCCGAGGTCAGGATTAAACTCGGATCTTTGGCGCTATGAGGCGGTGGCTCTACCAGCTGCGCCAGTATGCTGGTCTTTGTACAGAGATGTTAACTTTGTTTCTTTCTCCACAGATAATGCCTGACTTGCAGAGTGTCTCCAACATTTTCTGATTCTATATTTAAAAAAGTTGCTTCACTGTGAAAATTTGGCTTACATTGTTTTGCAATCTGTCTAATGCTTTAAATCAAAACACAGTTACTTATTGGAGTAGATATTTCCACTTTGCTGCATGCACTAAAACCGTTGATTCAGTTATGCGCTCCATTTCCAAAATTCATTTCCAATGATTTCAATGGAACTGAGTCACAACATGAATTTAATTTTTATTTAATCATTCACAGGTTGTGGGTGTTGCCAGCTCGGCTAGCAGTTAGTCTCTGACCCTCATTGCACAGGGCTGGAGATGAGTTGCGTGTGATGGTGTTTCAGAAGGAAGGGTTAGACATATTGATCAGATCTTAGAGTCAATACTAGACCAGATGAGAATGACAGAAGTGTACATTTGCGCAACAGATAGGATTGACAAATTCCTGCCGTTTAATGGTTGCTAGTAAGAAGAATTTGAATTCTAGCTTTAGCTACCATGTTGAGTGTTAATCTCATGTCCAGATCAATATTCCCGGCAACCTATAAGGATAATAACTTTATTGCCAAAGATAGATAAAAAAAAGGTGGAGTAACTCGGCGGGCCAGGGAGAGTATCTCTGGAGAAAAGGAATTGGTGACGTTTTGGGTCGACCTTTCTTGAGACTCTATCTTCAGTGTAAACCAGCATCTGCATTTCTCTCCTACATCACCTATATCACCATACTGCCTGATCTTGCACCAGATGTAACTGAAAACAACACTCTACTTTTCATGGGTAATGGTCATACATGATTCTAAGCCATCTGCACATAAATCATAATTTCACAGCATTGTTTCCACTAAATCTTTCACCAAGCAGACATTCTTTAATATTCTGTTCATCCAGTTTGAATGAAGCTGAAGAGTTTCAATCAGCTGCCTTACTAAGCTGACCCTGCATTTCATCATTTCGTGTTTTGTATCCTTCTTCTCTTTGGACTTTCATAAGAACTTACTTTATTAGAACTTATATCTAATATGCCTTCATGAACAAATCGGAATCTGTCAGGCTTAAAATACAAAATCAATCTTTACCATCCAATAAAACTGATCCAAAGAATAATTATGCCAAGTCATCACTGGTATAGCTCAGCCTTCAACTCTGTCAATTCCAGACAATAGAAGTCTGGAATTGACATTTCCCTTTAAGTTCCCCAATTTCCCCTTCTTTCAGGAGTTCACTTGCTTTTTATAGAAAACTTGTCACCATCTAACCATTCTTGATTGTTTCCATTTATCCCTCTCGAACCTTAGCCGTGCTTTGGATTAAAAGCTTTTTTCGACCCAAAGGTTTCACAAATATAAATTATGTTGGGCAGACTAAAGCGGACTCAGTTATTCAGTCCAAAAGCAGTATACATGAGCACTAAACGATCGAGGGTAGAGGAAGAAGGAAAAAAGCAAATATTGAAAATATTTGGCTGCAACAAGATGGATAAGGATGGTCAGGAAAGGAGAATTACTAGACGGAGAAAGGGAAAGATTGAATGAGGGCAGCATGGTGGCGCAGCGGTAGAGTTGCTGTCTAACAGTGCCAGAGACCCGGGTTTAATCCTGACTACCGGTGCTGCCTGTACGGAATTTTTATGTTCCTGTGACCAAGTGGGTTTTCTCCGAGTGCTCTGGTTTCTTCCCACACTCCAGAGATGTACAGTTCTGTAAGTTAATTGACTTTGGTAAAATTGTAAATTGTCCTTAGTATATAGGATAGTGCTGATGTACTGGGTGATCACTGGTTGGTGTGAACTTGGTGGGACAAAGGACCTGTTTCGACGCTGTATCTCAAAAGTTTAAAGCCGAAAGTAAAATCTATGTACCCGAAATCTGATTGAAGAAATGCTGCAATTCCCTTTGATTCCTGTGATTCCCTTGCCTATGGTCACTGAAAGTGGTGAAAGAACCTCAAGGCCAAGCATTGCAAACACACAGAAGCCAGATATATGTGGCAGAAGAATGGGAATATCTTATAAACTACCGACATGCCCTCCGCTGCCTCCCCTAGCATGGCAGTGTCTGCACTGCCCACACTGGCCTCCATAACTACTTCAGACCTCGACAGAGCAGGATGGTAGGAAGCCATCGTCAATCCCAGGAGATTACTTGGCGATTATATTCTCAAGCAGTCACATGGATTTTCAGGTTGGCTTGCTTCCTCTCTTTTGTGAGTTCCAAAGTATCTGATATGGCTAATATGGAAATGTAATCTGTCCCACAGTTTGGGCAGGATATGCCTCATAGAAAGGGGGGTGAGGACATGAGAAGGTGGTTAATGAGGTGGGCCGCCTCTTTCACTATTTACTCAGGGATACTGTGGGCTCTCAACGCCGGATTTAAGGTTCAAAATGCCATTTTGAACTCTCATTCTCCACTTGGCCGGATTATGAGCCAGGGATTCTCAGGAGTTTGAGTTTGAGTACCAAGATACAGGAAGCAGTGGAGATGTTGCCTACTCTCAAGCGTGCTGGCAATCTGTTCCTGTGACAGAGCATGAAATAGAGTGCATAGAAAAGAACTGCCGGTGTTGGTATATACCGAAGATAGACACAAAGTGCTGGAGTAAGTCAACAGATCAGGCAGCATCTCTGGAGAAAAATGAAGGACGATATTTCGGGTCGGGACCCTTCGTCAGACTGAAGGTAGAGTGGAGGGAGCTAAAGGTAATAAAAAGCCAGAACAAAGCAGGACTGGCAGCAGAAGACCAAGGAAGAGTGGAGCCCATAATGGTCCATTGTTGGCTAGAGTAGATGTGATAATGAAGGGATACAAAGATGGAACTAGTAGGCGGTCTAGGGTAGTGGAGGGGGAGGGAGGGAATGCAAGGGTTACTTGAAATTCGAGAAATTAGAGACTGTTTTGGGGGTCTGATGAGAGGCATGAAAACAATGTAGAATGTGATGGTTGGTCTCGGAATAATTGCCACCTGGCCTTGAAGATTGGACTGTGAATGATAGGGAGAAATATAATAACACAGGAACATTGAAAATATATTACATTTTTTATGATATCAGCTAACCAAGGAATCTTGGAATATTCAATAAAATATACTTTTGAATTAGCGCTTAATGGCTGAAACACAATTAGGCACTGTAATTTTGTAGATACAAGTCATAAGAGCAGGTCCTCAAGTTAATTCTCCACAGTGTCATTTGCTGCAATTATC